>JARYSY010000003.1:0-600000 GCA_031081805.1 Schwanniomyces etchellsii | reverse complement strand
CACGAGTTAAACACGTCTTTAATTGCGCTTAATCTGATAAAAGATAGAATAAAAAAGCAAAGACAGCTATCTTCATTTGAGGAAGTTGGCATAAGCAGATTCCCTAAGAAGGGTCAGGACAAAGTATCTGGCTATTGTAATGGAGAGTATAACAACAATCTCGAAAAGAGGATATCGGAGGATTATGAGTTCAAAATAGACGTAGCGGAGGCTCGAATCTCTTCTGGTAAACATCTTGGAACGTCTCAAAAAACTGATCCTCCTTTTTCTCCTCAGGAAAAGTTACCACCGAAAACTTCTGGCGTGTATTACCAACTTGTTCGATCCTTCAAGAGGAAGAATTCCTACATTCTTGAATTTAATGGCAGGATACATGAAATATGTGAAATAATCATCAAGTTTATCGAACGTCAGCACAAATATGCTATCAGGTGGAATGAAACATTAGAGAATAAGATCTCCGGATCACTTTACGCTTGCTACATTGAAAAAATGCAATTTTATCTTAACCTGTCACAGAAATTAGTTGCTGACATTAAAAATAGGGTCATGAACGTGTTGAATACCATTATGAGTATTCTTCACGAAATAGATCTTCGATTGAAGGATCATAGAAAGCTCCGAGCAACATATATTAAATATGTCAAGGATCTCGAAGAGAACAAGACCAAGCCGAATGTATTCAACAAAAAGTACCACAGTGCGAGAGCTTGCGTTAAGTTCGAAGCAGACTTGAAAGCCAAACTACCTAAACTATTTGAACTCCTAGATTCAATCGTACTTTATGTTTGGTCAAATTTTAACAAGTTGTTAATTGTATGGATGCATTCTCTTGTGGGCGAAAGGCATTTAGAGGATTTTGGTCACTTGCGCTCACAACAAGAAAAAGCAAAACTGCCTAAAAATCAAGACATAATAGCTTATTATACCAACGCAATCAACCTAAATAATATGGCGCTTGAAGAAGCTGGTATCGATAGCATTAAAGGATAATTCTGCAATAAAACTTGAATTACGGAACTTAGTAAATAAATGCTCTTCTCTGATTTTGCCATTCCACTATCGCTCTTGTGACTTTTTCTGACACTCAAAAATTCCATCCTCAATTAATTCCACCCTTTGATATAGCACTTTTTTCTTAGGTTAAAAGTATTTTCTATATATTGCAATTGAAACAAGTTAAGTATAATTGTTGTAAATATGTCAAGTGAAAGTCCAGTAGCATCCACACCCATTCTCAAGTCCGATCTTTTGACATGGAAGGATCCACTCAAATCTGCGGAGGTGTTTGGAGGAATTTTGACCGGATTGCTCGTCTTCAAAACCGTTAATTTATTCACCATATTTTTCCATTTGACCTACATTGGGTTAATAAGTAAGTATAGAGTTCAATTGGATCAATTGTTGCCAAAAGTCATGTTGGACTGCTGTTAGCAACTTAACTCACGAGAGCCGAGGCTTGATGAGTTAATTCAAGAAAAATAGACTAGAAACAGAAAATAGTTACTAACTAAATAGTTGCTGCTGGTGCTGAATATGCTGGTAAGCTTATTGTTGGTCAGGGATTTGTTACAAAGTATAAACCGGCTGATACGACTTACGCAAGAAGGTTCAACGAGAATACTTTGCCAGCTATCGGAAGGGGTATTCAAAATGCAGAGAAATGTGCTCAGAAGATTGTTTATGCTCAAGACATTGAATCCACATTGAAGGCTGCAGGTGTTTCTTACATTTTGTATAAGGTGACATCTTGGTTCTCATTATTTACTTTGATCACTGTAGCTGTGATTTTAATTTTTACTGTGCCTGCAATTTATTTAAAGTACAGAAAAGAAATTGATGCCGCAGTTGCACAATACTCCGAATTGGCTAAGGAAAAGACCACCGAGTTTACTAAGGCAGCACAGGACAAAGCTGCTCCTCATTTAGAGAATTTAGCTAATAAAACTGGGCCTGTTGGTGCTTTCATCAAAAAGAATTTGCCAAAGAGAACTGCCGGATCAACTGTGGGTGGCCCTACTTCAGCTGATTCAACTGAGGAAATTACTAGTGCTAGCACTACTGGCGCCTCCAAGTTCCCTGAAGTCCCAACGGATTCTCTTAACGACAGTGATATCAAAGAATTTGTCGATGAAGGCAGAACTAAGATCTCTAGTGAGTTTTAATTGAATTTGAAGTTCACATTTTTTTTTTTTTCTTACATTGTTCCCTCTTTTCAAAGTACTCATCATTTGAACTCATTATGCTGATATTTCTTATCTATTACTGAAGATAGTTTACATGTGTTTAATATTTATCAATAGCCTATAGGTTTCATAGAATGCATGAGTGCACTAATCTTTGATTCTTTAAAAGAATAACATTGGACTGAATGCCTAAAACTCAGTCGCAGTCAGTCGGTGTTGGAAGTCTCTTGAAGCACGCTATCCATTTATTTCCGCCATTGCGAGTGACTTTTTGACCTTCTTCTGTTGCGTTAGACATTATCTCGACACACTTATCATGAGCTTCCCATTCAGTACTAAGACGTTCAAAAAGTGGATGAGCCTCTAAATGGCGAACCATCCAATGATGCAAGTCCTCAACGTCAGTAATCGTATACACAACTCCGCCTTCCTTTAGTACGTAAGCATACTCTGACAATAACGTGGACGTGATAATTCGTGCCTTATGCTTACGCTGTTTAAAATGGGGATCTGGGAAGCAGAAAAACATTTTAGAGAGCTGACCTTTCTTGAAAAAATTTGGCAAGAATTTCATGGCGTTCCCTCTGAGCACCGCTATATTCTGGTAGTTTGGACTCTTATCCTTGTTTTGATTCCTAAGAGCAATAATTCTATCTTCAACATATTGTGTAACTTGGACCCTGATTTCCATACCCAATATTAGCGTTCTAGGGTAATGCTTTGCTAGCAGAATCATCAAGCCTCCGTAACCACAACCAACGTCAGCTATCTCAACATCTGAGATCATTTGTTTCTCATTCTCATCATAATAAGCAGGATAAAGCTTACTCCAGTCCATATGGCTTGGTGAAACTGGATAATCCAATCGATGATCTGAGAAAGGATTGGAATGGGCCCTCTGTCTATAGAACCTTTTCCTAGGTAGTTCTACCTTGTCTGTCTCGCTTTCTTCGAATCTGGCCTGCTTTTTAGCCTTTCTTGACTTCTCTTTGTTCTCTCTATAAAGCTTTCTTTTAGACTCTGCTTCAGAGTTACTACTTACGCTCATGGTTCTGTCCTTGAATATGGGACCATCAACGGGCAGGTCTGACATAATAACGAAAAATAAGTGCTAAATATTTTCGATGAGCATTGAAAAATTTCATGAACTTTGCAATCCACTAGCTATAACAACTAAAATGATAACAACGAAACTTAAATGCATGTAGTTTATTGCAATCTATTTACGGTCTTTTATTTATTTACATTCGTTTACAGCCTCCGGAGTGAAGAAAAGGTGGAGCTATGAATTCAGGCAGAATCATCATCGTTATTGCCTTCCATATCCTTTTTCCTTTCATCCAAGGTTAAATATAAGACGTTGCTACCAGCTTCTAAGGTTCTAACCAAACCTGCACCACCCAATATCGTTAATAAGCCGGCCAACTGCGCTTGTAATTGCTCTTTGTTTGGAAGGTCTTTGAAAGCAGTCACTTGATCTATATCATACACGTTATTCTCCACTTTTGCCCCCATCAAAATTAGTCTTTCTCCAGCTCCATTGAGTACTTTTAATACCTGACATACAACGGAAGGATCACATTTCGGAATACTTATAACACCTGTGGGGCCATTCAATAATGCAGAAAAAGGATGCTCTTTTTGTCTATTTCTCACAGAAACCTCCTTTTCTGCTGGATCATTTTCCTTTTCTGACCTTAGATAGACGTTATAAATACTGTTTCTGATGATGTGCAAGTTCGCTCCACAAGCTCTGAGTTCAGATCTTAATTTCTTATTTTCAGCTTTCACTAAATTATTGTGATGCACATATAGTATGATAGCGTTGGTGTCATTTAAATATTTGTAATAATCTACTAAAAATGTCTTTCTAGAAAGAGGGTGTTTTCCAGTATTACGCTCCCCTAAACCCGTTTGAGTTCTTTCTGTGCTATAAAACGATTTTTGGGTAAAGCAACCATAGACACGGAACTTTGAAAGAAGCCTTATTTCGGAAAGCACGAATCTTGACATGCTCCTTCCACTCAAGAAATTCATCATACTGCTAATAATTGGATCAATGTCTTGATACCCTACTTGAGTGTTGAAATTTTTCAACCGGGAATTTTTTTGTGCGCACACGACATAATACAATAATGTACAAAAATCTAGCACCCTTATAAAGACCTTTCACAGTCCTCCGACAACAAAGCTAGAACCTGAAACTCTACTCAGGTTCAATTCAGAGTTTCTGGATGATTACCCCTTCTACTTTATTAAAAAAAAAAGTTCTTTTTTCTGCAATTCCTGCTTTGAGTTTACAAAATTCTGAATAATTTGCTTTTTATCATGAAATTTTTATTTTATGTGACTTTAGCATATATTATCCGAATAAAGAAACTTAGATTCTTTCTACACAAAAGAACAGACGCTCAATTAATCTCTTTGCTATTCAAACAATATTTATAGCAGCACTAACTGTAGTTCTTCGGGGCATGAAAGGTATACTCAAAAAAATCTCATTCAGCTTTGTACCACTATTACTGGAGAGCTAACAAGAGTTTAAGAAAAGTTTAAACGGAAGGAAAGCGCTGCCTTTCTGTCGCATGAATTCCCTTCGAATTTTGGGTTATTGTATTTGGGTGCAATTCTCAAAACAATTGTTGCAATGAGGTTTGTGCGCGCGATGAAGAAAATGAAAAATTCGCTAGAGGAGAGGGCCAAGTAAGATAAATTAGTTCTATTGGTTACTAATTATAGATTGATGAAGTAAAGAGATGAACAATCAAGACTTAATCAAAAATGTAAATAGTCAAGGACAATGTCATACTTACTCGCAGGAAGATAGAGCAAATCATGAAACCTATAAGAGGTCTCCAAGAGGTGAGGGAGTAGGAGATGAACAAATCCATACGAAAAGAATGAGAAAAATGGACATCGATGGCGTAAAGAATTTTGGGTACGTGGAGGTTAAGAAATTCGAGCATTGTGCCAGAATTTTGCAAAAGAATATAAGATTGATTGTAAATGAGGCACCAGATAACAGGAGAATAAAAGATTTGCTTGCGTCGAAGAACTTGGACGAAACAACAATGTTGGCATTGAACTCTAACAAGCTTGTGCGATTGGTTGCACAGCTCAAGACCAAGTACAACAGAAGTAAATTGAAAATCTTTGATGACATTTTGAATAATAATGTCGAGGCAAAGGATGAGAAGGAGTTTGAAGCTGAGGATAGTGATGACATGAAGACCCTCCCAGAGATGCATAGGGAAATGGTTCGTGATCAGCAAGATGAGATGCAAGAAATTAAAGAAAGCGTTAAGGAGGATACTATGGACTCTAGGGATTTCGCGATGGAGGGCATGCCCAGATTGCCTGAAATCAAAGACCCCGAGCTTCACGGAAGGGTTTTTGTCCATAAATCTATCATAAATAATAAGTCATATTTGCATAAAGCTGAGTTAATAGCATCGCATAATGAAAGACTAGAGTTTCTAGGTGATTCAGTTTTGAATAACCTAGTTACTTTCATTATCTTCAACAAGTTCCCGGAGGCTTCTGAAGGAGAATTGTCAAAAATCCGCTCCCTGTTAGTCAATAATGTAACATTGGCTGAATTTTCTATCATGTATGGGTTTGACCGAAGGCTAAGGAGCAACATCAATGATCTCACGCTCAAAGACACCACCCAAAAAATATATGCTGACGTATTTGAAGCATATGTAGGTGCACTAGCTATAGAAAGAGGGTCCAATAGTGCGGAAATTCTGGAGTGGTTGGCTAAATTGATGGACAGCAGAATCAAAAAGTATGATAGGCAAATACGGAGCATTGAAGAAATCAATAAGGACGCTAAGTCAGAATTGTATTCTTTGATAGGCTCTGCATCCTTCCATCCCCAATATGAAGTTGTTCAGATTGGCGATGGAGCGTCTAATCCGTTTATTATACATTGCAGAATGGGGGATGATATTCTTGGAGTCGGATCGGCCCCAGGAAATAAAGAGGCAGGACTTAGGGCTGCAATGCAAGCTTTGAAGAATAAAGAGCTATTAGAGAAATACAGTCAAATAAGGTACAACACGGACAGAAGTATTTCTACTATCAGCCATAAACAACTGAGAGATAGTGAAAGCATTAGAATGAGACCACAAGAAGATAATAATGTTGCATCAGAAACCAGTTCGAAGCTAGATACTTCAATTTTTCCTCTAGCAGGAGACATGAGTGAGGATGTTGATATGAAAGCAAAAAATATGTTGTACTCTATCTTGGGAAAAAGATCGGGGATCATACCCATGTATGATATTTCCAGTATATCAGCTAACAAGTTCGACGTAAAACTTATTGTAAGGGATATTGTAGTAGCAGAAGCCACTGACGTTTCCAAGAAAAGAGCTGCCGCGAGAGCAGCGATGGCTGTGATGAAGGATAAAGATATAATCGATTATCTATGTAGCTTATGATGTATGACTTCTTCAAGAAGCAGGTCCTAAGTACAACCGATTATTTAACGATGTTGTTTTAATCCCTGGTATAATTTATGTAAGAGATAGTGAATACGTCTCACAATGTGGTCGAATACATTGTGTCTTATGCTGCTGAACTAGACGTATTGAGAGCTCCTAGATGGCATAATAATCCTACACATAAACCAGGATTTACAGGCTCCCCCTCCCCCAAGAGAATAATAAAATGCCACGTTAAAAGTAATTATCCCAGGTTTGTGATCATGTTACAGGAGGAGCATTGATTCTTCGAATCTCCTTTTCACCCTCTTGTCTTTAAGTATTGTTCAATTTTATCTTGGACTAATGATGACGGGAATATAATCTATTTGGAAAGACAATTGGAGTCTCCAAGATAAAAGGATTCTAGGATGCCAGATGAATCTTTTTTTTGCATTAGTGGCAGAATATCGCCAGAATGTTCATGTACGTTTTTTTTTATTTTTTATTTTTTTATTTGTTTATTTACTCGAGAACATAGAGAGATAACCAAATGAATATATAAAAAACGACCCTTGCTAAGTGAATTGGACTAGGTTCATGGAGTAGAGCTCAAAGAAAGTTTTGAAGATTGAAAACTTTTCATGGGCTTGAGTCCCCATTTTTTTAGCATATCAATATCCTCTTCCCAGCCGTTGCACATTGTGGTAAGCATTTTTTCGCCGGTAAAGATTGCGTTAATTCCAGCCATGAAGCAAAGAAACTGCTCATGTTCTTTCATTGTGTAGCGACCGGCTGCTAATCTTATTATAGACTCAGGCATTAACAAACGAGCAGTGGCTATAGTTCTTAGAATGGCGTCAAATTTGAGCCTTCTCTCCGAATCTTTAGGTAGTTTGGAAAGTTCTTGCTCCATTGGAGTGCCTTTAATAGGGACTAACCTATTGATAGGCAATGACTCAGGATGCTTTTCCATGGTTGCCAAGGTATGCAAGAACCCAACGTGATCTTCTTCGGTTTCACCTAGTCCCAAGATACCACCAGTGCATGCCTTGATACCTGCATCTTGTACATTCTTGATCGTCTCAAGCCTATCGTCATAAGTTCTTGTTGAAATTACATTGGGATAGTGTTCACGAGATGTATCAATATTATGGTTGTATGCAGTTAAACCAGAGGCTGCTAACGTTTTTGCCTGCTCCTTATCTACCATTCCCAACGTGACGCAGGTTTCAAGTCCTAGTTCTTCATTAATTTTTCTAACCATCTCCGAAATCCTCTTCAAGCCAGACTTTCGGCCTGCCATGTTTCGCCATGCAGCACCCATACAGAACCTAGTGGATCCATTTTCTTTGGCGATCTTAGCTTTTTCCATGACGGTTTCAATGGATACCATCTTTTCAGCCTTCACTCCAGTATCATGTCTGTTTGACTGAGCACAGTATTTGCAATCTTCGGTACAACCTCCAGTTTTAATCGATAGAAGTGTACATAATTGAACTTCACTTGGATTATGATATCTTCTGTGTTGAATCTGGGCTTGAAAGACTAATTCCATAAGTGGTGTCTTATAAATCTCCCTAATTTGCTCCTTGGTCCACGTATTAAGAGGATATTTGGTTCTAAGCGCAAGGTCAATTGCAGATAAGTTATCATTAGATTCCTCCCTTTGAACGTTACCATTAAAGGCAAATGGGATGTTCCCAATTGTTGGGGTGACTGAAGCGGAGTGAACTCCGCGGGTTGGAGTCTTCAGAAAGGAGCGTTCATTCTTCGAGATTACTCTGAGGAACGATTTCATACTATGAGGTCTTTAATTTATCAATAAAGATGCCTGTTATAAAAAAATAGACAATAGAAAAATGTGTTACAAATAAATATAGCAGTAAAGATGATTGGCAGGATTAGTGGTAGCATTCTGGGTGCGAAAGATTCTCCTTTGAGTCATTTGAGTCAGCTCAGAGATCGACAATGTTGACTATCATGTCGCACATTAGTCTCTCTGATGTCGTATAAACTCAATGTCGCTCGACCGTAAAATCAATAGGGCATGAGCCCTAGAATTGTTCAGTCGTGCAACGACGAGAAACATTCATCAAGAGAAAAATTATTCTGAAAAATTTACAGTTCAATAACGCATACATAGACAATATTGAAATGGCTCCAATCGTAAGTATAGATACCAGGTAAACGAAAGAGGGTAAATCAGCAATTCTCAAGTACGGGTTCTCGTGTTGAAGTATGTTTTACATTGAAACAACTAGATAGCGTTCGAAGTTGCCAATATCTGGCAGGTGAAGATCTTATTCTTGAGTATATATTCTTATGGATTGATTTGAACATAACGAATGGCACAACCCGATCCTGGGCTTTGCTGTCTTTATCTTTACATGGATAATAGTGCAGTAGGCTAACATGGATTTAGACCACAAAGAAGAACAATTCTGCTAAGAAGTTAGTTGTTGACACTTCTGCTCCAACTGAAAACGGTGTCTTTGACCAAGAATCTTACGTGAAGTTTTTGGTCGAAAACATCAAGGTTGAAGGCATTCCAGGTAACTTAGGTAATGCTATCACCGTTACTGAGGAAGGTAACAAGGTTGTTATTGTCTCCACCACCAAATTTTCAGGTAAATACTTGAAGTACTTGACCAAGAGATACTTGAAGAAGAACCAGATCAGAGACTGGATCAGATTTGTTTCTGTTAAGCAAAACCAATACCAATTGCAATTCTACTCTGTTGCTGACGAGGAGGAAGAAGATGAAGAGTAAGTGCTACTCAATAAAACTATATGCAGTGCCACGAAGTATATACGTACATAATGTATGGTGATTTGGTTAATTAATACAGTTCAACTTTGTAACTATATGTTTTTGCGCTCTACAATTTTGCATTCGCACGTAAGCTCCTGCGACATCCGAGCTTTTTTTGTCATGTAGCTGTCATCGATTGTGTGCATTTTTAAACGGTTTTGTGTAATGAGCATTTTCTCCAATTGTTATTTCAAGGGCATCCTATTCGCTCATTGGAGAAGCCTTTTAATTCATAAGATAATTTTGTGTGACACAAACCTGAAAAAAAAAATGACATTTGAAAATGTCACTCTAGAGTTGTCAGCTTCGTCTAAAAGTGTAATGTAATCTACAATTTGTGCTTATAAATGGCTTTAGTAAACCAGATGCCTTCAATTCTATTATTGAATGGCTATCTTTCCTTTTTGACTAATCTCAATTCATAGTAGACAATACCTCTGGAACCGATATCCGGATTGAGTAATTGCCAATTTCGGGCTTCCTAACCATCATCGAAAAATTAACATCGAGAGTTATTTCTTGAGAAATATACCTCTTGTTTTTTAAGTTAAAAAAACTATTTATTGTGCAAACGATAATAAGTTTTTGAATCAGACAGTCTATTCTTGTTTGAACTTTGTTTACGGAAATTCAATAGTTTTCTAGTTTTTTAAAACCAGAAAAAAAAAATAGGAAAAAAAATTCAATTTCAAGTATGGAATCCATTGCTCGTGCATCTATGTCGGTTTGTCCGTTCGTGAAGACCTCGTCGGCGTCTACATTGCGTCAGTTAAGTGAGGCCAAGGGATTGCTTAAGGAAGCTAAGCAATGCCCATTCGTGAAAGCGGCTATGAAAGCGCAAAGAAACGAAAGCAGGAGATGTTACTCTTCAGCCAGCAAGCCGGCTAAGGCTACCGCAGCCCCTGCTTCTATGGATACTCCTAAGCTTATGAACTCGAGATACGCTTTGAACGTTGATCAGATCGTCGACAATGAGTTGAGGCCAGATGCCGGATCTAAAGAGAACGCTTTTGATTACAGCGGTTTCTTGGAACTGGAATTGGATAAGAAGAGAAACGACAAATCCTATCGTTTCTTCAACAACATTAATCGTTTGGCAAAGGAATTTCCAAAGGCACATCGTGCATCTGAAGCTGATAAGGTCGCCGTTTGGTGTTCTAATGACTACTTAGGTATGGGTAGAAATGAAAAGACCTTGAAGGAGATGAAACGTGTTTTAGAAAAGTATGGTTCCGGTGCAGGTGGGACGCGTAATATAGCTGGCCATAACATGCACGCAATGCTATTAGAAGCAGAGCTAGCAGCCTTGCACAAGCATGAAGCAGCCTTGACGTTTTCCTCCTGTTTTGTCGCGAATGATGCGGTTCTATCATTACTTGGACAAAAGATTAAGAACTTAGTAATCTTTTCAGATGAATCAAATCATGCATCAATGATCCAGGGTATTAGGAACTCGAGAGCTGCGAAGCATATTTTCAAACATAATGATTTGAATCATTTGGAGCAGTTGTTGGCTCAGTATCCAAAATCTACTCCGAAGTTGATTGCTTTTGAGTCGGTTTACTCTATGTGTGGCTCAATCTCACCAATTGAAGCAATTTGTGACTTGGCTGAAAAGTACGGTGCATTGACTTTCCTCGATGAGGTCCATGCAGTTGGAATGTATGGTCCTCATGGAGGTGGTGTTGCTGAGCACTTGAACTTTGAAGAACATCTTAAGGCCGGCATGCTGTCTCTTCCAAATGAAAGTGTCATGAGCCGTATCGATATGATTACCGGTACATTGGGTAAGGCTTATGGAACAGTTGGCGGTTACATTACAGGTAAGGCAAATTTAATTGACTGGTTTAGGTCATACGCGCCAGGGTTCATTTTCACGACGTCTTTACCACCAGCTATCATGGCAGGTTCGAGAGCCTCTATTCGTTACCAGAGGTCAACTTTGCAAGATAGAATTGCTCAACAGAAGAACACGAGGTATGTCAAGAATAATTTGAATAATATTGGAATTCCAGTCATTCCTAATCCTTCTCACATTGTGCCTGTATTGGTCGGTAATGCTGCTCAAGCAAAAATGGCCTCTGATTTATTAATGGAGAAGCACCGTATTTACGTTCAAGCAATCAACTTTCCTACTGTTCTGATTGGGCAAGAGAGGTTAAGAATCACTCCAACACCTGGGCACAATGAGGAGTTCGCCAATCATTTAATTGAATCATTGGATTCAGTCTTTAATGAGCTTGACTTACCAAGAATTGCTCAATGGGAGGCGAAGGGTGGCTTATGTGGTGTGGGCGTTCCTGATGCTAAACCGGTTGAACATATTTGGACTGACGAACAACTTTCTTTGACCGATGATATGCTCAACAAGAATGTATTCGAACCCGAGCTTGACTACATTGGTGCGAGCTCTGGGATCAAGATCTAAACCTTTATTGTAAGGCGTGGGTCATTGTAAGGTCTACGACTGGGAACTTCGTCAGTTTCTTTTTTGTTTTTGTTTAACTTTTTTTTCATTCTATTGAGTAGGCTATATACTTTTTAAGAATAGTCTACTGTATACCGTTCTAATCAATGAACTTTTTTTTTTCTAGATTGTAAAGTAGTATTAGTTTTATACTATCATTATCTGCGATCTGTGCACAAAGGAAAAAATAAAAATCAATCGCGTCAATATAAACAATAACAACCATCAAAATAAAGTCAGAGATTCAATATGGCTTTGAATAAGGATCGGGTGATCAAGCTATATCTCAGACGCTTGGTAGACTCCATGGTTCCAGATGGTCTTGGAGAGGAATACAACGAAAGTTTTGCCAATGACCTCATGGAAAATTTGAGTAAAGCCACCACTACAAATCAAAATAACATTGACGAGACAATGAACCATTTCAAGTCCAAGCTTTTGAGAGATGGTAAGAGAGAGGAGTGGATTCAATTGAATAATATGCTTTCGAACCTTTTAAATACAAAAAGCAAGAGGCAGATATGTAATTACTTGACATTCTTAAAGTCATTAGGATCAACTCAAGAAAACCCAGATTCACCCAAACTCCACACTAAAGACATACAGCATGAAACATTTTCTAATGAACGGGTGAGACTATCAAGTAGTCTTCAGTCTTCACCCCGAAAGATAGACAATTTTCAATATTATCAGAGAAATAATGTGGATTCTGCCACACTCGAAACTATAATTGAGCCATATTACCATACTATACCCGAAGGGAATATCATTCAATATCTTTCGTATGCTTTGCTTGGGATGGATTCCAGAATGTTTACATTTCTGAGAGTGAATGATGCGATTGAGATACCGGCGGACATTGGCACTAGCTATTCTAGTGTCCTAAGAACGATATTTGAAGCAGGAATGATATATAGAAGGCTTCAAAGGTTTTCGAGTTCTGTGAAAGGTAATCTGCATTCTCCTATAAAGATCTCATTCTTAAGATGTCTTGACTTTGAATTGAATAACTATTTGAATAACATCAATTCCATCTTTTTGGAACAGCCGACAACATTGATACAGGTCTCTATCGCGGTTAGGCCATACACGTTGAAACTAAGGCTTTTATACACATTAGCAAACTCGTTTTCCCTCGTGGGCTACGATTTTATATCAAACTTGCATGCTATGGCATATTTTGGTGATGACAGAATTGGAAATGTTTGCAAAACAATGCTATCTGATGTCTCTGCTTCATATTATGAGATTCTTGAGCATTGGATACTTCAAGGCGAGCTAACGGATACGAACGAAGAATTTTTTATTCGTTTCAAATCAGATGAAAACGACTTTAATGACATAATAGAATACCTACCGCAAAGAATACCTAAATTAAATCTAACCACTGAAGATCTTACAGAAAGAATATATCAGATAGGAAAGACGCTCATTTTTCTACTGAAATATTGCAAGGAATTGAAATGGATGAACAATTATAATACGAAGTATAACTCTTATATATTTCAAGATAACAAAGGTATTCAATTCATGCTGAAATTTGACTTCAAAATGCTTATTGATAGTCAATTTAGTGAGGTTTTGAATTACTTTACAATAATTGTTCAGAGCAAGTATTCTTTATTTCAGCATCTTAAGTATTATAAACAGTTCATGTTCATGAACTCAGGTGATTTTATCGAAGCACTCATAGTTAATGGTTCTAAGGTTTTGAATCAACCCGCAAATACATTAACGGCTAATACTCTTTCAAGAATCTTGGTTGAATCAATAGAGAACTCGTCCGTCGCACGATATCCTGATGTATTCAAGAAAAGGCTAGATGCTAGAATATTGAATTTAAGTCATGGAAGCATGGGTTGGGAAGTTTTCACATTGGAATATAAAATTTCGGATCTCCCCATTTGTCATATTCTCAACCATGGGAACAAAGATTTAGAGTATTTGAAAATGTTCAGCTTTCTTTGGAAACTTCGTCACTTTTCACATCTATTAAATCAGAACTTCTACGACTGCCTCGGCTTGAAAAAAAATGACCTAAAGAGGCTTACAGGTAAGCGCAGAAGGTTGAGCACTTACAGAAGTAAATCAAAGTCGCTGCTTAGCATTTTCGAAAAGAAAGTACTATGGCTTGTAAAAAGCTTCCAGATAGTGAACGTGTTCCGCTTCAACTTAATCAAACTTATTTCTTCCATTACACGTTTCCTATCTTTCGATGTTATTGAACAAAGCTTTGAACAAAACATAGTAGGAAGATTTTTCAAATGCAGCGACAAAAGCCAGTCTCGCAACTCAACAAACTCATTACCGCCTTTAAATAGCACCTTCACGAAAAAACTTGAACCTATTAAACCAAGACTCAAAGATTCACTCGGATTTGATTCGACCCCCCACAACATGTCAGAACTAACCTTTGACGGTTTAATTGAATCACACGAAGTGTACTTACGTCATATCACTGGATGCAAACTTTTAAGTGACTCGGAAATTGGCAGAGCTTCCGGTATCAGCTACGTTAACCAGATATACCATTTTTTGGAAATTTGCTTTGGATTCATCAAAAGCTCTGAAGAGTTCATTTCCCTCACTACCAATTACGTAGCGGTCTTGAACCTAGAGGAAAATACAAACAATGACGATAATATGAGATTCGATGATGACCTCGAGGTCTTGGAAAAAAACCTAAAGGCCCTTATATCCAGGATATACCATGAGCTTTATCTAAAGGAATTCAGAGTAAACTATAATATGTTTGTAAGTGATTTGCGGCATGATGTTGACCTCAGAGATTTAGGCCGATCTCTCGGTTCTCTCTAGTGCAGATTACCCCATTCCTTTACCCTCTCAGAGCGAGCGAGTACCGCGGATGTTTTCTCAAGACAAAGGAATTTTGCTTCATGATCGAAATACTTTTGATCAATTCTTGTTAAAGAAGCTAAGAAAAGGAGTCCTAACGATTCTTCTTCATGTACTATATAGCATTACATATTGCATATTAACAGTAGATTTATTTCTCCTGTTCTCCGGGGGGAAAAAAAAAAATAGCCTGAGGGTACGATTACGAAAAGGAAAAAAAGTAAATTCTAAATGCGGGCAGTTCCTTCGTATAGTCCGAGGCTTGAATCTCCAAGATATTTAATCGATCTGTGCCCCAGATTCTTGAAAATTAGAGACTTCAAAATAAAAAAATCGAGAATAAATTGAAAAAAATGGAGGAAGTTGATAGTGTTCTTGTAGATAATGTCAAGTCATTTGCCGCAGGAGGATTTGGAGGAATCTGGTAAGTACAATTCGAGTAAAAAATACAACACAAGAGAAAGTAAATACTAACATTATAGTGCGGTGTTGACAGGACATCCATTCGATTTGGTAAAGGTACGTTTGCAGACTGGTTTATACTCCACTACATCTCAATGTATCAAGCAGACCTTGGTTAAGGATGGACCTCTTGGGTTCTACCGTGGTGTTGTTCCCCCATTACTTGGAGTCACGCCTATGTTCGCAGTTTCATTCTGGGGATACGATGTTGGAAAGAAGCTTGTTAGCGCTGCTACCGGCAGAAGCGCCTCTGAATTTTCTATTGGAGACATATCTACTGCTGGTTTCATTTCAGCAGTTCCCACAACTCTCGTCGCGGCTCCTTTCGAGAGAGTGAAGGTTATGTTACAAATTCAGGACGGAAAGAAAAAGTCAATGGCGGCTGTTGTTAAGGAAATGTACAAAACAGGTGGTATCAGATCCATTTTCAAAGGATCCGCTGCCACATTGGCAAGAGATGGACCGGGTTCTGCCCTTTATTTTGCAACCTACGAGTACTTGAAAGGTAGGTTATCATCTCCTGAAAAGGAGATGTCATTAGTTGCTATTACAGTTGCTGGTGGTTTTGCTGGTGTGGCCATGTGGTTGGGTGTTTTCCCCATCGACACTATCAAATCTACCCAGCAATCTTCAAACACAAATGTTTCAATGGTCCAAGCTACCAAGAACATCTATGCTAAAGGTGGTATCAAGGGATTCTTCCCAGGAGTCGGACCAGCCTTGGCAAGATCGTTTCCTGCTAATGCGGCTACCTTCCTTGGAGTTGAGTTGGCGAGAAACTTCTTTGACAAACTTATCTAAGCTAACCTAGCTATAACCATATTTATTGAAATTTTCTTCGTTTATATATCTATTCCATATTCAATGTGTGTTAGTACTTATGAATGGCTTTCATGACCTATTGATTAGGATGAAAGAATATTATTCTGTCGTGCGTATACCAACCCTCTAGTGTTCACCCTCCTAAGGGGTCTACGAGTCAGTAACTTGAAAGAGGAAGATACTTCTACACTTGAATTGCATCACGAGAGAATAGATAACAATGTCATTGACAGACGATCAGGTATGTTTTTAAAGCTATCGGACTGCAGTCTTTTATTGGAAAATTCGGAAATATGATTTTGAGAATTCTATGTTGGGACAATAACTAACCGAAAACAGGTTAATACAGAGCTTCGTAAGATGAAAGCTTTCATCGAAAAGGAAGCACAAGAAAAGGCCAAAGAAATTAGATTGAAAGCAAATGAGGAGTATGAGATTGAAAAGGCTTCTGCAGTAAGAACTGAAACTGCGGCTATCGACTTGACGTATGAGCAGAAACTAAAGAAAGCGTCTTTGGCACAACAGATCAAGAAGTCTACCATTGGAAATAGAACCAGATTAAGGATTTTGGCTACAAAGGAAGAGGTGCTAGATGAAATCTTCAACGAGGCCGCTGCAGAAATAAAGAAATCTATCAAGAAAGGGGAGTATAAGAATATAATGGCGGGCCTTATAGAGGAGGGCTTGCTAGCATTATTGGAAGACAAAGTTATTGTCAGAGCAAGGAAGGACGATATTTCGATCGTAAAGGATGCAACTATCATCGCCGCCAAGGATTTTGAGTCAAAAGCGAAATTCCCAGTAGAGATAATTGTTGATGAAGAAAACTTCTTACCTGATTCTACTATTGGAGGAGTTTTTGTGACAAATGCTTCTTCTAAGATTGAAGTTAACAATACTTTAGAGGAGAGATTGAAATTATTGTCCGAGGAAGCATTACCAGGTATTAGGTTGGAATTGTTCGGTCCCTCTACCACGAGAAAATTCTTCGATTAAATAATATTGCTCTTACGAAGATTTATTCGACATCCAAACTCTTCTATCTCTAGCCTTACGAAACAGGTGTAGTTTTTTTAACCACCATTAGCATATTTTCTTGTGCTTCTACAGGTTAAAATATTTTATAGAGATAATCCTATACTATACTAGTGAAAATATTTCGCACGCGATGGAATTATAGTTCATCAGCTAGAAACAGATAGCGTAGAGGCAAATAGATTGAATCATACTCACCAGATAAATTGAGGTATTAAGAATAGAAGTTCTCACTTCAGTCATTGTAAAAGCATTTTGGTGGTGATAGATTAAATAATAAATGACACTTGGCCATAAATTTCATGATTTCTTCTAAATTGTTGCTAAGCAGTATCTTAAAGCACATTCCAGCCAGAAGGCAGGCTGGAGATGTTGGATGCTATCGAATTGGGTTGAGATTCAAAAGTACAAGACCAAGAAGCTTGGAGGTCCTTGAAATGATGAAGAAAAAAGAAGGCCGACTTGTTCTGCGAGCTCAACAGGGTAAAGTTGGAAGAGCTTCTGATGCAATAGAGGGTACGGATATCCAAAGTATATACAATCGAGTAAAACCCATAACTCCCAATGATTCGTATGTTTCCTGTACTACATTTGATACTAAAGGTAACATAACAGAGGTCTCTAAAAAGTATCCTAAGATGCGGTTTCTAAAGGATAACAACTTATTCCCAAGAGATTTACGTAAGATTGATACATCTTCGATTGAAGTCGTTCCAGTGATAATGGTTCGTTCCAATAATTGTATCCTCGTGAACCTTCTATATGTTAAAGCTATCATCAAGAAAGATAGTGTTCTGGTATTTGACACTTCAGCGCCCCGCATAGCTAGACAGCTAGGAATGTTCATGTACGATTTGGAGATGAAGCTCAAGTTACCATCTTCTGGTTTAAACTATGAATTTAGGGTGCTAGAGACAATTCTAGTAAGTGTGATGAGTTATTTGGAAGCTGAACTTAAAACTCATATCAAATCATGTGGCACCATTTTATCAGAGCTCGAAGATCAGGTTGATAGAAAAAATTTACAGGAGCTTTTAATCGACCTGAAAAAGATATCCAGCTTTTACCAAAAAACAGCATTAATAAGGGATGTTCTAGAGGACCTTCTCGACAATGATGAAGATTTAGCTGGTATGTATTTATCGGAGCCTCCGAAGATGGGAGAGAAAGAGGAAGACGATACAACTGACGTTGAGATGATCTTGGAATCCTACTATAAACAGTGTGATGAATTTGTGCAACAAGCAGGCTCGTTGATAAATGACATAAAAGTCACCGAAGACATTGTAAATATAATCTTAGACACGAACAGAAATTCATTGATGCTCTTTGAGCTCAAGATTACAGTATACACATTGGGATTTACTGCGGCCACGCTATTGCCTGCTTTTTATGGTATGAATTTGAAAAACTTTATAGAAGAATCGCATATTGGGTTCGCAATGGTAATAGCGTTTTCTATCATACAGGGTCTCGTTATAACAATGATCAATTTCAAGAAATTGCATAAAGTACAGAAGTTAACAATGATGGATGGCTCAAACTTCCCTTCGCTTAGTCATCAAGTTGGCGCTCTGACTTCTGCTGGCAAGCAAAGGTGGTATTCTCGATTATTATTCGGATCCAAGTGTGATAAAGCTCACAAGCCTACTAATTATGAAAAAGACGTCATCTGGAGAATGATTAATGATGACAAACCGGTCAAACAAAAATAGATGATATATATTTAGTCAAATTAAACCTAATATAAGTTACTCTGAAGAAGAAAATTGATTTAATCATCACCTTCCCAATATTTAACTCGAAGTACTGTCTGAATCTGCCTCATTGATGATAGAATCTTCTCCCTCTTGATCGCTCAGTCTAATATACACAGGTTCTGATTCTATCTCCCCGTTTTCTAGTTCTGGAAGCTCTGTCATTTCTGTAATGTTCCTGTCATCGAATTTTTTATGCTTAGGTCCATTTTGTGAGCTAGATGATGACCGACGCAGCCTAGTAACGGGTTGAAAATCCTTCTCCATTCCAGGCTGGATCAATGACCCTTCTAGTGTCACCATTTTACCCGTTGAGTGAATCGCTTTTATTATGAATTTGAGCTTCCCATCAATCTTGACTCCATTCAGTCCCTCCCAATACCCGCATGATTTGAAATGTTTAGACTCATTCTCGTCAGCATATTCATCGGCCTGAATTGGTACAAATCTCCAATCTGATGGGATGCAGTATTTTTTTATCGATGCATTAAAGGTCTCATTCACTAACAAACCAATGTGCGATGCCGTTTGCATGAAGATATTTCCCTCTAAAGTGTCTCCAACTTGAGGTTTCCAAACCAAGAATTCCACTGTTAACCATAAAAACGTAAAAGGAGAAGATTCACTGATTTTTAAAAGAGTTATGTCATTCCCTTCCTCATCCATCGATTTATGTTGATCTGAAAGACTTACTATTTCATAGGCTAAAATAACACCCTCCACCTTAGGGTAGTATGTCATGATTAAATTGTCTAGATGCTGAATTTTTATACCCTTGATAGGTTCACAGACGAACATTGGCGCTAAAGAAACATACATACAAGTACTAACTTTATGAAAGCACTCCGAAACTCCATTTTCGTTTTTTGGGTTTGAGCTGTTTGGAAGCATTACCAGCCCTCTTCTTTCCATATAGTTTGTATTATTATTCAAATTCGTATTAGTCACTAATGCTTCTGATGGCATTACTTATATCTCTATCATTCGTGCCCCTAATTAATCAAGGCTCTTTCAACAACTCATCATGAAGATGTGAAAAAAAAAATGAGATGTGAATGCTACCAAGGAAAAAAAAAAAAAAAAAAAAAAAAAAAATTCCCATAATTAAGAATAAAAATTAAAGTGTACATACTAAATACCAACAGTATTAAATATAAAATCAGAGAAGTATTGAAAACAGACAGAATGCATTTAATTCGATAAAAGTGAACCCTAATCTCATAGTAATATAATCACCTAAAGACAATAGATTAATGAATAGAATTATGTATTTGCCTTCTTAATGTGATACTCTCCTCTGCTTTGAGTTGCTGATCCTTCCTTCTCAATGATGGTCTTAGACGTGTAGGAGACTTGAAAGCAGCAAAGTTTTTTAGAATCCTCCTAGAAAACTTGCTGGGTGCATCCTCAGCCTCTGTGTAGTCGGGCACTCCCGTAAACCTGACCCTTTTAGTCCCTCCATTTTCAACAGATGACGTGGAAGGTGATGAAGTGACATCTGAAGACAACTGAAAATCAATCTCTTGCTTTGAGCCCAGTTCTGGAGATTGTAAATCGGGAATATAATTACTTTCCATTTTCTCAACAAAAATCAGTTCCTTCGAAGTGTTAATTAATGTGTTCTCTGTTGTGCGTTTGTGAAATAATGGAAAAGGCTTGCTAGGATCGAAGACGACAGAAGTGAGAGCCTCTTTTTGCTGAGTATATAACTCACCACTTTTTCTTGCTTCTACTAAGTGTTTTTGAAACCTCTGATTAGCAGAAAGTTTCTTCGGGCCATTAGGTTCCTTCGGGGTATCAATATCAAGTCCTTCTTGCACCGCATATAAGGTTTGATCAGACTTATAGTTAGTTGGTGAACTTATTGATAAATTACTCAAGTCAATGCTATTTCTCCTGCACGAACTACTTCTTGATAGAGGACTTGGCGATTTTATTGGATTTGCCAGCGTCTTGGATGTACCTAATGGGGACTTCAATGCATCATTTTGTTTATTCGATGACTTCACGCTGCTACTTCTAAAAAGTGCTGCTGCCGCTCCTGATGTTGCATTCCTTGTCATACTTAGTGAGGTTGGTTGAGAATTCGAGCGACCCCTACCTTGAAGAGTCCTTTCAGCTGAGTCTCGACTTGCTGTATGAAGACTTTGAGCTGAAGAGTTAGGGCTCAAAAAAATCATGGAGCTAGGCCTGTTAGAAGCTGGCCTACTGCCAAGTGGTGAAGTTGATACAATGCTTTTGTTGGCAACAGGTGGCATAGGATGATTTGTCAAACTTGTAATTGAAGAGGATCTTGAAGATCTTGGAGAATTTGACATCGTGAGTTTCATAGAATCTCCATTCAACTTCTTGTCTGATTTAAGGTTCGGCCTTGTTTTTCTTTCTTTGGGCACACTTGGTGCCGAGATGTCAACCTTTTTATTGTTCCTTATCATCAATTCTGCTTTTGATGTATTCGCAACAATTTTATTCTCCATATTTTCACGGATATCTAAAAGATTCTTGAAGGGTAGCCCATAAACTTTCCTAAATCTCAATTCAGATGCCATCCAACTTAAGCTAAACTCTTCTAACTTCGTTAATGAATTTTGTAACACGATTATTGTTTGATTGATGAAACTCGAGAAATCAAGGATAGTTTGGGGATTAGTGGAATGTTCAGAATTCAGTCTAAAAAATCTAGTAAGATTCGCAATTAAGGGACCATTCTTCTTTCCATTCTGCAATAATAAATCAATATCTTTCAAAACCTTTAGATAAATGCCCAGGTTGCGTGATTGAAAGGAAAGCTTTTGATCATGCAAATGCTGATAATTAGATAAGTAGATCATTCTTCCCACTCTTCTTGATATCGAATAAATTTCATTTGTCCTTATAGTTAGAAGAAGAATCAAATGCAAAGATTGCTGCCAGTCCTTTATTGCTGTCAAGTAGTTAAGTTGATGTTCTTTTGGTATAGTTTTCAACTTCATAAATATATTGTTTTCAACCTTGATTCGTTCTAGTATGCTCTTGAGGTGTCGACTTGTTGCGAACAACGCTACTATATCCGTGTCGATTAGACCTGCCTTAACTTGATGAGCATTAGTGGCAGCATTGTCCGAAGGTTTGCACAATATGAAAGGATCAGTAAGCATTATATCTATATCAGCTGTAGGACTGAAAACCCTTCCATTCAATAATGACTCCTTGATATCTTCTGAGTCATAAGCTATATTCTGAGACTTCAATTGTTTCTTGGACCGTTCCAATTTCTCATTGTAGCCTTTGAGGCACATCCTAAGTAGAAATACAAGCAGTTCTAAAGATTTGCGTGCCGCCTCTCCCGTCGGCAATTCTTGTAAAGGGAAGACCTGGTTATCCAGTTTATCATAGGGTATAGCTACTAGCGTATTAGACATTGAAATAGAGGTAGTATTCACGGATTCACAATTAGCAACAGAGTTTAAACGATCATGAAAAGCTGACTCATTAATCAAAAATACTTCTTCAATAAGCGCAGTAACATACTGCATCATGGGTACTGAATTGGTTTCAATTATTTCACGACGGAGTCTCAGAAGCGATTCAATAATCCACTGTATCTTATAAACGTAATATTCGTACTGTAATGTCTTGCATACCGAAGAATTGATACGGGGCAGGTCGCCCACAGCTTTCTCTGTTTTTGAGAGCAGCATAGTTCCCTAAAATTGATTAATATACACAATATTTCGCCCCTAGAAGGCCGAAACTTTATTTTTTCTTTACGATAAGCGTGTATCTTCTTCCTTATCTCTCTATCAAAGCTATGAAATAAGATTTTATCCTCTATTCGGCCTATGGAAAGTTGAAGATGTAAGTAATTCATATAAATGAAAGCGTCAAGTAAGCTGATACGAAGGACAAACACGATCACGTGCTGATTATTTTCTATTATCATTACTTCACATAAGAGGTATGTTTCTATTTAGCAAATGCTAGGGTAAGAAAATAGAGGAGCTTTATGTGATGACAGACTACAGGGCTTTAGCAGTTTTAACTGAACATTTTGGGTACCCTCCCCTAGCTCTTATTGATGATGTTATAAATGCCGTTAACGATATAATGTATAAATGTACACAAGCTATGGAAACCTATTTGAGAGAACGCAAACTTTGGGAAAGTAAAGAAATCAGGGACGGTGAAGACATGGAGGAGGAGAAAGATGTCAATATGGATGGAGACACGCTGGAGAAGCTACGAATTGAGGATGAAATACAAATTGGTACTGGAAAGCTCGAAACTTTGTTGGAGAGTCAAGTGGATAAAAATTTTGACAAATTTGAGTTATATGCCCTTCGAAATATCTTTACGCTTCCGAGTGAGCTCTTGGAGGAAGGATGGATTCGACTCAAGCACCATGATGGGTTGAATTTTCTGTCTAACAAGGAATCTGATGATTTCGACGGTGAAATACGAGAAGTGATCCGTAAAATTGGGTTAGAGCTCAAGCTCCGAAAGGTTCTCAAACTTCGAAATGTCAAGGCGAATAAGATAGTTCGCATTTTAAAACAGTATGCCCAATGCGTAAGGTTTTTGCATAATAATTCGAATAACGAAGACCTAAGCGATGAAGCAAAGAACGCATTAAAGTCATTGATTCCGTTGGATGAGAATGTTTACTTTATAGTCTCTCAAGTTAATGAATTGACTCTGCAAGTTCAAAATCTCCATGAAAAGCTAACCCATAATATCGAGGAAGGTGGTGTCGAGAATATCTCTTTTTCTCCAACTCCAAGAGATGATTATATTGAAGAAAAATCTTACAGGTTACTAGAAACAGTCGGCGCACTTGATACTGGAGGTACAAGCGATAGACCACAAGAGAAAGCTTCTCTGCTTATTGACGCAGTTTCGGTCCAAATTTTAGAGGATGCAAAACACATTAGCCAAGAATTAAGATCCATGTACGAATCATCCACGTCTGATGTAAGTACAGCCAATAATGACTCCTCCTAAAGAACTTAAAAGAAAGTAAGACTTTAAGCTTGATTTACGTAACGATACAATTTAAATGTAATCCTGCATATACGTGTTTGTGTAATTTAGTGGGTCCAATTAAAGACCCAGAGAAAACAATCTTTATCAATATAGTATTAACATAGAATCTAAGAATGGCGGGCACTCTTAAACCAGACGCATCTTTCCAAAGATTCAATCTTGCAAGGGACAAGTTGGGGGATAACTTTCGCTTTAAGCCCAAATCAGCGTTGTTCAACATCGTATTCATGGGTATTATTCCAGCAGGTTTTTTATATTTTGCTTACGCAAAAGATGGGCAATACAATTTTCATAGGCAATTCAGGAAAGACAAGGTTTTGCATGGCGAAGACTATGTTCCAAGGGTGAAAGATTTGTGAGCCTTATAATTGCTAAAAAGAATCAAAGAATGAATAGATGAGAAAGTCTTCGGCTCGGACTCTCATGATTAAATTTTAAGAAGTACATGATTGGAGCATGGCTCTTTCTTATAGAAAAATAATACATAAGAAAATATATATCTAGTATAATCGCCGAAGGCCTATGTTTATAAATGAAATTAAATGCGATTTACTCCAAGGTTTGCATAAGGAGGATGTAGAGAACAAGAATTTACGATAATCATATTATTTTCAATGGTTTTCACTTAGACTGACTCTTATTCAATTGCAACTGAAACAGAACCATTCCTGATTTCATGCTTTTCAAAACTTTTGGTGTTGAAATTCCTGATGAATGACTATGAGCGACGTGTGGTGTATAAGATGGATAGGTCGATTTGCTCATCGTTTCCATGAAGCTCGAAGCTTTCTTCAAAGCTGGTCTGTCCAAAGGTTTTGTAATAGACTTCTTTTTCGATTTCTCTGAATTAAGAGCTGCAAGATTGTTTTCAATAACGAAAGAAAAATTATTCGTATTTGTAGAATTGACTGGAAAGGTAGTAGAAAGCTCACTTAAGGAAAATTTAGGTTGCTCCTTCGAAGGTTGTATCAAACGCAGGGCATTTGAGAGACCTGCAAACGAGCTGGACTTTTTCAATCCTTTTCGATTATCTATTTTCATGTTTTGAAATCCTGCAGGTTTATCCCTGTTTTTCTTCTCCAGGAACTTGGAAATAGATCTCAGACTAGCTTCAGGTAAGGGTTTTTGATCGTGTTTCTTGTATTGGGTCATTGCTCCTATTTGGTCACCCTTATTGCTAATATCTTTATACATATCATCCAAATTGAGATTTAAGCCTAGTCCTATATCGTAAGGATTATCTGCTAGAAGATCAAAAGGTTCAAGAAAACCAAATACGTCATTCTCAGTGCCTTTATTTTGTGCATCAGATCGACTAGATAGATCAGAAAAGGGACCTGAATCTAGCATTTCGTCAGCGCTTTCCTCCTTCTCCTCTATTTCTGTCTCCAGGGAGGAAGAAAGAGATTCTGATTTCGCGCTTGTTGGTAGAATCCCAGGGATCTTAGAAGATTTTGAGCTTTTCCTGGACTTAACTACTTTGCATGTGCTCTCAGCTGCAGATTTTGAGGGCAGTGTCAAAGTTGAGGATAGGGTTTGGTCCTGCCGCAGCTTTCTTATTTTTTGTAGCTCTTTAGTACCAAACAAGTTATTATTTACAATGCTCTTACCAACATCTTCCCCCATCTGCACCAGACTAGAGGATGCAAACTGAAACGTCGGAGAAGAAACGTCCAACGCATCTTCTCTTGGGTCATCCAAAATGCAGTCTAACACATCGTCAGCTGCAAAGTCTTTATAGGTCAGATTTGCGAAGACGGGGCTCGTTTCCGAACCTGGTGTTCTTATATGAAATTGAGTCATTTTGGAAGACAATTGAGTGGGACTTTGAAAAACATCAGAAATATAGGGCGAGTAGTCATAATTCTCACCGCTTTGCATAGGATTCCCCGGTACAACATTACTCTCCGAGAGATCAGGAGTAACGAGCATTATGTGTGGCTTTTCCTTTCCATTAAGCTCATCTTCACCTGGAGTGAACGGTGACATTTCTATCTATTTGCTGGCTCCTGCTCTGACTTATAAAGCTCGTATTCTTTCCAATTGAATAATTACCACTTGAACTATCCGCTCTTATAACAACTAACTAAACGAATTGATAAAACCTCTTCAGATACTAAATTTATATCACTAAGCGAAAGAATTTGAGTTGGATATGAAATAAAAGGAACTTCAATTAAAAAACTTTATTAAAAGAATTTCATTAGTTTTAGTTTCATGCTTACCTGGTGAAGGTCTAATGTTAAATTGCGGCTGGTTGTAGCTCTTTTGGTTTTGTGTAAGAAGTGTTGCAAGTTCCCCGTTTTTTTTTTTTTTTTAAAGTTTTTGCAATGTTGGTACCGAATTTAATCTTTTACCAGCTCTGCTTACTGTAAGTTAGGAAAGTATCAACGTCGTGATTCCAAACCATATCTAGAATAATAAAAGATTCTTAAAATACACAAAAATCTAACGTGATTATTCAGAGAAGGAACTGTCAACCATCAAGAGATGTCAGGTATGTTTCAAAAAGTCGCATATATTGCAAAAACGCCTGTAAGAGAATAAGCTCTGCGCGAGTGTCTTAATTATAATAATCCATTTCTTTCAACAATGTACCCTACCTATATAATAAAACAATATGAACAGCAAACAAAAAAAAAATAAAAACATGAACAAAACTGCAAAAAACTATAGTAACTATTAATAGAATTAAATGAAGCCATTATCCGCCACACGTTTACATTCCTACCATCCCAAATCCCAAGTAGTCCCTTTTCAAACATTGCAAATGCTTGTAAAATATAAATAATGAGCGTAAGCCTAAATTAGAATCATAAGTATTTTGCAAAATTCTTATCATCTAGCCAGCCAACCTTTTCAAACGCTGCAAACAATCGACTAGCCTTATTGACATCAATTCTACAGGCCTTCTGAGCGTCTGTTCTTCTAAACTGCATGCCATTCTTAAGACGTGTTACCTTTTCAAAGAAAAGCCTTCTCTTAGAATCTAAATACACGTTGCAAGGTAGTCTTAATGTAGAGGCCAAGAAAAGCTCGGCTGGATGAAGCTTATCAGCATTTGGATCATCACGAAGATCCATAGGCTGTCCTTTCCACTCCACCTTCAAAATTCTATTATTGTTGGTTGGTAAAGAGGATACGTCAGGCGAGTAATCAGGTATGCTTTCATCAATGAAGGCTGCCTGCTGCAACGCCAATGGTGAGCCAGTGTATTCTCTACGTACTCTCTTTCTCTTAGGTGTGGGGGAGTACGATCTGGACCTAGTGCTTTCGAGATCGCTCTGTCCTAGTCCCACTGATGTTTCCTTCACGACTCGCCTAGTGCGCACTCTTTCCTGGTTTTGATTTATATCAGAGTCGCTGTCGGACGTGCCAAATCTCTTCCTCAGAGAGGACACCGTTTTCCTTTCAGACCTTCCTCTATTGGACTGTGATACATTTTCCTTCGCGGATATGATGTTGTACTGTTCTAAAAATTTAATTTGTTTATCTTTGTAATCACTATCAAGTCCATCCCAAGCACTTATTACTAAACTGCAATTATTCAACTCTTGAGTTTTGGTTGGTGGAATATCTTTCTCAGTCTGATTGGTTTCGGCTTTGTTCTCTTTATCCTCCGTGCTAGCACTGAGCACCTTCGAAACATGAGCTATGGGCTCGATATTAGCGCAATTGCGCTGATATGGTGACAATGGAGGACTCAAGATAGCACCGCCACTACTGTTTCCTTTTATACTGTAAAGATCTATTTCACTAGATTTTTTAGAATCCATTTCCATTTGATTATTGGGTGTTAAACATCCAGAATCCCTCCTCAGACTTAAATACCTTGACATAGGCTGGTACAATATTGACATTGTATGCTCCGGCCAGTGGTAAGTATATTTATTTTTTTGGTTAAGCAAAGTGAGCTAGTGAGTTTGAGTTAAGTATTTTCTGCAATTGCAACTTATTCTATTGATAGCAAAGTGATTGTCAACTTAAACTTATACGAAATGCAATTGTTTATTGTCGAAACCTGTTTATTTTTTTATTCTTTATCAAAGATAGTCTACCTTGAACTAATTAATATTAAAAGTTTCTTTCTGTTTATTTATCAAGGAATGACTGTATCTCTATGAGGGTGCAAAAATTTTTTTTTTTCTTTTTCTTCTTTTCTTTTTTTTTTTTTTTTTTTTTTTTTTCTTATATATCCTAACCGAAAAAAGAAACGTTCTATTCTTTAATCGTGAGCATCATGTCACTATCGGTAATTGTGATCACTGTTTTATTTATCGCCGGATCTACAGGACCTTATTATAACAATACACTTGAACGACAAATGCCATACTGATTCATATGTTTTCTCATATACTGATAAAAGCTATCAATGTGTTTCTTTAATGTCATTTTTGACGTCAGAGTTCGCACAATGCCTTATCTATATTACAGAAAATTCTACTTGCAATTTTAGCTCATTTTCTTTTTTCAGTTTCTATGAGTGAATCAGAAAGCTTGTAAAAGTATGGATCAAGAACTGATGCATTACGAAGATTTCAAGACCAATTGCCTTTTTCCTTGCCTCGAAATTGGGAGGAGCTCACTCAATGTCCTCTCTTAAACTACGTAGAATCCGTCGGTCATTGAATTAAAGAAGTGAGTGATTGGCTATGTGAAGCAAGAGTACGAATAGTATTGTTCGGATACTCAATACGGTTGAACGAATAATTCTTACATCGGTTAATAGGCGTAACGAATGACCGATCAAGTAAAAGTCATCTAAACTGCATAAAACAAATGACCTTTTGTAGGCTTTTGTCACGTGCCATAAAAATCTGTCTTCTTTGAGAAAATATCCGATGAGGCGACACGGTTTTCGGACTCTTACAAGCTCATAGATCGAAGGAAGATTGACTCAAGGATGCTTAGCTATAGAGGAAAGCTTGTTCTTGCTCCTATGGTAAGAAGTGGTGAAATCCCCACCCGCATAATGGCTCTTAAGTATGGGGCTGATTTAGTCTGGGGTCCTGAAATAGTCGATAAGAAGCTTATTAAATGCGTGAGAAAGTCGAGCGATGAAAAAATCGTAGACTTTGTCGAAAAGGACACCAATAAGGTGGTATTTAGGACGGACAGAATTAAGGAAAAGGGAAAACTTGTTTTTCAATTAGGCACTGCCGATCCTGAGCTAGCGGTTGAAGCAGCAAGAATTATAGCTAAGGATGTTGATGCCATTGATTTAAACTGCGGATGCCCTAAGCCCTTCAGCACACACTCGGGCATGGGAGCGGCACTCCTTTCGAATCCAGATCTTTTGGAGACTATTTTAAGAAGATTGGTGGAAAAGATTGGAAATGTCTATCTGATTCCAATAAGTGCGAAAATTAGGTTACTTGATGCCCAAAACGTCGAACCGACGTTAGGGTTGATAGAAAGAATTTGCAAGACTGGCATTGCAAATCTCACATTGCATTGTAGGACGAGAAACATGAGAAACCGAGAAGAGCCTTTAAGACATTTTTTGCCTGAAGTAATAGCTAAAGTTAAAATGCATAATGTGAGTTTAATAATCAATGGAGCTGTACATAATAGGAAAGAATTTGAACTCCTACAACAGAAATATGGTGCTGATGTTGGTGCTATGATTGCAGAAAACGCTGAATGCAATCCTTCCGTATTTTCTCGAGTACCTCAGCCTTGGAAAGTGGTTGTACCAGAATTCATAAGGATCGCGATGGCATATGACAATTATCCTGCTAACACCAAATACATCATACTTAATCAAATTCCAGGAAAATCTGCAGTTTATCAGAAAATATGCCGAGTCAAATCACATCAAGAGTTTCTAGATGTGGTTGGTGAAGTTGGTGATGAAGGCAATAGGATTTTGATGAGATATCTACAGAAAGATGTGTTGATTTCGCCTGATCATTTCGAAAGTTACGAATATGAAACTAGTAGAAAACGAAAGAGGAACTCTCAGAATGAGAAACAACAAAAAGACTCTGGCATAGACGATAAGAGAAGTAAAACTGTAGTAACTCTCGTCTCATAATAATTTGCATACTTATAGAAATTCATGGATTAAATATATACAAAATAAAGTTCATGTATCATCATACTTTAATTTGAAAGCCTCTAAAGCATAATTGTATGGGTTGCAATATGCTCGTTTCGATTAAATTGCAATGACATACTATAGACCGCTATAACCCAGACTTCAAAATACAATAATTCTCGGCCTCATAAATGCTCCCATGAGTTAAGAACAAGATAACGACTTGTTGAATGCAAAATCTTCCGTTTTGAGAAAAACTTATCTAGAGCCTCACTCATGCAAGTAAGCGTTTGATTCCACACCAGGTTGCTGCTGCTCCTGCCATCAAAGCAGTAGAATAACCCATAGGTTTGATACCTGCGCTGCTTCTAAAGAGTGCACCGGCAAGAGCACCGGCAGCAATGGAATTATAATCATCATGCTTCTCTCTGAGAGCATCTAAAGACGAATCAAGTAAATTGTATGTCAAAGCCAACACTCCCGCAGAATTACCTAAAAATGGACCTCTCTTGGTAATATGATTCAACACTGTATTCAATTTTAACTTAGGGGGAGCATTTTGCGGTAAGTTTTTAAGACCCTCTTGGAAACCGTAGAATCCACCTACTCCTAAACCCAATAAATAGACCGCACCTGTTCCATAACACAAGTCATCTGTCCAACTTCTGGAAGGAATCAATCCTTGTGCACCTTCAATATCATTTAATCTTTCTTCTTCCATATCCAAATATTCAACTCCCTTCTCCAAACCGGCTAATGGATGCAACCTCGAGGCATCCAAAGCGCCCGGTGTTTGTATGATTGATGAAACATCAGATACCTGTGCTGGATCAAAGCCCAAAGACTTCGAGAAATCCGAATTCTTTTTTTCCTCGCTTTTACCGCCGAATAACCAAGACATTTGACTTGTATATATCTAAACCTCTTCTTTTCGCCTGCCGTCACTATTTTTCACATCGCCGATAATAATTTTTCAATTCACAGGTTACCCGGATTTTGATTCTGCCATCACAAGTCTCATTTCGCGGAATGGATAGACAGTAACAACCATCTAATGTGCTACAAGTGGGCCTCAGACATTCTGGCTCTTCTGAAGTACAACGGTGCGAAGTTCAGCTTGCTTTAAAATCTACTTATTCAAGGCTATGACGTGATTGGACTTACGCTACCACGACATACCTATTTTTTTTCTTGAGCGCTCAAACAATTGATTTCCCAAAATTTATAACGTTGCTAACTACACATTACTTCTATAATCTTCACTTGCTAATCAACTGTATAACCTTTTTCTCAGATATACAATAAAAAACTTTATAAATCTCATCTTAGAAAAACTGCTCAATCTTATGGCTTGAATTAAATCGTCAAGAATGGCTACAATTCTCCTGTGCTTTATAGAATGTGCTTGTATTACATAACCTCTCTTGCCATTTCGTTGTGCGAATGGTATATCAGAATTACAGTCATTTATACAGGCACTAATAAAGATCCGTATACGTCAATTAGGTCGCATTATTTTGGGCCAACATAGTGTCGCGGACGAGATGTTTTGTTGGGAGTGGTACGCAGAAAATGGCCTACGTGGAAGCTGCGAATCTATAATCTGCAGAGAACTGTTGTGGGTTTGCAATTCTGTGGAATAGAAGCTCAATTGTTGGACACTAAGATTTTGTGATAAAATAGTTCAGGAGAAATAGAAGTTGTAATTATATATTTAAAATTATATAAACGCTTCGAAGCCTAACAGTTAAAAATAATTTCAATTTCGGGTAGGACAATCTAAAAACCTGAATACAAGATTAAAGGATAAAGAAGCTGGTTTGCAATCAAGCAAGTTAACAGTCAGCAATTAAGGGAACAGGTAAATACATTCAATTACAAGTGTATTAAAAGTTCTGGGAAGTTATAAAGCCATTGGGAATAGTGCTGGTGTGATTTGGTTAAAGGTAAGTGACATTTTTTTACTACGCAAGATATCGCGAGTACCCAAAAAAAAAACCACGACGTACAGCGCATAATACATTGGGTACAAGAATTAAAGATTGAAGGATTTTTTTTCGTAGGGGTATTTTATGAGTGCTATTTGCACCCTACTTAAAGAATACTTGACTAACATAGGTAGATATAGACCATTTCTTGGAAAGTTTAACAAAAATTACCAAAGCAAAACAAATCTAGGAGTTCTCCGGCTTTTCAGTTTCAACACTTTATTACAGAAGAAGCAAAGTCAACATAAAAACCGAACTCAACGCATATTATTTAACAGATTTACCGCATATACTAAACATAAGATAACAGGAATACAGAGCGGGATGACAGACTTAGCAGAAATCGAAGATTACGGCGCATTACATGCGAAGTTACCAGAGCATTTCAAAGGTCTTAATTCGATAGAAAACGCAGAACGAGGCTTGGTACATGATTTCGTAGTTTCGCATCAGGGTCACACTGTGATCTCTAAGGTTTTAATTGCCAACAATGGTATAGCAGCCGTGAAAGAGATTAGATCGGTAAGAAAATGGGCTTACGAAACATTTGGCGACGAGAGAGCCATCCAATTCACTGTGATGGCAACTCCAGAGGATTTGGAGGCCAATGCGGAGTATATTCGTATGGCAGATCAATACGTCGAGGTTCCAGGCGGAACGAACAACAACAACTATGCTAATGTAGAATTGATAGTGGAAATTGCAGAAAGAACAAATGTCCATGCAGTTTGGGCCGGTTGGGGACATGCATCAGAGAATCCTCTACTCCCAGAAATGCTCGCAGCATCGCCCAAGAAGATAGTTTTTATAGGACCTCCTGGTTCTGCTATGAGGAGTTTGGGGGATAAGATTTCTTCCACTATAGTGGCCCAGCATGCTCATGTTCCTTGTATTCCATGGTCAGGTACGGGCGTGGATGACGTTGTTAAGGATCAATCCACTAACTTAGTGTCCGTTTCTGAGGAGACGTACAAGAAAGGATGCTGTACGAGTCCAGAGGATGGCTTGATAAAAGCCAAGGAAATAGGATTTCCCGTTATGATAAAAGCTTCCGAGGGTGGTGGAGGAAAAGGTATCAGAAAGGTAGAAAAAGAGGAAGATTTCATTGCGCTTTACCACCAAGCTGCCAATGAAATACCCGGATCTCCTATTTTCATTATGCAGTTAGCTGGTAATGCTAGACATTTGGAGGTCCAATTGTTGGCAGATCAATACGGTACGAATATTTCTTTATTTGGTAGAGACTGTTCAGTTCAAAGGAGACATCAAAAGATCATTGAAGAGGCCCCAGTTACCATCGCTAAAAAAGAGACTTTTAGAGAAATGGAAAATGCTGCAGTTAGGTTAGGAAAATTAGTGGGATATGTGTCTGCTGGTACTGTGGAATATCTTTATTCCCATGGGGATGATAAATTCTATTTCTTAGAGTTGAACCCCAGATTACAAGTTGAACATCCTACAACAGAAATGGTGACAGGTGTCAATTTACCAGCTGCTCAGTTGCAGATCGCTATGGGTATTCCAATGCATCGTATTCGTGACATAAGGACACTCTATGGAGTAGATCCTCATACATCTACTGAGATCGATTTCGAATTTAAAAGTGAGCAGTCTCTTGTGAGCCAGCGTAGACCTGTTCCTAAGGGTCACACTACTGCTTGCCGTATTACCTCAGAGGATCCAGGGGAAGGGTTTAAACCATCAGGTGGTTCCTTACACGAATTGAATTTCAGATCTTCCTCTAATGTTTGGGGTTATTTTTCTGTGGGAAATCAGTCTTCTATTCATTCATTCTCTGATTCGCAGTTTGGTCACATATTTGCTTTCGGAGAGAATCGTCAAGAGTCCAGAAAACATATGGTCGTCGCTTTGAAGGAGCTTTCCATTAGAGGTGATTTCAGAACTACTGTGGAATATTTGATCAAGTTATTAGAGACTCCAGATTTCGAGGATAATACAATCACTACAGGATGGTTGGATGAGTTAATATCGAAGAAATTAACCACAGAAAGACCTGATCCTATAGTAGCTGTTGTTATTGGAGCAGCAACGAAAGCACATATAAACGCAGAGGCAGAGAGGCAAGCCTACGTTGAATCATTAGAAAAAGGTCAAGTTCCTCGCACCACCCTTAAGACTATCTTCCCAATTGATTTTATATACGAAGGCTACCGATACAAATTTACGGCAACTAAGTCATCGAATGATTCTTATACATTATATCTTAATGGATCTAGTGCCGTCGTTGGAGTCCGTGCTTTATCGGACGGTGGATTATTATGCTCCATCGATGGTAAGTCCCATTCTGTTTATTGGAAGGAAGAAGCTGCTGCAACAAGATTATCAGTTGATGGTAAAACCTGCTTACTTGAAGCAGAAAGTGACCCAACTCAATTAAGAACGCCCTCTCCTGGTAAGTTGATCAAATACTTGGTAGAAAGCGGTGAACATGTGGTTGCTGGTCAAGCATACGCAGAAGTTGAAGTCATGAAAATGTGTATGCCTCTTTTAGCTCTGGAGGATGGTATTGTACAATTAATCAAACAACCAGGAGTAACGGTAAATGCTGGCGACATACTAGCAATATTAAGCTTAGATGATCCTTCGAAAGTTAAACACGCAATGCCTTTTGGCGGAACCTTGCCAAAGATGGGTGATCCCATTATTCAAGGTACTAAATTGGTCCATAGGTTTGAATACTTCTCTCGTATTCTTCATAACATTTTAGCTGGATATGATAACCAAGTGGTCATGAGTACCAGTTTACAGAATGTGATTGAGGTGTTGAAAGATAAAGAACTTCCATTTTCCGAATGGAGTTTGCAGGTCTCGGCTTTGCATTCAAGGCTTCCACAAAAATTAGACCATGCCCTCTCAGCCTTAATAGAAAGAGCGAAGTCGAGGAATGCTGATTTTCCTTCTCGCCAGATTTTGAAATTAATTCAAAAGCAAATTTCGGAAGGCGATTCGGATGCCACTTTAGTAGAGGTTGTACGCCCTTTGACTGACATAGCCGAGCGATACGCTCCTGGATTAGAAGAGCACGAATACAATTATTTTGCGAAATTAATTCAAGATTACTTCGATGTTGAAAAACTTTTCAGTGGGCACAATGTGCGTGAGGATGATGTTCTTTTGAATTTAAGAAATGAAAGGAATGAGTTGAACGAAGTTGTGGCCATAGCTTTCTCTCACTCACGCGTTAATGCCAAGAATCTTTTGATTTTGGGTATTCTTGACCATTACCAACCATTGTTGCAATCTTCGTCTAGTAATGCTATAAGTATCAGAGAAGCTTTGAAGAATCTTGTTACTTTGGAGTCTAGACTGACCTCCAAAGTTACGTTGAAAGCAAAAGAAGTTTTAATTCAATGTTCTTTGCCTTCTATTCAGGAGAGATCAGAGCAATTAGAGCATATATTAAGATCTTCAGTACTCGAAACCTCTTATGGGGAGATTTATGCTAAGCACCGGAGGCCTGATTTGAATATTCTTAAAGAGGTGGTTGATTCTAAGCATACTGTATTTGATGTCTTGCCTCAGTTCTTGAACAATTCTGATGAATGGGTATGTTTTGCTGCCGCTGAAGTTTATATCCGTCGTTCTTACAGGGCTTATTCTTTGGGCCCAATTACTTACGGATTCAAGGAGAGAATCCCAGTCATTCAATGGAAATTTCAGTTGCCTACTATGAGTGCTGCCAGTTTCGCTCCAGATAATGCAAATGTAAACGACCCTTCATTATTGAACCGTACAGATTCTGTTTCAGACTTTACTCATGTATACGACCAAAAGAATTCTCAGAAGTATAGAACAGGTGCGTTGGTGTCTTGCAAACATTTAGATGACTTGGATGAGCTGATCACCGCTGCTCTAGAATCAATCAATCCTCCAGATGCGATACAGATAAATGGCAAGGATAATGCAGGTTATAGTAACGTTATCAATATTTTGATCACTAATGTGGATGGATATATTTCTGAAGAAGAAATGCTCAGTAAGGTTCATGAAAATCTAGATGAGTTCGCAACCCAATTGAGGGATGCTTCTATTCGGAGAATTACATTCGTCTTTGCTCATGAAATCGGTAATTATCCAAAGTATTACACCTTTAATGCTCCTGATTATACAGAAAGGAAAGTGATCCGTCATATCGAGCCCGCTTTGGCGTTTCAGTTAGAATTAGGTAGGTTGGAGAATTTCCACATAAAACCAATCTTTACTGATAATAGAAACATACATGTATATGAAGCGGTAGGTAAGAACTCGCCTTCAGATAGAAGATTTTTTACGAGGGGTATCATTAGGACTGGAATTATTCGTGATGGAATAAGTATAAGTGAATACTTAATATCAGAGTCTAACAGATTGATTTCAGATATTGTTGACACCTTGGAAGTGATTGACACTTCTAATTCAGATTTGAATCATATCTTCATTAATATTTCTGCTGCATTTAACGTTTCCCCAGAAGATGTAGAATCAGCGTTTGCATCTTTCTTGGAAAGGTTTGGTAGAAGATTATGGAGATTGCGTGTGACCGGAGCAGAAATCAGAATTGTTTGTACAGATTCTTCTACTGGTGCTTCATTCCCTCTAAGAGCGATAATTACCAATGTTTCTGGATATGTAGTAAAGTCGGACTTATACATGGAAGTGCAAAATGATAAAGGTGAGTGGATCTTCAAGTCCATAGGAAGTCCAGGTCCTATGCACTTGAGACCTATTTCAACACCCTACCAGGCTAAAGAATCCTTACAACCAAAAAGGTATAAGGCACATAATATGGGTACAACATATGTTTATGACTTCCCAGAGTTGTTCCGTCAAGCTGTTATATCTCAATGGAAGGGAAGGGGTAAGAAACCTCCCAAGGACGTTTTCACTTCACTTGAATTGATCGAGGATGAAAATGGCGATTTAACAGCTGTGGAGAGAGACCCAGGTTGGAATAAAGTAGGAATGGTTGGCTTCAAGATGACAGCAAAAACTCCAGAGTATCCAAAAGGACGTCAATTTATTGTTGTTGCTAACGATATTACACACAAAATTGGGTCATTCGGTCCTCAAGAAGATGATTTTTTTAACAAGTGTACTGAACTTGCAAGGTCCATCGGAATTCCAAGAATTTATTTGTCCGCAAACTCGGGTGCTAGAATAGGAATTGCTGAAGAGCTTTTGCCTTACTATAAAGTAGCCTGGAATGTGGAAGGAACGCCGGAGAAAGGTTTTAAGTACTTGTATCTCACGGCTGATGCTTTGAAGGCTCTCGAGGATGAAGGCAAGGCTGATTCTGTTATAACTGAAAGAATTGTTGAACATGGTGATGAGCGCTTTGTTATAAAATCTATTATTGGAAGCGAAGACGGCTTGGGAGTAGAATGCTTGAGAGGGTCAGGTTTGATTGCAGGAGCCACATCGCGCGCCTACAAGGATATATTTACCATAACATTAGTTACCTGCAGATCAGTTGGTATTGGTGCTTATTTAGTGAGATTGGGGCAGAGGGCAATCCAAGTTGAAGGGCAACCAATAATTTTAACTGGTGCTCCAGCTATTAACAAGTTACTTGGAAGAGAAGTTTATTCCTCTAACTTACAATTAGGAGGTACTCAAATCATGTATCGTAATGGTGTGTCTCATTTGACGGCTTCAGATGATTTGGATGGAATTGAGAAGATTATGGAATGGATGTCTTATGTTCCTGCGAAACGTGGAATGCCAATTCCTATCTTGGAGAGCAAAGATACCTGGGATCGGGATGTGGAATACATGCCACCAAAGAGTGAGCCTTATGAGGTGCGCTGGATGATTGAAGGCCGTAAACATGAAGATGGCGATTTTGAGCACGGATTGTTTGATAAAGACTCTTTTCAAGAAACATTATCTGGTTGGGCAAAAGGTGTGGTTGTTGGAAGAGCGCGTCTAGGTGGAATTCCTATTGGGGTGATTGGTGTTGAGACTAATGCAGTTGATAACATTGTACCCGCGGATCCTGCTAATCCTAGCTCCACCGAAATGAAATTTCAAGAGGCTGGCCAAGTGTGGTATCCTAATTCTGCTTTCAAGACAGCACAAGCAATCAATGACTTCAATCATGGAGAACAATTACCATTGATGATACTTGCGAATTGGAGAGGATTCTCAGGAGGACAGCGTGATATGTTCAACGAAGTGCTCAAGTATGGTTCTTTTATTGTTGATGCATTAGTGGACTATAAACAACCTATTTTCACATACATACCTCCTTACGGGGAGTTAAGAGGAGGATCATGGGTCGTAGTCGATCCAACGATTAATGCCGACGTCATGGAGATGTATGCTGATATTGATTCTAGAGCCGGTGTTCTTGAACCTGAGGGTATGGTTGGAATCAAGTATAGGCGCGATAAGTTATTGAATACTATGGAAAGGTTAGATCCTACATACAAGCTGTTGAAGGAGTCCTTGAACGACAGTAATGTTACGCCAGAAGATGCTTCATTAATATCTGCAAAGCTCGTGGCGAGAGAGAAAGCCTTATTGCCTATTTATTCTCAAATTTCTGTTCAATTTGCTGATTTACATGATAGAAGTGGTAGAATGTTATCGAAGGGTGTAATCAGGAAAGAATTGGAATGGGTTAGCTCACGTAGATTCTTCTTTTGGAGATTACGTCGTCGTTTGAATGAAGAATATTTATTGGAAATGATAGCTGAAAACTTCCCCAATTCAACCAAATTAGAAAGGCTAGCAAGAGTAAAGAGTTGGTTAGCTTCTGTTGACTATGATGATGACAGGGCTGTTAGTACCTGGATCGAAGAGCACCATTCAAGGTTGCAAGAGAATCTTGAAGAATTGAAACTGGAGTCATTACGTCAAAAATTCTTCTCAGCATATAAGGAGGACCCAAGTGCTTTCCTCCTTAACATTAAGGATTTGATAAGCTCCCTCCCTGATGATGAGAAGAATGATTTGTTGAAGTAAGTACTTTATCTATTATTAGTAATTTATTATATAATACAAACACTATTATTGTGATTTTGCAACTATCCACAGACCAAACTATAATGTAAACTACGGTAGTTCAGACTCTTAATGCAATTACCTGGTATATTTATTCTAACTGTGATCCACAGTATCATATTGGTACTGGCATCTCCTTATCTCGTTACTTTGAAACCAACTGAATCTTTAGATACGTTTTTGAAGTATGAGAAAACCATGTCTCAGGGCGACTTCAAAGCATATATTAGTCATTCTTTTAGAATTGGAAATTTTAGTGGGTTCTTTGGAGACCTCTCCGCAAACATCGTTCAGAAATTGCAAAAATGTCCTTTGGTAGCGGAGCTTGCTCCAGATATTGAGATTAGAGCATTTGACATTACAACGCAGTATGACGCACCAAGACATCTAGCGAGACTATCACAGGAAGAAAAATTAGGATATGGCTCGTTCAACTTCATTTACAACTCGTCAATGACCGGTAAGAATGTTAATGCTTACGTTATAGACTCAGGCATTTTTATTCAACACCCAGAATTTGAAGGAAGAGCAAGGCATGGTATCGACTTAACAGGCGAAGGGCCAGGAGATGAGAATGGACATGGAACGCATGTGGCCGGGTTAATTGGCTCAAAAACCTATGGAGTGGCAAAATCGGCTAATATAATCGAGGTGAAGGCATTGGATAAGACTGGATCAGGTTCACTCAGCACGATAATTGCTGCAATCGAATTTGCGGTAAATGACAGGAAAAAGGAAGAAGTACCTGGTGTTGCGAATTTATCATTAGGATCAATTCGTAATAAGATATTGAATAAAGCTGTCCAAGCCGCTTTTGAAACAGGTCTAGTAATTGTTGCGGCAGCTGGCAATTCCAACGTTAATGCTTGCATGAGTAGTCCTGCGAGTGCTAAGTCTGCCATCACGGTTGGAGCAATCGATGATAGAAGCGATTCTTTGGCTTCTTTTTCGAACTGGGGCAAATGTGTTGATATCTTTACAAGCGGTACCTACGTTGCAAGCCTTAATATAAAAGATGAGAAGAAAGCTCAATTACTTTCAGGCACCTCAATGGCATCTCCAATAGTAACTGGATTGGTTTCGACACTTTTGAGTCTGGGAATGTCTCCATTTGATATTAAAGACGAAATACTCAACATGGCGATAAAAAACAGAATCCCAAAGTCATCTTTACTTTTGAGAAGAAAGACTCCCAATAGAATCGCTTACAATTGCCTCGAAGGTAATGGAGATAATGATAGAGATGAATATTCCGACTCAGATTCGGATACAGACTCAGATTTAGATTTGGATTGAAACAATTAATTATTTAAATGTATAGTGCGCAAATTAAAACTATGCCCTCAAGCAGTAGTGTCGCAAAAAGTTTTTGCACCATTTCATGGCAAGCGTCTATTTGTACTTTTGCAGTCTTTTTAAAGAAAACCAGGCGCTTAGATTTTAAATTAATAGGGACAAGTAAATAGTTCCCAGAAATGAAAAAAGTACTGGAACTTAGCACCTTATCGACAAATAGTTCGTCATTATCAGATTCTGGTAGGTAGTTAATTAATAAGGGAATGAATGATGATACTAATCCCATAGGTTACGACATAAGTATTAGGAACTCGAGACCCCGTGCGATAAGAGACGGCACAGAAAACAAGACGGAGAGTACCATGAGGGATACCAAACATGCTGAGGCAAGTGAAGATGTAAACGATAAGAGTGGACTAAGTCCGTACCCGGCTTGGGAATACTCACTAGATGCTCCTCTATCGGTCTCAGAAATTGAAGCAGTATTCTTGCAAATAACTGAAATATTTGGATTTCAGTATGACAATGCACGAAACATGTTTGACTATTTCATGCGCTTGTTAGATTCAAGGGCTTCTAGAGTTTCTCCTAGTGAGGCTTTGAAATCACTTCATGCTGATTATATTGGAGGGCCAAATTCGAACTATAGAAGGTGGTATTTTGCCTCAGGACTAGATATAGATGACCTCAAGTTTTCTATCACCCTCCCGCTGGAAGAAAGTAAATGCGGTGAAAAGAATAACATGGATTTTAATCAAGCTAAAGATCAATGGAACATGAACATGAACGCGCTATCATCTACTGACTATGTAATTCAAGTGGCATTATATTTGCTCTGCTGGGGCGAGGCAAATAACATACGCTTTATGCCTGAGTGCATGTGCTTCATCTTCAAAACTTGCAGCGATTATTATTATTCTCTCAATGACCTTTCGAATAGAGCTCGATTATCATCAACTTCATTTTTGGATTGTGCGATAACACCGCTTTATAATTTCTACCGCGATCAATTATACTTTATGGACAAAAGTCATTTTCACTTGAGAGAAAAAGATCACTCAGAAGTTATTGGATATGATGATATGAATCAATTGTTCTGGTATAAAGATGGCCTTAGCAGAATTATCCTTGAAAACAATACTAAGTTGATGGATATACCTCCTTCCAATCGCTTTGCCCACTTGAAAGATGTTTGTTGGCAAAGAGTATTTTACAAAACATTTAAGGAATCAAGAAGTTGGCTTCCAATATTTGCTAACTTTAATAGAGTATGGATTCTTCATGTATGCACATTTTGGTACTACACGGCATATAATTCTCCAACGTTGTACACCAAGAATTACAGATACATCCTTAATAATAAACCTACAATACAAGCGAGGCTTTCAGTTCTTGGCCTAGCCGGTGGATTAGCAGCTATTCTAAGATTAGGTTCTGTTCTACTGGAAGTAATAATGGTACCTCGTAAATGGCCAGGAGCCCAACCTATCTTGAAAAGAAGCTTCTTGTTGTTCTTGACATTGGTGATTAATGTGTTTCCTTCTATTTACCTCTTCCTCACGCACTCATTAGATGAGCAGACGACATGGGGATTAGCTTTGGCAGCCGCTCAATTTGCAATCTCATGCATCACAGTTTTGTACCTTTCCTTAATTCTGCAATCTAGACTTTTTGGGAATTACTTGAGCCTCAAAAATAGGGATTATCTACCGAGCATATACTTTGCAGCAAATATTCACAAACTACAGGGCCCTCAGAGAAAAGCATCAATTTCATTATGGTCATTAATATTTCTCTCAAAGTTTCTTGAATCGTATTTCTTTTTGACTTTGTCGGTCAGACACCCGATCAGAGAATTGAGTATAATGAAATTAACTAACTGCAACATAAAGTTTGCAGTTGGAAAGTGGTTATGTCACAATCACGTGACTTTTGTACTTGGATTGATCATATTCACCGATTTGCTCTTGTTCGTACTTGACACTTATCTTTGGTTTATTATCTGGAGTACTTTGTTCTCCGTATACAGGTCGTTATATATCGGATTCTCAGTCTGGACGCCATGGAGAAATATATATTCAAGATTACCTAAGAGAATCTTTACCAAGGTTATTGCAAAATTGAGTTCTAGAGATGTACTGGCAAAGTTGATGGTTTCCCAGGTATGGAATTTAGTAATCATTGCAATGTATAGAGATCATTTGATCTCATTGGAACATGTACAGAAGCTAATATATAAGAATGTCAAAACTTTGGGAGAAAATGGGGTATACATACTTAAAGAGCCGGTTTTTTTCGTCGTTCCTGAGTGTCAATCCTTGAAATCAGCCGTATTCGAGATGTCAGAAGCACAGAGACGAATAACATTCTTCGCACAATCCCTTTCGACACCCATTCCTGACCCTTACTCCTTAGATAAGCTCCCAGCATTTAGTGTGTTGATTCCTCATTTTAAGGAGAAAATCATGCTCTCACTTGAAGAAATAATCAGGGAAGGGCACAGTAACTCTAGCATCTCATTACTAGAGTATCTTAAGCTGATTTACCCTCTTGAATGGTCTTGCTTTGTAAAAGATACAAAACGGATTGCTCAAGAACTTGATAGTCCAGATCTTGAACATGACAGTAACGAATTTTATCACATACCTTATGATACTCTTGGATTTAGGTCTGCTACACCTGAGTACATTTTGAGAACTAGAATATGGGCATCACTACACTCTCAGACGTTGTACCGAACAATATCAGGTTTTATGAACTATTCAAAAGCTTTAAAGCTTTTGTATGACATAGAATACTCCCACTGTGAAGAAACAAAAGATAGTCGGTCCGATAGGAATGCCTCTTTATTAATACTGAGAAAATTCAGAATAGTTGCATCCATGCAGAGATTTGTGGACTTTACTCCTGATGAAAGAAGAAACCAGGAATTCTTATTGAGGGCGTTCCCAAATTTACAAATTGCATACATCGACGAGGAAAAAAATACCGATGGAGAGTCTATGGGCTTCTATTCAATACTAATTGATAGTACCTGTGAAATATTAGAAGATGGGAGAAGAAAGCCCAAATATAAAATCAAATTGTCTGGTAACCCCGTTTTAGGGGATGGCAAAGCTGATAACCAGAATCATGCTATAATATTTGCCAGAGGAGAGTATATTCAACTAATCGATGCTAATCAAGACCATTACCTTGAGGAGTGTCTTAAAGTAAGAAGTTTATTAGCCGAATTTGAGGAAGCTAAATTTAAAAATGACGTTTATTCTGACCTTGAAGAAAATTCAAGCAGCCCGGTAGCGATTGTGGGTGCAAGGGAATACATATTTTCTGAGAATGTGGGAGTCTTGGGAGATATAGCCGCAGGTAAGGAACAGACGTTTGGGACATTATTTGCGCGAACATTTGCTTATGTTGGTGCGAAGCTTCATTATGGTCATCCAGATTTTCTCAACACAATTTTCATGACTACAAGAGGTGGCGTGTCAAAAGCTCAAAAGGGCCTTCATTTGAATGAAGATATTTATGCGGGAATGAATGCCATATTACGAGGTGGCAGAATTAAACATTGCGAGTATGTACAATGCGGGAAAGGCCGCGACCTTGGCTTCAATTCTGTATTGAGTTTTAATGCTAAGATTGGCGCAGGAATGGGCGAGCAACTAGTATCTCGGGAGTATTTCTATTTAAGTTCAATCTTACCAGCAGATAGATTTTTTTCCTTCTTTTACGCACATGCGGGTTTCCATTTAAATAATATGTTCATTTCGCTATCTATTTTTCTATTTCTAATAGTGAGTGTCAACGTTGCTGCGTTGAAAAGTGAAAACACTATCTGTGAGATACGAAAGGGTCAAAGGATGACGGATGTCAGAAGACCATCTGGTTGTATTAATTTGATGCCTGTGATATTTTGGTTGGAAAGATGCATTTTTTCTATATTTATTGTTGTTGGGATATCATTCCTACCACTTCTAGTACAAGAACTGACGGAGAGAGGTATTCATAAAACACTTATCAGACTCTTGAAACACGTTGCGTCTCTTTCTCTTCTTTTTGAGGTGTTCGCTTGTAGGGTCTATGCGAAAGCATTAATGAATAATATCGCATATGGTGGCGCAAGGTATATTGGGACTAGTCGAGAAATAGCTACTTTCAGAAACTCTTTCGCTGACCTCTATTCAAGGTTTGGACCCGAGAGCTTGTATTTCGGCGCTAAATGTCTCTTAATGATTCTATACTGTTCTCTAGTTATGTGGAGACTCGCATTGGTTTACTTCTGGGTTACTGTATTTGCTTTGGTTTTAGGTCCCTTCATCTATAACCCCAACGAGTTTAATTATCAAGCTTATATTCTTGATTATAAAGACTTTTTATCCTGGATTTTCATAAGAAATAGGGAATTATCAACAAATTCCTGGAGATTATATATAAAAGACTTAAGAATCAAAATGGCTGGCATGAAAGTTAAACAAAAGGAAGAAAGTTTGAATCCGAAACGAAGGTTCTTAGGTGTATCTGGGGCAAATCTTAACAATATTGGATTAGACTTGATTCCGATATTCTTTCTTGCATGTGCATATATCTTTAGCAGCTATAGTAGCAAAACTCAAGTTGCGCAGATAAAAAATGGCTGTTTGAGAATTCTTTTAGTGTCTTTAAGTCCTATTATGATTAATGCGCTGATATGGATAATTACTAGCGCTTGTTCAGCACTCCTTAGACTTTTCCTCCCATCACAAAAGAATGCGATATACTCAAGTTTGAGCATAGTTGCATCCATTTTGGGTCTCATTAATCATATTTTGCATTTTGACTTGCTTTGGTTTTTACAAGAATGGGACATTTCGAAGTCAATTTTGGGTTTCCTTCTATCTACCTTTGTGCAAGGTATTGTGTTCAAGGTTACATTAACTATTTTTATGGCAAATGAAGATATAGGTACCGATTATCAAAGGTTTCCTCCATCTGTTGACTGGAAACTGAGAAAGCGAATCATTCATTCAATAAGCACCCTTTCGAGAACATTCATTTACGGAACTACTGAGCTAAGCCTTTTTGCTGCGGACTTTATGATAAGTCATACTATTCTATTAATAGAATTTCCATTTTTATTGTTACCTGGAATAAGAAAGTGGCACTCTTTGATGCTTTTTTGGTTCAATCCAGGATCAAGGTCAATAGTGTTCTCAAGTAAGCAAAAAAGGAAAACTAGAAAAGCTGTGGTCAAATACTCTATCTGTCTCTTGATAGTAATTTCATTGATTGTTGGATCATTGATTATCCCTTTGATATTGGAGAAGGGAGGAGTAATTGATTTCAAAAAGAATTGCCCCAACTTTTTAAGATTCTTAGTACAACCCAAGAAGCGTTTGAAGCACAAGGTAGTGCACAATACTAATAGAGAATAGCATTTTAATATTTAAATAGAAGTAGTTATTACATGGGTATGCATCTATCTATCAGTATATCATCTCTGAAGGTAAAAGTCGAAGTAAGCTTTGTATGGCTCTTGTAATTTCAGCAGCTCAGCTAAAAATTGCTCAATAAGATTTTGGGAGCAAAGCTGCAAAGATATATCATACCTTTTTACTGTGCTTAGATACTTCAAGAGCGCTAGGCATTTCTGCGCCCAATTATCTACTAAATCATGGCGTGAGGCATACAACATGGCCTCGATCAAAAACTCTAGGAATTCTGGCTCCATTCCAGCAATTCCAAACACCAAAGAATAGTTTTCTGGGCTCATATCAAGCACATATTTATATGCTCGTCTTTTCTCTTCTGGATCAAGATTCTTTAGTGCTGTTAAATGATGCATGGAGGGCCTTTCAGTGAAAGAGGGTAAGCGACCATCTCTACTTGAAGCACCGTATGAACGACTTTCCTTTTCCTTCTCGATAGTTTCAGTTGTTTGTATGCTTCTTTCTGAAGATGTCACTAAAGATGAGTCTCCAACGTGTACTTGCGGTTCAGCAATTAATTCCTGGTAGCACCGGGGTAAAACCTCAACGTCTTGTATAACAATTGAATAAGTTTCCTTGCTACTGCCACATTTCGCTCTTTTTTTGGAGTAGCGTGATCCCTCAATTGCATTGATCTCTTTATGAGCAGCAGTGTTCTTTGGATCTAACTGGACTGTCAGTAAGAAGCATTCTTTGGCTGCTCGAAAATCACCTACTTCTTTAAGTACCAAACCTTTTCTATAATATAGTTTTGTCCTTGTCTTATCATCACCTTCTAGCTTCAAGCCATCGTTGCAGTCTTTGAGAGCTCGGTCCCAATCTTGGAGCTTTATAAAACAGAGGGCTCTATTCGAATACAAAATTGGATTCCCGGGTGCTAATTTGATCGCATCACGGTATATTTTGGCTGCTTTTTTGAACTCCAGTTTCGCAAAAGCTTTGTTTCCTTCTTGTTTTAGTTTATCAGCTGAACTCATAAGTATTAGCTAATTTGCAAAAGAATATTTCAGTCGCATTATTGTTATGAAAATAGATGTTACCAGTTAATGACGCAAGAAGAGCTTGAAGAAGAAATATGCGCTATCAATGCAATATATCCAGAATCAGTAGAATGTATTGGTCCTCAAATATACGTTATCAATGCTCCGAACAATTCTGATCTAAAAATTCAGGTTAGCTTTCCCACCGCATACCCAGAGGAACAACCATCAATAATTCAGGTGCTTAACGGTGATATTAAGAAATTTCCTGATACAAATTATTTGGAAGGAGCTATAAAGAGTAAAATGTCTTTAGTCTTTAGACAAGGTGAAGTCTGCTTATTCGAATTCTTGAATGAAGTAGAAGAATTTTTGCATAACTGTGAAGATGACAGACAAAAGAATGCTTCAGCTGACCAACTCGAGAAAGAGAAAAAGATTCAAGTAAAGACAGCAACCACTTATATTGAAGTAAAAGACTCAAGAACCTATAATTCTGATCCATTATCTGACTGGACCCAGTCTCTGGCAATAATAGATAGGGGATCTACTTTCATCGCTTATGCGAGAGAAGCGAGGTCAGTTGAAGACGCAGAAGAATTTCTTAATATTTTACTTACTGATAAGAAAATTTCGAAAGCAAATCACAATATAAACGCATGGAGAATTAAAGGAGAGGGCAGCATACAGTATCAAGACTGTGATGATGATGGGGAAACTGCCGCTGGAGGAAGATTATTACATTTATTACAAGTAAGTACTCATTTTCAATTATTCATTCATGTTTTCGTCTTTATGCAATTTCTAACCAAAAATAGATGATGGATGCCTGGAACGTGATAGTAGTAGTGAGTAGATGGTTTGGTGGTACCCATATAGGACCAGATAGATTTAAACACATCAACTCTGCTGCCAGAGAAGCTGTTATAAAGGGTGGATTTGCTGTTTTAAATACAGATAAGTCCAAATCCAAAAAGAAAAAATAGATATGCTACAATTTTTTATTTCTTCGGGATTTCTTTTTGGATTTTGCTTTAGTATCATCCTTTTCTATAGACCTCTTTTTAGACTTAATAGACAGCTTTTCTTCATTATTTTCGACATTAGATGAAAGTGATGCAGCATGCGAATCCTTTGATTGTCAGTACATCGAATCTTGGCTCTTAGGAAATATACTTACTTTGAGAGGTATTCTGTTTGACTCAATACTCGTTACTTGCTCATCGTTCTCTGATTCTATTCCAAAGACCTTCCTACCTATTCTCCGATTACCATAATCTTTCTCTAAAGAATGAGGGCTGTTTGATGGTTTCTGCAAATTTATTTCTCCGTAACCAACAGACTGAGGTACACTCTCCGTTATCTTTGCATTCCTGATTATATGTTTGGGTAGTGACCACTCCGAAGTATCTCGAACATGAGGAGAGCTTGCTTCTTCGTCAACTGTGTTGGAAGAGCTTTTCTTCATGAACTTCATGTTCATTACTCTACTGGAAAGGCCACTCATGTTACTCTATAGTGCAATAGGGCCTTACTTACTACTACTGGAACAAGTATAAATCAGAGGTCGTGTAAAAGTGAACAAAATAATTTTTCAGTTGCAATGCGCAAGGCAGCTCATCTCACAGTTAAAGAAGAAGATATAATAAATAAAAAGTCGTCACTCTATGAAGTCAGATTTCAAATTCTCGAATCTCTTGGGAACAGTTTATAAACAAGGAAATCTAGTATTTAGTAATGATGGGACACAGCTTTTGAGCCCGGTAGGGAATCGAGTTACTTGTTTCGATCTTATTAAGAATAAGTCTTTCACATTCAATTTTGAACACAGGAAGAATATTAGTAATATTTGCTTAAATAAACAGGAAAATCTATTGATATCAGTAGATGTTGATGGAAGGGCTATATTGACGAATTATATCACAAGAAAAGTCTTGTATCACTTCAATTTCAAAGACAGGGTACGTGATATCAGCTTCAGTGCTAACGGTCACTTTTTTGCGGTGGCTTGTGGGAGATTCATTCAAGTTTGGAAAACACCAGAGTTTCTGGATGAAAGGCAATTTTTTCCATTTGTGAGATACAGAGTTTACGCTGGACATTTTAGCGATGTGACTTCTATAACTTGGTCTTCTGATTCCAGGTTCTTCATAAGTACATCTAAGGATATGACTTCGAGAATTTGGTCAATTCTGTCTGAAGAAAAAGACGCTGCAATGGTATTAGCGGGTCATCGGGACTCTGTTGTGAGGGCTTTTTTTAATGCGACTCAGGATATTATCTACACCATCAGTAAAGATGGTGCACTTTTTCAGTGGGAATATACCACGAAACTATCCAATCCTGGTTCTAATTTAGATAGTGAGGAAATGGAACAGGAAGAGGAAGAAAATGGTGAACAAGGTGCGAGCTGGAGAATAACAGCGAAAAACTTCTTTTATGCTCACGCGAACTTATCGGCTGCAGCATTCTACACTAAGTCTAATCTTTTGGTTGTTGGTTTCTCCAATGGGGAATTTAGGATATACGAGCTACCTGACTTTGCTATGATTCAACAATTGAGTATGGGTCAAAATCCAATAAATACCGTCAATATTAACTCTTCCGGTGAATGGTTGGCATTTGGTTCTTCAAAACACGGTCAGCTTTTGGTATATGAATGGCAATCAGAATCCTATGTGCTCAAGCAGCAGGGTCATTTTGATAGCTTGAATACTACATGCTACTCTCCAGATGGATCTAGAATCGTGACAGCTTCAGATGATGGTAGGATTAAAGTATGGGATGCCGTGTCGGGATTCTGCCTCATGACTTTCCAGGAACATACAGCAGCTGTTACTGCGCTTCAGTTCGCAAAGAAAGGACAAGTTCTATTCTCAGCATCCCTCGATGGTACCCTAAGGGCTTATGATTTGATCAGATTCAGAAACTTTAGGACTTTTACGGGTACTAACAGAATTCAGTTTTCATCAATGGCTGTTGATCCTAGTGGGGAGATAATTGTTGCGGGTTCTCAAGATTCGTTTGAAATTTTTGTGTGGTCAGTTCAAACAGGTCAATTACTTGACTCACTTACTGGGCATGAGGGACCAATTTCATTTTTAGCCTTCGGAAAGGAAAGCTCGGTTTTGGCTTCTGCTTCCTGGGACAAAACAATAAGAATTTGGAGCATATTCGGAAGATCACAACAAGTGGAGCCAATTGAGACCCTGTCGGACGTCTTGAGTCTTGCTTTGAGGCCCGACTCAAAAGAAGTCGCTGTATCAACACTTGATGGACATATAATTACATTTGACGTAGAAGAAGGCAGGCAGGCTCGTTTAATCGATTGTAAACGAGACATCTTGGCAGGGAGATTTCTAGAAGATCGCTTTACGGCAAAGAATCTGGCAAGAGCAAAGTACTTTACGACAATATCATACTCATTTGACGGCACCGCTATAGTTGCAGGCGGAAACAATAATTCTATATGTTTGTATGATTTGAATAACGAAGTGCTATTGAGGAGGTTTACTGTGTCACAAAATATGCAGTTTAACGGTACACTTGAAATTCTTAATAGCAGAAACATGGGTGAGAATGGGCCACTTGATCTCATAGATAGGGATGGTGAGAACTCAGATTTGGAAGATCGCCTTGATAACAGCCTTCCAGGATCCCACAGAGGCGATCCCAGCTTAAGGAAAGTGATACCAGAGATAAGAGTGACTTCTATCGCGTTTTCACCTACACTGTCAGCATTTGTTGCTGCGTCAACTGAGGGTGTATTAATTTATTCTGTTGACACTACAATGGTTTTTGATCCATACGAATTAGACATCGATATCACCCCCCAAAGGATGATAGGAGCCCTCAAAGACAAGGAATATCTCACAGCTCTTATAATGGCCTTTAGACTCAACGAGCAACGGTTAATTAGAAGAGCTATTGAAGAGATACCTGTGAAGAATATTCAATTAATAGCATCAGATTTGCCAGTGGTTTATTTGGAGCGCCTCTTGAGCTTTGTCGGAGAGCTTGCAAACGATTCGCCACATATGGAATTCTTGCTTTTATGGATAAAGTTTCTTTTATCCGCTCACGGGCAGTTTATTACTGCCAACAAAGCTGATTTCGCAGTTCCCTTGAGACTTATTCGTAGATTTTTGGACAGAAGGGCACATGACATTGTGGAATTAACTAAATCTTCGGGCTACTCTTACACGTACTTGAAGCTGGCCCCAAATGAAGAGTCTCAAGCCCAAAACCAATCATCCACTTATTCGTCTACTGATGGCTCCGATGCACCTAGTGAGATTCTATCGGACGACGATGCTTCAATAGCTACATCTTCAGACTTAGAAGAGGAATGGATTAGGCCACAACCGAAACGACTAAAGTAATGTTTTCACATGAGAATATGTCTCAAGACAACGTAACTATAGATTGATCTAAACATTTTGCATCGACACCACGCACTATATAGATACCTGTCATATTTATCAAACGAGAAAATAAACACTCATAGCATATACTTGTTACTTATATATTTTAATAGGTTACTTAAGATGATTTCATTACAATATCTCTACATCTATAAGCAGCTTTGGCGAATAATCAGATATTCGATGCTGGATAATGAATTCTTTGTGGTGTTGGGATTTTGATATGAGAACATCCTGTATATACATAGCTCCGCTTGCAGTCCCAAAATTGCATTATGGGGTCACATATTACAGTATTTCACACGCCATATTTTAGCTGGTCACTAAGAAAGGAATTTACCAAGGAGGGCCCTCATTGAGCTGAAATACTCTAAGGAGGAAAACATTCACATTGGAGGAAGCGGATAATGACAAGGAACATCAAAAATCACTTACTATTCGAGGTTGCTACGGAGGTTGCCAACAAGGTTGGAGGGATCTATTCGGTTTTGAAGTCAAAAGCACCAATTACTATTGCAGAATACAGAGAGCGGTATACACTAATTGGGCCATGGAACCATAAATCGGCCCAGATGGAGGTAGAGGAGTTGCCTGTTAAGGATGAAAAGCTCAAGGAGACGTTGAACCAGATGAGCGAAAGAGGAGTGCAATGGATGTATGGGAGATGGTTGATTGAAGGTGCGCCTCGTGTATTGCTTTTCGACATTTATTCTGTTGCAGGATACTTGAATGAGTGGAAAGCAGATTTATGGAATATTGCAGGTATTCCGACTCCTGACCACGACCAAGAAACCAATGAAGCAATATTATTGGGCTATTTGGTAGCCTGGTTCTTAGGAGAACTTGTTTACCACGACAGAGACCGGGCAGTCATATGTCATTGCCATGAGTGGTTGGCTGGGGTTGCGTTGCCTCTTTGCAGAAAGAGAAGAATCGACGTCACAACGATATTCACAACTCATGCGACATTACTCGGCCGGTATCTTTGTGCTGGGTCAAGTGATTTTTACAACAATTTGGCGAATTTCGATGTAGATGTAGAAGCTGGAAAGAGAGGGATATACCATCGTTATTGCATCGAAAGATCGGCTACTCACTCTGCTGACGTTTTTACCACTGTTTCTCACATAACCGCATTTGAAGCCGAACATTTATTAAAACGGAAACCTGACGGAGTATTGCCTAACGGAATTAACGTTATAAAGTTTCAAGCAGTTCATGAGTTCCAAAACCTCCATGCGGTCAAAAAAGAAAAAATCAATGAATTCGTGAGGGGTCACTTTTACGGTAATTATGACTTTGATTTAGATAATACGTTATATTTCTTCATAGCTGGAAGATACGAGTTTAGAAACAAAGGGTGTGATTTTTTCATCGAGTCTTTGGCTAGGTTGAACTATAGATTGAAGGAAGCAGGCTCTGATATGACCGTAGTCGCATTCATTATTATGCCAGGGAAAACTAATTCATACACGGTTGAGACATTGAAGGGACAGGCTGTCATTAAGCAACTTGAAAGCACCATTGAAGAGGTACAGAAGAAAGTGGGAGAGAGATTATTTGAACATTGTGCCAGATTCCCCAACAAACACGACACTTCTACAAATGGTAACGAGGTACCCTCAATAGATGAACTTATCAAGCCTGCAGACCGCGTTCTTCTCAAAAGGCGTATTTTTGCTTTGAAAAGAGATGGGTTACCTCCCATTGTCACTCATAACATGGCCGATGATGCGACTGACCCAGTCTTAAATCAGATTAGAAGAGTCAAACTTTTCAATACCTCTCAAGATCGCGTTAAAATCATATTTCACCCTGAGTTTTTGAATGCAAATAATCCAATATTGTCACTAGATTATGACGAGTTTGTTAGAGGCTGTCATCTTGGTGTTTTCCCTTCCTACTATGAGCCATGGGGTTATACCCCAGCAGAATGTACTGTGATGGGCGTCCCTTCAATCACTACAAATTTGTCGGGATTTGGTTGCTATATGGAAGATTTAATTGAAGACACTTCTGACTACGGCATATACATTGTTGATAGACGAATGAAGTCCGTGGATGAATCGATCGACCAATTGACTAATTACATGTTTGATTTTACTCAAAAAACGAGAAGGCAAAGAATCAATCAGAGAAATAGAACGGAACGCTTATCTGACTTACTAGATTGGAGAAGAATGGGATTGGAGTACATCAAGGCTCGCCAACTTTCACTTAGAAGGGCATATCCAGATAAATTCAAGAATACTGCTAATCCTTTTACAAGCAGTGCTAATCTCAAATTGACTAGGCCATTGTCAGTTCCCGGTTCTCCTAGAAGCAAGATGGGTGTTATGACTCCTGGTGACTTAGGTTCATTACAAGAGGCTAACCAATCGTTAGAGACGGATGATTATATTGGTTTCCGATTAGGTGAGAATGAAGGTGAAGATGACCAGGATGATGGGGTCTACCCTTTAACTCTTAGAGGAAATTCGGTTCCTCCTACGGAGGATAACTGAATCTTTAGTTTCACTGGTTGCGTGATTGGGCGATGAGTATCGTTAAGGAAGGTTATCTATAAATTTTAGTTTTATCCTATTTTAATTTTTGTTTCCATCATTTTTCTTCTTTCCAGATTTTTTTTCTTTCTTGTTTCATGTTCTTACATAGAAAGTTTAATCATTTCAAGATTAATAATCTCAATCAATCTTATTATCTTAATATAAGAATAATCCTATCAGACAACCACATTCGGTTTAGAGTTGATGGCGCTCAGCGACGTAGAAATTTTGTAAGTAGTGCATCACTCAAACTTGCTGAACACCCATAAGGAATAATGTCTATCAGCGTACATGGCTTGATGCCTAAGCTGATTATATCGTAAAACAATGGTAAGTTTCTCACTACAATAGTCCAGTACCTTTCAAAAAGGTTATGTTATGCATTTAATTGAAGTAATGACTAACTTAATAGCTACCCTTATATTTGTTGACATCGGCCAAGAATCAACCAATTCTTGTTGAATTAAAGAATGGAGAGACGCTAAATGGGCAACTCATAAATTGTGATTCGTGGATGAACTTGACACTAAAGAATGTTATACAATCATCCGCAAATGGCGAAAACTTCATGAAATTACCTGAGTGTTATGTTAGGGGAAACCACATTAAGTACCTCAGATTGCCCGAGGAGGTAAGTATTCTTTTTCATTTCTTATTCGTTTGATATCATAGTATCTCATTTACTAACATCGATAGATTATGGATTATGCCAAGGAACAGAATATTATAAACATGGAACAAAGAAACAGAAACCACAAGAGACGCCCTGGCTCTAATTTCGTAGGGAGAAGAAACGCCTCCGGTAATAACAGAAATGGATATAATCGTCGCTCAAATCAAGAACATACAGCCGGCTCTGAAGGGCATGGTTATGGACATGGGCATACACATGGCCACGGAAGTTTCAATCAAAAATAAGGCTGATAACTTGCATTCGTCTTTCAAGCCTTGGCTTGTGAAGTATAGATTATGTACATTATAATATCATCCACGTAGTATCAAATCTTAAGTCTGTGCAACAGAGTATGTAACATGATGTTTGTGCGAATATATCTCCACAGATTCATGGGTGCAAAAGGCCCACCACTTGCTAATATTTACCAAAATATCATTACTCTTTATTCGATTATTGCTAAGCATATGCTAGAATTCATAATTGTGCATCATGGCATCTACTCAACAAAATTTTAGAATGGCAGGGAGAAAGAGAAAACATACGCATGGGCACGAGACTCTTAAACCTTTTCATACGAAAAACAAACTGAGTCTCAGAAAGTTGGTGATTATTCCCTTGGGAAGGTTTAAGGGCTTATATGATACGAGAGGATTCAGATGTTATCAGGAGAGTTGCCATGAAAGCCGGCTAGGCAATTGCAATTATTGTAAATATTTGCCCTATATATCATCACCGCTAGGAAATAAAACGTACTACTGCGAGAACATTGACATAAGAGACACAAAATTGAGAGATACAAAGACTCGGGACACTTCATACGTTCAAGACTTCTTTGAACATAACCTTATTCTGCTAATCACTGATGTCTTGAGTGAAGTCCTGGCAATACAATCTGAAGAGCCAATTTCTTCCGAAGAGATTAATTACTATAAATGAAGCCGCCGAAGCACTACTCTCCCTCAAAATTCGATATATATGTGCCTCAAGCACACAAATACATTTAATATTCAAATATATACATTTGAAGACTTTATTTCATATTATGTAGTATAATTGTCTACACTCCAAGATTTCCAGTCATCCCGATACTCGGCCTCACTGATAAGGCCATTTATTTGCCTGGCATCTTCATCTCGTTCTTCATCTTCTCTTTGCTCCATTTGACTGAATACGCTTCTCAGTTTCTCTCTCCAATTCTCTCCTCCTGTTTCAAATATATCGTTGATACAATCCTCGGGTGATAGCTCGAGAATGCAATGCAATTGAGGATCCCACATTGATTCTAACAAGTTTCTATATAATTGCTTGATCTTGGGATCTGAGATTATTTGGTTCTTTGAATACGCACTTTTAAGCCGATCAGTCTTGGCTTGTGAAATATGCGAGTGCTGAGCAGTGCTATCAGAATCATCGCTTGTCAACGGCAGCTCCCTATTTCCATCCGCAAATAGTTTATTACGGTCGACCCTAGAGTTTTTGTCAACAGGAGACAGTTTTCTAGAATCATGACTCTCTTTGGGTTCGGGCTTGTCATGAACCACCAATTGAGTTTTGAAATCAGTGCCTTCTGGGAGTTGCCGCATGAACACTAGCAACCCAACAATAGAATTTATCTTGGACTCAGTCATTAATAGCTTGAGTGGAGTAGGCTCTTCCGAATTCACATATTTTATAAGATTTAGATTTAATATTCCCAAAAGTAAATGTTTTGACTGGTTTTGATTCGTATCCTTATGCTTCTCTTCTTCCGGAATATAGTACATCTTCATTATTAGATATTTATCATAAAGGACATCATCCTTTTTTGAATATGACATTTTGATGTTACATGACATGTTGTAATCAAAGCGGCATTTGAAATTGTGAATCCTTCTGGGAGAAGTCTTTACACTAACTTTACCTTTTATCGCAAAACCATCGGACTGAACCAGATTATTCGTATCCGTACGGCCATTGTGTGTACTCGGCTCTTTGTTATCATCACTGCTGCTTTCACTTAGAATTCTTTTGGATTTGAAATTTATGTAGCCCTTGTTTTTCCCTCTGTTCCGAAGACTTATAACGAAATAGATGGATCCATTCACTTCAGGAATATTCGTAACATCGTTAATACTGACCTCCAAGTGATACTTAGTAATGGATTTCAGAGAAAGCATTATAATTTTACTTTCTGTGTTAATCTCTTTTTTCGTATCCGCTTATCTATAACTTGCCTTTGCCTAGGCCGTTCTTGAATTTCATGTCGCAATTTATTCACTCGCGCATTCGATCAACAGTCATAATCATTACGCTAAACAAACAAAAGACTTATGTATCGACGGAAGTATGAAGCCTGAGTCATTCAATCAAACGAATAGGAATAGAGAATTTCTGTCGTTGAGTATGTCAGTTCCTACTCATATACACACTGCAAAGTATAAAGAGTTTTATTCTATTCTCATAAGAATTTTGAGTGTGAAGAATCAAGACTGTATAATACTAGATGATAGTGAAGCTCAGGAGGATGAAGATACAGAGGAATTCCTGGAAATATATCCACGAATATACTTTCCTCGTGTAGCTTGGTTGAAAGGAGAAATAGCTGTGGCTGAGGCAAGAACTAAAGCTAAGATAATTTCAGATATTAATGATACAATTGAGAACGGCTTAACACGCGATACATGTCAGTTGACCAAGCATGATGAAACTTCTCTTCAATATTACAAGAAAATCATATCTGCATATGACTTTTGTAAGCAGCTGGAAGCTTCAGAGAAGTCAGAAGAGACATTAGTTGAAGAAGTAGAAGAAGACGTGGAAGAAAACATCAATACACAAAACACACAACATAGGCTTTCGGACCGCTTCCTGATTCATGACTTACAATTGCATAGCGTCTTCCCCTTCCAACATTTACCCAGAAGGCAATCCATTTATAACACACACGGTCAGAAAAGATATGCACTGGCTCAGCCAGCATTTAATTCCCCGTCAGAAAAGCCCACTGACTTGACAATAAGCCAAAGTATCATGCTGTTTGATGAGCCTACAGGAAAACGTGAGAATGCTCGAAGGCCCAATCTCAATACCTTTATATCCAAGTCGAAGATTTATAACAAGCTTCGAAGACATCGAGACCTGTCAGCCTCTCTTGGATCGAACACTACTACGCTTTCAGATTTGCCCATAAGCAATAGGAATAGTATCAGTACAACTATGACGTCGATTTCGAACCCAGCACGTAGAAAAGATAGTCTAAAGACATCGTATAGAGCGATGCGTACCAATTCGAACTTGTCTTTCAACAGGAAGTCGGAGCATAACTTGAATGCAACTGATAAGGCGAATATCCAGAGGGAAAAATTTGAATACTATGTTCAATTAAAACGCCTCGCTCTACTTGTGAGAAAAATTATTCGGATGCTTAATAAGTCTGTTGATTCATATGAGTTGGTCAAGTACCTTGATTTTGTCAATCAGCATGTCTTGAAATTTGTAATATTTGATGCTCTTCTGATGATTTCCTGTTATGCTCTGTTTAAAATTGAAGAGAGTACCTACACGACTAATATCCCTATTTAATGGCTGTATAATTATCAAGATTTAATATTTCTTTTCATCACTGGCAGGTGCTAAGCATTTGCAGAATCACAGACAAAAGCTGATCATTCTCACAAGCCGCCGCCACTCTTTCCTTGTCATTTAATTGTTTATTTACTTGATTTTCTGATTGATGACTGCCTTCCTTTATCAAAATTCTTATCCTGAACCTCTGAGGTAAGCAGCGTTCAAGTCTCACACGTATTCCTAATCCAATCAAAGTCGCTAAGGAACAATGTGTTATGGTAGGCGTTATTTTAATTAACACTTCAGAGATGTGATTTTTATCATTACCATGTGTAATATGTATATCATCCAAATTTACTACCGCCAACTGTGCTAAGGTCAAAGGATGCTCAGGATCAGATATTGTAGCCAACAAATCGAATATTTCTTGTTCATCAATCACCTCTTCCTCTTCCTCTTTAACCGAAACATCTTCTAAATCACTCAAGCTCTCAGTGCTATCATCAGATTTTGGTCCTGCTTCAGTCTCAGGTCTCATCAATCTTGAATTTGAAATGCTCGATAATGATAAGGAAAGCATGTGCTTCAACATCTTTGTATTATTATCAAGTTCCGAGTACTCGTCAGCTCCATGTCTACGAGTAGGAAGATGAGAAATATCTATCACTGTAGGATTAGCATTTATTGGGTCCTCCATTCTTATTCTTGATTAAAATCCTTACAATACGAAAAACTTCAGAATTCGATGATCATGGATTCTAATCTAGTGAGAGTATAACACAAAACTATTTTGATCGCAGGATCTACTTTTCTTTTTTTTTTTTTTTGTTCCTATCTTATTTTTGTTCTTACAAGAGGGAACGCTAACTCCAGGTTTACAATGGAGCATTATGACAAATTGTATTTAAGACAACTAGCTCCATTAGTTTTTATTAACTATGTAAAAGCAAACCCGACTATTAATTCCTTAGTGGACACGTTAAGAAAGTCCTCTTTAAATGATACAATTTGGGACAATTCTATTATAAAGAATCGCATATCAAGTAACAAATATAAAATAAAAGTAAAAGAAGGTGAATTCGAAGAAGCTTTGGGGCCTATGGTCGAACAATGTCGAAGGTTGGAAGTCTCTGAGCATACCATCCCTTCCCCTCTGAATCCACAGTCAGATCTATATCCGGATGGAATCCTTTCGAGAGAATGGTTCGAGGTATACTTGGAAAATGTTCCATTTGTTGTCGTATCAATAATGGATTTAAGTCATGAGCCAGATAATGTAGATGCTCTAGCTGAAGCAATTGATACCGCAAGGAGCCGGATCCAAGATTTTAATGTATGTTCTGTAACAATAATTGTGCATGATGGGTCAGACAAATCAAATAGTCTCCTATCACAATTGAGCCATATTTTAGGAACATCGAAGCCTAATTCATTTTATTCCATTTCTGCAGATGAAAAGACTTTCCAACGAGAGGGTGAGACTATTTGTTCCTCGATTGTCGCGAGTTTCAAGCATACAGCTACAACTTTCTACTCAACTATTGCAAACAAGATAAAGCAGAAAACCTACAAATATCCGAATGAAAGTAATGGTGGGAAGCTGACTGTAGACTTACAATTGTGTTATGAAACACAGAAGTTACTAAAACAAGGGATACTCTTACAATTAGCACATCCTCAAGACCTTGAGCCAAGTTTAAAGCTCTTAGAGATTTCGTATCAACATTTGATTGACGTCTCCGTGGCTCTTCAAGCTTCGATAAATCTGCAGATAAGCATTGATGATAAAACCTTCATTGACCAAATAAAAGTTCTCATAGATATTAATGCATTTCATATAGTAAGAGGGTATTTATCTCTAGAGGAGCCACTCAGATCATTAAAAAAGCACAAAGCGCATATACTAAACGTCCTTGAAGCGTTTAAATATTCAGATAGCGATGCAAGTGTGTGGATTTCAATTCAATATCAATGGCTTGCAGAACTTAACTCACTTGTACCTCATGCTTTATTTGAGGCTTTCAAGTTTAAACAGAATGGCAAGCGTTATAAAGATTATGACTTGACATCTTTTTTTGGAGGATTTCAGCTTCGAGAGAATTATGCTTATGAGCTTTTATCGAATAGTGGCTTATTACTTCTAAAGGCAGCAAACGAACTAACATATGTGTCTTCTATTAGCTCAAATCTAGATTATTTAAAGCTTCAAAATTTGAACATATATGCATTTGAAAAGCGCATCCAATTATTACGTCAGGCAAGAGACTATTTCTTAAAAGAATCAGAAATAAAAACTTATGGTGAACTAAGTACCTTCATCAGATATGCTGAATGGTTGGCAGGAGAAGCCTATTTTATGAAAAGTGATAAAGTATCAATAATAAGAGCTCTTCAATTTTATGAGGATGCACAAAAAAGTTTTCTGCATGATGATACTATAAGCACAAGTTTGTTTATACGACTCTCTGAATGCTATGAGAAGCTAGGGATTTTCGATAAAATGGTGGTCGCTTTGTTGAAATCATATCCTACTGCTGCCAGTCAGCCGATTCCTTTTACTAGCATAAATACGAATTCATTGCGCCGTGTATTAGAGTTAGGAGATGTGAATTTAATGGAAACAAAAGAAATTCCACATATGTTTCGTATTGGTGCTATTGTGGTTGGAAAAACCCAAAATGGTGCATTGGCTAAGGATATTAGAGTGTTTGACGAGTGCCTTTTTCAGTTATTAATCAAGCCAGAATATAATTTCTCTGCTTTTAGAATTTGCCTTGGTGGAGAGAAAACAAATTTAGAGTTTACCCTCTCCATCGAAAGAATAGAGGTCACTTTTAACAGACAAAAGACTCAGACGCAAGCATCTGCATTTAAAACAGTAATTCTTGAGAAAAGCAACACATTAAAACAATTAGAAGTAAATACTATCGATCTATCTTTGGACGATGATATTTTCAAAGGATACTTCAATAATACTTTCTCTGAGAAAGACTTAAGTAGTAATAGGCCAAGGGTTATCAAGTTTCTACAGTCTCCTATGAAAAAAGGAACTACCTTTATCAAGAAAATTAAGCTCGAGTCTGTATTTTATATTTCAGACGGCAAGAATGCTATTAATATTGCTCTTTGCGATGAAATAGATTCCACCCAGTTATCTAATCATAATGCTATCGTATATGATTCTGTCATTTTAGATGAATCACTTGAGCTTATGAAAGATGCAAAAAGACAAATTATCAGAATGCAAGGTTCGTTACCATATTCTATCAACATACTTCCCTTCCGACCTAATATCACAGTTCATTTCGATAACTTTAATTTGCTGACCATGGCCATTAATGAGAAGCTAGTATTACCGGTTCATATTCAATATATTAAGTCGAAAGATGAATCTATCCGCTATAGAAAATTAAACCTCTTGATGAATACAAGAATAACATCAGAGAATGATACCGACTTCTCCTCAAACTTTTTAGTTCAAGTGTACTGGGATGGTCAAAAAGATGATGAACCCTTAGATTTGAATAAATACTTAGAACAGCAGTTGACCTCTTTTGATTGCAACCTTTTCATTTGTGTCAAGAGACGTTTCATAGAGGACAAGGATTCGTCTGATTTTGATGATAAGCATATAAAGCTCGACTTAACTGGTAACATTATTGTCGAGGGGGATGACTCAGCTGAAGATGACTCGACAATCTATTCTGTATCTAGTCAAAGCCTTGAAATAATAGATGAGCTATTTGAATGTAACATAGCATTAAGTCCAAGATATATGGACAAAGGTTTCTCAGATATGCCTTGCCCTTTTGTTCTTCCGCCATTATCTCAGGGTAGTAGCCCCTTACTTGACAAAGCAGGAACTTTGTCCATGCCCATAGTTTCAAGACTATGGTACTCAAGAGCAAATTTCACTAAGGTCCTCAAGGAAGGAAACCCTGATGATATAGACATCATTTCTTCAGAAATTAAAACCGAAACACCGAATTCAGACATCAGTGTTGAAGTATTAGACTCAGGAAACATCACAGAAGGAGACTCCTTTCAATTGATACGAACTGTTCCTAAGAATGGTTTTTCTCATAGAAGCCTTTTGCTCAAATTACAAGTTGTCATTAAATGGAAAAGAAAGTTTAGTGAAGTGGTGAATGAGTTCATAAGTCCGGAAAAAGAATACTCATTACCAGTTTCAGATCCTAGAGTCCTTCTAGACGTAGAAAAGGTGAACAAAAGAAAGCTTAAATTCAGCTACATCTTAGAGAACCCAACACCGAGGATTTTCAGTTTTACTTCCCAACTCATGGACAATAATTCGGAAGATTTCAATGGGTGGGAATTTGATGAGAAAGAAAATTTAACCCCTTTGCGAAATGCATCCTTCCCTGTCCTTCCATTCACCAGACATTTGATGGAATACGTAGGCGAATGGAAAGGTCTTAAAACTTCCACGACAAAATTGCCAAACTTCAAGGTCTACGATATAAACTACAAAGTTTTCCTTCCTGCTATACCTGTAACACATGATGTACTGTCCAAGGCTAACTCACTCTACTGGAAAGAACCCTTACAATAAGCTGTAAGCCATATTTTAATTTGAATATTTAGTTGCTAATAAATTCAATTGATATCTAAAAGCTCAACATCGAAAAGTAAAGTGGCATTAGGTGGAATCAATCCAGGAAATCCTCTGTCACCGTAAGCCTCATGACCTGGAATGGTCAACTTGGCGCGTGATCCCACAGACAACTTTGGAATCGCAGTGTCCCATCCAACGATAACCTGACCAACTCCAATTGTGGTCTGGAAAGGCTTGCCTCTATCTCTAGATGAATCAAATTTCTTTCCATTCTCCAATGTCCCCGTGTAGTGAATTGTGACTAAATCCCCCGGTTTTGGGAAAGTTTTGCCATCTCCCTCTTGTAAAATCTCAATCTGTGTAGTGCTTGGTGCTGACATACTGAATGCTTGCTTAAAAATCTGATTACTGTAAACTGAATTTCTTGACCTTAAGTTTCCCTTATAGCAATTGATAGAATACCTTAAAGGATTGATTGCGCTTCTGTAATTAATCATTTAAAGTCTTCAAGAAACTGTCGATACTCAAAGTAAATTGGGATATACAATATGCCGGAACACAAACAACATACCAGTCGGGACATAATTTATATTAGGGCATAGTTCTTCTTCGATTCAATGGTTAATAGGTGCAAGATTGAGATAGATAGGGCAAGTTCTGGTGGAACATTTACGAATTATGACGTTATTCAAGGAGAGGTTAAATTGACGGTGACTTCTTCCATCAGTCTCAGTTACATTCAGGTTAAACTAGAAGGTATTTCGAGATCGCAGTTCAATGTTAGTGTGGAAAATAAGAGAAAACGAGAAGTTAAGGAGAGACCTATTCAGGATGTTCACAAGGTTCTATACGATACTATGATAGTTTTTCCACCCGATAATGTGCGTCAAGTCTCGCTGGCCAAGGAGTTTACGCTTACGCCTGGTAACTATAGCTATCCATTTGAATTCAAACTTCCGCTCAACAATTCGTGTGTGCAAGTGCATGGAATCACGAATAAGGTTAGCTTTAACAAAAACTCCTACGACGTATTGATAAATAATGGAAATTTTAACAGAAAGTATATCATGAATAAGACTCACCGATACTACAAAGATATCATGGGAGAAGAGAATCCTCAGATTGCAAAGCAACAGAACTATCATATTGTTAATCAGCTTCCTCCATCACTTAGTGGGATGGGAGATTTTGCCTCTGTGAAGTACTTTGTTAAGGTGACGTGCAAGCGATCTTCTATTCTCAAGACGAATTTAAGGTCTTATGATCCCTTTATTTTTCTCCCACTAGATATGCAAAGCCAGTACATGAATAACGTTTATGGGGACTATGATGAATACCGTGAGGTGTTTGTAAGAAAAGAGATAGTTTTCCGTGACGCTATTCCTCAAGTTGTTGCCGTGAAAGGAAGTTCCAGGACAAAAGATCAGAAACCTGAGCTACAAAAAGTCAAAGCATTACCTTCTCCTCCGCCTTCGAGGATACTGAACTTCATAAATAGATTTGTTCCTTCTCCTGCGAGTCCTCCCATGACCCAATATCCTGAGATTAAAGGGTCTTATGATGGAGTACACGAGGTTGCCATAAGAGCGAGAGATGTACCATTTTCCTTTGAAGTGAGGTTTCGACATCCAGCATTCTTAATTCCAACTAAAACACCCTCGTTCAAAGTATTTCTAGTTTCACCCGTCAAGCCATCAAGATATACTTTAGCAAAGTATGGAAAGCCTAACGAAAGTAATGGGTTGGGAATCATATACATGCAGAATTTGTGTGTTGATTTATTAGCTACTACTAGAGCTTCTGTTCTTGAGTCTCTGGGTAGTAATAATCAGATTCATAAAGCAAAACTTGAGGAAACAATTACCATATGCAACAATAGATACGATAATTTAAAGTTTGACTTGATGAACACAAAAAAACATAGAACTACATCGACATCATCCACAAAGGTAACCCCTCAAGATGTCTACGAGTTAGAAATTCCGAATAAGTACTACGAGAATTGCGTGTTGCCTGACTATTTGTCCCCTTCGTTTAAGACATGCAATATTCAGAGAAAGTACAATCTCAAGATTAAAGCAGGCTTTACGAATGAGAAGATTGATGTTTGTAATCCTTCCAATGCATCAAATGTGTTGACTGCTGAACTCGAACTCCCCGATGTCGATGTCTTGAGCGGTCTAAGCATGACTAGCACCCTACATACAAATGCATCTGAAGGCACATTATCTAGAACTAAACGATCGACCTCTCAGATTAATTCAAGTGAAGGTTCTTCTTCCTCAAATTTAGATCCCCCACTCCTGGACACTGCTTCCATTTCTGTTGGCTCTTCTCAGATGAATTCTCCACAATTAAATCAAGGCTTTCTGGAAAAACCCTATAACTTACCCACATATGATGATGTTATAAGAGAGTCTTCTTACCAGAGCAATGGGGAGCATTATCGTGCTAGAAGAAGATACCAACAGCATGAACAATACTACAATAATTTCGATTAGTGTTGTCCACCCAGTCATGTAAAGTGTATATAGACTTATTGCCTTGATTATGTAAGTATTTTACTGTCGTGTGTTTATCAATATTGCCGTCCACGAAGAATCGAATTTTCAATAGCCAGTGAAAAATTGTTACTACATCTTTTCGAAAAGGACTTGGGTGATTCAAACACATTAGATAGAAAAGACTACTAATAAAGTCCATGATGGATAAAGCCAGTAACTTCTTTGCAAGAAATAAAACAGCGATTGCTTTTGCTGCAGTAGCTGGTATTTCCGCCGCGGGAGCCTACTATTTGTATGCGCAGCAAAAGGCCTTGGATGAGAATCTAAATGACACTTCCTCAAAAAAGAAGAACAAAAAGAAGAAGAAGAAGTCAAAGGGTACTAGTTCTGAACAAGACGCAGAGAAAAGCGGTGGATCAGAAGAAAAATTATACCCCACTGATTCCAAGGGTATGCCAAAATTAGACGACAGCATTCTTGTTGGCTTGAGCGACAAACAAAAAGAAGAATGGTCCTCTGCCTTAAAGGAGGATGGTAATGCCGAATTTAAGAATAAAAAATATAAAGAAGCGATTGATTTTTACACTGCGGCCTTGAAATTGAAGGAAGACCCCGTCTTCTATTCAAACAGATCAGCATGTTACGCTGCGCTTAATGATCATGAAAATGTTATAAAAGATACAACAGCAGCCATCAAACTCAAGCCAGACTACACTAAGTGTGTATTGCGTCGTGCAACCTCTTACGAGATTTTGGAAAGGTATACTGATGCAATGTTCGATTTAACGGCTTTGACTATATACGGGGGATTCAGTAATAAGTCTGTAGAGCAAGTCTTGGAGAGAGTTCTCAAAAAGCACTCAGTAAAAATTGTTGAGGAGAATTTGAAGAATAGAACACCAGAGTTGCCTTCTGCATCTACTATGAGTTCCTTTTTCGGCGCTTTTATTCCAGAATCCACGCCAGAGGGCATAAGCGAGAGTTCAGAAGGTGCTGATAAGCTCTTGTATGATGCTTTGGCCAACTTAAATAAGAATTCTCCTGAGGGTTACGAAGAGGCTGATAAGCTTTTTAATGAAGCAGTTGACGCTTATCAAGTAGAAAAGCTAAACTCAAAATCGACCGATGCACCAAAAGCTGCCATTGCTTTGGAGTATCGTGCTGCATTTAAATTCTTGAAGAATGATCCATCCTCTGCTGCAACCGATATTCAAAAAGCCATTGATTTGAAGACTAGACCCAGAACATACGTTTTGAGGGCCTTGATAAATGCGGACAGAGCTTCTTTCGCCGAGGCTATTTCTGATTTTGATGAAGCTAAACGCTTAGATCCAAAATTCCCTGATACTTACTACCACTTGGGACAGCTTTATTATCTCACAGGTGATTTGCAAAAAGCTGAAGAAAACTTTACTATTGCTAAAGAGCTTAACCCAAACAATGTGTACGCCCATATTCAATTGGCCTGTATCACTTACAAGAATGGTGATGTTAAAGCTGCTGAGGACAAGTTTACTGAAGCTAAGTTAAAGTTCCCAACTTCTCCTGAAATTCCAAACTATTATGGAGAAATCTTGGCTGATCGCGGTGATATTCCAGCAGCCTGTAAACAGTTTGACACGGCAGCAAGATTACAGGCTGCTTTACCCACATATTCAGTTGGTGCCTTGCCATTGATAAATAAGGCAACCCTCATTTCTAGAGAAAGTTTGGAAAGAATTGATGAAGCCGAAAAGCTTCTCGATGAGGCTTGCAAGTTGGATCCAAAGTCTGAGTTGGCTAGAATTTCTTTAGCGCAGATCAAATTGCAGAAAGAGCAGGTTGACGAAGCTATCGTCTTATTCGAAGAATCGTCCGACTTGGCAAGAACAATCGAAGAAAAGGTGCAAGCGACATCTTTTGCAGAAGCTACTAAAATGCAGAAAAGGATCAAGAATGATCCTGTTTTGACAAAGAAAATTGAAGAGGTCATGAGAAAGTCTATGATGTAGAAAAGAATATCTAACCTTTTAGCTAGAAAGCAGTGTCTGATAAGCTCCTTCTGGTACCATTCTTTCTATTTATGACGCGTTTTGTATATATATATATGTAGTTTTTTTTTTATCATTAAAAGATAGCAACTGCAAAAGGTGACGGAAGTTTGGAAATTCGGAAGTTTGACACATCCGCCTCAATCATATTTGTGCCCAGTATTTTTTTTTTTTTTTTGGCTGCTAAAGCTACTTGCCCTTGTATACTTTTTATAGGCATAATTGGATTGAGGTAAACATTTTACTATAACTAACGGTGAATTCAATCGTGAATTGAATTTCCCTTATTTCATATTTTACTTTGTACGAATCAACCCTACTTATGAGGTCACTTCTACGCGCAATTCTTGCAGCACCGAAAAGATTGTACTTTGATCCCATCACGTCCAAGGAATTTGATCTAGCGTATATATCACCTAACGTCATAGTATGTTCAGGACCAGTTAATGATTTTTTCAGATCTATCTATAGATATAAATTAGAGGACCTTCTTGTCATCTTGAGTTGCAACCACGGAGATAATTGGCACATTTGGAACTTCATAAAAGAAGAGCCGGGATACATTGAGGAAGATGTACAAGGTAAAGTTAGCTATTATCCATTTCGAGATAGGCAGTCTCCATCAGTAGATCTCTTAATTCTGTCTATTCAAGAGATAAGTGAATATATTGAAAGAAATCCAAGTGGAGTTGCAGTCCTTCACTGTAAGGCCGGAAAGGGAAGGTCAGGTACGATATGCTGTGCATACTTAATGTATTTGGAGTTTATTAATGGCAGAGAAATGAGCTCACAAGAAGCTATCAAAGTCTTCACTGAGAGAAGGATGAGAAAATTTTCAGGAAACGCTGTTTCCATATTATCACAAGTACGGTATTTAAACTATTGGCATACATTCTTGAAGTCTTTGCCAGAGAGAAGAAATGCATTGATAGGAAGGTTTCAGATCAATTATCAAAAATCTACCATTGCCTCAATCAAGTTTTACGGCTTGAATAAAAGCTTGGGAAAGAATTCAAAGCGAAAGTTCAGTATCCTGTGTTATGATATGTTTGACGAGCAGCGTAGAAAGCAAGACACCTATACAATTTATACAACTTATCTCGAAGCCTCCTCGAGAAGCGGTGGATATAGTGAGTCAATTCCAAGAAGACATATTTCACTCGAGGATATCAAAGATTTGAGATTTTCCATAGATGAGTGGCCGTACGCATGGTTCAACATCTACTTCGAAACGTTTAAAAACGCTGAGTATACGGAAGGAATGAAAGGCATTAATGGAAAAGTTGAGTTTTCTTGGGATGACCTAGATGGTTTTAAGGGATCAGACATAAAAGGAAAAAAACTCTTCGAGAGGGTGGAAATATGCTGGCATTTACATTTTGAGTCCTAAATATACAAATTATACAGTCACCCGCCTTTTTTGGAGTCATTTGTTTCAAGCCAAAATTCTTTTAATATTGCCTCTACTTTAGGTAATGCATTGGAATTTGAGGTTATTTTTGTGATGTTTCCTGATTTGCCCAAGGTATAAGGTTTCGATAACTTGATTTCATCGAATAAAATAATATTTGCTGAGCCTTCCCACCTAACATTTTTCGAACCGAACTTGAGGACAAATTTCTGAAATATTTTTCTGGCAATTGGTGATATCTTGGAACTAGTTTGGTTCTTTGACTTGCTTTGCTCCGATAATGCACTTCTTAATTCATTTTTGATCTCTGCAATTGAAATTGATGGCGGCTTGATCCATACATTATTATTATGTTGACTTTTCTTGGGCACAGGTGATAATACTTCAATTGACTTAATAAAAGCTGCATTCATGAATTTGCAATTTTCCTTATCTCCTTTCCCATTTCCAGTAACTTTCAATACTACAACTGTGTGGTCATCGGAAAAAGCTATTAATGTACCCTGTGTAGTTTGATCAAATAAGTTAATTATTTTGACCTTCTGATTTACTTTTTGCTCCACATTGTTCATCTTAATGCAAGTAAAAATTCAGTCACCACTCTTATAAATATTGCCTTTAGCGACGCAAATTCTATCACTGGTAAACAACAAGCGTGTCCTTGATCTATGTGCCGCTTCACTACAAAAGATATCCTCGGATCAAATAATAACTCCAGGCATGTAGTGATTGTCCGTTTGTTTATCTGGAAAATTTTAAGGTTTTATCACGTGCAGGGTTACCTTGATTTTAATCTATTTTGTATACCAAGCCTCAAAGGTCTTGAGTTATAAGTATTACGTATAAGCTCCTGCTAGACGGCTGGTCCTAATTATGAGATTTTCAATTTCACTTCAACTAAAATTACTTTGAAACCTTGGCCAGTAACTGATCTTGTATAATGCAAGGCGATTCTCAAGAATATGTACTGATCGATAAGTTGGAAGATCAACTAATTGATAATCCTGATATAAACACTAGGAATGAATTTTTCCAGTCATCGATTGACGAGACGTTCCAAAAAAAGTTAAATGACAGGGCAGATGAGATAGCTAGAAACTTTCTACAAACTTCTCAAGAACGGCAGAGAGAGGGCGATATTGGTGGCATTTCTCAGTCTGGCAATTCTCCTTTTATCAAGACCAGAAGAACGCTAGACTTCGAATACTCTGACATGGATGGACTTCGTGTTGAACTTGAGGAATGGTTCTGCAATGCTGACTTGGACCTGCTTCAGATCTCAAAATTGGCTCATGATTACGATGCAGCCTCTGAGGAAGATGGAAGAAGCAATAAAGAGCTAGTGACCCAATCTATTGAAAGGCTTCAATCTTATGATTTTTCTGAACTAAAGTATGTGTTATACTTTTCATTCGGTCAATTTGAGCAACTGTCAAATATTGAAGATCAGCTAAATTCTATCATCTCCAATAACGTTTTCCTTTTCAATATTGGACTTCCCAGTATACTAATAAGTATTTTAAAGCGTTATTTTGAAAGTAGCAGGAGTTTGAAGAGTACTAATTGGATCAATTTGTCTGATAAGGATTACTTTAGTCTTTTGACGCTACTTTATTTTTTAGTCAATGTTATTTTACTTTCAGGTTCAGAATCTAAGGCAGACTTGCGGAGGCTTTTTGTTTCTACTAATTTTTTGACGGAACTCTTATCGTTTATTGAATTAAGTAAATGGTCTAATAAGTACGAATACAAAATGAGAAATTTATTAATGCTCTTTTGGAAAAGTTTACTTATCGAAGTGGGTGGTCAATCTCAGATTGAAAGAACAGACGAGTTTTTGAATACCCTTTACAACATTTCGGGCCATTCAGACAAGGGTTTAAAGTGCTCTACTATGGATTATATGACATTTCGAGAAGATATGCTCGATAAGTTTCCACTTTCTTATATTAAGGACAAAGATTTTGATTTCAAACTGGCTTTTAGTGACTCAAAAGATACTGGGAAGAAGAGTTCGCCTTTAGCAGATTGTGAGTACTTCATGGCTCTTCATTCCAACTCGCACTCCATAGCCAATTATCTTTCTGCACCACATCCAAACCGATTAAATTCAAACTCAAAGCAGCTTCCATCCCAAACTATACATATAGCAACACCTGTTGAGACGCCTATTATATCTGGCTCTGACTTCCTAAGTGGAGAAAAAATACGGAAACTGTACCAAATAAATCAATCATTTCCTTTTATTTACCCATCCGACTTTAATATGGAAGTACCCGTTTCTATAAAAGAGGCTGAAGAAATTTATGAAAGGTCTTTGTTTGAAAGCTACTCAAATAAGAGGCTCAGAGATGAGAAGGATAGCTTCATGGCAAATGAAAGAGCAGCACATGATGCTAATGGTAACAGTAATGATACTAAACCAGATTTTGAAAAGGTGCTCTATAGTAAATTCCCTCAATGGTCTAAAGAAATAGAGTCATTATCTCTGATCGAGAGGTTTTATGCGAACAACTTGAGTAAACTTAATACTTTAGTTGAGATTTTTTTCGGTGTGCTTCTGTCAAATAGATTTGATTTTAATTTGAATTTTGCTGAGTGGGAACTTAATAGAGATTCAGTAGATGCTGAGGTCACAGCATATGCTGATAATGTGAAAAATAAAGAAACGATTGACTTCTTCATTTTACAAAAGTTGGAGCTTAGAAAAATAAAGGAGATATCCTTAAAGGTCTGCAGTAATATCATTCATCTTCTTTTGCGCTGGCTCAAATTGTCTCATATTATCAAGTACTATTATCTCACTTCACTCATGTATGATCAAAATTACTTTAATTTAACTTTTGACTATTTGGGCGAGTGCTTTGAAAGCAAGACCCTCAAAGAAATAAATAATAAACAGATACTGAAGGATCACGCATCACTTGCTCATCAAAATCAGCTAATGAATCCGCAAATAAGCATCCCCCGGTTTGAATTCTTTTCCAGATGTTTAACAGATAAAATTCCACAAACGAATAGATACGAACTCATAAACAAAACAGCGATTTCATCTCTTGAGGAAATCGTGCAAACCGACAATGAAAAGAAAATTATCATTAAAAAATATAACAAGAACTTTTGCACCATCTTAAGTAATATGTTGTATATGGCCGATGATATTTTAATTAATCAGTCATGTCAAAGGGTTTTTTCGATTAGTGAATTGAAGCTTACTGAGTTCTTTAGGCTTTTACTAGACAATTTTGATAATTCACATTTAAGAACTCCAATCTTCAGGATTTTGAAGAAGATAGTACCTTACCAAGGTCGCAAATGGAAATCCTTGAACATGGATATGATTTCTCTCATATATCTAAATTGCGATCTAAGCCTTAAGGACGACTGGCTTAGTGGAAAAGATTTAGAGAGTGATTTTAACAGTGCATACGAACAAGAAACAGCAATCAGAGCTTTGATTGAATTTTATAATTCCAGATATATAAGGTCAAATTGACTATAATAGAAATGGTTCTTATGTATTATTGCTCATGTTTTTAGACTCTCTCAGCGGTCCTTTCAACTCAGAGACAATCAAATGTTAGTCGTGTATAGCCCACTTTGAAAAACTTTCATTTCGATCATCAAAGTCTTGAGAGCAAAGCACGCAAGAATATAGAAACCCGAGAATAAAATGGTCAAGTTAACCCAAATCGAAGACGAATCTAACTCTAATTTTGAAAAAACTACGAACTTCCCAAAAGGGTCTGCAAGTTACAGTGAAAGTGAGGATTCTGATTCAGAATCCGAAGTTGACGATGACTTCGACATTGAAAATGAGACACTTTTAGAGAGAATTACTGCATTGAAGGACATCATCCCTCCTCAAAGGAGAAGTCAAATCTTGTCCTATGTTGAATCTTCTAGGCAACTCTTAACTTCAGGATTTCAAAAGACTGGAAGCTTATTATGGATCTTAACATCTTCTGCTTTACTATTAGGTGTCCCACTTTCAATGGCTATATTGTCTGAAACCCAGTTACAGGAGATGGAAAAAGAGATATCATTACAAAAATCGGCTCAAGACGTCTTAGCACCAGGATCTGAAAATGCTTTTGCTGGTGAGAAACCCGCAGAAGCATAAATTTCCTTAAAGGCTTGTACATATTAGTTTACATTTCATATCTTTTCAATCTTCTGGAATAAACGATGATGTGTATCGTATTAAGATTCTGTTTAACTAAATAAATTTAAAATCAATAAACGATCGATGTATCAACGCTTAAGCACGCTTGTGCTTAATTGACAAAGCATAAATATCTAAAAATGAAGTTATCTCTATAATAATCTCAGTCACAAACATGCCATGTATGCCTAATGTGACACCAAAACCAAGCCAGCTTAAAGCCTCAATCACTTGAGTGCTATCGTAATTGAATATAGTAATTGCAATCTTTGCGGCAATTAGTTGGATGAGGGGACAGAACATTGGATACTGACTCATTGGGAAGTCTTGTAATGTTAAGTGTGCCAAAATAATTCTTCCCACACTGAACGCAATAGTGCAGCCAATAGAAAAAACGAGGGCAAACCCATTCTCGAACAAGAAAGCGGGATACATGTATACTAATAAAAACACAGAGCCATAGTAAGCAAAGAAGGGACCGAGACCCTTGAATGCTGTCTTTGACTCCACGTATGCCTTCGCTGGATTTGATGGATAAATCGACTTATACTTCTTGCTGACATTGCATTGCGCGCCATATATGTTGAAAATCAAACCAACTGTACCAAGAGCAACGTAAATATTTGTCACATTGACCTCAAACTTATCAAAGATCTGAATCCCAAAAAACTGAAAATCAAGGTCGAACAAGCGTGCACTCCATATGCCTGGGCCGAAGACTCCCGTCAAAGCATATAGAAAAATGACAATAACTATCCCCTCAACAGGACCACTACATTGTGATAAAAACAATGTTTTCGTATGATACTCCTCCCATGTGGATGCGTAAAAATTGCAAAGACAGCCGAATTGAGCAAGCAAGAGCATGACTCCATATCCCATTCTAAACACAGAAGCGAACACCACAGTTGCAAACGTTGTGTTTATGGCGTCAACTGAATGGTCAAAAAGCTCTCCAAGCGGCCCACTCTGCCCTGTACGTCTAGCATGACAGCCATCACACCCATCAAAAGTTTGGTACATGAAAAGACCAAATGCATAGAAGAAATAACACCATCTGGGCACTGCTTGATCCAAATACGGATTATAATAAAACACGCAAAGAAGATTCACAACTATAAATACAAGCCCCAATAGCGTCACTACGTTGGGCGCCATCCACATCGGAAAAACTTGCGTAAAGTAATTCCACCATCTCTTTAGCACATACCGAGAGATTAATGAGTGATCCTCAGCGGAATACTTGTAAAGCTTCAAATTTTCTAGCTTATTTGGTGGAATGAATAATCCCATTTTCCTTACTCACTATCAATTTATCTCTACTGTCTCTTCCACCTCGAGCGTTTATGTCTCTTGCTATGAATCTGACATTGCACGATTGGAAGACTATCTCCACGTGACTAGGCATGTGCACATCCTGGAAACACTTCCGCTAGCTCGGCGACGGGTTCCGCTATGGGGAAAGATCCTGGTCACGAGAAGGCTACTTTTGATGCATTATTGATAATCGCAAGGTGTGGGTGTCGCGCCGTGCGCCAGCTGCTATTGTTTATTACCGGTCTTATTCTTGAGATGCTTACGAAACGGTTGCATGTGGCCTTGGCAGGAGTCTCCAGTAGATAGAACATGACCACAAAGATCATGTATTGTAGAGTAACAAGCGGTTTTAACAGATATTGATTATTGATTTGCATAAGTGTCTTATCGTAGGTTTCTGCCAAATGTGAATAGACTTCTCGTAAAGAGATGTACATGCGTACTTTGAGACTACTTGAGGTCATTGATGAGCAATTCTTAACGTTCAGATAGAAAAATATAATCATATAAAAGGGCGCACCTGCCACGTGGCTTTAGACAAATAAAACATTATATTAGTGGCAATCTATTTTAATAAACGAAAGATACAATAATTTGACAAGCCGCAGTCAAGATGTCTAACAATTCAATTTCAAGCTTCGATGCTTCGCATTACAAGAAGTCACTGGCAATACATGATGAACCAGCACCTACAGTGAAGCCAGAAATGGTTCTACAGAATTATCCGCGCACCTACGATGGTCCTGAGAAGAATGCTTATCTGAACCTCATGACAGGAATTGGTCGCTGTTTTGGGGCTATGGGAGCATATGTTCCTTGTTGTGTTTGCAAAAACCCTTATGAGGAGATACCACAGGGAAAGATTGGTATGATAACTACGTTTGGAAAGTTGACGAGATCAGTATTGCCAGGTCTTGCATACGTAAATACGTGGACCGAAAACGTGGATGTGGTCAGTGTGAAGCTTGAAATTAAGGAAATTCCTGAACAAGAATGTTTCACTAAGGACAATGTGTCTGTATCCATCACCTCGGTTGTATACTACAACATTATCGATCCAGAGAAGGCATGGTATTCTGTGAACAATATACATATGGCGATTGCCGAAAGGACGCAAACTACCTTGCGTGATGTCATTGGTAGTCGTGTTGTGCAAGATATAGTTGAGAAACGAGAGCAAATTGCAGAAGACATCCAGTCTGTCATATCGAAGACGGCGTACGGATGGGGTGTCAATATTGAATCCATTTTGATTAAAGGTATACGCTTGCCACCTGCTGTCCAACAGTCTTTATCACTGGCTGCAGAAGCTAGAAGACTAGGAGAAAGTAAGATTATTAAAGCGAAGGCTGAGGTTGAAAGTGCAAAATTAATGAGAAAAGCTTCTGATATCTTGGCATCTAAAGCAGCCATGCAAATCAGGTATTTGGAGGCATTGCAGAGTATTGCCAAGACATCCAACTGTAAGACTATTTTCATGCCATCCTCGCAAGAGATAGAGAAAGTAGCAGGAAATAATATGATCGATGGAATCCAAAACAATGCTACGGGTTCTCAAAAGGAAAGTAGATTATTGGAAGAAGATCCGAACTGGGCAGGAGAAAAAGAGGGATCTAGCTTTCTCAAAAATGCAATGAATACTATCGCTTTGCAAGAATCCTAGGTACTACTCTTAAAATGATGTATGTTTTCCACATCGTTTTAGGTATCTATCTCGATATTCTGTAATATCTGCTTGACTTACTTTAGTTCTAATTAGTTCTTTAATTAATTCAGTTATTTTGGAATGAGAAAGCTCTTCTTGTTTCGGATTTTGAGTAATAATGCCTCTTTTAAATATATCATCATTCTTTGTGTTTGATTCTTGCGATATCAGGGAAATATTCTTTATCTTTCTTAACGTATCGATCGATGTGTCCTTTGCAGTTATTACATCGTCTCTAGTTTCCGTTTTGCGCGCGCTATTATCATCAAGTAGCTTTTTATAGAAGGATCTTTTATCCCCCTCTTCGTTCTTTAACGTTTCTTCGAGCCTCAATTGCTCAAGCGCTTCTTTCTGATTTCTATAGGCTTCGGATTCAAATGTGAAACTCGCTCTTGTTTGAGATTGCTTCTTCTCCATGCTTTCCAATTTCGCAATCATTTGGTCTTTCTCTCGTTGTCTTTTTGAGTTCGCAAGCAATTGAATATACTTGGAATGAGACTTCTGGGAAGGAGTAACCGTTTGATTAGAATCTTTTTCAAATGTTTCAAGTATTTGTGTCATGTCTTGGTTGTTTGGAGTTGCTTGCTTTCTCATCTTCTCTTTCTTTTTATTCATAGCCTCGATCATTTGTTGATCTGCTGTTTCGTCTTCATTTTCACTATCATCATGATTGAAGGCCCTTTTGACCGGAAGCCTAGGGAAGTTATTCTCTTTAGCATTCTTCTTTTTGAGGCTAAAATTCATTGTGTAGTATTCTTGTTCGAAGCCATTTTTTCTCTTTCCCATGGTAAGCGGTCGCGCATAATTATTTGAAAAGAGTTTCGAATGTTTAGTTTAAACCGAATTCACTAGTATCACACTTAGGACAAGTTAGCATATCTCCTTATCTTTTTACTTTATGATTATAAATACTTCAGGAGAGTATGAGTATATCTGGCTTCGACTGGTTAAACATAGCTTCAAATAATAGTAGTGATACGAATTCTCCGGCACCTCCCGTTTCCTTTGGATATGATAGCACTGACGATAATAAGAATGGACAGACTGTTGTCAAGGTCAATGAGGTCCCATCAAATCAGGTTGAGGATACAGTAAAGAATGAAGTAATCAAAAGCCAAAAATCCGTAGAAACTGTGAAGAACGAAGAAGAAGACGACAAGGATGATTCCAGTATACCACTATCGCTAACAGCCCAAGAACTAACGTTAGAAGAATCAAAGACCTACATGAGATGGTACAGTGATATATTAGCTCGAACAAACTCGCGTACTGTTACGATTAACGATGTCTTTAGCTTCATGCATAATTTTCGGATATCGGATGAAGTAAAAGAAAAACTAACTAAGCTTTTCAGTAAGATATTATATTCTATCAACATAGGCGAATTTTTTGCATTACTTAGGTTGATAGCACATGCTCTCAATGGGCTTTCCCCTAAGCGCAAGTACATAAGGCTTAAACTGAAAATTCCAACGCCTCCATCAATTCTAAGCAAGAAGAGACAAAATGACGATGACGAAAGCCAGCTAGCTGACGATACTGAAGAAAATGAGATTAATAATGAAGGTAAAAATGGCGAGAGCAAGCCACTTGATATAGACAGTTTCACCCAATTTATGTTGACGGGTAAAAGGCCAGATGAAACTGCGCATAGAAAGAAACGGTCTAAGAATTCCAAGTCCGTCAAGTTTTCTGACCAAATTGTTACGGATGTTCATGATCCTGTTCACGAAATATCCCCTTCGCCTCAGCCTGGTGAAATTGACTATTCTCTACCAATGAACCAATTGATGCAGCGACTAAACAATTCGCAAACTTCAAATCAAAATCAAAAGGCCAACGATGAAGAAGAACAGGAAATATTGAAAGATATGGAATCACAAATGAATCATTTTCAAAACCTTCATTCTGTTGACACTGCTTCTATTGGAGGGGTCCCTGCAGCATTAGACGTTTCAAATGGTGAAGCTCACTTACTTAGGCCAAATGTTACTGGACCATCTGATATGGCTCGTATATTTAGTCCACTGTCAGAAGAAGCTTCTAATCAGGCAGGCCTTTTGAGGCCAAACATGACTGGTCCAATACAGGCTTCTCAATTGTATTCTCAGAAGATGTTTAGTGATGACGGATTACAGTATAATGGAAATGTAATTGATCCATCTGTCTCTGATCCGGCTGATATGGCGAGGAGATTCTCTCCATCCCCTATGGGCGATACTTTCCAGAACAACACAACAATTCTGTCTCAGTTGAATCAGGATAATGACAAATCATATTTAAATTCTACTCAAAATTCGAAGTCCACTGTTGCCGGCTCGCCGTTGCATGCTCTCTCTTCTAGTGAGCGTCGATTACCTCCTCCTCCTGTCCCTTCGAGAAGAGCAAGATCCGTTTCTTCCCCTACGCCAAGAAATAGAATCAATGAAAAACAGATGCCACCAGCAAGCGAGGGCTGGCCTCAGGCTAAGGCAAGCAGACCACTATCACCGCTATCATCCTTTTATGATTCACACTCAAATTCTGAAGCAAATTTGAATAGACCTGTTCCCCCTGTTCCACCGCCTTCTCGGAGAAGAATTCACTCTTCCTCTGTATCTAATACACCACCCCCTTTACCACCTAAAATACCAACTCAAGGTGAGCTGTCTCATTCAGACATTTATACAAGTAATAATGATAGCACAGCGAATATTTTAGATGACCTCAAGGCTTTACAGAAGGAAGTCGACAAAATTAGAGATATGACTGGTGGGTTTTAGAGGACTGAGTTGACTATTTATGTATCTTGTTCGCAGTTTACTATTGAAGTCCAGGACTTGGCTTGAATAGTGAAGAAATGAATATAAAGACAAAATAGGAATGAAAAGAAAAGAAAAAAATTAAAAAAAAAAGGGGAAGATAATCTCCCATGACCATCCCAGGATTCATGAATAGTTGCAAGTTTAAATCGTGAATGTATTGTATTCCTTCTTTTGTGGTGAGCTAAATTAAACTTTGAACGTATCGCTAGTACTGGACAATTAGCGCATGTCGACACATTTATATAGACAATATACTTTTACTCTTTTAGACTCACGTAGTTTATATACTGAAAAAAGAATTGTCGAGTTTTGAGACTAATTTCTCATTTACTTTAATATATATTCACGAAAATAAAAACAGTGAGAACCTCAATTCGAGCTAAATAGACAGCTTCACTTTATGGTAATCGAATGTGTATATCAATACAAATGCTATCTTTTTTACCTTCGAACACTCATTTAAATATAGAGTGAGTTCTCAATATCTCTTTCGTGCAACTGCGATGATATAGATAGTTTCATTATTACATTTCACGTATTTAAGCAATAGCAGCATTCGTTAAATAATAGTTGCTCCACTAGCTCAGTAGGCAGAGCGTCAGTCTCATAGGTATACCTGTGTTATCTGAAGGTCGACAGTTCGAACCTGCCGTGGAGCAATTTTTTTTTTTTTTTGATGAAAACTTCATTTTTGTGGTCGACTTTTGTTTACAATAGTACGCGGGTAGTAATAACAGATTCTTAAAGTAGTACTTGGACAGCGTCAATACAATTCAATTCACAACTGCATTATTCTGGATCTATAAATTTCGGCCACTTGAGAGCGGTGGTAACTTGAACATACATAAAATTTACTTACCATATTACTAACTGTGAGTTATCCCTTTTTTTAATTGATACTATTAATGCTCGTATAATCGAAGAGATATATATGATGCCCCTAAATGATATAACTCAGACAAGCAATCTACCGGTTTTTCCAGGCCAGAATAAAAGAAACATTGAAAATGATGATGATAACACTTTTTTGCCACCAGCATTAAGTTCTTACAGTCTTGCTCTCTTGAATGAGCAAACTGGTCAGGCACAATCACATATAACAGGAATATATGACATAGATTTTCCAGAAAAGAACAGATTCAGAAGCAACTTAAAAAGCAAGCTATCAGTTCATTTTAAAGACGGTCTACAAGTTGATAAAATCAAGCGAAACATTCATGAACACGAGAATACTAAAAATGTGGACAATGAAAGGATACGAGGAATGCCTCACGGAACTACAAATAGTGCAAGTAGTACGACCATCAATAGTACAGATAATAATAGCTATACTTCAAATGGGCATACCAATCAAAATAATGCATCGGGGTATAACTCCTTCAATATGTCAACAAATAATTATAGCACTCACACCCTTATTACATCTGAATACAATAATGAGCTACTGCATACATCGCCCGAATCTTTGGACTCCAAGGATAAGAATGAATCTAATACCTCCCTCAGTGGTAGCGGGAGGGATTCTAATGTTTCTGGTCAACCATTATCTTCCAAGGCGTCTTCTTCTTCCTTCCATAGCAAAAGATTGCGAGGTTTGAGACGTTTTGGCAGAACACTAGGTTCTCCTAAAAGAGCTATTAAGCTTATAGAAACCGAGGAAAGTTTCGCTGATACACAAAAGGATGATAACTCACTGAAATATAATTCACTCGTAAAGGGTAATTTTCCTGATCATTTGAATATAAACATCCAGCAGGATAGTCTAGAAGATAGAAATAGTCTCGAAGCAATCATAAGACCTCCCAATAAGCATTATGATCTGTCCGACAGTAATGCCGGTGTGAGTAAGCTTCGAAATCCAGAGTCTATATTCTTCAAGACATTAAAGAAAATGAAATCAGAGTCAATTGAAGACGAGCTCATCATGATGACTAAGAAAGAAGACGAGCTTCGAAGACGTATCGATGAACAGAAAAAATTACACGAAATAGACGAGGAAAGGAAGAAGAAGGAGTTAGAAGAGCTCTTAGCAAGATCGAGGCCTTCGAGCGGGAATACATCAAGAAAATCATTTCCCGTGAATCCAGAGGAAAATTACAATGATGCACCCTGTACTATTGCACAGAATGAGAAGAATGATTTTCCTTCTAATGCTATTCTGCTGTCTCAGGATATGTACATCGACCTGGGTAACAACTTGAAAGAGAAAACGCTAGAACCCCCTCAGAGGACAACGCTGCTGGCCACTTTTAGAAGGCCCAAGATTCCAAAAGTGCCATTTGCAGGCCCTGCTAAGCAACCAGCGCCTGCGGACGTACTACCACAAAACAATGAGAAGAAAAAAAAATGTATTACAATAAATGGGAATACTTACGAAAAGCTCGAATTACTTGGTCGTGGGGGTTCCTCTAAAGTCTACAAGGTTAAGTCAACCTCAAATAGTAAGTATTTTGCAATCAAGAAGGTTAGTTTCGATCAGTTTGATGAATCATGTGTTAGTGGTTTTAAAGGAGAGATTGACTTATTACTTAAGCTTAAAGATGCAGAAAGAGTGGTTAAATTAATTGATCATGCAATGGGAGAAGGATCAATATACTTGGTGATGGAATGTGGCGATATTGACCTTGCACATGTATTACAGAATCGCATAAGCATGACCTCTGTATTAGATCTTGATTTTGTAAAGTATCATTCGATTGAGATCTTGAAGTGTGTTCAAGCTGTCCATAAAGCTGGTATCGTTCACAGTGATTTGAAACCTGCAAACTTTTTGTTTATTAAAGGAATACTTAAAATTATTGACTTTGGAATTGCCAATGCTGTCCCCGACCACACCGCAAATATATACAGGGAGTCTCAAATTGGAACTCCGAACTATATGGCACCCGAAGCCTTAGTTGAAGTGAGTCAAACCTTTCCTGGATTGCCTATGCCTGATAATAGCAGTGTAAATAAACAAAATGGACACCAGAAAAACACGTGGAAAGTGGGAAAACCTTCTGATGTGTGGTCTTGTGGTTGTATCATATACCAAATGATATATGGTAAGCCCCCTTATGGGAGCTATTCTGGAAATCAGCGAGTTATGGCGATCATGAATCCACAAGTAAAAATTCAATTCCCACAGAAAGGCATAGGCAATATTAAGGTTCCATTGAGTGCGATAGAGCTAATGCAAAAATGCTTGAAGAGAAATCCTAATGAAAGATGGTCTATAGAAGAGTGTTTGAATAGTGATTTCTTAAAACCAAAGATAGTGAGTGAAGTATTTGTGAGAGATTTGATACATCTGGCTGTTAACTTCGGTTATAACAATAGGATCAATGGAAATGGCATCATCAGCTCAGATGTTTATGATAAACTTGTAGATACAGTATTGCGTCAAATTGAGGATTTGAATTATGGTTAAATGCATAATAAAGTTTTCATTCTTTATAATACTAGAGATAGATTCTTACATCATAGATACATTGTCAAATGTGTTTAGGACTTTTATTCTATATTGCATGTTGTTAATTTCATATTTTAATTAATGCACAATGACATATCATGCTTCAGCGCGGCCCAAGCTTCTCTAAAACACGAGGTCCTTGTTCCTCCCATTCTCTTTTAGAAATCCACATATGTTCCTTATCAGCCATAATGTTTGCTAAAACAGCACCTCCGATGAAAACCATGTGCCTCCTTCTGGGAGGGTCTTCAATTCTGACCTTGAATTTATCTAACCTTGAAGGATCACCATGTAAAACCTTCGCCAACCATAACTGCTTCAACTCTTTTTCGATTCTAGATGGAAGACCTGGATACATTGAAGAACCACCAGATAAAACGATCGCCTTGAAAAGGGAAGACCTAATATCAACATCAGCTGATTCGATAGTATTAAATAGCTGTTCACCAATACCTGGCTGTTCAACATCAATTAGATGAGGCTGGAATAAGCATTCAGTTGCTTCAAATCTTTCTGAGCCTATCTTTATAACTCTACCATCAGGTAATTCATAAGATTCCACTAAAGTCGTCGTTTCATGGGCCAACTTTGAATCGAATGTGAGATCATAGGACACATAACATAACTTTTCTTTGATTTGGCGAACGGTTTCGAAATCTGCGGTACGGTTAAACGCATAGCCACGACGCAAAAGTAAATTTATCAAGTTCCTGGTCACGTCTCTACCAGCTACATCTAATCTTCTAGTCAAGTGGTTCAAGACGACTGATTCGTAAACTGGAACAATATGGGTGACACCATCACCGGAATCAACCACGACTCCCGAACTTAGTCCTTGGGCATAGAGCGCCAAAACTGCTTGGATGGCAACATATACCCCACCAAATTGATATTTTTCAAACATAACTTCACACATCTTCTCTCTGTTCTTTAAAGGGTTCATTGGAGGCTCAGTTAATAAGACCTTTTCTCCTTGCGTTGGTATTTTCATTTTCTCATAAAAAGCATAGTCCCATAAGTGCTCCATATCTTCCCAGTTTTTGATAATTCCATTTTCCATGGGATAGCTGATTTGAAGTAAAGACCTTACGTCACTGGCCTCCTTACCACACATAATATCCTTAATTTCTACATCACTTGGTAGCAACACATTTCTCTCCTCGGCTCTCAAAATAGGCCTACCAACAATTGAGGGAAATGTGTAGTCAGGAAAATTTGAACCTGCTCTTCCTATTTTAACAAAACCTGTACCTTGGTCAAGAACTGTTGATGTTAGTATAAGTCTCTTTACTTTGATTATTCTCCGCACAAAAAACACATACCAATTGGACGCCCACTCATCTTAAGCTTCGAAAGTTTACTAAATTATGAACAATCCAATTCCGTTGAATAGTTTATCTACTAATGAAGGGAGTGAATAAATCTACTCGAGGACAATCTATAAGTTAAATTTTGGTAAGCGCACTCATGGTAAGTAACGCCAACGCTACAATTACAAAGGTATTTTACATGCAAACGTTAAATATGATGTGTGACTTTTGACTTCTGATTCTATCTTAGACACGTTCATCCAAGAATAGTTCTTATCTCCCTCTTTGATTCTCTGCCCTTTGCCAAATGGATTAAATCCTTTACCAATGTTTTGGAATTTTTTGGCCGGCTCCGAATCTACCGGCTCTTCATCAATACTGACAGCTTGCTCATCTTTCAAGACTGCCATCCTTCTGGCCTCAATCCCCTGTGACTTTCTAGCTTGAATATCGCGCAATCTTGTGATGACCTGGCCAATATCTCTCACCATTTCTTTTCTTGCTTCCCAACGCCTCCCAGCAACTTCCACTGTTTCAATGCAAGTCCAATTGTTCTCTTGTAAAGCTCTGATGGTTTTGTCTACTTGCTCAATGCAAGGGGAGAAGCAGCAAATTCTTGTCTGAGATTCTCTGGTGGCTACTTTATCTATATGAGGTATCGCAGTCCATGGGGATGGCAAATCTAAAAATACTGCATCAGCACTTATACCTCCATCATTTTTAAATGTTTTAGGAATATTCATAATATCAAAGCCATTTTCACAAACATCGCGTAGCGTGATACAAGTATTGATTAGTGCATGCTCTTGAAATTCCTTCTTGGCTTCCAAATACCGAGGTTCATGAAATTCGTAGCTGAATACTCGACCCTCTTCTCCAACTGTCCTTGCAAAAGAATGTGTGAAGGAACCTGACCCTGTTCCTGCTTCTATAACCCGAGATCCATTGCGGACACCCATTCTCTGAATGATATAAGAGGAATCAGCAGTGTAAACAATCTGCGTCCTATGTGGTAATGAAAGGGTCCAGAGTTCAGGTGTAGGGTACAATAAGTAGATAAAGCCATACCCTTTCGCTCCTGCCATTTGCTCTCCGTACTTCATGCCTATCATGCGCTCATGCTCGAAATTCCCATATCTTGTATTAAGCTGTGCACCTCGGGTTATCTTGATAGGCTTTATCGAACTTCTTCCAATATAGGCCAATACCAAGTCATTTTCTTCTATGAAGTCCTTATACTCGAAGAATGACATGTCACTTATCTTATTTGGTAAGTCTCCAGTTTGGCATCCTGCTGATGGAATAATTTTTCAACCACGCTTGATGATGTCCTGCATAGACATTGATGTCTTTTTATCAATAGAGAACCCAAGGATAGCTAGGAAAAGGATATAGTATAACGTACTCGCCAAAACTTGTACCGCTTTGACAGGAATGCAATACTCGTAAACAGAAGGAAGTATGACCTGGTGTAAGCAATCTTTTGACCTGCTACATTGTTATTCAAAAACAATAATATATGGCTCACATTCTTTTTAAATGGTTAGTTTTCTTGAGAGCCCATGAACTGGATTCTTCTACTATTGCTAATGCAAACTATTGCCAATACAAACTGTTCGTCTATTTCACTCTAACAGATTGCAGTTAATCAGGGTCCATTCATGGGAATACAATGCTACGTCGTGCGCGAACTTTTTTTCACGATAGATGAACGATGTTAGTATTATCTTTCCATAATAATAGACATTAATAAGGATTAGTTAGCGAACAACAATGTCAAACTCGTTGGCTCCTCGTTCTGAGCAATCCAGGAAGCAACAAAGTGACCCGCTAGCTCCTAGTGTGGAAGAATTATATCTTGAATCTTATGCCTTTACCACGGCAGCTGCGATTGTTGGCTCAGTGGACAGAAAAATATTCGTTCTTTTGAGAGACGGCCGCAACCTTTTTGGAATATTAAGAACGTTTGATCAGTTTGCAAATGTTGTCTTGCAAGACACTGTAGAGAGAATTTATTTGAATAGCAAAAATGATAATCTGCAGATTGATAAACCACAAAGATATGGAGAAATAAACCGTGGAGTTTTTATGATCAGAGGGGAGAACGTTGTTATGTTAGGCGAATTAGATATCGATAATGAGGACGATCACTTACAACAATTAGAACGGATACCCTTCGATGAAGCAGAGAGAGAATTGAAGGAACTGCACTCTGAAAGGATAAAGGAGGAGAGTGCAAAATCCAAAAAATTATTGTCTAAAGGGCTCGTCAATGACTTTATGAGATTCGATCTATATTGAGTTCACTTCTTGCATTGTTTATACGAAAGAATTTTACGGTTCTATCTATTGCCGCAGCTTTCATTAAAAACTTTTTACTAGCATACACAAGAATAAGTATATATCGTCAAACAAAGGTCCTATGTAATTTGTTCATATTTTAGAAAGCTTTCTGGTATTTTCCTCTTGTTTACTAAAGTAGTCATCTAACAAATGGAATCTTTTTGCCTCCGCAAGTGCTAATTGTCCCAAATGGGCTTCATCTGGCCCATCCGCAATCCGTATAACTCTCGAATGCGCGTACATTCTTGCAAGCTCTGTGTCCTGAGATAATCCTTCAGCTCCATACATCTGTATGCACCAGTCGAGTACTTGCAAAATGGTCCTTGGGGTATCAATTTTTGCGATTGCGATCTCTCTTTTTGCATTTTTGGCGTCACTGATGTCAATCTTGTGGGCAGCACTCAAAACCAATAACTTGCATCTTTCGATTCTTATCTTGTGCTCGGCAAAGGCACTTAAAAAGGTTTCCCTTGATGCCAAAGCCTTATTGAAAATGATTCTGTGTCTTGCCCTATGAGCGGTTCTCATTAAGGCATACTCTGCGACACCAATTAGCCGCATACAGTGATGGATTCTGCCTGGACCCAAACGAGATTGCACTAATTCAAAGCCTCTACCCTCATCTGCCAAAACACAATCCTTCATCTCTTCTTCACTGACCTCGTAATCATCAAAAGATATTTCAAGATGACCATGTGGGGCGTCATCGTACCCAAATACCTGCATTGGACGCAAAAGCTTTGCCTTTCCTGTTGCTAATGCCTTTTTTGCATCCAAAACCAATAAACTATGGTTACGATAGGCCTCGCTACCAGATCCTGTCTTGCACATCACCAACCATACAGCACAGCGAGGATCCCCAGCACCACTCGCAAACCATTTCAAGCCATTGATGACATAATTACCTCTGCTATTCTTCACCGCTGAGCAAGATATATTCAAGGCATTCGATGAAGAGACGCCCCTTTCCGTCATAAGAAATGCTGACCGTATTTCTCCATTCAATAATGGAAGCAACCACTTTTCCTTTTGCTGTTTGGTACCGTACTTCGCAAAAAGCTCCATGTTTCCAGTGTCAGGAGCATTTGTGTTTGTTGCTTCGGGCCCCGTGAAAGAGCGTCCGAGGAATTGTGCCATTAATCCATATTCTACATTCGTGTATCCCGCACCTTCGGCATAGTGCTTAGACAAAAACATGTTCCAAAGCCCAAGCTCCTTTGCCTTGGACTTCAATATCTCGGTGATATTGGGCGTACTACTCCACCTTTTACTCTCGTCCTTTGAAATTTCATCAAAGTAGATTTTATCCCCAGGCAAGCAGTACTCTTCTACGAATTGCTTGGTCTTCTTGATGGCCTCAAGCCCTCGAGGGCTGATCTTATCTAAAAAGACCCCTGGAATATCTCTTTCGACCGACATATTCAAACAATTCTTTATTACTATATCTCCCACTTGTTATTGGCCTCGCTTGTGCTTTTATACTTCTACAAATGTTACCTGTAACGAGAGTGGTACCATTTGGGGCTGGACCGAGGGTGTGTTACCCCAACTTTGAACTTTTCAGACTGGCGTACCCCTCGTATTAATCAAATTACACAAAGTTGGAAGTAGAGTCGAAAGTTTTTGTGTACGTTGGTTAGTATCGATATAGACGACAGAAGCCTCTTACAGGAAATTTGAATTTTATTTCAGTTGATTAAAAATTATACTAAGGATAGTAGAATGGAATACTTTGAGTCAGATATTGAGAGGATTCCAAACTATGAATTATCGGATAAAGAATTCCTTTTAAGCAGCAAATATGGTGATTGCCACCCGGAGGAAGTTCGAAGAGAATTGGTAGAAGGCATCGAAAAAGATAATATGGCACCTTACTATTTATATTTAGGCAAGGAAAAGGGGTTGATACCTTTTGAAGATGAGAAATATCAGCGTATGAAGAAGGTAAATGAGGAGACAGTGGAAGAGTTGAATAATAAAATCAAGGAGGCTGAAGACGAAGATGAGACGGAGTTGGATCCCGTGAATTGTAGTATGCAGCTTGCAGAGTATTACGCCCGTATAGGTGATCGGGCATTGGCAAAAGAGTGGTATAACAAAACATTTGGATTATCCCTGAGCACTGGAACTAAAATTGACCTTATGTTGGCCCTCGTTCGCGTTGAGTTTTTCTTCAGAGATCTCAGAAGCGTTTCAAAGTATTTGGATCTGGTGAAGGGTTTGATCGATAAGGGAGGTGATTGGGAGCGTAGAAATCGTTACAAGACATACTATGGAGTGTATTTGATGGCGACGAGAAATTTTACTGAGGCTTCCAAGCTATTGATAGATTCCTTGGCCACTTTCACATCCACAGAGCTTTGTAGGTATGAAGATGTCGCTTGCTACTCCATGATCTGTGGCGTCTTGGCATTAGACAGAGTAGACTTGAAAACAATGGTCATCGACTCCCCAGAAATATTGTCTATTTATTCCAACACTCCAGAAATTGAGCCCTTGATGAGCTTAACAAATTCCTTATACACCTGTCAATATAATTGCTTCTTTCAATATTTGCTAGAGGTTCATGACAAATTGATCTTGGCAAATAAATTCTTGAATCAGCACGCAAGCTATTTCTTGAGAGAATTGAGATGCAAGGCATATCGTCAGTTGTTGGAAAGTTACAGATCTTTATCATTGAAATCGATGGCAGCAAGCTTCAATGTGACAGAGGACTTTCTCGACGAAGACTTGTGCAAATTCATCCCTACTAAGAAACTTAATTGCACAATTGATAAGGTTCATGGCATCATCGAGACAAATAGACCTGATAATAAGAATAGCCAGTATAATTCCCTCATCAAACAAGGCGATGCGCTCTTGGTGAAGCTAGAAAAATACGGTTCTGCAGTCAAGCTAAGTGGTGCTGAACGTGTTGCCTAATTTATACTAATGCCATATAATAGATTTACATGCACTAGAGCCATCATAATTACTCAATATTTGTAGATCAGGCTAGAATGAGCGATTGTACGAAGAAGTTTCAAGTTGTTTTGGTTATGAGCGTATGTCTTGGATTTTAACTGGGTTTTGCTCTTTTACCTTCAGCGTCGTTGGAAGATACGAGCAAACTTAATTTGCTTTCGAGGATGCTTGTGTGCTATTTTGTAGTTGGAGGCATGGTAAGGAAAATCTGAGGACGAAGATTATTCACTCTGCAAGTTACGTTACTATCTTGTTCTTTCATATTCTCTTGTTCTACTCCTTTACGTTTACGTATTCAAGTTATACTTATTCCGCTGGAATGTTTTTTACTTACCGGAGTGGCTGATCAGATATTTTGTAAACTCTGAAGCGCCGACTGTTGCTTCTCGCTCAGCTTGTCACCCTCTTTTGGACTTGACATTTTCCTTTTGAAGTTTTTTATGGCGCTTGCGGGGATACAGTATGATATTCCTACCTATGCTCTATTAGGTATGGTTGAAAATGCGCATATTGAAGAAATACAAAAGCTCTTGCAAGAGTCGGCAGTTGTTGGCATGGAACCAATAACTAGACTCAGAGTCTAGTCGTAAAGTACAGAGGAACACCTAGTGATAGGTAGCATTAAAAGGTCTAACTAAGTATATCTGTTTGTATATTTTAGTTACATGGTTGCAGGAAGCTAAAAAATCTAATGTAGATAAGAGTTGTTAGAGCCTAATGGGATATTTTTCTTTCCATAAAGCTACAAAGCTCATGTTATTACCAAACGCAAGAGCCTTTGTGTGGATCTAAGCGAATAAAGCAGCTAAATATTTGAACCAAATAAATATCTGAAGCGATTATTCTTGTTTCTTTTAGCAACATTTTCATGATTACTGTATTTCGAGGAACTAATATGTTTGTTTGAGTTTGATGGTTGAATTAATATAATACGTTCACTTGCTCCACTCAATCGCTAATACAGGAAATGCTAATGATAAAAAGATGGATCGAGAATACAATGATATTATTACGAGGAGATCTTGAAGCAAAAGAGAGAAAAAACCATACCACTGAGCATATAACGATAAGGAAGAAAAGTAAAATATTGAAATATTGTAGATGAAATCTCTTACTACTTTAAATTGTATATTGTATGTAAACTTTTTAAATACGATTGAAAATGGAAACTACTGGCTGCAAAAAGGCACAATACGCATTAATTTCGAGACGATACCAAGTCTCGTTGATGAAGAAATTTCATATTTATGTGTCGAATTTGGCTCGACAGCGAGCGTTGTTATGCAATTAAAGACCTCCAGAATTGAGAATCGGGATCTTTGAAATGTTTGAAACCTATTTCAATCTCTTAGGTAGACACTTCTCTGTAAGACCGAAGAATGTGGGCAGTTAGTCTTTCAAATCCGGCTCAGCAAAATTAGTTGAACTATCTCTCTGATGCCGACAGGTTTCAATAGCACTTAAGCATGAAAGATTTTTGAAGAAGTGCTAATATTTTAGGCTTGATAATAAAGAGATCCCGTGGCTGACTGGAGTGGGCCTTCTGAGCGATTAGATGTTTCTCAGACGCACTTCTAATGCTTCCAACATCCCACACTTCGCTTCTCTACATCTCCCACGATATATATAATCTAAGCCTATGTTAAATATACTAATGCAATATAAATCATGCAAGCCCCAAATCTTGGGAGGGGTTTATAAATGACCAGCTCCAAGGTGAATGTATATCTCCTTCCCTAATACTAAACTCGAGCACTGAAATAAAAACTACTCATGAGCTTCACTTCTAATTTTCAATATAAATACTCACCTTAGTTTTATCAATGAAAAGATGAAAGAATTATTAAAAAACAGATTAGATGAAAGAAAAAAATTGAAAGCTCGGAAGACTCTATTCCACTAATAAATTTGCAGCAAAAAGTCTAATATCAAGAAATTTCTTCTAACCTGACACGTTTAACAGTGTGCGGTAGCACGCCAACTACATTAAAGCATTGAATTAGTCATTCAAAAAAGTCATTCTCGCTCCAATTTTATGCTTCAACTTTATTGCTGAGACTGATGCTCTCCCTAGTCTTCACCATAAAAATCAAATATATGCCCCATTTTTTATGAGGACCTATTAATTTGAGGAAGTACAAACTATAGTCTGTCATAAAAAATGCCAATGACGTCAAGATGCAGTGTACCACAATTTAATCTTCGTTTAAATTTCTAGGCACGAATAATGGCATTGGTAAGGACTAAATAGCACTAGTGGTGATGAATGAAGAATATACTTATTTAAGCTGATTAATACGTCTAGTGGCGTTTCTATTTTCTTCATTGGCTGAAGAAAACAAGAAGATAATGAAGTTACTAAATACCGTCAGATTATTAATATTATGGACTTTATGTAGCTTTAATTTCACCCAGGCAAGGAGTGCTATAGAATTAGAAGTGGCCCTAAAGGACTCACATGGCAATTATAATCTTTGGAACATTTGGAAAGAGTATGAAGATGTTGAAATTTACAAGGCTGGAAATTTCGGAGATAACGATTTTACGTCTAGAAGAACAGTAGTGAGATTTGCAATTCAAGCAGATTCGACCTTACTGGATAATCGAGGTTTCAGGATAAATTTTGACAAAGATGGCAACTTAGGAGCATCTTTAGAGGGTCAGGAACCCGCATTGGGCTTTTCAGTTGTAGGTAATAAACTATTTTACAAAGGTGGCTTTAATTGGACTGCTTGCCCTATTGAAAGGAAGGGTAGTGCCATCTTCAGTATCAGGTACAATTCTAATTGTAGAGGAGGGTACCGCACGATTTTGTATGTTATGGATGAAAGTCCTCTTAGCTGCTCAAGTTGTCCTTTATACCCTCTTACTCTGTTTTCTGTGCTGTCTGCTGAGGTACAATCTGCTTTGGGAACTTATACCCAAGAAGGCAATGTTCAAAGCTTTCAAAGTATCGACACAGTAGGAAACAATGTTTCAAATGACCCTTCTTTTTCTGGTGATATTCAAGATGCAACTACAGCAATGGACGATTCAATTTTATCTACGATATCGCCGGCAAGTTCATCTGATCTCACTAGCTCACACTCATCGTCTGGAAGCGGTAATAGAGACGAATCAAAATTCCTTCCTTTTATGGTACATTTGATACACTTACTTTTCCTATAATATTTTGAACGCTCTTCTACGAGTACTCAATATCCTACTTCTATTTTGGTCACAAATTTGGTATTCCCTTGACTTCAAGAAGTTTTTCATTTCTGAATTCAGCTCAAGTTATTTAATAATTATTCTGCGATAAAAACACATTGTCTGAGTATTTTGAATTTGTAGGTAACAAAGCTAAGAACACTGAGGCACAGTCTCATTTTGTAGATTACTGTCACAATCTATTTATGGTTCTAAGGTTACTCCATTAACAATCATCTTTATTGGCAACTTCGAGATAAAACTCGTATAGTTCTCCGATATATGTCTATGCAAATATCAACGTATGGCATGTTATTGTGCCAGTATACTTATCTGTGTGCATAGGAACTCAAGTAACTGTCAAGCCTTAATTAGTATGTTTTAATTATTCTTTTGTTATTGAAATGGTCTTATGCGAGTACATCATTACAATTGATGATACTTTAAAGACGTCATTTGAATTGATTCAGGTCGTCATCAGATAAAGCAAGTGAGCCACTTTCCACTCCAGTATGTGGGTATCAACTTATGTTCAGAGGGAAGTTATAATGTCTTTCGATGTGAACGATGTTCCAATGTATGTTTTTAAGACCAGTTTGCAGCTCTTCTTTTTGTTTTCTTTGTGTCGGGTGATAATACCGACAGATAGGGTATACGTCGATTTTGAGTGATTCTAGAGCGATTCCGGGCGACTGTATCAAAAAAAAAACAAAAAAAAAGAAACCGCCGTCATGGTGATACTAAAATAAGTCTAGATCCTTCCTCAGCATCCCAATGAATGCCGGATAAGCACTGCTCACTCACACCATCTCTCATCATGTACATGAATCTCATGAAAACAGTTACCATGGATCCTGCTCAATACTACTCTTCGAGGCATAGATAGGAATGAAGTGCAAAAATTCCATTTCACAGCATATAGTCAATACTGCAGAACTAACAACACGAGCGCAATGCCACCGGGATCATTCCAGCCACCTTCAGCATAACTGTGTAAAAATAAAGGTAACAAAACAAAGGCCAGTCGAAACCCAAGAGGATAAAACCAAGCGCATCGATTTCAATAGCAGGTAGTGCATGCTTCGTATAATTAAGTACATTGATGTCAAACACAGCTCCAGGTTTTGATACTCTAGTCCACACCTTCGACATAATAAAGCACCCTATGTCTCCACGTTAGAAAGCTTTAGAACATGTCTAGTCTCTCCCATTATATCTTTTAACCCAGACGGGAATATGCCTATTGCAACGGGTTTCACGGGCAAGATTTTTCCTCGAGTGCTGCAATTTTATTGATGTAAGACTACATTTATTTTCTTGAATAACATTGCAAACTTAGTTTTCACAGGAATCTTGCACTAACAATCATCCAAAGTCGATGCTTACCGAATTTAAAGATTTCTTATAATAGATCTTGCGGATAGAGAATCTGCATATTATGTTGAGCATTATCCTAGAATGCACGAAAGCTGTGGTGTTTTCTGGCAACTTAATTAGTTTATAGTTACTTGAGCATACTTGAAAAAAGAAAAAGAGCACGAAAGTATTGACAAGCAATTCAGTTAATAGTCCGTTTTGAATTTTTCTGATATCTCCTCTAGACTATAGTTCAGTGTAGACCTAAAGGCCCAATTCAAGTAGAAGGGGTGTTTGTGTAATTCTCACGGCAAACCCTTCCTATATGGTCTCGTGACGCAGGCTTGCAACTTATCACAGAAGTATGTTTAAGGAGCAGAAGATAAAGTCATTAGGTAGAAGGAATTTGGCAAACAAGTTATAGGTTTTTATAAAATATTACATTATCAGCATTAGGTATTTACAAATCAGGTAAAATCAGATTTGAACAGCAAGTTTACGACCATTTTAAATATTCAGTATGACTTCGCCAAAGAGGAGGATTGAAAAAGATGTCATGGATCTTATGATGAGTGATCACGAGGTATCGTTAATCGAAGATTCAATGCAACAGTTTCATGTCATATTCCATGGGCCGGAGGACACTCCCTACGCTGGGGGTATGTGGAAGGTAAGGGTGGAATTACCAGATCAATACCCGATCAAGTCCCCCTCGATTGGATTTACGAATCGGATTTACCATCCAAACATAGATGAAATGTCGGGATCTGTGTGTTTGGATGTGATAAATCAAACTTGGTCTCCGATGTTTGGACTCTTGAATATTTTTGAGAATTTCTTGCCACACTTGCTTCGGTACGCCAATCCCAGCGATCCATTGAACACTGAGGCCTCAAATTTGATGACAAAAGATGAAAAAAAATACAACGAAGTGGTGAAGAGCTACGTTTTGAAGTATGCTTCGAAGAACATTACTAACGATGAGAATGACCAGGATGAAGAAAGAAAGGAGGACGAAGACGATGAGCTAAGTGATGTAGGCAGTTTGTCTAGCGACGATGATGATGCGGACGTTGCAGGTGACCTAGACTTGTAATTATAGGGAGTGTGCAGTTCATATGGCTCTGAATGAGAGTTCTGATCATATCAATCCATTGACTCTTCCTCATCTTTTAGCTGTGTGACATGCTAACTTTCTTTTTTTTTTTCATCTTCATTTACTTGAAAATATCTTTAGAATTTCATATTTATGCTAATCGAGTGAAGCTTTCATCGGCTAAAGATCTGATTTATGTAGCTACCTGAGATGCTTTCTCACATGTTAACATTCCTAATTGAGAAGAACATACTTTTAGTATTTTATTTAAGATGCTACGATAGCAATGCGTCCTGCGAACTTTCAAATTTTCTAATGCTTGTGAGTCGTACTTTTTTCTTACATAGTTGTTCTTTTTGGATACAGACTTAGATATACTAGGTATATTTATAGCGAGATACGAATTTACTAAAACAATTCCTTAAGTAGCTTGTTTCAATCCCATACAAGCTCTTCAAGTCTTTCTTTTTACCTTTTGGGTGTACTTTCTGCTTGCTAGATTGCCGTAATAATTGATAGGGAAAACTAATGCTAAATCATGGGAATGTACAACCTTCCTAGCAGCTAGAATGAGGCAGAAGGCAGAGCGAGGGTACAAAAGTATTCTCAGGATGCTTGAAATTTTTTTTATCTTTTTGTGTCCTTGCAAAATGAGGACAGGAGAATAGTCAAAGAAATCTTGAAACTCGATTCAAAATTATATGCCTCAACTATCTTTCTTCCAAAGTTCTCTATTCTTAATGAATTCATCTTAGTATATATTTATCTTCAAGTAGAGAATAGAGAATTTAACATACCATAATCCTATGATAATTAGCGTCTTCATTTTTTTACGATAAATGCAGAAATTTCGCAGCAAGTTAAGAAAGCATAGATAATAATTTGACAGACATAAAACTCAGCACGATGATAAAACTTTAAATTCTTTCACACTTAGTCAGAGCTGTAAAGAATTGCCTTTAGTGACGGAAGAGTAATTGAAAGAGCGATTTGAGGCAACTTTTACCGTATGGCGATTTCATCTATTTAATCAAGAGCTCACTAAGAGCAAACGAAACGAATTTAGAAACAGTCCATTAGTGAAGGAGAAAGGGAAAATATGGAATATATTTCGAAGTATACTAAATTAGAAGGCTACCACGGAAGGTGAATAGCATATCGGAGTTTCTAAAGAATATTACACAAACTCTCGGTACATTTTTCCGATATACGATTGCTAAATATTTAAAGCCCGGTGACAAGAGTTTCAAGCTAAGCTATAAATTGGATTAAACAATGCTCAAAACTTCATTAAGAAGCTTTTCAAGTGCTTGCATTCTCCGAGATCTTGCAAGTGATTTGAAAAATCCTGCATTATATAAGACGAAAGGATATATCAATGGAGAGTGGGTCGACGGTAGTGACGGCGAGAAGTTCGAAGTAAATGATCCAGCTTTGGACGACTCGTCAGTTATAGGCGAAATATCTTCAATGTCTGAGAAGGATTTTGCCAGAGCAATTGATGTAGCGCAGGAGTCTTTCGAGAAATTCCGTGCAACAAGTGGAAAGGCTCGTGGACAACTCTTAAGAAATCTATATGAGTTGATGCAAGAAAATAAGGATGACCTCGCTCGAATCATCGTGAGAGAAAACGGAAAGCCATATGCAGATGCTCTTGGAGAAATTGAGTATTCAAGCTCTTTTTTCGATTGGTTTGCAGGAGAGGCTCCTAGAGTGTATGGAGATATCATCAGCTCTGCGAATACTCATAACAGAATACTCACATTAAAGCAACCTATTGGTGTTTGTGGTATCTTGACACCATGGAACTTCCCAAGTGCTATGATTGCCAGAAAACTAGGAGCTGCTATTGCAACAGGCTGTACAACAGTTATCAAACCAGCTTCTGAAACTCCTTTATCCGCATTAGCATTAGCTCAATTGCTGGAAAGCGCTGGATTTGAAAAGGGAGTAGTGAATGTATTGCCAGCATCCGATGCTGCCTTGGCTGGTAAACTTTTATGTGAGAGTCCGATAGTGAAGAAAGTTTCTTTCACTGGATCCACCAGGGTTGGAAAAATCTTGATGTCACAGTCGTCTTCCACTTTGAAAAAGTTGTCAATGGAACTTGGTGGCAATGCTCCATTCATTGTGTTTGATGATACCAACCTTGATGAGGCGGTACAAGGTGCTATAGCATCAAAGTTCCGTTCATCAGGTCAAACGTGCATATGCGCAAATAGGGTTTTTGTTCATGAATCTGTATATTCTGAATTCTCCGCTAAGCTCACTAAGAAACTTGAAGAGGTAGTCAGATTAGGAAACGGTATTGAATCTGGTGTCACGCATGGGCCCTTGATACATTCAAAATCAATGGCAAAGGTAAGAGCTCATATAGAGGATGCTGTATCAAAGGGCGCTAAAATATTATATGGTGGAAAGGTTCGTCCCGACTTGGGAAAGAATTTTCATGAGTTGGCTGTTTTGGGCGATGTCACACCAGATATGTTGATTTTCCAAGAGGAAACATTTGGACCTGTTGCACCTTTGATAAAGTTCAAAACTGAAGAAGAGGTCATCAAGTTAGCCAATGATGTGAACGTGGGACTAGCAGGATATTTCTATTCAAATGATGTTAGGAGAGTATTGAGAGTTGCAGAAAGTCTTAACGTAGGAATGATTGGCGCAAATACAGGAGCCATATCAGAAGCTGCATTGCCATTCGGTGGAATAATGCAATCTGGTTTCGGAAGAGAAGGCTCAAAATACGGAATTGATGATTATGTTATTACTAAGAGTCTTGTCATTGGTGGAATCTAGCGGCATTATATGATAGATGACATTAAGTATATAGTTAAAACCATTATATTATGCTTTATATAGGAAGAATTTCGAAATTTTGGTTAGCGCAGTGATTAAGCCGATGCGCCATTATTGCTATTCGCATCTTCTTTATCAACTGTAATACTGGCGTTTGACTCATTTACTTCATCAGGCTTGTTCGATTTCTCAGAATCATGATTATATGGATAGAAGTCGAGGTTCTTTACATCACCTATGCTATCTACCTCAAGGTTAGGTATATTAATGCTCTTCTTTATATCGTAGTCACCGTCCCTTAGCTCGATGTTGTTTACCAAATTCCTATCAAACTTTCCTATTTCCTGTGTCACTAAATTTAAATCTGCGTTATCACTCAAGCATTGTGTTATATCTTTCTGAAGATTACTTATATTTTCAAATATTCTCATTTCTTCTTCATCATTGGAGACTCTAAACTCGTTTTCTAGATTATCCTTCATTTTTTCACCATCAAACTTATCCTCTTTGATTCTTAATGCCTCATACTTATCCTTGCTTCTTAATATTGCTGATCTCATCCAGTCGGACTTCTCTAAGAGCTCAACGCAAGTTATAGATTTGAAAGTCAAAGATACTAGCCCTCCTTCTTTGGTGATGCCATTCATTATAGAAGAAGGGAAGTTAATTAAAGGCTCTTTCGGAGTATCATACACCGTAGGCTCTTCCTGGAAGACTTGAGAAGGTATGAAAGTCATTCTTTGGTTTCTATTCATCTTATCTATCTACTGGATAGTATGTAGTTCATGTTCCTCGATAATCGAGTGAACGGCAGTAGTGTCTATACCAATAAAGAAGGCCCATGTATTGTAAACAAATCAAGTATATACATACACATACATGTAGATGTTTTGTCCACGATGAATTATGAAGATTCCATCAAGGATTCTTCAATACCATCGATCAAACCGTCTATGTCTTCAACCCGCAATCCGCAGCTTAAGCTGATGAGTTTTCTATATTTATACATCTTAGAATCAATACCGTAATTCTTTACTTTATCGACTAACTCATCTAAACGATTGGATGTCATTATTTGAAGATTCGAAAGTTTAACGACCAAATCAATTTTATTGCCATTTGTTTCATTTAAATCATCGTCTTGTGCAGAGTCCATTAATTTTGAGAGTTCCATTGAGTGCGTTTTTGCAAAGAGTTTTCTGAGTTTATCCATTCCTACGTTTAACTCTACTTCCAGAGAGCTGAGTACATCTCCAATTTGCTTCATGAGATCATCAACGGATTCATAGCTATGAATACCGATCTTATTCAAGCTGGAAGCATATTCTTTAAATATGAGCTCGTTGGTTTGATCCTTCTTAGAAAGATCATTTTCCAACCTTTTAAAGGATTGAAATAAGTTCTTAATATCCTCAGAATATGACGCAGAGAGCGCATTAATCATGCCAGAAACCATCGAAGATAGATCACTCATCGGTAATACCTTCAGGTCCTTTACGAACTTCTCCACCTCTCGGTCATCTTTTTCGCCCATTGCGTCGCCCTTATCCATAGGAGGACATTGCACCTCTCGTGTTTTTGGAAGAGCTGACCCCATTAAAGTGTTTTTTTCTTCCACCTTTACGAGAGGGTTCTCTGCCGCCGTTTTTTCTGATATGACAGTTAACGGATGGTGCAAGCTTAACTGATCTTTTGAATTAGACATGGGGGTCGAATTTGCGTTATAAACCTTGAATGAATCATCAACGAAAATGTTTTCTTTGTCATCTTCATTGTAAATTTTGACTTCGTCATGTTTGACTAGGTCATTGAAATGCGCTTTACTTATTCTTTCATTAATGTCATTTGAGCGTTCATCTTCAATATCTTCTTGGAGAGTCGTCCTCTGTGTGTCTGGCGTTTCCATACTCGAGTGTCCATATACGCGCTGAATTGGCGTAGCAAGCATTTGGTTCTGACAAGCATTCAGTACGCGTCTTTCAATGCTCAAGTCCTGATTCGTTTGGCTCAGATTCATACGCTGAACAGGAGAATCCTCACCTGGGGCGAAAATATTGTCTTTGACTATAAGATATCTTGCAGATTCATTATTTACATTGACCAAATCGTCTCTTGCATTATAACCAAGTAGGGTTTTTACAAACCTCCCGCATCCTGCCTTAATTGCTAAGTGCAAACATGTATCACCATTAACATCCTGATGATCTATTACATTTTTTAGCAAACACATAGACTTTGTTGTCATAGAGTTAGATAGATCAGTCAACTTTTCTATAATTAACTTCAAGTAATAATTCAAACTCTCAAACTTAGACTTGACTTTCGAAAACTGACATAAATAATGCAAAGGTGTTCGTCCATTAATATCCGTGTTGATAAGGCAAAGCTCAAGATCATCCAAAACTTTAGAGAAATTTTTGAGCTCGTAGCAATTATTAAAGGAAATTAACTTGGAAAGAGGATTCAAACCAAAATTATTCACGACCAAAGGATTAGCACCTTTCGCTATTAAAAGATGAATCACAGAGTAGTTGCCGATGGAAGATGCCCAATGCAATGGTGTGTGTCCTTCATCGTCAATTGGTTCATTAATATTAAAGTCCATGGGAGGATTTTGCAAAAAATAGGGGATTCTAGAGCTGTCTTCACTAAAAAACTTGAGAAGTTGAGTAGCGTAGTAATTTTCTTCCTTTAAAGGATGGCTGTCGCGCATCGCATCTTTTCTTCTCACAGCACCTTCCTCATTAGAGGACATAGAAGTATCTGAGTCCTTATGATGTTCATCCTGGGACCACCCTGCTTCATTAGTGGATTGGGACAGAGGAAGCTTTGTATGATGAAACTGCCCTAATAAATGCGTTTGAACACCGTTGGAAAGTGGAGGATATTCCACATTGCCCTGGTAAAGTTTCTGAAAAGATTGTCCTTGCGACTGTTGGTCTTGTAATCGCTGAAGCTGTAACTGGTAATTGTGAAACTCATTCTGAATTGACTGATTATACTGCGAGAAATTCGTCATGTTGCTATTATTCATCGTAAAGAACTCTGCCTGAGAGAAAGTTTGAGGCATTTGCAGACTTTCCTGAACAGGAAATTGAACCTGTGAAGGACCTTGGCGAGAAACTGGCGGACATGTATACGAATTGTAGGAAAGTTGACTATTATAAGCCGACTCAGCCGAGTTCACACCTGTTCTTACCTTCTTTGATGGAGTCTCTTCAATTTTTTTTGCCTTCTTAGTGTACTTTCTCTTAATTGGCGTGCCATCCTTGTTCATTTGCTTAACTTTCTTCGGAATTACGATATTAGGATCTCTTGTGTCAATATAAAGAACCGGAGCTATTTCAGGCGTCACACCATAATTCACTGCTAGTCGCCGCGCATCCTCTAAGGGTATCCATGTGCCTTGAAATCTACCGTATCCTCCTTGGATTTTTTCATGTAATCCTTGTTGAACCCCTTTTTCCAAAATTTTGGTCCTTTTAGCCTTAGGAAAGTTACAACATTTTAGAATCTGAGTGGCATTAACCCAGTCATCTTTGCATCTTCGCATAATCGGTGAATCATTAACCGTACATTCATAGACGTCCGTCTGGCGTTGTTAGTAATCCTCACGCGTAGTAAGTCATTATAGTAGAATTAAACTCTTTTCCTCAAAATTAACTTACATTAGAGTACGTAGCAATATAAACCTTAGCTTCCTCCACTGACATGATCAATTGCTAGCTTAAAAAATCCCAACTTTGCCTATTATTTTGTTTCGGCAATGAATCCTTACTAGAAAAATCTTATTCCATCATTCCATATATCGAGATATGGCCAAACGCGTGAAATAACACAAAGCTGTATACAGTGCTGCTACTTACCAAATCAGGGCAATTGTAGCACATCGAGTTCATCTATTCAACAGAAAGGAATCACAATACTACAGGGTTTAGAAGGACCGCTAGCCCCAGTTTTCATCAACGGAAATATAAGGATATATTTATAGTTTCAGAACAAATTGGGAAGTCTATGTTTGACACTACACCCAAATTAGGAAACGAGTGAAAGGACAAACGTACATTAATATGGAAGGACATAGGTATATAGAATATAGCATACTGATAATTTGAAACCAGAAAACGAGAATTGAATTGAAAGCTGAAATAATTATCTTTGGAGAGATAAATAAGCGGTCCGGCCGCTAAGTTGAATTCAAACAATAACGCAGAAGTTTGGCACAGCGCCGCTACCCAGTCTCCAACCTCTATTATCCTTAGCGGCAGGGGAAGTGGAGCTTCTGCTAGTTGTAGTGTTGTTGGTTTGGGCTGCCATTATTTGCGTTTATGAAGTAAGTTGAATTTGTTAGGAAGTAACTTACTAAAACTACTGCAGCGCTTTTATATAAAATGATTAGGCCTGGTATACAGAGGGGGGAGCAGCTTAGAAGGAGGCGTACAAAGTGTATTAGAAACGACATATCTTTGATATTCTATTCTAGGATATCGCAATGGAGATCATTAAAATAGGTTTTAAATGTGTAAAGATTGGTTGTCGCGAGTAACAAAAATCGCTAAGGTCGCACCAACTGATTGTCAGGACAATTCGAGAGGCTGACTTTCATTTTCTCATTTCCTACGTTACGCATTCTCTTAATACTCCTAATTCGTATTAATATTTCTTTTAAAAGTAATAAAATAATCTTAATGATGGTTATTTACTGGAGTGGCTCGTTGATATGTAGACTCACAGTTCCATAGTAGTCCTTCGTAGTAGAAGAGGGTTATTACTCTTATTTTATGTGAGTAGTGGGTACTATTCAAGTTGAAAAGAGTCACCTGTTAATAGGAAAATGAGTTGGTTTCTAACTCTACCGCGACAAGTTACATTCAAGTCTGAAAATTGTATGGGTATTTGTATGAACGAGGAACTTATGGGGTCTCGCATTCTATATACCTGACTGATTTAAAAATGTTTCCATCCTACCATAAGAAACTCGAACGTAATAAAGAAAGGCATAGCCTCATATTTTTACAACTGCTTCGTATGTAGATGGTGATATTTGAGAATATCTAAATTACTGAAGTAAGATCGTAGTACCGTATCTAATACTGTCCGAGCGAATACCAAAAGAAGTATTGCGAATGGCCAGCTTATCTCGACTCTCACAAAGAATATTCCTCTCAGCTTTTATATCTTAATCTTAATCTAAGCCCTCTTTTTCATGTACTCCTTCCGTCTCTTTCACAAGAAGCTACTCGCGTTTTACGCTTGTCATTGTATTTCTGACTCATATTATTGACCTGAACATTCGAAAGCAGATATCGTGGCACATCAAAATTTGAAGATATACAGCATAATTTCTTCAAAAAAATTATACATTCTCTTGTTTGTATTCTTCTTTATACTCTCAGGATGAACATAATTCGGTAAAGAGTTCGTATTGTTGGATTAACGAATTGACGTCTCCTGAACATTCAATCGGCAATTCTCAGCAAGTTAGTCAATTATTACTGGCCTAAGGGCAGAAGTTTGCTCACATTCTCCAAAACTACACTACACCCAAACATAGGATTATTTATCTGCTTTGGAGATCAGCCTCCTATTTAATAGTGCTTTATCCTTCAAAAGCTGAACCAAGTCTTATTTCGACCACCACCCATTGGCATGCATACACATTGCCAATAGTGAACTTTAATCTTATCCTTACAGCTAAGATCACTAATATTTATATCTATAAAAGGGAAGTAGATCCCAGATAGTTTCGTGGATGTTACGAGGTACTGGCTAAAGTAACCCATGCTCTGCTTTTAATGAGGGAATACATCCTGCGCAGTTCAGAGATGTCTTATCGTGAATACGGATCACGTGCATTATTTTATTGCAGCCGAATTCTTCACATTTGCACCCTCAAGCTCATGCTTACTTGAAAGTTATATTTGCCATTGTAAAGCAATATAGAGACACTCAATAAAGTTTGTATCATTAAATATTAGCAAAGTACAGATCAAGCGATCTTATAAATATCCGAGGTATGTTAACTCAGGAATGTGTGCGTAGTAATTGGAGCTTTTCTTACTCACTTCCATGCCTATAGGCGGCTCTAACGATCCACATGTTTAGAAACATGATAATATTTTATGATCCTACTCCGTTCAAAATACTGAAATAATTCATGGAGCAAATGGGTATAACAGATGCAGAATGTTGCGTCGACAAGACTATTTTGAGAGTAAAACTATGTCTCATGGACAACGAGGTCGGTATCACTCTATCTAAAGGTATTATTTCTTCAAATCATCTGAAGAATTTGATAGAACTTGACTGCATAGTTTCAATTCGTTGTTTTGTGATTTAACACGCTGGCACTAGATTGGACACCTCGTCAACATGACTATTCATGGCATCACTTTCCATAGATGTCGACGCATACGTCATTCTGGCATAATTGTATAGTGTGTAGTCCTTAAAGATTTTCTTTTAAAGGTACAAGTAGCTGTGCTTCCTCCGTCAGCACCTCTAATTAGCTCGGTGCATACCTGAAGGGACAAAAGGCAAAGTGAAGAGAGATATACGCGTAGTACGCAGGAATAACCTTGAATAATCTAATACATTCATTCATTCCAGGAATTTAGGTAAATAAATTTTCAACATCTTCTGCTCAAATTCAGACAAACTGAGGTCATTGTCGAAAATCAGAGCATGCTTCGTTCTATAATCATGCAACCGGTTTTGAAATGACTTTCCGTTCCATCTCTCCTCTTGATCCCCAAGGGATTCAAGCGTTGGCATACCAAGGTTTTCAATAACGCAGCCACTGATTACATTTGCGATGATTGCAGCGATTTTCCAATCACCAGCATATACAAGTAAAGAAGTAATAAATGCACCGCAGAACAGATTTCCACATCCTGTCTCATCCACTATATATTTAGGATCAGAATGATATGCTGGGAAGCTATATTCAGCGTGAGGAGTTTTCAAATAGCAACCTAATGCGCCACATCTCACTATAGATCCAGAATTCGGCTTCGTAAGATACGGAGAAAACCTCGCAGCTATTTCTTTCACTTCTGAAAAGGTCTGAGGAGTATCTAAACCAACGAATGCTGCAGCTTCTTGCAAATTAGGAGAAAATACGTCGACCTTAGGCAATAAAGCTGTCAAATCTCCGAAATTGGATTTCTCGCAGATATCAGGTAAAGGTTCATATATGAAAAGAGGTTTGACACCATCGTTGATAGAATTTATCGCATCAATTATCTCATTACAGCGAGATATAGAGCTTATTATATGAAAGCTCCGTGACTGGCGAAGGTAGGAATCAGATAAAATGTCAACAGCCTCGATTCTCTTCTTGGGAGTCTGGTAATAAAAGTGCCTGGTTCCATGATCATCGTACACATTTTCGCCTCGTGTTGTCTTTCTCTTCTCATTCTTACGGAACCTGAGGCCACAATTCCAATTTTCAAGCTTTTGTTTAACGTGGTCTGGATAATCATTTCCCTCATCTATAACTCCCGTGATGAGGCGTGCATTCTGACGGCCGGCAACAATACGAGCACCTAATATTGCAAAAGTCCCCCCTCCACCAATAATATCTTTTATAGGCTTCTTTCCACTAGCGCTAGGGTAACGGATCTCGTCAATAATGAACATACCCATCGAGCAAAAAAGCGGCTTCTCTTGTACACCCATATCTTCAACTCCATTAAACAAAACAAATACGAAAAGAAAGGGCTGCTTTGAAAAATTTTCTCTAATTAAACTGGATTTTCAGTTCCTTTTATTGTCCTTCTATTCCAGGGTTATTGTCGTGATCGCTTATCTGATGCTTTGAGAGATGCAAGATGAGAAAAGATAAATGCCCTTGAAACTGCAAAACAAAGAAACTGTAAAATGTAGTCCGTGAAATCGAAATTGAATATCACACAACCTACAAATGGGGAAGAATCGCAAAACTGATGATCATTGATATTTCAACAGTGTAACCACAGCGGTTTTTCAGTTTCATAAATTCGAAAGAATGAGTATTTTTGAGGCAGAGAATCCCATAAAGTACTCAGCAGGTTCGCCTTACACGATATTGCTATTCCAATTAGTATTCATATTAGTCGTAAGTCGAATTTTGCATCTCCCACTCTCGCTACTTAAACAACCACGTGTGATTTCAGAAGTTCTTACTGGTATTATACTAGGGCCTACGGCATTTGGAAGGATTCCAAACTTTACGAATATATGTTTTCCATCAGAGTCACTAGTAGGGCTCACAGTTTTGGGTAACTTTGGAATTATCCTTTTCTTATTTGCATTGGGTTTAGAAGTTGATGTGGGGCAGGTGAAAAAGAATTATAGAACTACAATAGGTGTAAGCCTGCTTAATTTGGCACTTCCTTTTGCAACGGGGTGTGGTATAGCGTATCCATTATTTCAAAACTTTGGTGAAGAAGATGGCTCAGAAACAATGGCTGATTTTCCTGTCTTTATGACATTCATAGCAGTGGCGATGAGTATCACGGCCTTTCCTGTGCTAGTTCGAATTTTGAAGGATCTAGACATTTTATCAGATCCAGTTGGTATAATAACATTATCAGCAGGTGTGATAAATGATTTAATTGGATGGATTCTATTAGCACTTGTAATTACGCTTGCTAATGCTTCTAACAGTGTGAACACCGTATATATACTACTTTTGGTTTTTGGCTGGTTTCTTTTGGCTATCTTTCCGATAAGGCTTGCAGTGAGATATGTTTTAAGAAGATTCACAAACGATTTGACCAGTGGTCGTCCCTCAGACTTTCTGTTGTTCTTCATTTTTGTTTTGGTCTTCATTTCATCTTTCTTTACAGATATCATTAGTGTGCATCCTATATTTGGAGCTTTCATCATTGGGGTTATTATACCTCGAGATAATGGATTTTCTATGAGGTTTATTCATATGATGGAATCTATTGTGCATGTCATTTGCATTCCTGTATATTTTGCTTTGGCAGGATTAGCCGTCAATCTTGGATTGTTGAGCTCTGGTAAAGATTGGGGATATACTATCGCGGTGATTGTGCTAAGTATTGCATCAAAAATGGTCGGCGGCTTTTTGGGAAGCTTAATATGCAAGGTGCCGTGGAGAGAAGGTTTGACGATTGGAATATTAATGTCATGTAAAGGCATTGTGGAGATTGTTGTTCTCAATGTTGGTATGCAGACGAATGTCATTACTAGAAAAATATACTCTATGTTCATCGTGATGGCTTTGGTATCCACATTCATCACAGCACCTCTTGCAAAACTTTCTTATCTGCAGGCTTATAGAAGGAAGAGGGATATGGGGAATGAACCTGAGGCCACTGTTGATCAAACAGTGAAGGAGGAAGTCTCACCTGGTATAATGCAAGGTGAAAAAAGTTGAGACACTATTTGTTCTATTTTCCAGAAGAGGCTGGCACCAGAGAATGATTTTTTTTTAATTTATTTTCTTTCCTTTTCTTTCCAGTTCGCGAAAAAACAGTACAGAACCGACGAAATTCCGATCTTTGGCTTGGGTACAAGATTGCAGTCAATGGACTAATAATCAAGCACTTTTAAAATTTAATGTTCACTCTTTCCATGCGGGATGTCAATATGTTTTTTGATGCTTCGCTTTGTCTCTATTAAATACTTTTAATAAAATAATAGGGTACTTTTTTTGATTTTAACTATTCAAACTATTAATTTATATTAAATTATAAAGTACATCGCTCTGATTTACTTTATTGGATATTGCCTACTTTCTGTTTCTTACCTTTCACTTTATCAGTGGAAATATTACATTACTCTGCTGATCAATTGTAGTATCAAATGGTCTACATTTGGACCTTTTTACGTAATGATCACTAAATAAATGCCGCAAGACCAGATAAAGCTTTCGCTATTGTATACCATTTGAGACTGAAGCACAACACTCTTAGTATAATCATATTTCATAGCCTTAGCCTTAGATACAGTACAGACTCTCGCTTATTATAAAAGATAAGGTTCTTTCACGATGATCCAATTAGACAACAAAAAGAAAATATAGAAGGACTCATATAATTCCAGATCGATGAAGGAAAGAACATTATCTCTGTTAATTGTACGTATCGATGAATTTAGATATGACCTGCCTCTTTGGCCAAGTGGTAAGGCGCTCCACTCGTAATGGAGCGATCACCGGTTCGAATCCGGTAGGAGGCAGATCTTTTTTTTTAGGTGATTCATCTTTTGTAAATTACACATCCATATATGTATACTATACTCTACTTAGGTGGGGGTGGAACTGTGGACTCATACTTCTCCGAGGACATGTTATTATCTTCTTTTTTAGATCTTTCGAGTTCTTCATTCATGTAGGCATTCAAATCCTCAAGATTGCCATGTGCCCGAGTTTGTTTTTTCTTACGGGGAGATGTTCGAGGCTGCGGCACAGAAGCTATAGGTACAAAGCTCTTAGTTGGAGCCGTTGGAGATTTCGTACTATTGTCAGCTTCTTCGCTCGCAATTTCTCTTTCTCCCGGGGCATTTGTATCACCTGAGTGATAATTAAAAGGTTGGTCAGACTCAAAAATAACGTCGTCCGTAATCTGTTGCTCATCAAACTTCCCAACGACTTCAGGAATTCTGTGTAATAATCCATACCCGACGTCACAGCCTAATACTCCCCGGTTATTTCCTGTGCCCCACGATCTCGATAAATTTAGAGTGACAGGGCGCAAAACATCGTAATCATGGTTGTAGACAAAAAGTGTTATAGGAATAAATTCATTTCCTGAAATCGCAAAATGATGATTATAGTACGCTAAAATCACCCTAGATAATAAAGATTCGCCACCTTTGTAAAGCAAACCTTTAGATTCTGGATCATCAGGAAAAGCAGAATCACAGCCTATAATATAATCGGAATAAGGAACAAGCTGTGCTTGAAATGCAGGTGAGCCCTGATGCGTATTAAGAATTCTCCATACGTGAGTTGAGGTGCTTAGATGCTGAGACAGCACAACGAATCCAAGTCGGTCAAATTCAAACAGCTTTCCAAACTCATCACCTTCTCTCTTGGATTCAGAAGGTTTTTCAGAGGCATTAAGCGGTATTATCACTTGCCTCAATGTCCCGCCCTTGGAGCTCCACACATCTAAAACTAAATCTTTATTGCTCAACTTTGACAATTCTTTTTCCAACAAATCGTAGTCTATCATTCCTACTTGTTCTTGCGTAGCCTCACCACCATAATTCAACGTTCCATCCTCATTAATACTGTAGTTATAGGTTGATAAAGCGGGATATAGAAAGGGAAGTTCATGATTATTAATTCGAACAATATAATCAAACCAAGACTCTAAGCCTTTCTCAAAAGCAAGAGATTGTGGTTCCACCTTGAGCACGCGTAGGCCATATCCTTTATTATTAATTTGTAAACAGTTTTTGTAATAAGAATCTTCCTCCGCAGATGCCACTCCAGTATATCCACTTTCGATTCTGTCGACTATCTTCTTAGCAAAGGAAAACATGCCTGCCGGTTAATCTTTTTTGATATCAGCGTTCTCATGCGCACAAAATCTTTTAAGTATATTTCATTAGTTAACTATTATAATACAATCATATAAAATACTCTACGAACTATTCGCAATTCCAGCAGAAAAAGCTAAGGCCCAGGTTCTACTTTGGCCATTGTCTAAGTAGGTGTCGGGAAAATCTGCCGATGAAAAGAAGTCGTATGAGCTGGAAGGGTCATAAAGGGCTTGGTTTAAACGTAAAATTCCAGTCCATCCACTTTCAACATCGTCGATGAATGTGCTTATTTGGTCATCCCATTCCTCTTCGACATATGATGGGATTCTTATCAAAGAAGATACGGGAGTTACTGGTAGCATGTGAATTCCATGAACGTATTCAGGATATTCATCAGGTGCACCGAAGTATGTGGTATAGGCAATTTTATTATCAAAGATGATTCCAGACACTTTATTTGGTAAAATTTCTGAAGGTTCAACTTTGTTATCAGATTTGTAATAGAAGTATTTGTTCATGGATCTTGCCATTATTGTTAACATCAAGTCAGCTCTGGATTCCATCGAACCGTCACCCATGATATTTCCCCATAATTTCATTCCGTATGCAAAGTTATAATCTTCAGATGAGGACTCTTCGTTTCTACCATCTCCACTTGTGAAAAGTCCGCCGGCCCAAGAATGCCCTCCATACCAATCAAACATACGAGAGACAGGGAAATATGCATCGTCCTTTGTGGGATTAGCTACATCTCTAATCAAGGAATTTATCCAGTCTTTATTGTCTTCGGCCCATGTACCCCCTAGCTTTTTATCGACGAAGCCCACAACTGCTGCCGCATGTACGAAGTACCCATAATGAAAGTGATGGTCATTGTAATAAGCTGAGCCATAATCTGCTCCCGTATCTCCATTTTGAGATGCGGTGGAGGTTACACCGCCGTAGACTGTATCATACATCAATGGATAGTATTGTTGGTTGCTTGTGAAAGTTTCAAAAGCCTCTTTGAGGGAACTCAATGTAGCATTAGTGACGGCATCATCTTTCAATATTTCGCTAACCACTAGAAGAATGTACGCATATTTGTCAATTACTTTTCCAGAAAAGTAGTTTGAATTCATGGAATTGACTGTTTCCTTGATATCTGCGGCTAATTCTTTATTTGCGGCCGTTGCGATTTGCTGAAGTTGTTCAGAAGTGTACTCTAATGTTCCTTTAAGGCTTCTTGTCCATGGCAAAAAGTAAATATCACTGACAGTGTCTAGTGACTCACTGAAGCTCAACGAATTAGTCAAGAATCCTTGCATATCTCCCTTACTGCTTGATGTAATGCTGATTCCTGTTGCATTTGCAAGTAAATCACTCTTCAAAGTATCTAGATGATGTGGTAATGCGAAGATTATTGTGTTTCCAGAAACTGATTCTCCGCTTGTCTCATAGGTAAACGAATAATCAGCGACTGTACCGCCCGAAGCTGATCCCTCTAATTTGGCACTTGTAGTATACATCCCGGCTGCCACATCGTAATATTTCTGAGATGAGTCATCGTCGGTAAAACTCAACTGAATAACTAACCCATCCATTGCCGAAGATCCAACTATGTTATAAGGATCCTTTGCACTTAACTTGAAATCATTCTTGTCGTTCGGCAATGTCACAAAGATTAACCAATTAACTCCATTAAACAACGTAGCACGGTATTTTTGGACGTTCTGAGGCAATAAAGACGATGTTTCCTCTTCTAAAAGTGACACACCTACCAAACTATTTAAGAGAACTTTCATGTCTCCATGGTAAATTGCAGTTGAAAATCCCATACCTTGAACTATTGGGAATTCAATATAATCATCACCATAGGATTCTTCTGCAGAAAGCTTTGCATTAATTGACATCATTTCCATTTCCGATAAAGTCAAATAATTTTTATCCGATGAAAGTGAAGGTGAAGAGAAGATAAATTCAGCGTCACCCACGGGATTAAAGTAATATGAAGCAACATCTTTGTTATTCGTATTTGTGCTGCCAAATACTCTCAGTGACTTGTTAACATGATAAACCCCAAAGCCATAGTAATCAGTCTTTTTCCAAAACATGACATAAGGATTAACGTAAATTGGATCTGTTTGGGAACTCAAGATGAGGTTTGTGTGGAATTTGTTCGTTTGATATGGAACACCAGCATTATCGACCCCTGAAGGTAAAGCCAACGGTAACAGGCTTCTCCCAAATACTTCGGATGGCTTCTCTTGAGATACTGCCTCGAAAAGGTTACCTGTATAGTATAATGAGGAACCAACTGCAACTTGGGAAGGCAATGAGGACGTTTCTTCAGAAGAAAGCGTCGATGAGGCTCCCTCAGAGAAGGATTTAGAAGAAACTTCTTCATTAGTAGACAGAGACGATGGAAATGAGTAAGTTGAAGAGGTGTTCAGAACTTTCGTAGCCATGGTGCTTGTTAAATTAGACAGCAGCAGTATTGAGGTTAATTGTTGGCTTGTGCTCTTGCTATAAGAAGCCATGCCCTCAATTGTGGTCGAAGAGTTCCAATGTTTAAACAGAGACCTGTTTATTTTGGAACTGCCAGTAATCATTGATTTCAGACTAGCTGAAGTGATATATGGGCCTGTTGATATTTTTGATGTTAATGATGCTAATGTTTGGTCTTCACTTATAGAATTATAAGAACCTGAGTTCTCAAAAGTAGATCTATCATGAGTAGATGTAGGTTTTGCATTACCTGAAATCAGAAATGTCTGATTTTTGGAGTACTTTGAAAGATCAATGGACACCTCCAAAGACAGACTTATCGCAGATTCAGTAACCAAAGGATTCTTTTGCGTGCTTGTAATCTGGTTTTTGGAGGAAGCAAATGAAGCGGATGATTTTGGAGTTATCGTAGCTTTGAAAATAGTTTTCTTAGATGTGCTCGCATCAGCAGTCAAATCCTTGATGTTGCGTCCTGCTGAGATAGCGGTATTCAGAGATTCAAGGCTAATATCTGAACTTGTACTATCAATATCAGCGTTGCTTATTGAACTAGCAGTTAATGTCGATACAAAGCTATTTTCTTCGTGAGTGGTGGTTGTAAGCTTATGCTCTGAAGTTCTGCTTACTTCGTCGGAGTTCGTGCCTGTGGAGACCTTCCTGTGGCTAGTTCCGCTTTGATACTGACTTCCCTTTGAATTCCCACTTAAATATGACAGTCCTATATGTCTGATAGTAGAAGTCTTTGCGGTATTTATACTCATAAGGCCATCAGCCGTTTTCGTGATAAGAGTCAGGGGAATGATATTAGACCCCGTAGAATCTGACCACTTCGTGCTCGATTTGTCGTTCAAATCATTCTGCGTGTCTGTATCATATACAAACACAATAGGTATCCCAGTACTTTGACTTGGTGGATTGCCTGATAGTATAGACAGAGCCTGTGCCTGGAGGCATTCGACAGTAACGTACCGCGTCTGGGTGACTGTAACATCAAGTTCTTCTGACAGGACCTTTAATATACAGAAAGATATTAAAAGTAGCAAACTTTGTAACAGCTTCATCCTTTTCATTAGTATCATTTTCATACTATCTTTCGTTTGATATTTAAGAAACAATCGAGTGAAGTGCTTCTTGAAAACGATCAAAAGTATTACATGGTAATCAATTAATCCGAGCTCCATATATATTCATTTCTTTTCAGCTTGCTGCATTCCTGGCTCCATGATAATTCCAATTCAAGGATATAACTTTTTCAAATCTATTCTGAAAATGGATTCCATTGCCAGCGAGATTCCAGACCTGATCCAATACCTAAAGGTATTGCATATCGAATACTTGATTTGGCATTCTTGAGCCAGTCCATCGCTTGCCTTTTAGGCGAGAGTATATAAGGACAATCAGTCGTAAATTTTTCGAAAGTGCATAATTTCTTCTGTCAATCCAACGATTATGGCTGGCTTCTGTTCGTATCTGACTTCCGGGGCTTGAATTTTTTTTTTTTTTTTTTTTTCGCAGCCAGCCATTTCTCGAGACGTTTATGCACGAGTAGTTTAATCGAGCGATCTCTATCCAAGCGATGCAAGACAGTGTGAAAGCGCAAGAATAACGTTGTAATATGTAGCTCACTAACTCGTAATTAGAGAATAGTTGAAAGAGTAATGAGAAGCATCCATAATATGAGCTGATTCGTATCTTTGCCTGGTCGCGAAAGAAGTCTTATGAGTGAATTAGGATGCCCACCCTAAATGCTCGTCGAGCCCAGCTTTTATGCCAAGTAGCCACAAAAATTCTCAAACTTTAGACTACCCAAACCTAAACATACATACCACCAATATGATATCATCAATATCACCATCATCATTTGTCATTGGGCAATGATTACTTCTAGCGCACAGTGATTATTCACTATTCAGCTAATACTATTGATCTTATAATGAGGCTTCAAATAGATCTACATTATCCAATGCCTCTCCATATAAAAAGCAGGTATTGCAAACCGATAACGCTGAAACGACATAGAACACCCCTTCAATAAAACTAGAAAAAAAAAATCACTTTACTAAGACCATTGGAGTAGAGAAGAGCAGTAAATACCCTAGCGATGTCTTCTACCAGGTTTCTGGAAAATCAAAGCTTCTACCTGTAGAGCGGCACTTTCATCAGGACGTTATCTAATCTAAAATAACCAAGGCAATTAGCGCGAAGTCAGATGATTTCTTAGCGGGAGTACGCTCGGCTCTGGATCGACATTTTTCAAGGACATAGACAAGTGGATATATTTTGCAAGGTTTTCTTTGATACCCATTCAAGGTCTTCATAAAATTATATTTGTTCTTTTCTACTTGGTCTATTTTAATTGAAGTCAAATGGCGAGAATCGTAGTATTAGGTGCTGGTGTTGTCGGATTGACGAGTGCTTTAGAGCTCAAGAAGAAATACGCAGATGCGGAGATAACAGTTATTGCAAAGAATCTTCCAGGAGATATTAGCACCGAGTATACTTCACCTTTTGCTGGTGCAAACTGGCAATCTTTCGCCAAGCCCGAAGACACTAGGTTACAGGGCTTTGAGAAAATAGCTTACAAGAAATTACTTGAATTGGCTGAGAAGGTTCCCGCATCTGGAGTGGGAACTGTAAAGGATGATATTTTCATTTCCAAATACGGCACTGAAGCTGATCGCCAGCTTCCATGGTATAAAGATTTCGTTGAGGACTTTGAAGTTCTTGATGAGCAGAAACTCCCTGAAGATACTGTCTGTGGCTTCCTGTACAAGACTGTAATTATTTCTGTTCCAATTTACTTGCATTATTTGCTCCAAGAATTACTTAGATCGGGCGTAGTGGTAAAAAGAGTTAAGCAACTTAAGAATATCGAAGAAGCAAGACATTATCATCATTCGGGCAAAATTGCTGATGTAGTAATCAACTGCGCTGGTGTCTTGGTGAGCCAATTAAAGGGGTTTGAGGATGACAAAAGGAACTACCGTGTCAGAGGACAAGTGTTATTGGTAAGCAACACTGCCAAAAAAATCACAGTGGTAGAACCTCTTTCTCCAGACGTTGAAGACGAGATCCTCTACGTTTTTCCCCGTAAAGAGGGAGGCTCTATCTTGGGAGGCTGTTTCATCGAGGACACCACAGAGAAGGAGGATATAGGCATGACGAAAAGGATCATACAAAGAGCCAAAAAATATGCTCCTGAACTAGTAGATACTAGCTTTAAGAACAACTCCCTGGAGATCGAGATTGTACGAGTAAATATTGGTTTAAGACCCATGAGAGAGACCGGTGTCCGTGTTGAGCAAGATCCTCAGCACTCATGGCTTATTCACAATTATGGTGCTGGTGCCGGCGGCTACCAAGGAAGTTGGGGCTTTGCCGCACAAGTAGTGAGACTCGTTGGTGCCAATGCTGCACTCAAGCGTAATGCTAAGTTATAAACGTTCTATACTTGAAGATAGTACCAACATTAGATAATTATTACAATAAATAAAAAACTTATATCTTAAATCTACACATACTACAAATCCTCGCTTGAAACTTCTAATGGATCGTTGCTTTTTAACACCACTAGCATCGAGTACATCGTAAATCGCAGTCGCACGTTTTCACGAGTCTTACTGACAGACTAGACGGACTAAGAAATGAAAAAGCCTCTTCCCGCCCTTCTTTGCATATTCCTTCTGGTGTTTCTTGTCTGTATGATTAGCTATGAATCCCAGAGCTGCATTTTGTTCAGCTTTTATTGGCGTAGGTTTGTCAGAATATTTCTGCGTCTTGACCTTTATGTCTTTATAACCGAATTGAGGTGCAAAAAATTCATCCTTCTTAGAAGGTAACTCTGGAAGCAGCATTGCCAGAAATTTCAAAGTAATGAAGAGTTACGAGTTGTATCAAGAAGTTTTTAGTTTCTTGTCTTTCCCTGAAGTTAGTTTGCTCCCCATAAGGCTGGTTCTCTAGATAATAGGTAACCTGCACATTGTCCGTTTCTTGCTCTGGAACAACTTGTCTCGTATTACGTAATCGAATAATTTTTCATCATCGAAACTCAGTGTATGAACTAGTAGCTTTACAACGAATAGACAAAGAAAATGAGGGCGTCTGGGGTGCTTGGATTCCAGCAGGCGAGTGCCACTAGCTTGAGGAGGCCTTGGCAAACATTCAAGAATGGTCAAATTTGGTATGGATACACCAAACTGGGATCTAAAAGACATCAATTAACCACGAAACAAGGAAACAAAGACTATTATAAAGGAACACGTTCTTCTGGTTACGGGAAATTGAATAAATCAGGAATTTATATAATCGACTGGAGAAAGGTTAGGACATACGTGGTGCCTTCGACTTTACTGGGAACAAACATGAAAGCATTAGTTTCACCCAATGTTCCGCAAATATATCAGAAGTTCACCGGGTACTGGGATGGTCCAAAGAGCCCGGAATTGGCGTGGCATGATATAACTTCCTTTATAGAGCACGGAGAGAATTATAACGATCAAGATTTAGAGAAAGCCAATTATCTTGAGGAGTTCATAAACCCTGATACTATCAAGGAAGAGCCCAAGGAAGAGCCCAAAGAAGCCTGAAAGAGTGTTTGTATTACGATATACTGCGCCATTTAGCTTAGCTGACTACACATTCCAACGATGAAACACGTATAAGAATTAGAATATTTCCTTATGACGTGCTGATCTCGTGAAAATGTCCTTTGCAGGACGAAAGCTGTACATAGAGGTATATATCAACTTAAACATATAACAGATTATTGTATTTATCCACGTAAGTTTTGATCACGTGCAAGTATCTATGCGATATCTGAGTTGGATATAGTTTTAAGATGGACCCAACTTCACTGATGTCTTCTGTTCCCTTGGAAAATGGGGCTTCTGGTTTAGATTTATCTAATATGGATGAAGAGCCGAAGGGTTTATCTGTGACAGAGGAACTGGTCGCTGTACCTTCTGCCGCTGAGGATGATAAAATAATGATAGACGCTGATGAGGTGCCTGACCACCAAACAGAGGCAAAAAACTTACAAGACGATTTTCAAATGGCCATAGAAGATGACAAGGAAGCTGACTTAGATGAAAGTATTGATTTGCTTAGTTTACCTTTATCTAAAATTAAAAAGATATTCAAAATGGATCCTGACTACGTTGGCGCGTCACGTAGCGCAGTATTCGCTACTGGCGTTGCAACAGAGTTATTTATCCAGTACTTCACCGAGCATGCATACATGTTGGCCAAAATGGACAAGAGAAAAAAGCTTCAATATAAGGACTTCAGTAATTCAGTTCTGAGTCAGGACACGTTGTACTTCTTGGGTGACACCGTGCCCAAAGCGCAGACACTTTCTTCTCTCATAAACGATGGTCTCGTCAATTTGCGGGAGAATACAGATGTTGACATGGAAAGTAAAAATCTGGAACTGGTCGCTAGTAAGATCGACGTAACTAGCGACAATTCTTCGGCCAAGCAACCGCTCGATAATTTGGTAAGTAAGACCAATGCCCAGGGAAATGACACATTCAAAAGGGCGGGCATTGATGACCTAGTTAGTACAGTTTCTGAGGAAGAACTGACCAAAAATGTTTGATCTATGACGTATTTCATTGTGAATAAGTTTTTAAATGATTATGAATCTAATGCTATATGTACCATATTTTGTTGAACTACCCATACAAGAGACTTGATATCTCTCGATAGTGTTAGCTCCGAAGGAATACCAATAATTTTGCAAAACTTGATCATATCCAATGCATCTGATTCTGAAATAGCTTTGCGATAAGTTGAAATTCCTTGTAGGACAAACTTGACGTACATACTTCCTAAATCTGGCCTAATGTTGGGTCGGCCGAGATATTTTGTATCCTCTGATAATTCTACCAAAGAACCCTTGTGAGCTTCGATTTCCATCTTTCCTCTCGGAATACTTTTCGAAGTAACTCGCTTATAAATGTGGGAATGTTGCTTAAAATGGGTCCAAAAATCGACGAACCTTCTTCCGAGAAAGCTTTCACCTCTTCTGGTCTCTTCATCAAGTAATATTGACATAAGTTGTAGCGCATGTATCGTAGTATTTTCACTTTCAAGTTCAAAGTTCTTTTCGGGGTTGTATTGTGAAAGTGAATTCGCACCCGTAACCAAAACGATGAGACTTGGCCATATTTGGGACGTCAAAGGCAATAGCAAGGGATAATTCGTCGCCAATAGAGGGTAACAATGGCTTAAGGTCTCCAAGATCCTTATCTTCAAGGTGCTCGAGGGGTGCGTAAGTAATCTCGTCCCATAGGTGAATATCCTTTGAATGTTGAGATAGATATCTTTTGGGATAGCGGATGTCCAGCAATTTTCTACATCTTCTTCGTGTTCCGACTGTGACACATCTTCATCATCGGAGTCAGCTCCAGTGTCCTCAAAGGAATCAGAAGCCCTGTCGAGAAAATACTCTTTAGAAGAATCAAAATTCTCATAAATAATTTTCTCGTGCCTTTCATCCTCATCCAATAAGTCAAGCGCTTCCCCTATAGACATTATATTCCATATGTCTTTCGAGTGCGTCTTTTCAGTGATGCCAGCATCAAGATCAAATGTATGTTTTATTTGCACAACAAGTTCCCTAAAAACCATAAAAAAAACTTCGACGAGTGACGAATATCCATGAAGTGTGTCTATTAACACAAATATCTTAGAAAATATGTCAGCAAGTTTACCAGAGGAAAAAAGATCCAATCCAGATATCTTGAAGAGAATCAATAATATTCCTCCAATCGACGGATTCAATGATTCAGATATACTTAGCTTTACGCTTAAGCTATCTAAGATGTAATCCTGGTTGTCCTTTATGAGATTTCTTATATCATGCTGATAGTAGCTTCTAACCATGCAATCCACCGCGTCATATGCATGGCTTTGCACCAAAGGATCATTCTGAAATGTGAGTGCTTCTAAGATGGGATACATGAAATTTTGAATGCAATTATAGCGGAAGTCCTCTAATGGCATAATCTGAGAGAGACTTCCTATTGTGTCTAATGCAATAGAATAAACTAGGGAATGAATTTTGTTCTGATTTATGTCTGATTTTGACAAAGTGTATGGCAAATTAATTTTATTATCAAGAACGTCAAGTATTTCCTTAGCCTTACCCAAAAGTAAGTACGACGATTCCTCGAACAAATCTTCAGCCTCAAGTGTCTTCCTTCCACCCATTATATCATCTTCCGGTATTTCTAAGAAATCTTCAATGTTAAAGGATGCATCTGAAGATCCTACCCTATTGGACAGCCTAGAGCGCAACAAACAATTAGATATCCACAATGCAATTCCTGAACGCAATAAAGACTGTTCCTGACTAGAAAAGTGATTATCCAATTCGAATACAAATTCTAGACTAGTTAATAGTTCATCATCATTCTTAATCAACTGTCCTCCAATAAAGTGAAAAAGAGTTGAAAGATTATTTTCTACTTCTGCTGTGTAAATACCATGAAAATAATCCGAATGACTTAAACGGTTTTCATATGAACCATTTTTCCAGTTGTTCGAAATAAGTTGCAAATGCTCAATGTAAGCAGATGAATTCTTAGAATATGACACATTCTTGGGCTTCAATTTAATTACTTTCTTGGAGTCAACATATGATGGTAGTCTTACGCCATCGAGGTAGTTTTCTCTTTCATAAAGTTCATTACTGAACGAAGAATCTTCAATGTTCACACGTTCTAGCATATTCAGCAACTCGGTTGTATCGTTCTGTTTTCTTGGGCCGCCTGACATTAGATTATCAACTAAAGCATTTTTTAGCGAAATAATAAGGTCGTATTTTAGATTTGAGTTAGATAAGTTATCATCTAGCTTCATAAATATTTTAAATTGTAGCCGTATGAGTATAAAAGAAGCTTCCATTTTATCTTCATCATTCGAAAAAAAAATTCGACTCACGTTTTTACCAGTTGTCTCTGATATGTTATTTTCGATTTGCTTTTTCAAAAGCTTGAGTTTCACCCGTTCGTTGGGCTCAATGGTGCTGAGAACAATTTCATCTGAAACATAATTAATTAAGTCTGATCTACGACGTGTTTCAGCACCATGCGTGGTATTCGCGATCAATAATGCTAATATATCAAAAGTCATAGGTATCACCGTCCTATTCAAAGATAGATAGCAATGTAAAAATAATTGTGAAAATAAATGAATTATTTTCTCCGAAATTTGATTCTTGCTTGCTAGTTTGACTTTGTAAGAGCTGGTGAATAAAAGCTTTCGAAAAAAGATCACAAGAGCTCTCTTGACTTCTTGGGTGCTGTTCTCAAGCCAATTTTTCCCATGGCTTTTCTCTTTAATATCAACCTGAATTTGAGAAAAGGAGTAAGATTCCACCTCTGAATTAGTATAGTCCTTCAACAAGTCTTGTAGAGTGCCCTTCCATGGTTCCATAATATCAGTTGAATGCCATTCCAACTTCAAATCTGAATCTTTGAACGTATTTACCAACAAGAACTCTATTACCTCAATTAATGTGACAATTATGGTATAATTCAAATTCTTCGAAGAGCAGAAGTATGATATCAACTTCGAAAAGGTACCCGGGAACACCTTACTCGCGTGTTCTTTATGTGATAATTCATGCAATCGACAAACGGATTTTAAAGTAAGATTAACGGCCTCAATCTCCTCCTCACTCGTGGGCTGCTGTATCGATGCCATCAAATCAAGCACCGTACTTAAATATATTCCAAAATTTGTTAACGTCTTATCATCCTGCGAGAAAAACTCTGATGGTAAAACATCAAAAATCAGGCGTAATGCGTCTATCATTGATAGTTTCAACGACGAAGATAGCTCATGAAGACCTTCATCCTTCTTCACTTGCACAGTCAAGTTTGCGACTAATTTTGCGAATTGTTCTAACAAGCTGGCGTTCGTATGATATACCCATGCATACTCTATCAAAAAGCATACTATCTTTAGAATACTGATTTTCAGAGTATGGCTAATGTCATCGTGCTTCAAAAGGTTCGATATGGGGAAGAAAATGTAATCTGCTACATTAGTCGCAAGTCTGTACAGCTGGCTCTTCTTATGCGCTTCATGATGTGACTCTAGAATACTAGCAATCTTACATAAACATGTTTCAATCTTGGGATTATCCGCCTTGAATATAGGTGAGGGTAGCAACACTATCTGGGTTAATTCGACACAGACTGGCTTCACCAATGAGAAAAGCTGCAGCGATAAGCCTCTTTCACTGTTTCGGTCCTCAAACTTCTCTGGGTTCACTATTGCTGCCTCTTCATGATCCATGACTCGTATGAATCGAATCGTATGAAGTACGCTGATCATCTAGTGTATTAGATCAGTAAGTAATCACGTGCGGGTTTTCACATTAACTCTTGTGCGGGTAAATGTCAGAATACAAGAACGAAAAGTTTTTCACAAGATCAGAATATGGAAAATTTGCACTTCAAGAACAGTCTATAAGAAATCAGAAACATTAAAGTAAGTAAAGGTTAGGCTTGAACTTGTTAATAGTAGCACCATGTGTACCCCCACCACTGATTATAAGATCATGTGCTTCATTCTTTTCTTTCAGCATGCAATCAGTTAGAGAGATAAAAGATTCTGAGTATTCTTGAAGAAAATTGCCAAAGCTCTGCTTGTTTTTAATAAGTAGTGGTTTTGATGAATTTCTATTTGAAAAAATGAGCGAGTTCAAGTTCAACAGTTGAATTCAATGCTCCGAGAAACCAGAAACCTATTATCTTAAGACCCATCAGGTCTGACTTTATGGCTCATGACTCCAACTCGATTGGACACTCATGTTGCTTCATTATCAAGCTGGTTGCTGTTTTTAGCTACTAACTCCTATAGTATGACAAGAACATCCGTCTTAGCAGATGCTTTAAATTCTATTAACAACGCTGAAAAAACTGGTAAGCGTCAAGTCTTGATTAGACCTTCATCGAAAGTTATCATTAAGTTTTTGCAGGTCATGCAGAAGCACGGTATGTATCAATTTTTTTACAGCGGTTTCAGACATTAACCGGATTGATAACTGGATGGATTGAACGGTGTTAAGTCCCTTTCTGTCTTTTAAATATTCGGAAGAACAAAGTTGGAAATGCTTCTTACACAGTACTGGCCTTACCCTGGTTTTTACTGTTTACTTTTCCACGACACAATTCCTGAAACCAACATAATTTAGTTGAATAACATACTGACTTTTCTAGGTTACATTGGCGAGTTTGAGTACATTGATGATCATAGGTCAGGAAAGATTGTGATCCAATTGAATGGTAGATTGAATAAGTGTGGCGTCATTTCTCCAAGATTCAATGTTAAAATTGGTGATTTAGAAAGATGGACTGAGAACTTATTGCCCGCAAGACAATTTGGTTATGTCATATTGACTACTTCTGCTGGTATCATGGATCATGAGGAAGCAAGAAGAAAGCATGTAGCTGGTAAGATACTTGGTTTCGTTTATTAGGTTTAGGTGTATGTAATATTCGTGTATAGTAGTATACCAAAAAAAAAAAAATGTACCCAGATGCGAACTTCAATTGTAGATTACTAGGAATATACATGGCTTCGAGTGAAGGTTTACGTCTTGTGGATATTCTCACATGGACACTCAAGTCGGGATGTGTAGCTCATATGATCCATGAATATGTTTATGAATTCACTGAAACTAGAGGTGAATCAATGCTTCCTACATTACAGCCCGTTCATGATTATGTACACACATCTAAGAAATACAGATTAGGGAGAGACGTTGATATTGGAGATTGTATTGTTGCAGCAAAACCAAGCGACCCAGAACAAAGGGTTTGTAAACGAATTACTGGTATGCCTGGTGACATAATTTTGGTTGATCCAACTTCTTCTTCACTGCTAACGAATAGTGCTGAAAAGTGTATATCAAACGATGGTTTCAACAAATATATAAAGGTTCCACAAGGACACGTTTGGGTTACAGGAGATAACTTGAGCCATTCCTTGGACTCCAGATCCTACTCAGTGCTTCCGATGGGTTTAATAAAAGGTAAAATCGTTGCGATAAATTCTATGGATAGGGGAGTTAAAGATAAAGAGAAGGGCTTATGGTGGTGGAATTTTAGATGGGTTGAGAATACGTTTGTAAGTGAATAATGTAAATAGTTACTTCCCATTGATTATGAGTGAAATTTCATGAACGATGTATATAATTCTATAAGACATTTATCTACAGAAATAAGATGATCAAAATGGGCTTCAAGCTTTGTTAACTTTGAGTAGCTTTTCGAATATTTCGAAAACGTACTTACCGCAGGCGAGGCTGATTACTGATAAATAGAAGACATAGTATATCGCAGAGAATATTGACAATCTGTAGTAGTACATCGCAAACACACATTCAATCCCGAGTATTGATATGATAAAGCCATAGTTTGCAACAGAACCTTGCGATGCAAAAACTTTGTACGAACCAAATAACTCTGATCCCACTTGAGAACTCCAAAAAGTCAAAAGAAGAGTAAAAAGGATGATGGCGAATCCCACAAAGACAACGGGAATAATGGCATTCACAGTCTCAGGGTCAGATTTGAATGTATGATAAATTTCTGGCTTGGCGGCTAGTCTCTCGACTGGAGAATAATCGACCGTTGAAATAAACTCTGCGGTTGGTATGATTTCAATCAAATTACTGTAAATATTAGGCGAAACTTGCTCCCCTGCGACAATCATCTTCAAGAACAAAGTGGTTTGTACCAATAGTGAAGGAGAAATCTTCTTGATTGGAATAGAAAGCTTTGCTTTCTTAGAAGCTATATCGAAGCTAGGTACAAAGTACTGCTCTAAGCCCAAATTATTCCCAATGGTAAAGAGAAATTGCCGTGGCGATTCAGTTAAATCTTTCAACTCGAAGTTGATCTCAATTTTGTCTCCCAATGAATGGACGTGAAGTTGCTTGATTTCCTGTGTGTTTATCTCGCCATAATTAATAGTTTCTCCATTCAACGATATCGTCCCAAGCACAGATGCATGAGATATTACTGTTAGAAAAAGGAAGCATGCAATTGACAAAAGCTTCATGTTGCCTTCAACGAATTGTTTCACCTTTGACGTGAAAATATATCGTGGCCTAAATGTTGTCAGTTACACAAAATGAAATTTCGGTGCGACATCTGTATAGCTACTTCTAAGTTCATTATCTATGGAAAGAAGTCTAGGTATCAATCATCATCCTGAACTACCTTTTCTAATTTCATCAATTCACTACTATTGATAATCTCTTGCAAGTCGTTTAGTTCTCTTTTCTTTTCAAGATCCATCACTTGATATCCTTCTCTAACTGAGAGCGGAAGGAAAGCTACATCCGCGATATTGGCTTCATTTTCCTTAGGCTCTCTTGTTGAGGCCTCTAAGATGTTGGCCAATGATTCTGACCAACTTCTGCAGCTCTTAATTAATATGATCCGAAATCTGGAGAGATTAACATCACGGCCTTCGCTGAACAAAGATGCAAGTAGAAGCCCAAAGCCTAAAATTATGGAGCTGACAAGAACAATAGGGACTAGTACCGTAGCTAGTTGTTAGTAAACTCAGTGATCAGATTAAAAAATCTCTTACGTACCAATAAGCATGAAAAGTCCAAGGAAAATGAGTGAGAAGAACGCAATGCTTGCGGAAGATAATCCAAACATAATAACTGTAATGATCAACAAACCAAGAATGAGGGGTGTAATGATAATTATTATCAACTAAGATGAAGGGAAGTTAGTACTACTCTGAATTGAAAGTTTCTAGTCGATAAACTTACTAATTTTACCAGGGGTTTCCACGATCTACCGTTCCGTACAATCGCAATGTAAGATTTGAGTCGTTCCTCAAACTTAGTTGTAAATACTAAAAAAAGCCTTCAAGTTAGATTTTTATCCGAGATTTTTATTGAGATTTCACGTACCTTAATAGCTCCTGGCCAGATTCGGATCTATTGCTGATACCTTTTATCAACTCCCAACACCTGAATGCGATTATTGCCGTACCTTCTGATAAGTGGTCTCTAATTCCGAACGAAACTTCGCTGAGCCCCAACTTTGTAGGTTTACTTTCTTTTGACCTTAAATTGAATAGTTCAGCGTCGTAATTTTTTCGTGAGGTAAGATTCAGCCTGTCGTCTTGAATGCCTTTTATGCCTCTCTGGGTTGACTTTCTATTTTCTATCCTCTTCGTAGTAGCCTCCTTATTTGTTTGTGCAAATAACTTAATTGTATCAAAGGAATTTCTAACCTTGTTCCTCTTAATAGCCATTACCAGATTTTTTAAAACTAAACTTCTGCGATATATATATGTATATGTATATGTATATGTATATTTATATTTGTATGTAGCCTTGTGATTTTTGCAACATCTTGAGGTTGCGAAAATTCGTTCCCTAGTTATACAACATAGAAGCTACACCACTTTCGACACTCGCAAATGACAAGCATGTGAACATGAGTATCGTATTATATCCTTCACCTGTAGCAAAAATTTACTCTCTTATGCGTTGTTCGAAAAGTTTACATGTACCTGTTCAAGGCAATAGTCAGGTAAGGGAGGCATGTGGTCAAGTGATTCAAATATAACTGCACCCATCCCTCCCAATAGATGAGACAAGTTATGACAATGAATTAACCATGCACCAGGGTTATTGGCCAATACCCTGAGTATGGCGTGACCCCCTGGAGGAATAAATGCGACATCCAATAATGCTGGGTCTTGAAGCTTCAAATTCTTATAATTATCCTGGGCCGCCTCATGTACAGAAGAATATGGAAAGTTTTCGTTAGGGCTATAGCTCACCAAGTGGAATAGATGGCCATGTAAATGGATTGGGTGACTTACTTTTCTATTGTTATTTATGATTATGTCGTAAGTCTCGCCTGGCCGAATATTATGCTCGATACCTGACTGAAAGCCCAAAGCCTCTGACTTATTCATATGGTAGATGGAATGTAGTAGTGGCTTCGAAAGCTCCATTCCTGCTGGCAATTTTGTGCCATCTCTGAACATACTGAATTCTACCAAACCGGTCCTATTAAGATACAAAGAGAATGTATGATCTGCTGCTCCTTTATTTTTAAGCTTGTCAGAGTTATCAAAGGGAGATGTCTCTTGAGTCCAGCGCAGGACGTATCTGCTATCATTCAATTCCCCGTCAATATCCTGGAATCGGATTCCATTATTCGTCTTTGTACGCTGAAAACTCGCTATTTCTTGCTCTTGGAAGCTTCCCTCGGCACCATAAACCAAAAGAGCTTTCCCCTCAATAATCTGAGGTGTTGAAATGGAAGCAAATCGAATAGCAAATGGTCTACTTTTATCTTCATGGCTTTCTATTTTAGTCTCAAAGACTACTGTCACTCTAGAACCTACAGGAATTATTACCTGGTGCGTGAGTATCGGCTGAGTGAATACGCCATCTACCGCAATAATGTATAGCTCATGGTCATCAATGGAGAATGCTTTGGCAAATTGTCCTCCAGCATTCAATACATTAAGGTATTGCCAATTGCGGTTCTCGGTATAATGAATGTAATATTCAGAATTTGTAGACTCACAGGGAGTAGAGTACCCGGTGTCCTCAAGAGACCAATGATCTATAGGTGTTTCCCTGTAGTCTTCCTCTTCCATTCGTAAACAACCCATCGAATCATATGGAAGTTGTTTTTGAGTTTTCAATCTTTTTTGTCCCAATTTTGCAATAATTGAGGAATCATGGCAAGTTATACGACCCTTCCCATTGACAGCAATGCTTTGAATACATAAAGGGTCAATACCATATTCAAACATTCTTGTAATCACATCATCCATTGTAAATTTTAGCTGATCACTTACCATAATGGTACTTGGTGACTTTTCGAGGTTCAGAAGTAGTTCTAAATCTTGTGTGTGATTTGATATCAAATAATAAGGTCTCTTTCTTTTCTCTGAAGGACGAATATAGATAGGACCATAGAGACCATCATTCAGGTAGCCTCTGAAATGTGCATGGTACCACGATGACCCATATTCTCCTGTCAATTGAAAGAGATAGGTGTATGAATCGCCGCTGAGAATTGGATATTGCGTGATTCCCGCAACACCATCCGACCAAGGGGTCCCCTTTTGTAAAATTCCATGAAAGTGAAGTGTAACTGATACAGGTAAGCGATTGAGCACTTTGAGTTTAATCCAATCGCCCTCGTCACCTTCAATCAATGGGCCTGGTGTCGTTCCATTGACTAAGAATACGCTCTTATACTTTCCGTCAATATTCTCAAAGCCATGTGTGAGTTCAAAATAGTATTCTTTAATTTTGCGATTTGGATCTTCTGGCTGATATACTCTGCACTCAATTCCTGATCCAAGTATAAGACCGAAAACGAAGATCATCAATGTAAGGGTATGCATTTTCCAATCAAGGATCTAAGTTCGAAGCTGTAATGAAAACCTTCAGTTGATGAATATTTTTATCTAGTTTATAATGAGTTGTTTTGCAAAAGAATGGCCTGACCTCTTTCTTGTTCATCTTCTTTTTGCAATTTTTGTATAATGCTAGCATCCCATCATGGTTCCAGAAAATTTCCAAAATTGGACTGCGAGACAAATGTCTCGTGGCTGAAGAAAAACTACTCAAAAGATGTAAGCACAATAGGCATACCAACATTTACAGAACATGCAGTTTTTCAGTTCAAGGAGTCTACTTTATTTTAGAGTAGTGTTTTTGTTGGTTTTAAGCTTTTTTACTGTTAAAGATTGTGATGCGATTTTACGATCAGGTTTCTTGGTCCTCTTGGGACAGGCTATGCAATTACCGATTATTCACTTGAGACAAGACGATCCTGCTTTAGCGATATTAGGAATCGTATTTGGTATTCTTGCAGTGAATGACCTCATTCCATTGTTGGCTAATAACATCGAATATTTCGAAACGATTATTCCAGTTAGACTCTTCGTTTTTTTCGGGATAGCCGCTTATTCATACCTCGCTGAATCGGTGTTTAGTAGTAATATTGTCTTTGTCTACTCTTTCTTTGAAATCTGGTTTAACTTTTTGATCTACAACAACTTGAGGGATGAGAAATATTACAGACTCAAAAAATACGTAGAAGAAAATGGTACTGAAATAATTGAGGAAAGGGTTCAAGTTGTGGAGGATTAAAATTATATTGCTACTTTTGTATAAAATTTAAAATAGTCCAATCTAGTGATTCCTTGATATCCACAAAATGATAGAAAGAAATGTGTAAGATATTGGCGCCGTCTGTGTTCTTTTCAAGGCCCTCTAACAGTTCGAAACGCACGGCATCGAGATTCAATACTAAATTACAGAAGGTTTCTGTTGTCGTAAGTTCTATTGCAATCTTCATATGTTGCTGATTATTACCTTTGGTTGCAACAAATTCGAATGTCGTTACAGGCCTTTCGACAGATTTGATGAATGGATTTGAGATATCATTTTCGTGGACCTTCAAGTTATGGTATCTCTCGTACTTCAAATTGAATTTTAATTGATCCTTATATGATTCCATAACAGAATTTAAAGTACTGAGCATGCTATTAATATTTGCTTCATGTCTTATATGACCTAACAACAGCCGCAAAATCAAGGGATGGGAATTCGATTGCTTCCATTTGGTCAATGTGGTGGGCATTTTTTGTTTGAGGCTCAAGTTATACTTGTAGAAACAACATAGCATTAATTTTAAAAATACAAGGATTGCCTGCGCTTTGCTGTTATTTATAGATGATTGCTCGTTTATATTCTGGTAATAGTTACTGAGTTCGTCTTCATTACTGTCGTCATATATCACAGATTCAATTTGGATTATTTCCCCATTCATTTCAATCATAATTTGATTTCCGATGATCAGAACGTTGTAATTCACCAAAAACTTTCCTTCCCTTGTTAAGAAATAAAACAAGTCTTCTTCGAAAAGAAAAAATCTGGCCAGTTCTATGTCATTAATTATTTTGAACTTACTTTTATTCAAAACATTTTTATCGAAGATAGATTGACCTGTAAGCATATAATCATCATCGATTTTGCTCAATATTTTCACTCTGACATATCGGTAGACTTTATTAGCTATGCGATTCGAAGAACTCACTGGTTGAAATATAATTTCACCAGTAGAGTTATCCTTTTTTAAAATTGCTAAGCCTTTATCGTGGAATGTGGAGCCTGAGTCTCCAAACCCATAGTTTATGGCAATTTCCTTTGATCCCAGCACTGGGTCCCTCATCCTTCGAAGAAATTCATCATTAGCAAGAATCACGCTGATCATATCCCAATATGACTTTTCCTTAATTATTTGTTCACTCATTTCTAAACTTGCATTCCGAAAGAGATCTGTAACTGTTCTTAAGGACTCGACTTTCCACCCATGACCGATCTTTGATTGATTGACATTATTTGAAGTACTTTCATTATCAAACAATCTATCTGAACCAAGTGACCCTAGACTTACGGTCTTCGATAAATGAGGTGACATTGTTGACTTCCCCACGTTAGGCTTAACAGCAGTCACCAACAAAGAAACGAAATCTAGCGACAAAGAGGTCTCATTTAAAGCTGCACTGATTGCGGACGAAAGCTCATACTTCTTTTCCTGCCACGTTTCTTTACCGTCTTCATAATCTTTACTCATCTGAAAATCCGCCAAATCACCAAGTTGCAGAGACTCCTCCTTTGGAGACATATTAAAACCATCCGCGTTCGCTTCCTCATTATTTTTGTCTATTTCATTCTTCAAAGAATCTTCCGTTATGTTAGAAAATGATCCACGTTCCAAAAGTATTCTGGGTATTAGCTCTGAAATGTCAAATTTATCTCTTCACATTGTTAGTAGCAGTTATAGATCAATCTTCTTATTTTTACATACTCATCTTGAAGAAAGGGATCTGTATGACCGAATGTACCTTTCTCTAAGTTAAGGGTGATCTTTTCACCCATCTTAATTGATGTAATGATGATAGTTCACGTTAATTCTCCAAAAGATTGAACACCTTCACATCTAATCGGAGTTCGCGATTTTACAAATTCGTACTAAGTCATGCAGATTCTCTATATTAAGTCCTAGATACTTATAAACTCAACCCAAGAAATCATCCAAGTCGCCCTCTTCAATTGCCTTTAGTATGTCAAGCTCATCCTCCTTCGACTCTAGGTCATACTTGCTGAGATCTGGCTTATTCTCATCGGAGGGGTACCTCATCGATTTCACATTGTCATTATACAACGATAAGCAAAATTGAATTCTTTGATCGAATGCAGACTGAGGTAAGGTTGTCGAATATACGTTTAAAAGTTCCTTACTTTTCATAAAGCCCTTTTCGTGATTAATAGTGGCCTCTATGACTCCATCTCTTATGGCTTTTGCAACTATATACTCTGTCAGCTCTTCTGAATCTAGGTGTAACTTGATACAAATATCCCTTAAAGATATCTTGGAGTAAGACAAGGATATGATTCTAATACCAGTTTTAATGACATTCTGACGTAATCTAGATACCAACGTAAAATTGTCGTCGTGAACAAAGACAGATTCATACTGCTTCAAAACATTCTCAAATATCTTCAAATCACCTAATCTCACAGCTTTACAGACCATGAAATATGGTTCAAAATTACCTTGTTTATTCTCGAAAGACTTGAGTTCAGGAATATCACCAGTAAGTAACTCCACAATGATGCTCAACTTTGTTGCTGACTGAACAAATCCGGTAGACATGGATGTCTGTGGTGCCTTTCTAACAGCAGACAATACATAGCTCAAAGCAGAGGAGTAGTCAAGTTGAATAGCGTTAATACGAGCCAAATAGTAGAAGTACCTCGCACTTAAAGAATTACTAGCATTCTCAGGAAACACAGTCTTTTCGACAAGGTTGGAAGCCTGCGTGATATCATGTGTAAGCAAGTAATTTCTCAATAAAAGTGTAATGATGGAAGCTTGGGTTTCAGAATCATGCCTCAACGTTGCGGTCCTCAAGCTCATCAATAAGGCCGGCCGCACACTATATAAATCGCCTCTCAATTCTTTGGTCCTGCAAATATAAAACCATATTTTAGCCTGGATAAAGTCCAACATGCGGCGGTTATAGGCACCCATCAATTCGATTATCCTGCTATTCAACTCATCTAGCTCTTCCATCCTATTATTATCCAAAAGATATAGCTGCGCTAATAAATGTAAGAAAAGGTCCTCCTCTGGCGTCATTTCTGTCTGTTGTTGCTCACTGGATTCATCTACCTCCATGGTGTCCTTCTCAAGTTGCCCCACTGCCTTGACCAAGAATTCCCGACTGCTTTTTTTGTTCGCATAATTGCTCAAGATTACACTAGTGATAATCTCATGGTTCAATTCTTTCCTTATGCCGACCAAATCACGGAAAACTTTGGAAATATATCTATTGTCAAAATTAGCCGCAGCTTTCTTCAAAAATGAAAGTAACTGCCCAATGTTCTTTAATACCTCAGCGGCTTGATTGTCTGCATTTTCTAAACTGATTGACTCATTATCAGTAGCCACCGATGCCATTTTACAATCAGAGAACAACTAAAGTTTTGATGATACGAGTATTTCTATACATGCGAGTATCGATCTTGTATTGCCACTTAATTCTTGACTAGGTGCAGGATTTGGTAAATTACTTCATTAGGAAAGAAGTGCAAACCAGTTGTGGCGTGATATCGATAAGGGTTACTAGTGATTAAGGTTCCGCTTTCAATATAGTTGCCCATATCAATCATCAGTATGTCTACAGTTTTACACGGAGAAGTGATACCAAAGGAAACACCCAAAGCTCCAAGCTTGAAGCCAGTATTTTTCTTAAACCTTAAGCTTGAAGAACCGGACACAATTTTCACGAAGAAGGACCGGAACCACACTGCGTCTTTAGTCAAGGTCAAAGCAGGAGAAATCACACCGGTCAAGAATGACTATGGATTGGAGCTCAAGGTGAAGCACATTCACGGTTATGACGATTTGACGGCATACCTTGAGAATGGAGTGACTGAGCTTGACTGTAAGTTATATGGTAAGACTCCTAATGGGTCGGGAGTTTATATTAGTTACGGAGGAGTTGTGAAATTCTCGAACCACACTTTGAAAGTTTTGGGGAGACAGGAATCTCATTCCGAATTCAAGGAGAGCTATATTACATGTTTCCCTAAGTTCAGTTTTGATGACGGAATTGAGGATGAGTACAAATGGATCGATACGGAAGCCTTTGTCGGAGAAGGAAGATTCGTAAGAGATTCTGAGGGCTCTCTATATGTCCAATACTATGTTTCAGTGTTACGTTAAGTATATTAATAAAACATCACATTTGATTATGAAAACAAAGATTAACTTTGACCGCTATTTAAAAGAATCCACATTAGTAAATAGTTCTAGTTAAGTTCACTCACCGTAATACCGGAGGAAGTAAAACAAGACATCACTAACAGCAGGAATTTTGCAGGCTGGAATTCAAAGACTGGCCCCTTAAGTTGACATTGGATTTGCCACCGTTGTCTCTACCGTTGCCGCCAGAAGAAGCATTATTAGTCATTTGAGCCTTGATTTGTCTAGCCATTGTGAAGAATGCTTGCTCGACGTTTGTAGACGACAAGGCAGAAGTTTCTAAGAAAGGAATATCTAACGCATCCGCAAACTCTTTAGCCGCCGTATATTCTACAACCTTCTTATCCGTTAAATCGGCCTTGTTACCAACTAAAAGTTTCATAACGCCGCCCGTGGCGTAACGGTCGATTTCTTGTAGCCATTGCTTAACGTTATTAAAAGATTCCTGATCAGTAACATCATATACAATAATAATACCATGAGCGCCACGATAATAGGATGAAGTGATTGTTCTGAAGCGTTCTTGGCCAGCAGTATCCCAGATTTGAAGCTTGATTGTTTTGCCATCTAACTCTATTGTTCTGATTTTGAAGTCAACACCAATAGTGGATATATAATCATTTGTATAGGTGTCATCGGCGAATCTCAAGAGTAAACACGACTTGCCAACCCCGGAGTCTCCAATTAATAACAATTTAAATAAATAGTCGTATTCGTTGTTCATAATGCCTGATACTTTAAGCAATGGTTATTAAGGATTCGTGATGTGTTAATGCAAATGTGTACTTATATCAACGATCTGTAAATTATAATCTAATCCAATACTCTCTTTTTCTTGGATGAAGGCTTTAAACTCTCTCACCACTAAATTTATCTTGAGGATAGATAATCAGACTTGCCAGGGTAATTAAGAAAACTTTAATTTCTCCGAATAACTTTGTGTTTACAGACGGGATTGACATTCGCACGACTGATACTCTAGATATGAAAGCACAGTTGAAGACAACTAGGACAAGCTATATAAGTCTATTCAATCTGATTTACCAGACTTTGATTCCTGAGTAGCACTGCTTGAATCAAGGTGTTTCTTTGCAATCTTCAACATTTTGTAGAACCATGTTACGTTAAGTACATTGATTATAAGATTGAGAGACATGATGATAATCGGAAAAGCCTTGTGAATCTCACTCCAGACAGCAATGAAGTCTTTAAGGATTTGATAGGCTGAGTAGAAACCCCACAATATCCTTATGCAAAAAAAGACTGTAATCAATAAAAGACCGTTTATGATTGTCAATTTTTCTGGGAATGTTCCCGGAGGCATCTTCGAGGCGAACCAATTAATATTGACGAACGGAGTACTCAATTCGAAAATTAGGAACCCAGGGATCCATGGAAGTGCCACGGGAGTAAGCGAACAGCAAAAAACCGTCAAAGCAGCTATGGCATGAAAGAGAAAGCCAACGCCAAACATGCGTACATGCCTCAAGCAGATATACAAGTCCCAAAGAAAGTATCCTATAGTGATGGATCCGACGAATCCCCCGTATGGATAGTACAGAAGAATAGCCGATCGAGGGTCTTCGTTCCTGTTCTTCCAGGACGGATGGTTCCACATTGGAAGAACTGATAAAATTGAAACCACAGATTGCACCATCGAAACAACATGCACATCGAAGTTAAGACTCATCTTGTATCCCAACTTATCGTAGTCCTTAAAGTACTTTCTGCTAACTATGGGACTCAATTGTTGAATGCCATAATAGAAGAGAAAACTAGCTGCAATTTCATGCCAGTGCAATACAAATAAATTATCTGAATCTTCTGGCCATGGTCGATATTGAAGAAAAATATCTTCATTAAACACAGGAAGAAAACCGAGTATCCCCATAAGTATTAATGTTCTAGTAATTTGATTCTACTTCTAGGAGTTAAGCAAGGTCCTGTCAGATTCCGGACAGATTATGTAAGCACGTGAAAAAACCTTCTGCCACACATCAGAATACGTCCATAGAGAACAGAACAGAGATTCAAACATTTTGACATGTCATTCGAACTAGTTTGTTTAGGTAACCCTTTATTGGATTTGCAAATTGACGTTGAGCCATCATACTTAGAAAAGTATGAGTTAAAGGCCAATGATGCCATTTTGGCCGAAGAAAAGCATTTACCTATCTATGATGAAATCATCAAGAAACCTGAATTGAAATTGCTTGCTGGAGGAGCAGCACAAAACACAGCAAGAGGGGCACAGTATATATTACCAGCAGACTCAGTTGTTTACTTTGGTGCAGTTGGAAAAGATATATACGCTGATAAGTTGAATGAGGCCAACCAGAAGTATGGTTTGAGAACTCAATATCAAGTCCAGGAAAAGTATTCCACTGGTAAGTGTGCTGCTTTAATCACTGGTCAAAACAGGTCATTAGTCACAGACTTGGGCGCAGCCAACCATTTTCAACCTTCGCACTTGGATAAGCCCGAGAACTGGAAGTTTGTTGAGAATGCCAAAGCCTTCTATATCGGAGGATTTCACCTTACTGTTTCACCTGAAGCTATAGAGAAATTGGGAAAACATGCTGCTGAAAATGATAAGATTTTTGCTTTGAATTTCTCAGCACCATTCATTCCTCAGTTCTTCAAGGTGCCATTGGATGCTTCCCTTCCTTACGTTGATTTTGTCATTGCTAATGAATCGGAGGCCGAGTCTTACGCCGAATCTAATGACCTACAGGTCGACAGGAAGGATGTTATTGAGATCGCAAAGATCATCGCTAAGTCGCCCAAAGCTAACCCTAAAAGATCGAGAACTGTTGTTTTTACCCAGGGAACTGAGCCTACAGTTACAGTCACCTACGACGAGAAGACAAAGGAATTTGATATCAAAACTTACCCAGTGCAGCCTTTGACCGCTGACCAAGTGAAGGATACCAATGGTGCAGGTGATGCTTTTGCTTCTGGATTTATGGCGTCCTTGATTCAGAACAGGGCGACCGATGAAGCTGTGCAAATGGGTCACTGGGCTGCTGCTTTGTGTGTTCAAGAAGTGGGTCCATCATTTCCATTTCCTAAGAAAACCTACAACAATTAAGGTATAGAACAGCCTCTTTTTCAATTTTTTGTATTTCATTTCAACATGGATAAGTCCTTATTGTCTGCTTGACAATATTTTTTTTTTTTAATGTGTTTTGTTAGAGACTCACGTACATTAGGCTTGAAGATTAGAGTTTTTGGAATCAAGGTGGAAATGCTTATACTTAAGCATCGTAACGTTATACGTTTAAATAGTATATAATTAGTGCAATTTAATTCAACATTATTGCAAAAGACTAAAAATTGAGCGCGAAGACCTTGAGATGAAAATTTACACTCTAGAGTGATAACAGTCGTTTCATTATAATCAGCAAACTACAAACGTTATGACTGTCCTGAGGGACCATTATTTTCGGCTAGCGTCGGAGGTGCCTTCAGAAAGAATAGGGGCCGCCACAGGTCTTCTATCAGAGCTTATTAGCGAGAATAGTTCAGAAGACTGGGACTATGCTGTGGAAAGACTCATCAAAGGTTTAATTAGTACAAGGCAATGCGCAAGGTTAGGATTTTCTATGGCTCTTACTGAGGTAGTAAGGGAGCTTGTTCCTCGAGATGATCATGTCTTGAGTGTTTCAGTGTATATGGACAAGCTTTTTCAGATGACAGAAATCAAGTCTTCGATGAAAGGTAAAGAAGAGAGGGCTGCACTCTTTGGTAAATTATTTGGCTTACAAGTTATTCTTAACTCAAATTTAATTAAAGACCCAGCTTATTCTTCCTTAGAATCGATGGAGATATTCGTGAGTACTCTTATCTCGCTTTCTTGCCAAAAGGTATGGATGCGAGAGACTGCGATTTATAGTCTTTGCACCTTTCTTCAAAGCATCAAGAAACTCGAAAATAGGAATAAAATCATACTTTTTGCCTTGCAAGAGGTCAATGACAAAGGTCTTAACCTCACCACAGAAGGGATTGCCGTGTACTTGAGTATTTCTGAGGATGAACGCAAATTATGTAGCAGCAGCTTGAGCTCCCCAAAGCATAATTGGAAGAACGGTGATCCAATGACCAAGGGGAATCTTCCTCTCTTGGCTAGAGCATTGAAGGAGTCCGAAGCTACTGACTCAGGGCCACTCGATGATTTATCTGCTTCTGTGAAACAAAAGGCCAACTGGAACCCTAAACTACACTTTGTGTGGGCAATTATCGCAAAGCATTTTCTGGATATGGAAATAAAAGATGATGAGTATCATGAAGAGCAAGTGAAAAGTAGTAAAAAGAGGAAGAAGATTTCTGTGAACAAAAAGTCGAAAAGTAAAAAGGGATTGGACAACGAGCAAAAGATATCAGTTGGAGAATTCTGGAAAGTAGCCGTTGATGAAGTTTTTTTTGCTGAAAAATCCTCTCATGAGAGAAAATACTGGGGTTTCGAAATTGCAATCATATTCTTAAATGCATTGAATGAAGAAGAGATATCTCTGCTTTTTACACCAAATTTTTTAAGATGTCTAATTAATCAGTCCTCGAACAACAATCGCATGTTACATAAAATGTCCCTTAAAGTTTTAGAATCTTTCATCTCTTGCTCAAAACAGGACATCGCGAAAGCTCCTGTAATTTTGAGCAGAATTATAAGGAAAGAAAATGGTGGCTGTTGGAATTTTGATTTAGTTACAAAGTCAAAGTCAACTGATAATCTTCTCGGTGTGCTTGTTGATGCCAAAGTTACTGAAGAGGATGCTGACAAAATTCTTGGAAGGATGATAGAAACTATAATTGTCGTCTTTCGGCATGCAGTAGATACACAAGAAGAAATAGGCAGTATTGCAGGAGATAAAAAGTCCAACGATAGTATCTTGAAATGGTGCTTGGATAAAGTTTTGTATCTATGCAAAGCTAACAAGCGATTTATAGGCGAACACGCGGTTGAGGGTAGTTGGTTGAGAATCGCTTTAAGTTTTCTAATAAAGAAAGCTTTCTTTCAGTCAAATAAGAAGAATGACATTTCGAATGCAGTTAGGGAACAAGCTCAACAAAGATTAGAATCTATCGTATCACAAATTTTGACTCTTGATCAAAACACTCCACTCAAATGTCTACAATTTATCGTCCAATGCATCAAGGAGCTTGCATTAAAAAGGGAGAGTGTTGTTGTATTTGATGATACACTTGAGGATATCAAAAATCAAACATCTTCTTTCATTTCAATTATCCAAGAACAACGAAACATCTCCAAACCAAGAAATTCTGGTAGTCTTGAGCAAGCAGCATGCTTCGAAATTTTATTCTCTATGTTATTCATCCAGTATTACATGGGCGACGAGGAAGCCTTCGGCGTCTTCGAAGATGTCAAGCTTTGCTATGACAGCACTTTTGCCCAAACTGATGAAAATATTGATGTATCGTTGATTCTTACTGAGATTGTACTTTCTTTTGTTTCCCAGAAGTCAGGTCTCCTCAAGAAAATGGCACATATAACCTGGGTATCATTTTTGTGCTCAAGGGAAGTCACAGGAAAGTTAAAGATAGATGAAAATTGTCTTAAACTTCTCTTTGATGTCTTGGTGACCAGAGAAAACAAAGAGGGGCAGAAAAATCTATTTGATGACAACTCAATAGAAGCTGGCCATAATTCCAGCGCAACTGAAGATGATGAAAGCGAGCCCGAGGATGATGAGTCTGAAGGCTCTAAGAGTGACCAAGAAGAGAAGACAGAAGCAAGCGATACTGGTTCGGCAGAAGAGGATTCTGACCTGAGTGAGGGTGAACACGCAAATTCTAAATCCAAGCTTCTCGACGAAGTTGACCAACGTGCAACTAAGAAATTAGCGGAGGCTCTTGGAATTCCAAGTGGAGAGGATGGCGAGGTGAAGTTCGGAGAATTGGACGACGATTCACAAGACGATTCTTATGAATCGGAAGAGTTGGACGACGATGCGATGATGGATATGGATGAGCAGCTCTCAAAAATATTTAAGGAAAGGCACGAAGCATTATCAAGCATAACAACAGGAAACAAGCGCAAACTCGAGGTGGCAGAAGCAAAGGAACGTATAATCTTTTTCAAGAGCAGGGTTTTAGACCTATTAGAATTATTAAACCGTCATGCTCCGAATCTGCACTATAACCTTTCAATGATAGAGCCACTTCTAAGCTGCATTAATCTCACGCTAGACAAGAACTTGTGCGCTAAGGCTCACAAATTTCTCAAATCCAAAGTCTGCAAGGCCAGGTTATCCTTGGAGGAGTATTCTACATATTTTGCAACACCAGATGAACAAGATGCTTATAAAAAGTACCTTTTTCGTGTGCTTGAGTCTGTTCATAAGAAAGCTCTTTCTGCAAAATCTAATGCTGCTCATTCAGCTGCTTGCAGCCAGTCATCCATGGCGCTTATCAAAAACTTGATAAGTATAGACGATTCCTACATAGATACTATTATTGATCTTTACACTGCAACGATGAAATCATGGGTGAAGGACAAAAAGTCAAAGTTGCCTCCTTCTATATTCTTTGATCTTATCAATTGGCTTGTTTCAAGAAGATCATGATAGATTTAGCCAGTTCCTAAATTACGCACTTGAGGATAATGTGTAAATATCAGAATATCTATTCGGAAATTTTCACCAATAGAAACCGCGCAACTTATACCGAAGCGCACTAATTGAATTTGGGAAATAGTTTTTATAGTATACTTAAGTTATAATAGAAAATGTCAGCCTACAAACAAGCCGGTATTACATTGAACAGAGCATTGGCTATCTCAGCCAAGACACTCAGAAATGCGTTGAAGCCTGATATCAAGGCATCAGTCGAAAGAAGAGGTTTAGCCGAAATCAGAGTAACCAAGTATGAGAATGGGAAGGCTTCTGAACCAAAGCTTTTGGACAATTAGATTGGCGTGCATAGTTGATCTGTTAACAGTAACTGCTACAAAAGCCAGCATGACCGGGCAGTGACAGGGGCTAGTGGTGAAAAAGAAAAAGAATATTTTGATATGTTAGTATTTATATATACACATTCTATTGGCACAACTCAATGAACGTTCTGCTTTTGATACATACGTAGACTTTCAGGAATTTATGCGGCGTCGATATTCATCTACAAATAAATACAATATTTACAAGAAAGGAGTGAATAGGCCTACGTGCGAGGCTCGTCGTGGTTGATTTTTGGTGGTCCTTGCTCTATATTGAGCTCTCTGTTCATCTGATGTAACAAGCTCATCCTGACTTCCAAGGGTAGATCATCAATGATTGATCTGACGAGGTCAATCTGACTAGCTTCACCTTCTTGTGCTGCATTGTTTTCTTCCTCTTCGTCGTTATGCAGATTCTCTTCTTCTTCGTCGCGCTGCTTATCAGCATCTTCTTCGTCTTCCTTATTTTCGTCACTCTTACGATTAAGCTTAGATTCACCAAGAAGCTTTGAAAGCTCAGAGCACGGATCACTGAAAAGCTCCACGAATTTTCCTTGTTCTACAACCTTACCATTTTTTCCCAAGACAATTATGTTCTCAGATTTTGAGATCGTTGACAATCTATGTGCAATAGAGATTATCGTCATTTTACCCTGTGCCATAACTTCTTTCAATGTTTCGTTTATTAAACCCTCCAGCTTAGAATCCAATGCTGACGTTGCCTCATCTAGTATTAAGATCAGCGGCTTCTTGACTAAAGCGCGGGCAATTGCAATTCTCTGCTTTTGACCACCTGATAACGATGCTCCTCTGGAACCTATTAATGTATCGTATCCCTTTGGAAGTGTCATGATGAAATCATGACAGTTAGCCTGCTTGGCTGCGTGAATCACATCGTTCATGCTTATACAGGCAATTTGCAGAGGAGTTAAGCCATACACTATGTTTTCGAGAATAGTGCCCGAGAGTAGAACAGGTTCTTGCTGAACTACACCTATGTAGTATCTTCTTAGATCTCGAATCTGGAAATCATTTATATTCTCGCCTCCTATGAGTATTTCACCACTTTTTATGTTGTAAGAGCGCAATAATAACGAAGCAATAGTTGATTTACCACAGCCAGAGGGAGCCACGAAACAAGTGCTGGAAGACGCAGGAACCTTAAAGGACAAACCCTGGAATAGTACGTGATTAGGCCTTGTAGGATAACTGAAAACAACATCGCGAAATTCGATATCATTCCCAAGAGATTTATCAATCTTTTTACCTTTAACAGGATCGACATCATTGACGTAGTCTATCATCTCAAATAACTTAGTACCTGCTCCTGAACCCTTCATAAGCTCCATATACGTAGCTGTCAAACTGTATAATGCCATATTGAAAGACTCCAGGTACATAGTAAAAGCAACAACGTCACCTGTTGTCATGTAGCCACCCAAAATCAAGTGGACACCAATTGCAATACATGCCAAGTAACCTGTGTGGTATAAACTGTAGATAGAAACCAGATAATTTGATTGAGCAAAGGCTTCAGTTTTGGCAACTTTTACAACGTCTCGTAGCTTATCTGCATATTTGTCCAACTCCTTTTGTTCCGCTGCAAATGCTTGAACGAGTTTGACCGAATTAAGAGTTTCTTCACTAACTTTTGTGAGGCCAGCTGTGGCATTCTGTAATTTTGTCGATAGAGCCCGTATTTTCTCTCCAAACCTTACAGAGAAGTAAGTGAGAGGCGGGGAGATCAAGATCATCACTCCAAACAAAAGGGGATTGATGGCATACATCATATAAGAGCTGACAATACCGAATAGAAAATTCTTAAGTCCATCTGGCAAATTGCTCGTTATGGACCTAGAAACGACGTAAGCATCACTAGATAAACGTGATATTAAATCTCCAACCTTATTTTTTTCGTCATCATAGAAGCGGGCATCGTGTCTAAGCAAGTTCTTCAAAACTCTGAACCTTAATCTAGCAACAAGCCTTTCACCTAGAACTTTCAAAACCCAGATTCGAGCCCAGAAACAAACCGCACTAACGCACATGAATGGTACCATGAAAGCAAAGAGTGTAGTGTATTTATATCCCCATATGATCAAATCACCATCCTCGTCTTTTGAATTCGCATTGAACGCATCAATAGAGGCACCAACTAGTTTAACTGCTGCTGTTGGATAGAGAACAGCAAAAAGAATGAAGACCAATGCATATAGGAAGAATTTTAGATCAGGTTTTCCTAGCTTGATGATTCGATATATAGTTCTTAAGTTCTCCCGAAATGGTTTCCGGTCAGTATTATGTTTCAAACTTTCTTCTTCTCTTGTCTTCTGTAACTTCCTTCTTGCAAGTTCTATGTGCTTCTTCAACCTTTCAGTCTTCAGGAGAGATTCATGTAGTGAGTTTTTCTCAACCCCAGCAGCGTCGGAAGTTTTGGATAGCGACGGATAATTACGAAAATGTCGAGTAAAGCAAAGCGTTATTGGTAATCCTTTAAAAGAGAGCTCGTGTTTCTTTTTCACTGCACTAAGTAGATGGCTCGTAGGGAGAAGCGACAACCTTGAGTTCCTCAAGTCGGTTTTTGATCCGACAAGCGAGAGATTACGCCTTGCACACAATATGGTACTAGGAATACTCCTGGCTATCCCCGAAGCTTTTATTAATGTCATGTCTCTCTACTTTTTGCCATAAACAGTACTCTCTTCTTGATATTTTATGACGAATTTTGAACTTTCAGTCAAATATAAGTGCGCACTAACTGAATTTACACGAGCATCATATTCTATACAAAATACTTACACATGCTTAGCATAAAAACTTCTAATCATTCCGGCCTCGGATTCTTCATACTCTTCGATCTCAACTTGACCTTGTTGATTGATGAATGTAGTTGCCTGAATAAGTTGCTTTCTAGGCAATTTTTTTCTTAAGATGATGTCTCTAAACTTGGCGTACTCTTGAGTGACGTCGGTCATTTGGTTATAATAGGATACACCTTCGTCCACGTTAGCAGTGCACTTAAAAACATGCAAATTGAGGAGGAATTCACCTAGAGCATCAACTGCGTCTGTATTTAGTTTGGACTGGTCAAAAGTGAGTTTCAAATCACTGTAGTCCGGAGACAGATACTCAAGACTACATACGCCTTTTTTGTTCAAGCACTTGAATATACCAAAGCGGGCTTGCATGTGAGCTTGACCCCATTTCCTGGACGAAGGATCCCAAAATTCCAAGGCCAAGAGACCGGCTCTGCACATGAGAACAGCAGCAATATACATGATATCCTTCTGATCCTGGGTATCATTGACACCAAAAATTGGAAGAACCTTGAGAGGCACCTTGAGAATCAAATACAAAGCAACTAACTCGGCCCTACACTCCTCAAATGATCCCGCCACAATTCCAAAAAGTGATCCCCATGTTTCGGTAGACTTATAGTAGCTTTTAATATGAGAATTAGACCTATCAAAATTGAATTCTCCAGGTTTAGTCTCCTGTAATAATTTTCCTGTTCCGTGGCCCAACAACTCATGCAACCCAACTTGAACCTCGAAGGCATCATCTCTCCATTTTTTAAATAAAACCAGCAAGGATTCATCAATGAATGTGACCAGGTCTTCCTTTTTAGGGTGCTTAGGGTTGGCCGACAAGACGTTTCCTAATGAAACATTTTTGAATCCCACGTTGAGCCTCACATCATCGTAATTTGGAATATTAATACCAGCTGGTATGCCAGAACCAGCAAACGTCAAAACTTCTAAAGAAGTGAAATCTGGTGGGGTGAATTTATCTTTCTCGTATAGCTTATCCCATGGTAAATCCAGTATAATTTTTGTAGCATTCTCTACTAACGTGGAGAACTTAGCTGTTCTTTCATGATTTACCATGGCAACCAAACCTTCCCATTCACCTCTTACACCCGAAGGATCACGATACGTTTCAATGAAGCCAATATTGGACTCTACTTGAGGCTTCAAATCCTTAACCCATTCAATTTGTGATTTCTTGTGAGCATTCATAGAGCCTGTTTCGAAAGACTCAACGTAATACTCAAGCATTCTCTTTTCTGTTGCATTAGCAACATGAGGAAGAGCCGATCTTAAAGAATGAACTATTTCAACAAATTCTTTGTGGTGGTCTCCAAACTGTATTTGGATTACCTTCCCGTCTGATGTTTTTATAGGATCTTTTGGATAGTATGTTGTGCTATTTTCCTCCTTAGCACTAGCAACAAGTACAATGAATTTTCCATCTTCCGCTTTCTCAACTCTAGTGTTCTCAGGCATGATTCCTTTAGCTGCAAGTGCAGCATTGACATCGTCTACCTCAGACTTAGTGATAGATGGCGAGTTTGGGTAGTAGTTAGAGAGTTGACCGCTTTCGGGCCATCCCAATAAACCTTCCTCCGTATTGTACAAGGCCCCACGAACACCATCGAATAATTTCCTAGCACGAGCGTTATTCGTCAGCTCTACTAAAGCATCAAAATCTTTTTCCTCAATTCTGGGGATAAATTTCTTATCACCAAAGGATTTATAATTCCCCAAATTAGAAAGAAATTGAGAAGCATACTCTAAGTATTGTTTGACGACCTTTGAGCCTTTTGGGAACACCGTCCCTAGCGCTTTTTCATAACCTTCATTATCACTTGGCTCACCAAGTGCTTTATGGATCTCAAGAACTAAATCAAAAATAGACTCACTTTCTGGCGAGACGGACCTCATTACCGCTCTTGATCCATGGTGTGATGCCCTTGATAGATAGTGTGCATAAAGCTTAGCGTCGTCAGTTGTTAGTTGATCAAAATGTTTCTTAGCCGATAATAATACAATTGGCGCTTCAGAATCAGCATAAAAGGTATCAATTGGTTTCATTGTAGCTTTTCAACCTTCAATTAGATGTATATAGCCGGGTTTATTTATGAGTATACACATCTAAGATGGCAAAACTTCCAAGAGGGGAGAAAGAATAAAGTGACACAAAAATAAACCATATGGAATGGAGAAGCCACCGTCTTCCAATATTACATGCTTTCGATATTGCGGTTTCATTGAATATAGTATAACGCACATGGCGAAGGGTAAATTTGCGGTTACCAGCAGTAAGCTGAAGGTAGTGAAGAAGGAAGTCCCGGAAAGTAAGCCAGATACAGCGGGAGCGGATGTACCTGAGGACGAGGATGAGCAATATGATGAGGAGGAGGACGAAGATTACGATCCAGCAGCTAAAGCTGCAGATCTGGAGGCCGAAGAGGATGATGCGGAGGAAAGCAAGGGGGTCCCAGATTACTCGAAGATCGAGGCTGGGGAAGGTGAGGAACGATTGGTACAGACTAGGAGCCAGCGATTCCACAACAAAGAAAAGAAAAAAGATAACGAGATCGAACTAATCCAGGCTGCACAGAAAAGCGACGTAGATGTCGATTCTTTGTTTCGAGAGATGAAAAGCAGTAGTTGGAGGACGAACGATGCCGAGTGGAGGCAACTTCGGCAGTCCTCTTCTCAGGAGCCCAATGCCTCTAAAGAAAACGAACCACTGGAAATTGAAAACTACCAGGGACCGCAGAAGATTCAGATTGAGTTCTCGTATACTTTCGCAGGAAAGGTTATGACGGAGTCGAAACTTGTTGATGCTGATTCTGCTGAAGCCAAAGCATTTTTAAACTCGACCAATGGCATTGTCGCTAAAGAGAAAAATCAGAGTAAAGAGATTCGATCGTTCATCACAGTGCAGCGAATACCACCAGGAGAATCCAAACCAGTGGAATTGAAGGTGAAGCTCAAGCGTCCTTCTTTGATTGATAAATATTTGGCGGCATATAGCAACAAGCGACAGAAGTTATCGACATTGGAAATGTCTCGGCTTCAATGGGCCTCATTTATAGATCTGAAAAACTTGAAAGATGAGTTGAAACTTCATAATAAGGCAGGATACCTCGATAAGCAGGACTTTTTGAGTAGAGTACAGGAGAGAAGAGACGAAGATTACAAGAGCCTAAAGACAAAGATAAAACTATCAAATGACTCTAAGTTAGAGCATAATTAATAATTCATCTGCGATTAATCCGTGTATATAGCTTTATCTGTACTTAGATAATGTAGAAAATCTTTTAAGATGTCTTGGACATGTGACACAAAACCTCGAAAATCTTCTGTGAGTAGATTTCAGGTTAAACATTCATTATAAGACTTTTGCTGCAACTACATTAGGCGAATCATGTCAGAAAGTAATGTATTGAAACGTAAGAGTGAAGATTTTGAAGAATCTGAGGAGGATCAGCTAAATAAAAGGGTTGCGTTGGATAGTGAACAATTGGCAGAAAGCGAAAAAAAACAGGAGAGTGCCCAGATGGCACCTATCGTCGAGAATGGAAAAGAAGATGAAGAAGAGGCAAACGAGAGAGAGCTCGAGAATTCAGATCAAAAAGTAGATGAAACAGACATAGGTGGTCAAAGTGAAACCATCAAGAATATTTTAGACGGCACGAATTTGAATTTTGGTTTAGGTATACCCACTGAGAATGCTAGCGCTGAACTGACACTTTCAGCCACCGAGATGGCTTCAAAGCCAATATCTAATCATAGAGAAAGAGAAAGTGATCCTACATATGTTATGCTTAGGATGTATTGCCCTGTAAAAGAGGCAAGTACGGTTGTTGGAAAGAAGGGCGAGAAGATTAATCACATAAGAGAAAAAGCTAATGTCAGAATCAATGTCAGCGAAAACCTCAAAAATGTACCTGAGAGAATCGTTCTGGTGAGAGGTGCTGCAGAGAATGTTGCTCGTGCTTTCGGATTAATAGTCAGAACGATTTTAGAAGAACCAGAAGACGAGCCAGCTTCTATGTTGAGTAAACAATATAACCTTAAGCTTTTAGTACCTCATCCAATGGTTGGATATATCATTGGCAAGCTGGGGTCGAAGTTTAGAGAGATTGAAGAAAACTCAGCAGCGAAACTCAAGGCTTCAGAACTGCCTCTTCCATACTCTACGGACAGAATATTATCAATTAATGGAGTCGCTGACGCTATTCACATTGCCATCTACTATATATCTCAGGTCATGATTGAGCACAAAGACTGTCTTAAAAAGAATAAAGTTATATACTACAATCCCGCAAATTATCATCACTCTTCTTTGAATAACAATATGATGAACGTATCCATGGTTCCTAATAACTCCAATATGATGCTTTTGGGATCTAATTCTGGACTTGGAATGCAGGGTGTCTCTTCGATGAAAGAGTCGCATAGTCCAAATCCCTACTTGCAGAATAAGCAACCATATAATTTCCAAATGATGTTCCAACCTTCAGTTCACCCGCAGCATCAATACTCTTCACCACCAAGTCTGAATGTCACAATACCGCTCCAACAGCTGTATACAGATGAACATGGTAATATTATGGTGGGCGACGTTATCACCAATGTCCCCGTTCAAGTTGGAACATCTGGAGATAAATATAATGAGGATGTATATGTTGCAAATGCTAATATAGGCTCCGTGATAGGCAAAGGCGGAAATAACATCAAGCAAATCCGAGAGAATAGTGGCTGCACATACGTTAAAATAGAGCCTGACCAAAATCAATCCATAATGCTTGGCGGGGGAAAGGGATTGACAAGCATAAGAAAGTTAACTTTAACAGGTTCCTTACAATCAATTCAAATGGCTATATATCTCATTAATCAACGTATAGGTGCAGATAAAGAAAGAAATTCACATTGACGGGTTTTTAGAAATGGAGCATGTATTTAAGGTCTATGTTTAGGTATAACATTTGTTATATATAAATAGTATGTAACACTCATTGTTTCTAATCGATTCAAAATGTCATGAAATTATCTGCTATTGATAATCTCTAGTTGTGATGTGACAGGAGTATCTATATGAATTATTATTATGTGCGTTTACCTCGAACAGACTCCCAGCCTGTTACAAGCCTAAAAATGTTTCACATTCAAACTCGTCAACAACATTACTACAACACTGAGTAAGCCCTCACCCAAAACTAGGCCACTGCTGAATATGATGATCGCTATTCGTTTATCTGACTGCAAGCGAGAGGATTTCATATGATTAATCCAGACGTAACTAATTACGCCACCAAGAAACCTCGCTATAGTAAAGTTTGGAGTATTATATATGCCAATACCAACTGCAACACCATTTGGAAGATAAACCAAACTTTTATGGATTTTTGAGTTCGAGGAAACACTATTTTTAATCAAAGATATGCACGCAAATATGATGCCAAAGAATATACAGAACTCAAAGGCTTTAGGTGGAAGCCCTTCGCCTGTCACCAACCTTGCACAATCGATCCAGATTACGGCAGTTGGTATTCTAAAGAGATTGTTAGGGATTTTATACACCTTGTTGTAAACCACGTACATCACGCTACTCAAAACGATCGAATAAAAAGTACCAATTAATTGTGCAATGAATTGCGCTTTAGGCGAGGCGCCAATTAAATGTCCCGTCACCAAATCTTGCATCAAATCTCCAGCCTGCTGTGCACCAGCTTCAGTGATGGCTCCCGCAATCAAATTTATGAGTAGCCTTGACGGATGACTAGAAGGAATGACTAAAGCGAACAAAAGCTGTGATAACTTCCCTATTCCGCTCACGGGATTAAGATCCGTTTCTCCAAGAGCCCGTACTGCTAATATCGAGAAAAAAAATGCAAATACAATCGCAATGAAAATAGCATATATTGGAACAAGAGACCCAAATATGTACTTTATCGCACAGACACACATTAATGATGAGATTATAATGCCCTTGATCGTTGTAGAAGAGCTCACGTTATGATTGTTCTCAGCTTCTTCGTAAACTTTTTTCCATTCACGATGTTCCAGATCTAACTCTGGAGCATTCTCCAACAAGCCGACTTGATCGCTCGAGCTTGAGTTTGAATGAAAATTACTTAAGAAACCATAGGCCGATTTTATACAGAACACAGCGAACGATACTATTGAGTCACTAATCATTATGCTTAAACTGACCCAAAGAATCCAGCCTTGAGGGCCCTTTATATTATCTTCCATGTCATCTTCAGCCCAGTGCATGTGTTTGGCGAGCGGAGCTAGAATAGCCCAACCCAAAATACTGCCTATCAACATATAAGAGACAGTAGGTAGCCCCATTATAATTCCCTGACCAATATAAGCAGGCGAAGGTTGAAAATTCCACTTATATAAAACAGAGGCAGTTCTCCCAAATATCGGTATATTGCTCAAAAATGGGAAAAAGTATGCCAATAATGTATAAGAAGCAGATAATGAGAAAGTTGTGACAAGACTTCTAATTCTCGTTTGATATTCATTCAAATCGTTGACTAGTCGCGTCAAGCCAGTTGAGTCCCTATCTTGAGGATACATATGTCTCTCGCTACCATCATGTTCTTCTTCAACTTGATCATCTGAATCTACGTTATCAGAGCCTTTGACGGAATCAGCTTTTAACTCGGTTCTATGTAACACAGATATCAATGTAGCAGTTGCCCTGCCAGAAGGAAACGGTAAGTTTTCCTTTAATATTACTTGTTTTCTCAACGGAATCGCAAAGAAGACACCAAAAAGCGAAAACCCGAAACACCACACCAATAATTGAGTAAAACTAAATACAAATTCCTTCTTGAGTCCAGCTTCTTCCTTTGTCAAAAACTTCTCGATCGCAGGGAGCACTCCAATCAACCCAAATGCTAAGGGTCCCGTTCCAACTGCCACAGAAAGACTTTGCACATAAACGTTTTCAACATCAGTAAATTTTGAGGAAACAGGTAACATCTTAAACATAGCAAACCCCAACAATGCAGATGGTAAGGACATCATGGAAACCCATCCAGTCTGAAGTCCGAACTGAAAATTTGAAATGAGGACCATTGACCCAATAGCAAGTCCAGCAACTGTGGCACGTAGTCTAATTTGCGGTGCCTCAAGCTTTCGAATCCATTTCTCCAGAATGTTTGACTCATCGAAAATGCTGCTCTTGGGGCTATTTATCTGTCCCTCTTCCGTCATTAACTCTATAAAAACCTACCCGTATCTAACAAGGCTCAAACCCTGCCCTCTAGTTATTGTCTAACGTATAATGATATTTACGGGAAAAATAACCTGAGACCCAATTCTTATCGTAATATTTCTTGAAATTTAGAGCATATATAAGCTTAAATTATGCTGCGACACCGATAGCCCAAGCTGCGGATTCTTTATCCGCATTCGTTATTATGACAAATCAAACTAAAATTAAATGTTGAGCATTAATCTATATGAAAAATTAAACTCATTTATAAACTGTTACATACTCATTCTGCCAAAGAATCAGGTTACTTGCAATTGAGTCAATCCTCTCCAAATAAAATATAATGTAAAATGTCACTTAAGGTAATGACAGAAAGAAGCTTGCCTTCGTCGTCTACAACAAAGAGCCTGTGCAATCTCGATTTTCTTATAGTGTCCATAATTGTGCTTAGTCTATCATTCTGAGTACATGTGTGCACACCTTCGAAATCTTCAGGTCTGCGTAATAATGCGTCGCCAACACTGAGATCTAAGTCATTGTATACACCGCCTTTGACTAAGCCCAAGACGTCCACCGCCTCATACACATTCATGAGCTTGCCCTGACCGTCAACAATGGGGATAGAAGAAACCGACTGCTCACTGAGCATGTGAATTACCTCGATGACAGGTGTGTCCATAGTACATGTAGACAATTGTTTGGGCTGATTCATTTCTTTTATATCCTTGATCTGCTTGAGAAGCATTTTCGTTTCCTTACAGTTCAAAGCAACAAACTTCAAGATACGATACTGCGTCAACACAGACACAACGATTTCTCTATGAGTTTTTTCATCTTCGTCTATAAGGGGTATTCTCCTGGCCTTCGAGTCCAACATCTTAACGCATGCTTCGTATAATGACTTGAATGGGTGAATCGACGTCGTTTCAATCTGGCCCACCCCAATCGCCTTTTCTACATCTCTTAAACCATCGAGCGTTAACTGGTCGACAAGTTCGAATTTTTCAGGAAACTGAAAGTAGTACTGAATAACATTAATAAAATCCGATGAAGTTAAAAGCCCTGCGAACCTCGACGTCTTATTATTCCATAGAGGAGCAGATACAATATTATTCTGTAACAAAATATTCAACGATCTTTTGACTAGTAATGATGTATCCAAAACAATTAACCTGTAGCTGACTGGAAGAACATCATAAGATGTTTTACTCTGAAGGAACAACCTAATTGCCCTTATACCGATTTTCTGATCATGTTCTATTTGCTCGGGAGCTAAACTTTGAATATAATCATTCGGCGCATTAGCAAGAGATGAATTATAGATCCCAGTATCCGCCATTGTTACTAAGTAATAAAGTTGATTTTGCGTATTATTATCCACTCGTCAATATCAGGAAAATTAAGTTCAATTTTCGGTGGGGAAGAAATGTCGTTTTATAGAAAAAATCATACGACATTTCATGATATCGAGCGACAACCATCGACTAGATAGACGAAAGTGAGTTAATATTAAGAAAATCTATTGAGAAAACGTGTCAGCCTATATAATTGTTGTATACATGCGATGCCCGTGAGGCGTAAAAAGCGTTATAGTTTGCGCTTTGCGTTCCCGTTAGTGAGTTCGTTTTATGATTACGTTCAGTAATATGGCATTACTATGTTATTCACTCTCTATCACACACCTAGCCATTACCGCAGGATATATTAATAAAAAAACATTAAAAAACTGAACTTTAGCTTGTGAAACTGATTAAAATTCAAAGAGAAAAGACTATCTGACGAGTTTAAGCCCATTTACCCAATAAGGCCATAAGACCTGCTCCAGTAGCCATGGTGATGTATGCTGCAATCATTTTCTTAAAAGTGCCCCGGGCTTGAAATTCACCAGAATATATAAACTCATTGGCCATGAACTCCACGATACCAGTGTAAATTAAAATTCCCGCAGAAATGGCATCAAAACAACCATTTGTGATCAATGCTCTCCTTGAGCCAGGAGGGTACGAATGGCGAACACCAAGACCGATCGCAATAGCAATAGGAGTACACAAACTGTAACCTAATGCCATAACCCATGGAGTGAAGCGTTTGCCTTCAGGCCATGCCATCGTCGCAAGTCTAGTACCCAAACCTAATCCTTCGAAGAGTTGATGAAATACTAACACAACATATAAGGTTTTGAATTCATCACCTGCGACAGCAAGGGCCAATCCAATAAACACGGAATGAAAGATAATACCAAACTCTAAAATGAAAATGGAAACAAGCTGAGCACTATAGTTATCTTTGAAAGAGTCGTGGGTTGATGACACTGCTTCCAAATCCCTCTTATCCTCAAGGTTGAATTTATCGCCCTTTTGATTAGGGTCTGAGCCTGAATCATCATCATGCTCTTCTAAACCTTCCTGTCTAACGTATAAACTAGCATCTCCAAAATGTGAATGAGTATGTGCAGCCGAATCTGCAGAATTGTCACGTCCAGCAAAGTGCAATGACACTATTTCTACTAAGAACATCGCAAACAAAGTCATCAATGCAATACCAAAAGCCCAGGGATAATCTGCAAAGGTTCCCCCGAGACACTCTTCCCCTAATGCATCAGATGCTGGTTCCAACAAGTGAATGAAAGCAGTCGCAACGATAACACCAGAACCAAAATATTTAGCAATGAAGAAACACCACCATGGCATTTGAATAAATGAAAATCTCGATGAGAGAATTGGAAAATAAACTCCAAATGAGGAACTCACAAGAATGACGAATATAGAGGAGATTCTTGCTCCCATAAGTTCACCATCGAAGTCATTATCTGCTTCACAGGTTTCTCTCTTCAGTAAAAACTCCTCTGCTATTTGTCGCAACATATTGCCAGTTTAATTAAATAATTCTTTCTTAATTAAACTTAATATTTCTGAAGTTCTTGCTCTCCAAAAATGGTTTAAGGAAACATTCTATTTCCGACTATATATCTTGCTTTCCTTCAAGATGAAGCTAAAACCATCAAGGTATAAAACTGTTTTTTTTCCTTTTTTTTTTTTTTTTTTTTTATTTTTTTCCGGATGTACATGCAGCATACCAGAATCTGCATTGAAACAATAAGCGGCACTAACCACTATGATATCGAATCTTATTATGCCCGTTCAACGTTTAAAGATACCTTGAAAAAACAAACATATGCTTCTACTGATCACTTTTAGATGCACCATTTCTCATCGGCCTGATGAGATCTTTATTTTGTTGCCCAATTAGACGATTATGTACTATGTATTATCCAGTTCTTGCTTTCATGTAGGCTTCTAACTTGCGCGACAGTTTAGGCTAGAAATTATATCTAGGAAATGCGAAGCTTTGTGTCAAATTTTTGACAAAGCTTAGTCTATTCTTTGTATTTTACAGAGAAACCAATGCCCCTCTTATCTTAGTCGTGCGACCTGGGACGAAATAAAAAGCAAGAAAAAATGATCTAGCGGTGTCAAGTCCAAAGAGTATTCACATTTTAAGTTCGGACAAAACTTCTACTAATGAGTACTTTGAAAAAAGTTTGTGATTTTAAGACAGAAGGTATTTTAGAGCTATTCATGTCAGTTTAGAACGTGCAGTGAAGTACCAATGAATTAACTTCAAAATATGTCGAATATGACACAAACGCTAAAGAAAAATAAAGTGCCGCACAAAAGCAAAAAGAGGTGCGCAGCATATTAAAGACCGGAGATGTCTACTGCCGATGCAATGCTCTGTGACTACCACTGGATTAGCAAGCCGTATGTACCCTTCTTCGTGGTTTGCCCACTGAGTGCACTATGAACCAACAAGAAGGATGCCTTAAGGAAAAGTGAGAGTAGGTTACATTTGGCGCAAACACTTCATTTTGCAGTATGCGAGTTGCCTATGAAAGATGATAAGTATAAAAAAACGCAAAAAATGAAAAAAATGAAGAAATAACCTCAGACTTCAATTACGAACCATAGAAACATAGAAAACTTTTTGTAGACTACACATTGATACAAATACTGTTAATAGAATATGTCATTGAAGCCTTTAAGCAGAAGCATATCAGGAGATAGCTTTTCCCAATGACACCAGCCGACAGACTTAAGGTGTTAAGGATTCTACGACACTATTATAAAAAGACATTAAATAAAGGCCCATGAGGGTAAAGAGAATATCGTAAAAACTTCCAATGGAAAAACAATAACATTTTTCACGATAAGATATATAAAGGCGCTAATACTCGTCAGGTTGTAGACTGCAAATCAACATTAACATTCACAACCGAGCATTATATTTCATGTGTATGAAGCGTACGTTCGCAAGATTCATTAACGTACGGGAAAAATAAACGTAGGCCTCTTTTGATTTGTCGGATCTCTTCTATTCAACGTATGTGAGGCGTTGCAGGCAATATCGTTTTCTCAGACAATCTTACAATAACAGTTATGTACAAATCATTCAATCTCATGCGAACACATCTTGACACTACAGTACAGGGAGAAGGCGGTCAGCTTTTTTTTTTTTTTTTACTAATAATGCACGTAGACACCAGATTATCGGATATCGCTAGAGGTTTTCATAACCCTTAAAGTTTCTATTACGGCTATTGAAAGTTATTGGTGCAACGACTCAGTAAGATTGATCGAATGTCCTGCAGGACATGCATTTTCATAAATGCCATATCTACTATGGGGAGAATAATCTCATAATAATTTAATGAAAACGCCTTTATGAAGTCATCGGCCCTCCTCTTACTACGTGTGCAGCTTTGCTATGTATTCGCTGAATCTTTCCAAATACTCCAGAGCGTGCTACCAATCCATGCTGTTCGCTCACTCAAAAAAGACCGAGAATGGTAGTATGGTCTATGACTGAATTTGAGTACGACAATGCACCAGAAAAGCGTGAGAGATCTTGACTTCGATAACTTCTGATGCCTTGCCTACTCATTGAAGATCCTCTGGTTGTAATCACAGGCGAACTGTAGCTTTGATCACCACCATCACGTGATATAAATACACCTTGGAATCCGCTCTCACTTAACGTCCTGCCAAGGGCAGATAAGATGAGTGAAAGTGAAGCGGAAAAGGAAGCAAAGGCAACTAATCAGGAGACGAGTGAGCTTTCCAAAGAGGAGCGGCTAGAGGCCGCACGTAAGAAAGTTGAGGAACTAAAGAAGAAGAAGAAGAAGGAAAAGAAGAAGAGTAAGAAGGAGAACAAGAGTAAAACTGATGAAGAAGAAGTCGCAGGAGCTGAAGTAAATACTAAAGCCTCAGAGATTGAAGCCATCGAAGGTATTCAGAATGCAACAAGCGATGGTAGTAATGAAAATGAGCCGGCTAGTGCGTCTCAAGAGAAGCTATCGGAGGAACCGACCTCGGAAGCAGTTAAGGACACGAAAGAAGGTGCCGAGCTCGTAGCTGAAGACAGGGACTTAGATAGTAGCCCTTTGAAGGTTGATCTGCAACCTGTCGCTAGGCCTGTTGAAGCAGAATCTCTTCAGCAACAGATTCAGATTTTGACTCAGAAGATCGAAGAGCAGCAGGCCGTCATTAAAAACTTACGAGACGAGAATACTGAATTAAAGCTATCACGTATGGACTTGGAAGAATCGATATCAAAGTTACAGGGATCACTAGAAAAATTGAAGACTGATCCTCATGCCATCTCGCAAGTTTCACAGGAGCAATTACCAAGGCCAGTCCAAGCGAAACAAGTATTCACTAAAAACGAGTATGTGTTACCATCAGAGGCCGGTACCGTCGATGCTGCTTTATCAACAAACTTTCGAGAAAGGCTCCTTGCTTGGAAAGGCTGGCAAGTTGATATGACTGATTGGACTGGTCTACGTGATACAAGAAAAGTGTACTTTTAGTTTTCATGGCATTATTGAAGATTTAAGTAGATTCTTAGAGCTTCACTATATACATAAGTTTATACCGAATATAAATTTAGCGAATACGACATAAAACCATTCCTTTTAAGCTCTTTTTAGAGGCTTCTTGAATCTCGAATATTTCATCTCCAGACGTTCTTAAAAATATACATTCGGCAGGCTGTAATGGTTTGATGAACCTTACAGGTAAACCCGAAGCTAATGCTTTTACTTCTGTGGATGTCAAATGGACTTTTCGACCTGGCTTCAGTATTAGCGAAAACTCTCTTATAATAGGACTATTATTGCGGTATTTCAATCCTATCCACAAACGGCGTGTTGAAATATTGTCAGGAGTTACCTCAACTGGTTGCTTGTCTGGCCCGGTTACTGATCCCTTTTGTATTGATGATAGAAAGCCCTCCTTATACAATCCTAATGCGATTTGGAGATGCAAGCGGCTAAAGGGTACTGAAGTCACCGCATTATGCATATTGGTACAATTCTTCAAATGCGAGCAAAAGTTAGCTAGGTGGACTAACGACATGCTTAAGTTTCTATTTCCAACTCAACTCTTATAGGTTGTGCTTCGAACTATAAAAAGGCTGAAAAATTTATCTGGACATTATCACGTGATAGAATAGGATCTTGACGGAACCAAAGCAGCGATAGACATACGTAACTACATATACAACCGTGTGATAGCCCTATAATGTTCAGGCTTGGGAAGAGTGTTTTGAGGGTCTCAAGGCTTGGATATACCTATAAGTCTAACGGCTTGGTTAATCCTATATTCGACTACAGAAAACAAGCATCGCCCATCAGTTGTCGTAAATATTCAAGCAGGTCTTCTGAGAATGCTCCAAAGCTCAGGTACTTGTTTTATATGTTTCTCATCTCATCGGGAGCCATGTATTTTGTTGCAAATAGTGTAGAGAAGAGAAAAGTCAAAAAATCTTTTACGGAGAAAGAGTTTGAAGAATATGAGGAAAGAACAGGTTTGAAGAGACGGAGCAAATTGATTCCTCCATCAGATGCTAACAAGTATGTATTTTACGCGGTACCATATGTTCATAATGACGAACTAATCAACGCTATGGCTCAACGTTTGAGTAATGATGGTTCTAATGTCAAGATTATTGACCCAGAAAAGCTTATAGATAAAGAGATGGAGGATGCTACGGCGCCTTACTCAATTTTGTTGCAGGATTTGAAATCAAGCGGTAGACCTTTTCCACGGGGTTTGATTACGGCAATTATTAAGAATGACATTAAGGCGTATTTGAACACGAGGAATGGGACTTTCGATACCAGCTTCATTTTAAAGAACTACCCTCAGAATACCAATGAAGCCATTAAATTTGAAAATGAGATTGCTGATATTCGTAAATGCATCGTTTTTCACTACGATGTTGTGAGCGAATTGAAGAAGAATAAGGGCAAGGAAACCGAGAAGTTAGTTAATAATGTGATCAATTACTATAATACTGTAGACAAGGTTAAAACTATTACAACAAAGCATGATGAATTGGATGATAAATTGCAGGACTTTGCAATGGAGTTTATATGATGCCGTAAAGGGCATTGTAAATAGTATACTATAGAGGCTTATGTACATCTTTATTATCAGAGTAGTAATCTAACTAATTATTCTTCAGCAAAAAAAAATCATCTGGTGTCATAAACTCTAATCCAAGGTTTTTAGCAAACATCAAGTCACTATCCAGGAAATCATTCTTCCTTCCTGCAGCATCACCAACGAAGAAACTGTTAGCTTTATCTATAATGTAGTTCTTTTCTGCTAAGATCTGTTCTAGCTCCTGCCACATACCAACATTAGGCTTTCTCATTAAATTGTGCACTTCAGGGGAGCTTATCTTCATTATAGACTTATTCTTGATGGAAGGAACCTTTGGGGATGCGAAGACGAGTAAATGAATCGGACTCGAATCAGAGTTCAAATCATTATGAATGAGGTTTAGTCTTTTTACAAAAGACATATATGACTTGCTCAGTTTACCAGCTACGACGCCGCCTTGGTTAGTGAATATCACTATGACGTACTTTGCTTTATCAAGAGAAACCAATTTTTCTTTAGTTTTAAACTCGCTCTGACGGTCTTGGCCAAACCATATCCAATCATCTGGGCTCCTTGCAAACTTACTTCCGCCTTTCGTTACAACTAAAGTACCATCAAGGTCAAATGCAGCAACTTTGATGTATTTCTTATGATCTTTTTCGTAGGCATACTCTTCTAAATCACAATCCGTCGTATTTGTAATAAGATGAGATCCTCGTATTTTCCATCCATGGTCAAATGATGAAATTCCTGTGAGTAATTTTGAATCCACAAGTAGATTGTTTGAAATTGGTTTCTTTGCCGTCTTTATTACTTTTTTATCTTCGACATTTTTGGCCTTGAGCATAGATAGTATATTTCCCTCTGGCATGTTACTAACCTTTTATTACGGAAGATGCATCTCGCGCATGTCTTTTGATAAAGAGAATAAACCAATTTAATCTAATCCTAAAATGAGTAGCAATTCTTCAGAGCAAAAGAAGAGTATAGATCAGTATGGTAGAACGCAGTGGAATTTAGAAGCATATACAAAGGAGGCGAAGGGAAAGAGGGATAATAAGATCTTGAATGAGGCATCGCAAGATGAGCTCATTGATTCGAATCGGGCAGCATCGTACTTAGAGCACCGAAGTAGAGCTCTAGATGAGCTGGTATCTTCAGTTAAGGAACATAGCATCATCAATCCTTTTAATACTGGTACTCGAGGGAAAAGTAAGAGATTTGGGTTTGTCTGTCAGATCTGTGATTTGAGTTTTAGAGATACCATGGCCCTTATTGATCATATAAATAGTCCACAGCATTTATCACGAGTGCAAGATTCTCTTCAGAAAGAAGGTGGGGCAGGCGATATCCTTGAAGATGGTGTAAGGAGGGCTACTTTTACTGAGGTGCAACGGAGACTTGAGAAATTGGTATCAGACGCCAATAGGGTCGAAACTCAACGCGAGGACATTAATGAAAGAATAAAGCGAAGACAAACATTCGAAATGAAAAAGCGTGAAATGAGACGTAAGAGAAGGCAGAGGAGAAAGGAAAAGCTGACTGGGACACATGAAATCCACGAGAACCTGGATCTCATTAAAGCAATGGGATTTGGTCTGTTTGGATCACTAAAAGGACGCTAGCTGAATTGCTCTTAATTCTGCACAAGAATCCTACGAATTCTACCAATTACTATCAAGTAAAGCTCATTAATGATTGATGCGTTTTATAATCTTTCTTTTTGACTAAACTGTAAATGTTGATCATTTTTACAGTTTACCTTCAAGTTCAATTTTCATTGAGAACCAATAAAATTTCTCTGAAAAGTGTTTACTATAGTTATCCATAGCCAAGTTTATTTTGTAACAAGTATAATTCAAGATGAAAATTGCTTGGAGGTTTCCATTGAGCACACTATTCAAATATAGATTTGGAAAGTTTGACTTCCCGCTCGAACAAGAAATCCGCAGAAAGTTGGATTCATTACCCTCCATCACGAAGATCTACACAAATCCAGACGGCACACCTAGAGTTCCTACAGATCAAGAATTCAAGACGATCGCTGATCTTCAAAACTTATATTATAAGCGTAACTATTCGGAGTGGAACTTTATACTCCCAGGCATTCCTAAACAACAATTGGATTTATTTAAGGATAACTCACAAGACTTGAAGAACTTCCAGTTTGTAAGTAAAGATTCCGGTAAAATCATTGACAAAATCCCATACAAAGATGAGTCAACTGGTGAGCTAAAATGGAAAGTTATTCGAGAGACGGAGAAGGCTGAAGGATGGGAGATCCCTTTCTTTTACATTGTTCTTCCCGTATTCGCTTATGTGGCTTACTCGAAGTATACCGCTCAAATGCGCAAGAGAGAGCTTGAGGGTCCTGAATGGGCAGAAAAGGAGTTGAGATTGAGAGCGATGGAGGAATATTTCCATGGTGATACTGCAAAAGCGAAGGAGTTCTTGAGCAACGAGGGTAAATCTAAACAAGAGATTCAAGATAGGGATGACTTGGTTGTGGCTAGAATTTTGGCTGGCGATTACGATAAATTGGGTCAATTGAAGAAAAAGCTTCCAAAGGATTTGATTCCAAAGGATGAAAAGAATCCAATTATCCAAATTTAATTTGAATGATTTAGATACTAATTCATTATTGATTGTTAACGCCCTATAGAAATAAATTTACTATAAAAATGCGTTAAAAGACGATAAGTTGCTATCAACTGTTAACTAAGTATTATTCAGTTTCTCTTTAGAGAGTATCTACATACTTTTAAATGCATTATCCTAGTCTCATAATGTTCTTGTAAACATGTGGAAAGGAATTCCTCAAGTAACTTACTTTATACATATATATGTAACTACTTAGTCTTTCGACTCGCCACTTTCTTCAATGACAATCTTGGACCTAGTGGCACCAGTGCTAGAGCCTTGAGATTCTATTTTCTTCACTGTATCCATCCCATCAATTACTTGCCCAAAGACGACATGCTTGCCATCTAACCAAGGACATGGAACGGTGGTGATAAAAAACTGTGACCCATTGGAGTTGGGGCCAGCGTTAGCCATACTCAATAAACCTGGTTTGTCGTGCTTCTTGATGAAATTTTCATCTGGGAAGCTTCTACCGTAAATAGATTTTCCTCCATATCCTCTACCGGTTTCGAAGTCACCACCTTGGAGCATGAACTGGGGAATCACTCTGTGAAAAACGGAATTTTCATAGCCAAAGCCCTTCTCACCAGTGCACAATGCTCTGAAGTTTTCGGCTGTTTTTGGGACCACATCGTCATACAATTCAAACTTTATTGGTGGCTGTTTAACTCCATCAATAGATGGAACAAAGTAGACCTTAGTTCCGAAATTGGTAAGACTGGTTGAGAATAATCTCGCTTGCTTAATGACTTTAGTGGACTTGAACATTATTTACTGCTGAAAAAATTCGCCAGTGAATCAATTTGTCACTTATGCTCGAAAGCGCAATTACTTTAAAATTCATACAGGAAAGGACTCTACATATTTAGCTTAGTATTTTTGCTATAACATCGAAAAATAAAAACTAGGACTACATTTATATATACTTATTAGAAGCTTAAAAGGTCTACTTCTTCAGTGTTTTTGGGAGCTTGGTGACTTTGGGTTTTCGAATTTGCGGCAGTAGAAGGATTAGCGGAAAAGTCTCCAAAAATGTCATCATTACCTGCTGACTCCGTGACAGGAGTGTTTATAGTATTATTTGACCCCTTATTATTACTTGCATTATGCGTTTTAGATACAGCAGTAGAAAATAAGGAAGAGAAAGCATCGGCATCGTTAGATTGTTTCTTTGCGGATGCAGCACCAGCGCTATAAGAAGAATTCACACGATAGTTGGCTGTCGATGAGGGTTGAGGTTGAGTAGAGAATGCGGCCGGAGTAGTTTGGGTCTGGGGAATGAAGTTCGCAGATTGTGGGTACATCTGTGTAGGCTGGCCTTGGTACAATTGTGTAGGTTGACTTTGGTACATCTGCGTAGGCTGACTCTGGTACAAGCTAGCCAAAGTATTTGATAAATTATTAGAAGCGTTCGAAGTTCCAGTGTTTGTGACTGATGGTGCCTCTTGAAAGTCATCAAACTCGTCGTCATCATCAGGAGGAGCAGAGCTTTTGCCGTTGGTGGAAGCAGCATCAAACGACACTAAATCTTGTAAAAGATCAGTTTTGTCTTTTGTCGTATTAGACTTAGAGCCGGGTTCAGCATTTACTCTCGAAGACTCAACAGTAGGCTTAGAAGAATGTCTTGGAGCCTCAACTTCATACTCTTCGAAGTTCTCGTTGCTTGATCCATTATTATACTCCGAACCGGAATCTCCATATCTCTGCCCAAAAACTCCACCATCGCCAAAGACTCTATTAGAGTAGTCCTCGTCAAATCTGAACTGTGCATTTGGATCGACCGAGGACGCACCGCCAACCGTAGAAGATGAAATACCTGTAAACTTATGGGCATTGTTTCTAGCCTTTTTGCGCTCGGTTCTTATCATATTGTCATCGTTTAACAATGCTAATAAGTTCTTGGCCCTATTTCTCACGTTTATCCCTTGATCCCTACCTTTTGAATCAATGTAGTGGAAGGATTTTAACATCTGAATCAACGATACATTCGCTCTGACGTCATCAATAATTCTTTCCGAGCCATGCTTGATGAGATACTCAAGGAGTTGTAAAGATTTATAGATCTGTCTCCATTCATTCGCCGATTTTTCAGTGAATCTGCGAAAAATGAAGCTCAATATTTCTTCCCTCTCTCTATAGTTGTAGGTTCCCGCAGCAATCTGACTCATCAGAGTTGATGAAGCAGTCCAGGGTTCATTATTTGTTGCTTCCCGAACCTTGGCCTCCATTTCGCTCAAGTTCATTGCAACTAAGATCATAGTTAGTATCATCTCAATTTCTGTGACTCGCTTAAGAATCATTAGTTGAAGTAGACTTACCATTCTGTGCTTTACGAACATATGCCTTGACCTCATAAAGATTGAGGTTCTTGGCTGCATCTTTAAAGAGATCCATCTTGAGATAATGAATGTTTTTGATCAACCACTGGTGTCCCTATTTATCCGTATAGTGTTTTTTATGAGATTTTCAAAGAATCGAGGGGGCGAACTATATGCACACCGGAATCTATCTTCGGTATAGCACCTGGTGAAAGGTAGCAGCTTCAGAAAGAACAGAGTTAAAAAGCTAACGTCAAACAAAGGAAGGACGAGGTACTAAAGGAATGGTGTATGAAAGTGCAGTAGAAATTTTAGGTAACAAGAGCATGCAAGAAAAAACACAGAAAATGGCCAAACTTTATGTATTGATCATAGTATATATAATATAAGCCCAACGTAGGCAGAGCGTCCTGAATCGGTTCAAAATTGAAATTCAAGATCTTGTCTAACAAGCTATTGCTTAATCCTTCTTCTCCAAGTCGATGAATTTACCACCATTCTTAAATCTTGGGTGTCTTGGATCATTGATGAATTCGTCAGAGTTCATAGAAGCGACACTGAACTTGTATACCAAGTAGTATGTAACGCCGGCTAAATAGTTAGTATTTGTTCGGACATAGCGAAGTTCCCGAGAGAGTGTCTGACTACTTTTTCAAGCGATGGTGCAAAGTGTTGTATTTAAACTACGAGACGGAAGAATCCCAATTTTTCATCTCTGGGTTCATGGCCTTCGACATTTCCTGCTACCACACAGCTTAATTAATAATGTAGAGTCTGTTCCTCAAACACACATAACGTGGCCAAGCCACTGATTGCTTCCAATGTCTCAACCTCACGCCTAGTTACCACTTCCACTTCTGGTTTTGATCTCTTTTCGTTATTCAAAGGATTCTAGTAAACCTGATGGTTCTAAAGCCTCTACATCTCTTCAAATTCTCCCAACGAATACTTACCTCCGATTGCGTATGGCCAGAATGTCTTTAAAACTGGGGTTGGAAATTTAACAACAGACATATCTTAGTTGATTCTGAATAATTTAGTAGTTTAAAATCTTATGTCGTTATTTGCTCGGTTTTCGGTTAGTTCTCATTAACCAATAAAAACAGCTTCGAGTATAATGGTGAGCGCACTACATATATAGTAATTCTAACATAGATTAACTATAGTCGTCATACTAACTAAACCTATTGATGCAATTTTGCTGGTACTATTTTGTAGATTCTTATTTCAGGAGTACTGGGATGGAACCAACAAGTAAAATTCTCCTCAGTGGGGTGGAGACTGCTATATTCAATGCACCACTCAACGCCGGATAGCTTATTAAGCTCTTTCTCCCAATTCGATATTGTCTCTGTATTTCTAATAGTAGCAGCGATCAAGCATAGAGAAGTTCCCTGATCTAAAAAGTCAAGAATTGTCGATGCAAGCTGAGGTAATATACTAGAGTCGTAGGTGACGTCTGCAGCTAGAAGACAGTCTGCGAAAGGTGGAGGACTAACGAAGTCTTCATGCTTAGGGTTAGTAGTGCCCCAGAGGAGTTGCTGACTTCGCGTTCGAGCACCTTGTTTTCTATTGTTAAGCAGAAGGGTATAATTGAGTCTTTCCAACAACAGGGAGTCACCATCTGTGAAAATGACTTCTTTGACGTTAGATACTTCCTGATGATATGGATTTGCAACCGCAAGTCCCACGAGGCCAGTGCCAGTTCCTAGATCACATATCGTTTTATTCCTTAGATCATGTGGGCCCTTCATAAGGTAGCTGGAAAGGAACAATGCAGCTTCCCAAGTTCGGAAGCCCGTAGTACCCTGGCTTGATATTAATCGAGGATTCTCTTCAATGGTGACCATAGAGTTTTCAGTATTCTTATCCGAAATTGAATAGGTGATGGTGTCATAGTCAGTGGGTCTCCTTTCAACAGCACCTAAAATTTCCTGTGAACAATAGAGCTCATATACTTCATCTGCCACTGTTTCATTTCGCCTCTCTATTAAACTAATGTAAATCTTGAGAAAGCTTTTCACGTAATATGCATTGTCATGAGCTATCTTTGATAAAAGGGATAGCACCTTGTCCTGCGAAGAACATGCCAATAAATTAGCCTCTCCAGCTAGAAAATATGCAATCTGATCTACTGGTACTCTCTGCAAGAGGTACCGCCTTAAAGTGTCATAGTTAAAGCACCCCAGCATTCTGCGTTACGCGAGAATCCAAGTTCTACAATTTTCACTTCGCGATGAGCTGTATATCAGACTATAAATTGCTGAAATTATTTAGGAACTATGTTACCCCACACACGAACTCTTTTAACACCACCATCTGGTATAATTGTCAATAAGACATGAGTGTAGTTCTTGTCAGTTGAAATCTTAAATTCATGTTCCTTGTCAGGCCCAGTCTTGGAGTCGTCAACCAAAGTATCCCATTGGCTACTGTTATATGCTGGAACATCCTCATCCTTTTGTGCCTCGACAGCCTTTAAATTGACCTTCTGGGGAAAGTTACCTCTGAAGTGGGCGGTGTCAACCACAATTTTTTTTATATTCGTTAAAGATCCAAGTCTGATTACGACCCAATCTACATGTCCCGGTTGCCTTGATCTCTTTGTCTCCCAACCGTCAGACATATCATGTCCTCTACCAGGCAACAAGAGGTTATCTGCAGATCCAAAATGTTGGTCAGATACCCTGATAGCCACTCCTCCATTCTTTACGGAAGCCATATCCAATATAGTAGACACATCCTTTGGAAGAATGGGCCTGACAGCACCGTACAATCTGAATCTTGCAATACCACCGTCAGGATACATTCTTAATCTCACATGCGTATAGCTTTTCTCGGTGAGAGCGTCCCTCTTGAAAAAATGCTTTTGAGATGGTCCACATTCCACCTTGGGGATCACAGTTTCCCACTTCGATTCATCCAACCCATCCACTTCACTGTCATCGCCTAGCGATACAGCTTCTACAGATATGTATGGTGCATGATTTCCATCAAAGAATGCTGTGTCCACCTCACAGCCAATCAACTGCGCCGAAGCGACTCCCATGCGGAAAATCACCCAATCTGCCTCCTCTGTATTGTGTCTTCTAGTCTCCCAACCATCATACCATGCTCCCGCATGCGTGAACCTAGTTGCATCCCGAATTGGAGCCTTAGGCTTAATCAAGTTGTCAGCTGCTGCAAACCATTCGTCTGAAAATTTTAATACTTTACCATCCAATTTTTCTCCAATTACATCAACATACTTGTAGACTACCTGCTCGAGAAATTCAGTTTGTGTCAACTTAGAAACCATATTCGTAGATTTTACTTTCTTGTATTTATTCCTTCTTACCCTACACCTCTAGTATACCGCAAGTTATTACAATCTAAAATATTTTTTTAATTTAATTTCAATCTTTATATATCAAGTAGAGGTTGACTCAGTATAATGGTTGATTTACGTACCACAGTTATCGCTTCGCAATTTCTTGTCCCAATCAGTATCAGAACCACCAATTACGTTATTTCTCTCCATCAGGCACAGGCCCAGAGGCCTTTTATCGTGGGCCGTCGCAGAAGCCCGCTCAGAATCGTAGACTTCCTCTTAAGGAAACAAGTAGGATAGCCCTAACGAGCCGGAAAAGAGGAACGAAATGGTGGATTGCTTACTTAATCAATCAGGACCATTTTCTTTGTTAACAGTAAAAAAACAAAACAAAGTTTACAGACAGATTGGGTAACAGTGTACTATAAGTGGGCTCGGCAAAGGTCTATACTTTAAAAATATCACCAACTACATCACGTTCTTTACTATCAGGCATACTCCAGAGACATAAGAAGAAGGACTTAAAGCAATTGGAGCTAACCGAGTAGTAACGAGGGCTCAATATTGATAATAATACCGACCTCATTATGGAGAATTCTAAAGAGAATGAAGTCGAAATTAAAAGTCGAGTGAGCCGGCTGCCGTCGAGGAGCCCCAAGAGGCCATTAAGTGCTGCACTGTCACTCAATGTGTTTTGTGGCAGTCCCGGGAAAGAAGGAGGAGAGATCAGTGGTAGCATTATGAGTCCTTTTTCTGGGGGAGCGTCACCAGTGAAGGGGGAATCCTCTAGTCCTTCGAGGCAGCAGACACTAATGTCGTTGAGCAGTATGGGAAAAAAACTTGAGAAGCAGTATGCTGAACTATTAGTCAAGTACAATAGCCTATTTTTGGAGAACAAGCAGTTGGAGGAAGAATTGCAGAGAAAGCAGGGGTTGCAGCAAGAGCAGCAAAGTAAATTGGCCACATATGAGAAGATATTGAATCACTTGGATAAGGAGCAGCTTAAGAATAAGGAGTTATGGGAGAAGGAAGTAAACTACTATAAAGAGCTAATAGAGGGCTTACAGGATAGGATCGCCAAACTAACTGAAGAACTCAAGGCGGCTGAAGATGCCACGGAGCTGCAGGTGAGCGTGTTGAATGATGCAATGAATGAGAAGTATAACTCTTTATTGAAGGAATTCAGGGTGTTGCAGAGTAACTTTGAGCTCGAAAAGAATTCTAAGTTGATTCTCATTGATCAGATAGAATACTTAAGTAAGCAGAACGCATCGAGACAGAATGAAGTACAGAGTAATTCAGATATCCAAGATATACTGTCTGTTGACTCCGGTAATACAGTTCTTCATATTAACGAAGGTCGCCATACTCTTAATGAATTGAGCGACGATACTCAGAGTATTGATGGACTCGAAACAGAAAGAAATGGGATAGAAGGAAGTACCAAGCTACCGAAAGCTAACTCTAATTTTGGCCTAGGCTTATTGGAGAGAGATGACTCGCAGCTCTTTTTTTCATTGGCTGATGATTTAGAGGATAAGCTTGAAACCTCTTCTCCAATCAAGGAAAGTGAAAGAAGTACTTCTATCAAGGTAACTACAAATTTTTGCTTTCCTCGCACGAGAACTGACACTCCAGAAGCTTTACAAAAGAGTGAAGAGGAAAGTTATCAGTTTCCGCCATCGCCCGATCCTGAGCTGAAAGAACTTAAACGGCAATCCTTACCAACGCGCCTCATTCAAAAGAACAATAAGCTAAACACAGAAGATTTTATATTATCCCCTTTGAAGTTGGCATCTAATAGTTCTTATAATAATATCGATGCAAAGCACAAGAGTATCACAAAAAGAAGATATTCAAACTCAAAGCCAAATCATTCGAGATATAATTCTCATGATATCTTACCGATAAAGGTGGAGTTTGAAAAAAATGACTCTGCAGCACGGAGCGCCTCTGGACCTGAAAAATATCAAAGTTTGACGTCTGTTTTACCCTCAAGCTCGAGGTTTGAGAGCATTGTAGAGCTTCCTGAGTCATTGGAGCAAGGCAAGAAAACTTTGAGGGATATGGCGTTTGATAAGCTAAATGGGTATCTGTGCGGTCCTTCTAATAGAAGCTCCACTACCACTACATCCTCCAAAAAGTCCAGCGTTTACAACGACTATAGCATGCTTTTAAACGAAGGCACAAAACAAGAGATTATGAAGCTTAAGTTTGAATTGCAGTCTTTGAAATTGCATAATGAAAAGCTTTTGTCCTATATTGGGTTCGAACTACAGAAGCAAAAGAAAAATATAAAAAGACTTTCTCACAAACGTTCCAAGTATCACATGGAATATTCAGATGCTAAGTTAATAGAGAAATCTCGGGACATGCTTATCAACAAAAAGCGTGTCCTACGATCAGTCTCTGTCAATCCAGTCACTTCCAAAAAAGTTTCTCATGGGCCCGATTTCATGGGAATTATAACTAGAGGCATTGTGCCAATTAACACAGTGGGTTCACCCCAGAATTTTTATTCTAATGATACCTTGTCTGATACTGAAAGAAACGATGAAGGTTTCTTCGGCTACGGTAAATCCAAGACGCTACCCTATAGAGGCGACTTTCCAGACAGGACAAACACTTATTTAAATGACGTTGAGCCGCACGCATATTTGCCCGCAGTAGATGAAAGCCGTGGGATAAAGAAGTACCAATCTCAAATATTCAACACCAACACTTATGATTCAACATTTGATAGCATCGATGACTGTGATGATTGTAAAGAGGATCATCTAACAAATCAGGATTCTTTGCCCTGGTCTGATTATAGCGATGAGCCATCTATACAGTCAGAGATATCGCAGCGTCCACAAAAGGGAATTTTAGCGCTGATCGGGTCCCTTTTTCAACCCGCGCACTCCAGACCAACTACTCGTGATCGTGCAGTAGATCCAGCGGGTGACGGATTAAAATACAAATTTCTCTCCATAGCTATTGGTATCATCATTATAGGACTACGTTGTTCTGACTATCAACTGTTGCATTCAGGTGGACACTGACAGCGACAGGCTAAATTGAAATGTGTGCAATATTTCGTCGAGCGAAATACACATGAAACATCGGGGGCGGCAGGGTGGGAGCCGACCTGCATATGCGGAGGCGTAGGATTAGATCATTCACAAGGTACAATATGGTATGATTTTTGAAGGCTTCCTAGCATGTTAGAAATTTATATATTGACAGTAAGTTCATATCAACATAAAACTAGAATTATTTATTCCCTCACTAATATTAATTCTTTGTAAGATGGCTCTTCGTAATTATCTTTATGCAAAGAACATAGATGACTCAGCTACAAGATCGAAGATCAACAGAGCAGATAGCACAGACAATAGTGAGAGGAGGGATTGTTCCAAGAAAGATTTACTGTCTGGGACAGTAAATGCCGCAGACCTCAAAAAGAAGAGAAAATAGCGAATAAGGGAAACAAAAAGTTCGCCTTATGGCGAGGGCTTGAAAAGATGGTTCTGAACCAATGTCAAAGAGTAGAGCAAAAAGTTCAAATTTGGGATTGAATTTCTTGCTTCGCAGCTAGAAGACATATTTTGCTCATGTATGGCGACTGCGTTCGCTAAGATCACTTCAAGTTCAATCGGCCTGTGGTTTCTAAAATCGACCAACATCGAAGGCTGATACCGATTAACGCCATCAGTGGCCTCAGTGGCTTCCAAAAGGTATGTGATGTTATCATCTAGGATCCTTTCTGGGTGTTCGCTGTAATTTAATTCTAAGTCCTTGTTTGCAGCGAGTTGAACTTCCTTCATCAAAGGATATATAAGCTGATCTATGATACCTTTATCTTTTAAATCAAATAGTTCACCTATGTCCAGGTTAGTCAAACAGCAAACGGTATTAAAGGAAGCATTGTATAGCAATTTCTTCCATCTAGTGTAGCGGACGTTTGGGTCTAACAGCACGCTGTTGTGTGGACTCTTGTACATTTCTATAAAAGCTTCAACCTTTTCAATAGAATCATTTCGATCGAATAAACCAAACATGACGTTATCATGTCCATACTGAGTGACGAAGCCACTTGTGTTCACAGAACTAATGTAAGACACACCACTGATTAGTGTTGCTTGACCTTTTACACCTTGCCAGTATCTTTCTGGGTCGATACCATTTTGGATCAAGACAATTGAGCTTTCTCTATTTGGTAACAACAAGTTTTCATGTTCGCCAACTTCGCGCCATATTGCATGCTTCGTGTTTGGGATCACTTTAGTTGATACCACAATATAATCATAAGGGCCGAATGAGGCAGCTTCTGAAATATCTTTGACAATATGCGTAGGTCTGAATCCTTTAATTGCACGTTCTTCTTCATCATCATCACCGTTTGGTCTTCGCCCGCCATAGTCAACTGAAGAAATTGTGTAGCCTTTCGTTGTTACAATGTCAAAATCACTTCTGATAATAGCAGTTACTTCGACATCAGTGTTGAATGTTTGCAAGGTATAACATGCAACAACACCAAGGCCCCCCAATCCAACACAAAGAACTTTTTTAGTCATAGAGTATCTAGATCTTAAATTGTCGCATGCCGCCCTTTTATTACTTTTTTCGTCAAGTGCTACATTCTGCATATAATAATCCTCAAGATTACCAGATTCTGATAGTTTCGGTTACGATTACTTAGAATATATATAATATAGATACATGAATCCCTAAAGTACAAAATTAACCTCTTCGATATTAATTTGAAAAAAAAATTCCTTTAACGAATAGCCTTTTGAATAGAACCATTTCCTCTTGTCTCATTTGATATCTCGGTTTTATCTCGCATGCTTCTAACATTCCTGGCTAAAGAATGCGTATCATTATCTTCATTGGAGTCTGACCGTTGTTCGTTAGAGGAGCCAACTGCTGTACGTAGAAAGAAATCGTCGATACTAGAAACATGCTGAGGTTGATGCTGTTGAACGGCAAGCTTTGGAGCTGCAGTGGTATTTTGCTGAATCATCAGATTTTGCATCGACCTTATATTCATTATCCTTTCGTTGAAGAAGGAACTTTTAAACTCTTGAAAGATTTTTACTGTTTGAGGATACTCGAATTGATGCTCATGAAAGAAACGATCAGCAAACATGTATATAAATCTTTCAATATCCGTAGCATTTATTCGTATTTGATGGTCAGCCCCAATTGTAAGATTCTCAGCGCCAGTCACCGGGGGCTCCCCATAGATCCTATTCCCGTTTCCATTTAGGCCCTCGTGATTTATAAGTTTTTGTCGCTGTAAATGTTCTTGAGCTTGAGCTTGAGCTTGTGCTTGAGCCTGTGCCTGAGCTTGAGCCTGGGCCTGAGCTTGAGCTTGGACTTGTGCTTCTACTTGTACTTGTGATGGAATTTGATGCAGTTGTTGGTGTTGTTGATGTTGCCGTTGACGTTGCTCTTGTTGTCGTTGCTGCAGTTGTTGCAGTTGTTGTTGTTGCAGTTGTTGTTGTTGCAGTTGTTGCAGTTGTTGTTGTTGCAGCAGTTGTTGTTGCTGTTGCTGTTGTTGCAGTTGTTGTTGTTGCTGTTGCAGTTGTTGTTGTTGCAGCAGTTGTTGTTGTTGCAGCTGTTGCGGTTGCAGCTGTTGTTGCTTTTCGTAATGAACCCTAATTTGCTCTTGATAATCAAAAGTCAGTTGCGAATTCGCCAGTTCTTTACTCGTTGCACTCGATGCACCTATTTGATATGCTCCTGGCCTCTGTAAGTGATGTGGTTGATATAATCCATAATAATTCATGCTTGCATTGTTACTGCTAAAATTTAATGAAGGAGCTCGGAATTGTGAGTTTGCACTATTAGCATTGTTTGAGGCTCCATCTGATGCTTGTTGAGGATCTATAAGATCATATGTCGGAGTAGATGTATTACCAGTAGTTTGGAACTCATCCGAAGGAGACAGCTGATTGTTGGCATTTGTGCTCGCAGAGGTATTGGAACTACTGAAGTTAGGATCGTATACTTCGCCCGCAACAGAAGCTCTTGGAATTCCCTTTGAGATACCTCCACTTATCACTCCACTATCAGATGGGTTCGCAGTAGGTAAGGCAAAATTTCCGCTCATCTTCTTTTTGTTAAGCCCATGCCGCTTTTTAAACTGGCTGAGCCAACCGTGGCTGAATCCCACCAAACGCTTTGGATCATCCACTCCATACTGATGAGCATATATAGACCAGTACTCTCTCAATATAGGCTCATTTATCGGCTCATGTCTTTCGAGTCTCTGCTGCACTAGCAAGTCCATTGCTAGATTTATCTTTTCATACTTGAATTTCACCTTTCTTCGGCTATTTTTTGAAAAAGAGGTTCCCGCCTGGTTCAATCTTTCCCTTAGTTCATCTTCATTCTTTAGCCATTCGCTAAAAGACGAGGTGGAGATCGAAATTTCATTTTTATATCGTTCGACCGTTTCCAGCTGTGGTCGATTAGATTGGTGGTAAAAATCTAATATTTGTATTTTTTGCTCAAGTGTAGCTCTAGGAAGCTTCTTTGGCGACATTTTTATCACTTTTTAGCTTTACTAGTTACCTTCCAGTCCGTGATCTTTGCTTTTCAAGCTATTCTTTCACCCAAATAGTCTTCCAAAGTAATCTACTCTGATAATGAATATCCTTTTTTTCGGAGGTTTTCGACCTCTAAAAAAACTGAGGATCCTGATTGCGCGGTGGTGAAAATCTAGCAATGAGAACTCTGAAAACCCTAAGAACTGGCATCATATAGCCTTTTACAAATAGTGCAATTACCTATATAGTACTAAAAGCTTGTATTTTTGATAAATATCGACTAGTTTTCATATCACATTATATGTAAAGAAATTAGTGAGAGGTTCTGCCAATTTTATCCATGACTGAGTCATAAGCAACTTCAGATAAGTCAGTACCCTGAAACTCCGAAGCGACACCATTCAAAGCTCTTCTCAAAGCATCCTTGGAGGATGCGTATACCATTTTCGTTCTGACAGGAGCATCATCAGGCGCCCAGGAAATGAAAATGATTTTAGATCTCTTTCCTTCAGATCCAAGATCGTATTCAAAATCATAGATAGCGTATTTACAATCATGCTCTGGCAACTTATCTAAAAAGGAATCGTAGTCTGCATCAGTTGCTGTTTCCTCGACAACAATTTTAGTTTTGTCGTCACTCAATTTATAGATGATGTACTTGTACTTCTTACCCAACTTCAAATCATTGAAGGCGGTTAAACATTCGTCCGCGACGGTAACTCTGTAAAATTGTTAGTATTGCTTCTCAAGTGGAGAAAGTTTACACAGTGCAATAATTCACTTACCCTGATCTTGACTGCAATTGTTAGTACTTACTAAAAACTATAATCAATCGAATAATTCATCCTTTGTGATATAGCAAATATCCTTACGTGATGAAGCACTTACCATTATTTATCTTTTCTTTGCTAGATTTGCTAACTTCAATCGCTATAATTATGTTCAAACAAACGCTCGACGAGTGAGTGAACTGATACAGACCCCCTTGTGGAAAAGGGTTACCCGCACATGAATGAATCTGACGAGTGCGCATACTCGAGACTTCACCGCTCGGTAGGCAAGCCGATTCAGATCCTACCATAATAGCATAGCTCCTGCGGATTCCAGGGACTTGACAATAGGGCAAAATACCTCCTATCCAAGAAAATGCGTGTATCTGGAAGAAACTAGAGTCTGTAGAACATTTATACTCGAATAATTTAATATCGTTCCGCAGAGAGTCGCATTGCATGAGTGCGACAAGTGTACTTTGTGGGCCACTGCACATGGAACAAGTTTAATTCTATACATATGGGGAACTGCCTCCTAACTAATAAGGAATTTCTACTTCGTGTTGTAAAGCAGCGTTGGTATAACAGAAAATAGAAGTCAAACTAACTAGTTGCGAAATTACTTGTATATATTTAATGATCAAACTACGTACGAAGTGGGTACAGAAAGCAGATTCTTACAGCGTTCGAATATAAGCAAGACAGTTTTATATAGTTAGTCTCATTCAATTGCTTGAAGAGGTATCATGTAGAGTGATTTATGCTGGATCAGTTTCTTTTCCATGGGAATAGAAAAGCGCCATGCGCTATGTGTTTCTAAACAAATACACACTACATATGAACATATAAATTTGAAACATTGAGTGTTAGCAAACGTAAGCGTATATACAATACCGAGTCTGCTAACGTGTGAGTTTCATAATCTGTGATAAGATGTATCACTATGCTAAGTTGAAACACATAATGAGTAAGAATAAGAACTATATAAGATCGTCTCTAATGAAGCTAGTTCATTAGAGAGAGTGTTATCCTCAGTAAGTCTATATATCTTTCAGAATCAATATTATTAGGGTATAAATCCTATAATCTCTAACATTGAGTAGTGGATGATACGATGGCCGAGTGGTTAAGGCGAAGGATGCAGGTTCCTTTGGGCTCTGCCCGCGCAGGTTCGAACCCTGCTCGTGTCGCCAAATTTTTTTCATTTTAATAAATTTGTCCTATTATGTGCAGGACGATTTGTTCTCTCATAAAAATTTGGATACCACCGTGATGAAAATCTTCCCATAAAGGCAAATCTGAGGCACTAGATATTTTATGTATCAAGAATCTTTGAACACAAGAAGCTATGGCTCTTAAACTATACGAGATATTGGAGGTAGAGGAATCTGCCAGTAGCAATGAGATAAAAAAGGCGTATAGGAAGTTGGCGTTAAGATATCATCCAGATAAAGTAACTGAAGAAGAGAGAGAAGAAGCTGAGCAAAAGTTTAAAGAGATATCCCAGGCATACGAAATATTAATTGATGAGGTAAAGAGAGAGAGATACGATACTTTTGGTTCTGCTGACGACCTCAGAGGGGGCCCAGATTACGACTATGATGGCAGAGGATATGATGATTTCTTCGGAGATGGCGCGCAAGAATTCACTGCAAACGATTTCTATAATTTCTTCAACAACATGAATGGAGGTGTTCCAGGCGGTGGGCCAACATTCACATCGAAGCCTAGGACAAAGGATGCCGAATTAGATATTGAAGTCACGTTGGAGGATTTATTTAAAGGAAAGATCATAAGAAGCACAGCCACCAGAAACATCATATGTACCCATTGCAAAGGAAGCGGTGCTAAAAAGAATGCAATCATGAAGAAATGTGGTGTATGCGATGGAGAAGGCACTGTGCGTAAGATCCGTCGTGTAGGACCCGGGCTTGTTACGCAGGATTATGTCGATTGCGAAACATGCCATGCTACTGGAAAGATCTACAGATCCAAGGATAAATGTAAAAAATGTCATGGAGAACGCGTGATAGAAGAGACAAAGATTTTAGAGTTTGAGATAGCAAAGGGTTCAAGAAACCAAGATACCGTCGTATTGAAGCATGAATCAGATGAGTTTCCCGGGAAGGAGACTGGTGATGTCGTCTTAAAGTTTACATGCAAGGAGCATCCAGTATTCTCTAGGAAGGGCGATGATTTATACGCAAACTATAAAATTACTCTTGCGGAGGCTTTGTGTGGATTTTCCAAGGTAGTTTTAAAGCACTTGGATGGGAGAGGAATTCAGATCGCAACAGCCAAAGGAAAAGTATTACGTCCTGGCGACTATATCAAGATAAAGAATGAGGGCATGCCAATCAAGGAAGATAAAAGTTCATGGTTTAACTACTCTAAAAACAAAAGAGGAGACTTGTACATTGCATTAGACATTGAATTTCCTCCAGATAACTGGTACTTAGAGAAACAGGATCTTTTCAAACTTCAGAATATATTACCAACGTCTTTACAGAGCAAACGTGATACAGAGAAGCAGAAAATCGAGGAAAACAGCTTAGCTTCCGAGAATATAGAATTAATCACTGAATTCACAATTGCTCGTGAGAATGCATTACCAGATTATGAGAGTAAAAAAGATGATAATAATACGTATTACAACGAGTCATATGGCGCACAGCCTGAGTGCACTCCACAGTAATGATATTTAATGCATATAATATTAGTTAATGTATATATAACCGTAATAGCTAAGTCAAATAGAATATTTCAGAAATCTAATAGGGCATTGAGATCAGAAGTACTCAAGCCTATCTCATCATCACAAATAGCTTCGTTATTTCTGTCTGGCAATTCTGGAACGTTATCATAATCAAAGTCTAAGTTTATATCTTCTTTTGAAAAAGGCTCGCTCGTTATGTCATTTGGATCATTAAGGACATCATTTGTTTCCTCCATAGATGTTTTTCGTCCAATAAAGGTTGCAAGCTCGTCTTGTGTAATCAGTTCAAACCCAAGAGGTGTATAGGGTAAATGTTGCTGTTTCTTAGGAACAATTTCTATGCTATCTTCGTCTTCCGCCAATTTTTCAATTAGCTCATTAGACTTATCCAAAAGGGAAGTCTTTCGAACAGAGGGGTTGTTTCTATAGGAATTTTTCACGGGATCCACATTAATTTTTGCATCTCTCGTTATAGGTAAATGGCGGGCGTTCAAAACTTCTGTCCTCTCTGTAATGGTAGACAGTAAATTCAGAACATTTTCAGGTCTCACAACATCTTGCTTTTGCAAGTCATCGGTATCTTCAGGCCGCACTAACTCAATGGCACGATCTGCTTCATGAGGATCAAGCAAGGTCTCGTTAGTGAATTCGAGTTCATGGTGCTTACTTTTATTAACTTTATCCGTCATGAGTTCATCCTGACGGTATACAAAACCCAATGATGAATTGGACCGACTTATTCCTGGTGCCTTGTTGACATGTAATCTCTTGACCTGTGTTTTGCTATCTCCAAAAGAGTGCGTGCTTGATTGTGATCTCTGAAGCGAGGGAACCGCTATATTCTGATCCTTCCCACCTAAAGGGACTCTTGCCAGCCTTGTAAGGCCAGGCTTATGTTTTACGATTTTGCTATTCCTAAGCTTTCCATTCGACGTATTGCTTGCCTTGTAGTTCAACCTTTTTGTGTTTAGCAGCTTCGCGTTGAGGAGATTTCCTGACGCTTGTTCAACAGTGTTTTCTTTATCAGAAATGTCCATAGCGATCTTTGCAATACCTCACAAGCTAAATAGTTATCAAATGCAATTCCTTCTCGTTTTTATTTTTTGTTGAAGCCAAAGTTTCTTGTCTATGAAATAGGTATCTTTGTTTATGTTTTGAAACCCTTAAATTTCGCTCTTTGTTTGTGTCACTTGAAGAGTAGCGCAAACAATATCCAACCTTAGAACTTGCTCTAAAGCTATCCTTTTTTTTTCGATTTGAAAGATGACTGAGCTATTGTCGTAATTGCATATAATGTAGTAATATAGTGTCTATTGGTATAAGGATACTAATATATAACCTTATCAAGCTATCCGATAGTTCTGTTCGTAGAATATTTCACAATATGTCTGTATCCTGCATAAATATTGAGCGATATTGAAGAGAAGAGATAAAGTTATAGAAGTTGCTGATAGAAAGCATGCCTAGTAAAGCCTCGTTTGTAGCAGTTAATGCTGAGCTTACAGATAACTCCAGTTGGGTTTATCTCGTTGACTGGATCATGTCGCACTTGTTGGCTTTGGGGTTCATTTTTTACTTTAACCGTCTTCTAGGTTTTGCACTCTCCACGATACTAAGGTTTACGCTATGGCATAGATACAAAGTGAGAGTAAATATTGAATCGTTCAGCATCGCATTCGTTGGGGGTCGAATATTTATAAAAAACTTGACGATTATTACAAAGGATTATACGGTATCGGTCTTGAAACTTAGTTTTACCTGGCGCTATTGGCTCGGGTTGACTAGAGTAGCCTCCTTTACCTATGACAGAGACTACTTGTGGAAACCCCGTATCAACCGACATGATAATAAAAACCTTCCCTCCAGATATGCGCTTCTGTTAGAAGGACTAGAGATATTCTTTTATAATAGACAAGGTGCTTATGAGCATCTAATGGAAATCATAAACAACAATGGCGAAACTAGCCCGCACAGTACTGGTATGTCTGCAGAAGGTAATTTCAGCTCGAACGAAAAACTTAAGAATCGTACGAGTGGAAGGACCAGCACCTGTGAATCCTCTATCTCGGATAATGACAATTTTTCGAAGTCTTTCTCTCAGTCGTCAGGTATGAGTAACAATAAGGCTAATGATAACTGCCTTGACATATTTTTCTTATTGAGGCTTCTCCCTTTATCAATCCGTATAAAAAACGGCACCATTGTCATCGGAAACAGTCATACACCATCAATTTTGGCAATTTACTACACTTCGGCATATGGTATTATGGATATCGTCCAATCCCCTTGCATTATTGACAAGTACAGAATAATCTACAGCTTCAAGTTTGAAAAGTTTGAAATATCTTTGAAAGACAATATAACCTACAAGAGGAAAAATGAAATCGACGAATATAATACTTCAGATCATCAGAAAAACTTTACGGCCGATCTTAGGAAGGGTCAGAAACTACTTTATAAATTTAATACGGCGGTAAGTCGTCTAAGTGGGATATTTAGACGAAAGGTCCATAATGCTAACCTGCCCGAAGATGGCCCTTATAATGAATGGAGAGGATTGAAACGCTATCTCACAGACCAGCTAGATAGCCTGGATATTAGCGAAATAAGCGCAGATGAAGATTATGCAAAGTTCAGCCTCCTTTTGGATTCAGAGTCGGTAAAAATTAGCTACTATTACGATGTTCCTGGTGTAACGCCTATTCAAAATGGTAAAGGCGAAAAGTTCCTTGATCCAGAAACTGGAGTCGACCTTGAATTATCAGGCGCCACAATAAACTATGGACCTTGGGCTGAAAGGCGAAGGATGCCTCTTCAATCGAAGTTCTTCCCTGCGTCTTGCCATGATTCACTTCCTTCAAGAGATCATAACATGCCCGGCGCTTTGAGGACGTATGGAGGCTTTAAGTTTCATGTTATGGCTAAAGATGAATTGATTTTCCGTATACCTAGTAGAGAGCCAAGTAAACATAAGGAGCTTATAAAAAAATATAAAAAATCAAGAATGGAACCATCTGACATCAAACTTTCGATTCCATTCGGTTGGATTGAATTTGCCATGAGAAAGGGAACCACTTTTACCTATTTTGCATCTTACGTCCCAACAGATAAAGGCTGGCAGAATAGTCTCAAAGTTAGAATGAGATCTCCTGAAATGAGATCATCAGTCAATCATGATATTTTGTTTGTAACAGATTATCACAAAATTGACTGTGACCTCACTATGCCTTTGAAATGGAATGGAAAATGCTACTGGAAGTTCGATAATTTGAGCAAGAATGGTCGATTTTTTATGTTGAGAGAGCACACAATTCTACTCTCCGACATTTTTGCTGATTTTGCATCAGGAGTGCCTGTGCCATACGAGTCGCTTAGAATTTTTCAGTATACGATAAATTGGAAATTCGAAGGCTATAAATTTTATTTGAATGTGAATGACAAGAATATCATCAATAATCCTTGTGATTTCAATAGTAACAGCTACATATCATTTCAAGGAAGTAGCCTCGATTGCAAGATTTCTATCCCTTTATACGGAAGATTGAGAAAATCAACAGCCATAGATTTTTCCATCTTCTCTCCTAAAACTAAGTTGATGTTAGATACCCCTCCTTGGCATACCACAAATACATTCATGAAATCCAGTATCATTGGTATTGCAAATGATCTAATGATAGAGGGTTCCTATACGTATTTATCACAAGTAGAGGTTACAACTTCTAACCTTAATTTCATGAGGGTACTGGGTGACTATGTGACTTTAAAATTTTTTGGTTTCGTGGTTAAGTATTTATTCATCATTCGTGAGAACTACTTTGGTGATCACATGCATTTCAGGACGTTTGAAGAATATAACAATGAGTTGTACGAGAACAGTGATTCGATTTCTCTCGCATCTTCACATGAGAACACTCATTTTGAATATTGGAAGTGGATTAAAACACAGAATGATGTTGATACAATATTTATTTTTCAAATAAGACATGGTTTAATTGTGTTACCTTACCATTTATTTGATGTTTCCTCTCATATTGCCTTACGTTTCGACTCATTTGATATTGACATGAGATTATCGAATGTTTATTCTGATTTTCAGGCTGACTTTTCTCCTGTGAGCGCTAGGTATTTTTCTGAAAGCGGTATTTTCAATGAGCATGACACGATATTCAATATAAATAGGTACGATGAGATCTTTGAAAGCCTGACACAAGATTTATTCATAGATGGGTTCTCAATTCACTCACATCGAATGTTTGGATTGCCTCCAAAAGAAATATCATATTACTCTAAATGGGATTTTTCTACTGGAGGCATTCGAATCAATAGTGATGGGTTTTTCTTGAATGCCTTTGTGACAAGTGTAAAGCACTTCATTTTTGGATTTAAGGATGTCGAGAACGGATTGGGTGTTTCCTCGATAATCCCAAACGCAGCAAATTTTACATTTAGGTGCCCAAAAGTAGAGATAAAATTGAGCCCTAAAAAAACTGAAACACAGAAGCCCATATTCATTGTGCAACTCGTGAATGTTTTGCTTGCAACGCAAGAATTGGCGAATTCTCGTTACACCACCAAAGCTACGGTCACCATTTCAGAGATTTTATGTGAGGTCGTTCAATCTAATAATGACGATAAGCTAACTTTAGCTTACTTGAAGACTTCGTTGATATTGCATTTAATCGAGCAGGAGCCAAATTTCGAGGAGAACAGAATGACTCAACAGGAGTTTATCAAGGTTAATGACGCTCCATTCCATAGGTGTCCGTTTATTCTAGAACAACAGATGAGAGATGACGAATATGCTAACGCTTATGGGAGCATACTAAGTTCCATCACATTAGTAGATGCTTCGCGACCTTTAAGTGCCTTTACTTGCTGGCATAAAAAAACTCGACCAGCAAATTCGTTTACTAGCACAGAAAGCGACTCCTTCACATCTTCGGATGATGTTGACGATGAGGGCACTTCAACCTTATCAGATGAAGACAGGTACTACCAACCTAGCTACGTTGTTGATCCAAAATTTAAGTACGTAACGACAATATGTGATATGGGAGAGCTGGATCTTTACTTTACGCCACATGCCTTGAGTTCATACATAGAACTTTCGAAGTCCTTTCTAGATTTGACAGTTGCTAGCATTACTGATCATCTTCACTTTTCAATAGTTCTGAAACTTCAGCAGTTCTTATTAGCTCCTTCTATTGTCGAGAATATTAGGTTGGTCATCCCCACAGTTAATATAAAATATAGTGATGAGCCTGTGAGAAATGAGTCGCACGTCTTTTGCAACTCTCCAAAGGTTCCGCTATTTAATCTATCTGCTTGGGATATTTCATTTTCTTTATCGACGAAATATGAAAATGTAAATACCCTAATGGGAGCGTATAGTGAGAGGACTTTTTCGCTCAGTTTGAGAGAAATGATTTTCACATTTACAGAACCTTCTGCATTTAGCTTGCCTTTACTCCTGAAGTTTACAGACATTGAGATTTGGCAAGATATCAGTGGTTCAACGTGCAATTCCTCGTGTAACTTTGAGAACCTATCCTTTGAAGTTGATAGCAATCAGGTCATATATGCCTTGAAATTTCTTCTTGCTACTGTTGAGGTGATAGAACCCATAGTTAGACAGTTCAAACAATTGTCTCATACGTTGAGCGTATACATGAAAGAATATTTGTATGATATTACGGAAGCTGGCCAAAAGTTTCACATTGACCATGATCCAGGTGTTTTGACGAAGCCTGCTTATGTCTTAAGGTCACAGAAAGATCATGTTAGATATTTTGATAGTTGGAAAATATTGACTAGAATAAGGCATATTGTAAATAATTTACCAAGTGATTGGATCGTGGAAGAAAATAAGAAATTCAAGAATCTTGATTGGAAGTTGCCGTCTAATGCACTATCTAAGGTCTTGGAAGTATTCTCAAAATGGAGAAGTTGGGAAGTACAGAACGTAGAGAATGGTTTTATTTTCAAGTATGTTTTCGATTCACAACAGAAACAAGATAAAGGAAATGAAAATAGACGAGTGCATCTTAAAGATATATTGCTTCAAGTATTAGATGGAAAACAGAATGATTATATACTATTGCTGGGAATTACTTGGGTTCATTCTTTGAAAATTGGCCTTGAAGTTGAAGCTACTGATAAAGTGGATAGTGAACTTTCTACCTTGGATCTGATTGTGAACGTTGATTCTTATGAAAGTAAAATAGGCTCAATAACTTTTGCTTCAATCGAAAGCATATTAGATTGGTTTAAATCGATTACATTCACCTTTGATTTTTTGAACAAGAAAGACCATATTCTGCAGGTAAGTTCTCCAGCCAATTCCACTTTCATGTTTAATATGAATAAATTCTCTCAGAGCATTCGTTTGCCCTATCTTCTGATTAACATCAGTGGTAGCGAAATAATTATTGTGTCTAACGTCTTTGGCACTCCTGCTCAAAACGTAAATCAATCAGTTGTGAGCTCTGAGGTAGCTTTTATCGATGTGACAGTATCTAACAATGATACTAAGTTAGGGCTTTTTCGCTGCGCTAAACTATTTTTCAATATGGCAAGACCTTATGGCAAAAAGGAGGCGCATAAATTTGTGGTCTTGAATCTAGGAAAAGCAGATTTTCATTTATTTGATCCCAAAGTCCTGATCTTTGAGATTATCCAAAATGTGAAAGAGGAAGATTACAAACTTATCAGTAACCTATTTGTTGAAGAAGACAGCTCATCAGATAATATACATAAACCTCGCAACGTCTACCTTGATGAATTTTTCGAGGCTTGTGAGTCTTTTCTATTCATTAAACTACGTTTGGAAGAGTTAAATTATTCCGTTAATTTACTTTCTCCTATTAGTTTTGGTGGAAAGCTTCTCAAGTCTGAGATAGATTACTTGATCCAAGACCCAAAGACTACAATTAAATGTTCGCTTCGGGAGCAAAAGTTTGACTTGAGAGTATCCAAGATTCCTGTTTTGAATTTAACAAGCTCGGAGATCTTTGCAACTACTCAGCTAATAGTCACAGAGAATTTTGATGTTGTATCGGCTGAATTGAGTTTAGGTTATACTAAAGTCTTCATTCCTTACGCCATTAAATCGATAGAGCTCGTAGAATTGGCAATCCAGAAAATTATGAGTTTGATTCAAGAATTAAAAAAGTTTCGTAAAGAATCTCAAGACACTGATGATAAGATCGAACTTAATCCACTCAATGATAAGAAATTCTTTGTAAAACTCGATTTTAAATCCAATTATTTTGGAATTTCAACGGATATAGAACGGTCTAAAATATCTCTTGAATGGGAGGGGCTACTTTCAGCGTTTTCTAATATTCCGCCAATGATGAAGGTTTCTGATGTCAGCAAATTCAATTGTTCGTTGTTTCATGGATACTTTTCTTTACCTTCGTTACGCTTCTCTGTTTTTGATCATACAATTCCCACGGGCTTATCAAATGTTTTGAATGTTGATTTCACGATCAAAGTTTTAGATGATAGTGATTCTGAAGATGCGGCACATTCGTTGCAAATAGAATCACTGTATTTCAGGGTCTGTCTCAGTCCTCAGTTGATCTGCAGGCTAATCAATATTTCTGACAAATTATCCTTAGCCATGAATGGACTAAATATTAAAGGAATTGATAAAGGTTTACTTTCAGAGAAAAATGCTGGGTCTGGCTACTTTCCACAATTCAACTTAGTGCATGTATTATGTTATAACTTTTGTATTGGATGGATCTTTGGAGATGCAAACAAGAATTACCCAGGCTTCATACTTGGGGCTGAAAGATTTTTCGCTGTCGGTGAACGGGAATTGGGTAAGTTTACCTTAGTTGATGCGTATCTATCTGTTGCCAAGGGAGGGAGATCATCGGATTTCTACAATGTGAGCTCGGACACTCACTTTAACAGTGCCCTTTTACCAAAAGTTCAATTGATATATACAGTTGAGAAATCGAAAGGACCCAAAAACATGCTTGTAAGAGTAATAGGGGATAAGTTAGATGTTAATCTAATTTCTGAATCTGTAACCATTTTACGTCTGCTTACGAATTCTATTTACATAGTCCAAAATTCCTTACGAATGAGGAATGCACTCAAGAAGCAGAATGAGAAAGCCATGGGTAGCACGAAGGAGTTCGATTATTTTAACATTTTTAAAAAATACTTTGGTACGGTTGAATGTTCGATAAAGTTTGCTGGTTCAAATATTGTCATCTATCGAATAAGCGATACCCAAAATTCCTCATCTAGTCCGTCTCTACTGTTTCACAGTCCAGCCGTTCAGGTGGCCACATTATTCAAATACGACAAAGAGGTAAAAAAGCATATAATTAAGGCGGAGATAATGACTTCCTCTTCAGATAATGTCTTATACCCGTCATCAATACCTGTTGTTAATGATATAATTGAAGGAGTCAAGAGAATGGCCAGTGTTTATCGCTCCGAGGAGGCGCCTACTAAAACTGCCGTGGAATCTGATCTCAGAGATAATAGATTTAGTGAGATTTTGAGAGGTTTCGAGTTACATATTGGTTTAAGGATCAAGAAACAAACTTTGGCTTTGAGTTGTGAACCAACGGCTAAAGTCGAAGCTATTGTGGGTATTGATGATATTTACTGTCATATAAACTCCATGTCGTATGAAAGAATCTTGCTCTCCTCATCCCTTCGGATAGAATCCATTTTTGCCTCATTGCAGCATATTTACTCTAGAGAGGTTAGCGGATCGATTAATATCAGTAAGATATTGCTCAGTAGTTATCTTTCAAAGGATAATAATTTTGCAGGATATACTGCAGCCTTAATTTCCGAAATCGATGCTTACGTCAACGTTAAACAATTTCAAGATATAAGTTTATTTAAAGATATTTGGTTCCCCAAAAAACGGTACTACGACGACAAAGAAGTCGCAAATTTGAGTAAGAATGCAGAAAGTGCTATAGAAAAATCAGAGTTGGCCTCTCTTAGGACTTTTTCCTCAAGGTTTAAAGAAATCTCCAGTACTTCTGCCTTTCCTTGGGCTCTCACTCTCATATTACCTAAAGTGAACTTACGAGCAGATTTAGGTAAGGCTCTTGGTAATATTACATTTGAGGTTCACAAGAGTTGGGCATTTTCTAGGAAGTCATCGGATTGGAAACAAGAATTGGAACTAGGTTTCCAGTCAATAACTTTGACTTCAGAGGGGAGATTAAGCGGTACTCTTGCTGCACTGGACATGCTCTTGCGCTTTGTGGTAATCTGGAAACTTGCATCTAGTCCTACATTAGACGTACCTCTAATCTCAGTATCAAGCGGTATAAGTCTTATCCACGCAAAGCTTATGTTTGACTCTCACGTATTCTTCATGGCAAATATGAACGAATTTTCCGCTGACATTTACAATCAAAAGAGTATTCAGAACATCTCCAAAGATCATGTCTTCGGATCAATAAATTTAGAAGGTATTGATATTTTTATCACTTCATTAAGCGCATCCACTTTTCTCGATATTTATAACGTTATTGAACGTATGCTTCAGGAAGCAAGGGCATCATACAGGGAGACTTTACATGACTCTTATATCAAAGAAAAGTTTGAGGGAAACTCCTATCAACGTAATCTCTTTGAGGGAACTCATATTGACAGATTAATTAAAAAAGTTGAGACGAAAATGAACATCATTGCAGGTCATGCTTTGGTACACATATACCCATCTTCGTTTTCTAACTCAAAGGTGTTAGTATTAGATATGAAGCAATCCTCTGCAAATTTTCAAGAGAATGAATTTTCAAAAGGTATTAGCAACCAGTTGGAACTCAAATTAAGTCAGATGAAAGTCCTGCTTTCGAAGGCCTCCTTCAAGACTGAAGAATTCATTGCGATATGCACCGTGAATGAATTCATGGCTGCCGCAGAATCCACAAAAGGGGGTACAATTTTTACTTTTCCTTCTTTTGAAGTTTCGATGAGGACCTTTCAAAATTATAAGTCCAATGAAATTGAATATTTGTATCACTCGTCCTTTGGTGGTGTTATGGATATTAGATGGAATTTGGGGTCTGTCAATTTTATTCGTGATATGTGGTCTATTCATAAAACGGCCCTATCGTCTCGTATGGATTTGAGTAAGAAAGGTAACACCTTTGATACCAGAATAAAGCAAATGAATCATTCCAATCCAGATATTTCAGGAGATGTGCAAGAGCCAACCAAAAAATACACTTATACTCCTTTAGCCCCCCCTATAATTCAAGCACCACAGATTAAGGAATTGGGGACTGCAACACCCCCACTTGAATGGTTCGGCCTTCATAGAAATCAGTTTCCTGATGTGACGCATGAATACGTGATAGTTAACTTGCAGAGACTTGTTCATGAAATTGATAAACATTACTCCAAATTTCTAGATAGAGCATGAATATAAGCTAATTGGTAAGGATTCGTTCGAATTACTATGCACATATATATATACAAGAAAAAGTATTAAATACAGAAGGACCGAAATTTTGACGCTTCTACGCCTAAAATAACATCTGATACTCAGTGAGTCAAATACCATCTCCCCTTGGCTTTTCTTCTCGTTAAAATTTTTCTACCGTTCTTTGATCTTAATCTTGCTAAGAACCCAAAAGTGCGCTTTCTCTTTAAAGTTGAGGGTTGATAAGTATTCCCTCTAGACTTGAATCTCATTTGCACTGATCCTAAAAATCCAAATATCGAAGACTGTGTTTTAGAGAATGGTACCTTCCATAATGCTTTTTGTTGACTGATGAGATTATACAGCAAACCTGATGAGCCTTGCCTTGCTGACAGTGTAATCCTATTCAAAGTTGCGAAGGTCCTGGTTGGATGAGCAGCAAGCGGAACCCTACACCTCAAACCGGTTTTAATTCCAAGCATGGATAATGATTTTGCAAATTGAAAGAATGCTAGTTTCTGTAAAGTACTCAGAGTTTTCTTCTTCGTCTCGTACGGAAATCACAATTTTCAATCTACATGCTGTATATTACGCACTCGTGTTCATAAGAGTTAATTACATCCCTACCCAAATCAAAGACAAAAATGCGATGCCCTGCCCACATCATTCTGAAGATATAACCAGAAGATAATGTCTGCCACATTTCGTCCCAAGCGGACTTTACCGTCCGCTGTAAATTCACCGATAGTGTCTCATGTTTTGAAGTCTTCCTGTGTTGCTAAAAGCGAGGCTGAAAAAATACTAAGTGCATTTATCGATGCTAGTGATATTGATGAGATTGGAAAAACTACTTCTCAGGTAGAAAGTGGGTTCAAAAATGGCTTGTCCGGAAACTCTTCTAATGGTCCAGTTGTCATGCAACTAAAAAGAATCCAGAGAGAATTAAGAGGACTCCCTCCTCTTTTGGTCGAGCTGAGTCAATCGACTCAGAAGTCTAGCTTCGAGAGTGGTACTGAAAACAACAGAAAAATAAAATTCGACGATGATGAGAAAGATTCAAGTCTTCCTTCGAGAAAGAAAATCAAATTCAATGAATCTGAAACTGCGCCCTCTCAAATAGATAGCTCGAATACATCAAGTCAAATTGTTGGAGACATTGATCAGCTCATTCCGGAACGAACGAACGAAGAAAAGAAGGATGATTCAAATGTGCTGGATAACGAGAATATAGACGTGAAGAATAAAGGCGAACCAAAAGATTTAAGGAAAGAGAAGGAGTCCAAAAAGACGAAGAAGGAAAAGAAAGACAAAAAGAAAGATAGAAAAGATAAGAAAGAGAAAAAAAGAGTAGCAAAAGAGTAAGAAATATGAGACTGATGTAACGAATGCAATTGGTAGAGATGAGCATAAAAAGGAATAAGCAAGAAGCACATTTCTCTTTGAATACTACTAAACGGTTTTTAAACACCTAGACTTTTAAATAATTAAATTATATTGCATATCTCATTATAGAGCCCTTCTAAACCTTCTATTCGTAAGGTGTAGCTACTGCTATTATTCAGCTTTTATGTATTTAGATGAGGAAGCGGTGATGTTGATGCTTTTTGTGTAACTTTGAGTATTGCATCAATTGTTTACATCCCAGCTCAGCGATGATATGGAACAAAATAGAAGGGAATATGAAAAGACGACCTTATAAAAGGAAGTATTCCGATGCTGAGCTTGAAGAGGACTCAAGTAACCCTCATGGTGTATCCTTTATTAATAATAGTGATTACGATGTTGAGAAAACCAAAGAAACAAATACCTCTAATGCACGCCTAGCGCAATCTCCCCCAGCATTTCTGCCCGAAGAAGAAACATCAGTAGCATCTTTCAATCACATGAAAAGTTTAAATGGTGCAGATAAGAATCAACATGTAGGGCCACCTCCCTCCTTACTGGATGCAAATGAAGAAAGTGAAGAAACGGCAAAGAGAAATGGTACTGTGGACAGTCATGAACAAGAGAGACGTGATATTCTTGGCTCTAGTCGACTAGTCAAGGATTTGGATCATGAGAATTCTCTTATACCAATTCAAACATCTCCCATTAAGTCTAGGTCGCTGGAAGCTCCAAAAAATTCAAACGAAACGCGTCTAGTTATAGCCAAGTTAGTACTAACAAACTTTAAATCATATGCTGGAGAACAAACGATAGGTCCCTTCCATCCTTCTTTTTCAACAATAGTTGGACCGAATGGAAGTGGAAAATCAAATGTTATTGATTCGCTCTTGTTCGTGTTTGGATTTAGGGCGCTGAAAATGAGACAAGGTAGGTTGTCTGAGTTAATACATAATTCCTCTGAGGGCCAGAAATTAGATTTTTGCCAAGTCGACATACATTTTCATCGTGTAATCGATAGTCTGAATGGTGAATTATCGGAGATCGTTCCGAATTCGGAACTAAAAGTCAGTAGAAAGGCCTTTAAAAACAACTCCTCTCAATACTTTATTAACGGGAAGAATAGCAACTACACTGAGGTCACTTCGTTTCTCAGGGGCCAAGGAATTGACTTGGATCATAAAAGGTTCCTAATTCTACAAGGAGAAGTAGAATCTATCGCGCAGATGAAGGCAAAAGCCGAACGTGAAAACGATGACGGCCTTCTAGAATACTTGGAGGATATAATTGGGACCACTAAATATAAGCAATTAATAGAGGATAGCTCGATTAAAGTTGGTGAGCTTAATGAGGTGTGCGTGGAAAAAGAGAAAAGATTGAATCTTGTTGAGCAAGACAAAAATATGCTTGAAGATAGAAAAACAGAAGCACTTAAATTTCTAGAGTTAGAAAAGACTCTTATATTCAATAAGTCTTTAAAGTTTCGTTTGAGGATAGCGAACAATGAAATAAACCTAGATTCTGCGAAGCAGAAGTTGAATGAATTAGAAGAAAAACTTGAGAAGGAAAGAAAAGAGAATGAGATAATAAACAATGAAATAAAAGACTCGGAAACAAAGTATCTGCAACTATCTAAGGATATAAAGATTAAAACTGATCAGCTTTCTCGGGTTACTAAGAATTTAAAAGCAATAAAAAGTAAAAGAGTGATCATAAAGGAGAAACAAAAGAATATTACCACCAGGAGAAATAGGGCCTTGCAAACTATGGAAGAGCTGAAAAGAATGATTAATAGAGCTAAGAATGATTTGAATAATGGCGCCAAATCCTTAGATGAGTACAAAGAAGAGCAAGAAGCATTGTCAAAATCTTTGGAAATTGAGAAAGCGACATTACAAGAAATTCGAGGTCGTTTAGCAAGCAAAACTGCACCTTTGACTCAGGAAATGAACAAACTTCAAGAACAGTTAGAACCATGGAATGAACAAGTAAAGAAAAAAGAAAATGAAGTTCGAATGATAGTGGCAGCGGTGGAGATTCTTAGGAAGAGGCGTGAGGAAATTTCAAAAGCTCTTGAAGAAAACAAATTGCGAATTAGCAAAATCAAAAGTGAAGGAAGGCAAAAGGAGTCAGATTTAGAAGCTACAGAATTAAAACTTGAGAATATTCTGAACCAAATTGAGATTGGTGAAAGGCAATGCGCGAGTGAAAGAAGAGATCTTGAAATTGAGAAATCTGCCGTCGACTCATTTAGGCAAAGTGTTCAAGAAGCGATCACCTCGATATCTCAGATGAATAACAAAAATAAAGTTCTTTCGAGCTTGATGAAATTGGCAAATTCAGGCCGCATTGAGGGTTTCTATGGGCGACTTGGAGACTTAGGCACAATTGACGACCAATACGATATTGCAGTGTCTACTGCGGCCCCAGGGTTAGATTCGATGGTGGTTGATAGTGTCGAAACAGCACAACAATGCATCCACTATTTAAGAAAGAACAACATAGGATTTGCCAATTTTATATGTTTGGATAAATTGAGAAAGTTCAATATGTCTCCGATCTCAATTCCAGGTAATCCTTCAAGTGTTAAGAGACTATTTGATTTGATTAGCTGTGATAATCTGAAATTTTTACCTGCTTTTTACTCAAAGCTTTTTGATACCTTGGTTGCTTCTAACCTTTCTGAAGCAAAAACTGTAGCTTATGGCCCTAAGAGGTTTAGAGTAGTGACTTTGGATGGCAAGCTTGTTGATACTTCAGGTACTATGTCAGGTGGTGGGAAATCTGTTGCTAGAAATGGAATGAGGCTTAGGTCGGCAAATGCTTCTAAAGTAGCGCCTTTAGTTGGAATGAATATAGAGAAGCAACAAAATGAGTTAGCAGATTTGGAAAGCAAGTTCGAGATATCTAAAGTTACATATCAAGAGAATTTGCTGAAGCTTCGAAGACTCAAAGAAATGAAACCGGATTTAGAGCTCACGATATCGAAACTTAAGTTGGATATTGAGTCTCTCGGCTCTGAAAAGAAAGAGCTTCAGAATGAGATTCGTAAACTGATTGAGTGCGATGAGGCAGATAAGGATGAGGCTAAAGTCAAGGCACAAATTGAAGAGAAAGAAAGAAATATAGAGCAGCTAAATTTAGATAAGGAAAAGCTCAAACTACAGATGGTGCCACTTGAGAATAAAATTAAGACCATAGAGGATAAAGTAATGGAGATAAGTGGTGTTGAACTTAAGATTCAGAGTTCCAAAGTCACTTCGATTAGTCTGAAACTTGAAATATTAGATGCAAAACAATCTAAAGAAAGAATAAATACTAAGAAGCTAGAGAAAGATATTAAGAAGTATGAAGCACAGCTTCAAGGAGCTCAAGATGAATATGAGGGAGCTGATAATGAATCACGGGCCATATCTGACCAAGAAAAAATCCTTCTTGTTGACATTGATGCATTTGAAAACGAGGTTGAAAAACACAAGGAAGATATATCCGAATTTGAATCATTATTAGAGGATATACGTCTCGATTTAGAAAACCGCAGAAAAAATATCAATAGGTTCAAATCCACTGAGATTGAGATTGAGAATAACATAGAGAATATTAAGAGCAAGATCAAGAGCTTGACAAAATTCATACTTGATGATAGCGCAGAGATAAACTCCCTATCTTTCCGTGACGTTAAGCCATATATTGACTGGTTAGATGAAGAAACACAAAAAAGGTATAATGTGTCTACTTTAGAAAATATCACGCATGAAGATTTAATTAAAATCAACATGGACGAAATAAACGAACAGATTGAAGAATTGGAGAATTATATGAGTAGCGTGAAAGTTGACATAGAAGTATTGAAAGAATATGGGAATAAAAAAAGTGAATTTGAAATGAGGTTCACCGATTTCAATGCTATGATAAAAGAGAGGGATGAGGTGAAAAGAACTTGTGAGGAGTTAAAGAAAAAAAGATTGGACGAGTTTATGGAAGGATTCAATACTATTTCGACTTCCCTTAAGGAAATGTACCAAATGATAACTATGGGAGGTAATGCTGAACTTGAGCTTGTTGACAGTTTAGATCCTTTCTCAGAAGGTATTTTGTTCAGTGTCATGCCACCAAAAAAATCCTGGAAAAATATCTCGAATTTATCTGGTGGTGAGAAGACATTGAGTTCATTGGCGCTTGTGTTTGCTCTCCACAAATATAAGCCAACACCGCTTTATGTTATGGACGAGATCGATGCAGCCTTGGATTTTAGAAATGTTTCCATTGTGGCTAATTATATCAAAGAAAGAACAAAGAATGCGCAATTTGTAGTCATATCTTTGCGTAACAACATGTTCGAACTATCTAAGCAATTAGTGGGAATTTACAAGATTAATAATATGACGAAGAGTATTTCGATTCAAAATAAGGATTTTCTGCATGATGATGAATAAAGAATATGATCTAGCATGAACGTTCATTTTATATATATATATACTAGCATGATAGGGTTATAATGCATTATTCCATTGAATTTCGTTGTGCAAAGCAAAATCAACATCTGTTCTTCGCTTGAGAACAAACTTGGAATCAAACCAATCAATCAAATCAATTAGACATGTAGTTTCGTTCATCTGTTTGATATCCTTGCGAGGAATCACTTTATCTAACATCTCTGAAAGATGATGCTGGGTTATTCTGAATGGCAAACCATAACTTGTAGCAAGGTCTAGGAACATCTCAATGCAAGACCAAGGTGTTTTGTCATATCCAGCAAATAATGCCGGATTAGCTAGTATTCCTCGTACTGACATAACGCCATCAACCCCCGTGTACTCTGCAATCCTGTAGGCATCTTCTAATGAGAAGCAGTCACCGTTGGCTACAACTGGAACGCTAACACTCTCTTTTATGATCTTTATGGCATCAAAATTTGCAGGTTCAGAAGACCTTGTATTCTTGGTTCTCCCATGGACCGTTATAAAATCCACACCACTTTCCTCAACCATTTTAACAAATCTTATTGTTTCATTAATATCTTTGTGAATTCTAATTTTTGTCTCTATAGTAACTTTATCACCATATGTGTTTTTGACACTTCTAACCATGGAAGAAACTAATTCAGGTTCTGACATTAACGCAGCACCTATGCCCTCTCTCACTTGCTCTTTTATAGGACATCCACAGTTTATACCAAAGCCATCAACATAGGGGTTAAGCATTTCAACAAATTTAAGTAAATCCTCTACATTGTTGCAACCAACTTGAACTATGACCGGTCGATCAGCCAAATTCGTGGTGAAATCGGAATATCTAGCCACATCATTCCTTACAAACTCTCTAGCAAGAATCATCGGCGTATATACAATATCAACATTGTAATGCCTCACTAGTTCCCTGAAGGGAAGTTTTGAGTACCGAACCATCGGCCCCGCAATAAATGCAGGTCTCCCATTCATTCTCTTCATGGTCTGAAGAATCCGCAAGGGATCATGTTCTGGTTTCCTTAGAGATAAGTCATCCTTAAAATTTGAATTTTCAGTAGAGTGCATGAACTACCAGAAGGGATTCCTTCAGAATCGATGTATATGATCATGAGAAAGACGATGAGCATCATGATAGACAGGAAAAAAAAAAAAAAAAAAAAAAAAAAAATACTTGCAATAGGAAAAATTCAAAATTCTTCTAGTCAACGTTTCTCAACATAATAATATACAAACATTACGTAGGATATATAATACACAGCAATATGTCGACGAAAGTTCACTCTTCTTCAGAACTTTCCGAACTGACATCATCCTCGGACGACTCTTGGGGATTCGCGTAATCAATAGGCTCATCTGCATCCTCGAACAATTGCAACTGACTCCTTAATTGTTCTAATTGATTGGCACCTCCACCTGAAGTCTTCCTTTTTTTCTTATTCATCAAGGACGAAGATGCCTTCTTACCGAACAAAAAATTGTACAATTTCAAAACGGTTCGATCTTCTAGTTGATCCATGTCTAATTCAACTTCCTCCTCATTAGTCAAATCAACATCATCCTTGATAATTTTGATAAGAGATTGTAACTTCTTATCAGGTAAATTTGGAACCATATCACTAACTTGCTTTTTCATTTCATAAGTAACTACAGGTTGTTGGAAGCCAGAACCATCTACCAGAGATAATTTTCTACCATTCTTTGCTTTCCTTGCCTTTCTGCGTTTACGCTTGGCATCCCTCTGCTCCCGCAATTTTGCAAGATGTTGTTTCTTCAAATCATCAAGCTCACGCTTCATTCTAGTTAGCTGATTTTCTAAAAATTGAATTGCAGGTACACTAGATAATACTGACTCATCATTTTCAGCATCCTCGTAGTCATCTTCACTTGAATCTTCCATATCAGAATTAGGAGGGGTTGGTTGAGCTACTGGACGATTAGCCCATTTCTTATCGAAAACGGCTTCAAGTCGATGACCCATCATGTTAACGTCAGTGCCTTCAGGATTGAAGGTGTAGCAATTTTTAAAGACAAGTCGTACATCTCTTTCAAAATCATCGCCATTCTCGTATTGATTGTTAGCAAGCTTTGATTGAATGGTACCTAAATCCATTGGCTCTTTTATGATTTCATGATAGGTTGGAATATTTAATGCTATTGGATCAACAGGAACCAAGAAAGGAAAGTTATAGTTATAATGCTTCTTCGACATCAACTCTTTTATCGTCTGGTTACAGAATCTTAATTCTGCGGCATATTTCTTCTTCCTTGGCCTTACATCATATGGTAGTTCTTTAGATTTGGGTGGATGGATGGTTCTCTTGGGCCTGTGCGCAGCAACAGAGTTTCTTTTATCTATATCAGCGACTATGGCTCTTCTTCTCGAGTTTGCGGGTACAGAAACACCATTACTTGGTAATACCTTTGGTGGCATGTTCAACATATGTTTCTCGAAATGAGCCTGCACATTCTTAGCCATCTTCGAAATGCCGCTCTGCTCTCCGTTGAATTTGAGGCAGTTACTTACCATCAAATTAAAATCCTCTATAACTTGATTTGGTTCTTCATATGCATTCAAATTAATTTTACGTTCAATAGTTGATAAGTCCATCGGCCGTTTAACGTAGTTATAATAAAGGGGAACATTCAATTTAACAGGATCGACAGGTTGCAAAAATGGGCCTGCGTCTCGCAATCTTTTTATCGCCTTGATAGTATTGTGAGCAAACTTCGCCTGATGTTTTGGCATTGGATTATCGGGAAGATTATTAATATCTGGTTCTGACGGTGGTTTGGGGGCCGGCTCAGTGAGCAGTTGTTGTGCAGAAGTCGCCTCATTATTAACTTCATTGGCTTCTTCACTTTTCTGTCTTTTGCCATCATTCTCTGGTAAATCATCTAGCCTATGTTTCTCAGGACTGGGAGATGGGTTTGGAGGCGACAATGGCTTCTCGGGCTCCACTCCTTTACTCATACTCAAAGGACCATTTTCTTGCTTCTCGCTGCCAAAAAAGTTATCTGAAGAGGGTGTCTGAACCGGAGTATTCGTCTCGTGCATAGCTTGAGTGGGCTCTCTCACGTCCGACATTACTTGCATTCAAATATATATTCTCCGATAATATACGTAAATCTGAGAGCAATTGTCACTGTATGGCCTTACTGTAATTGTCGTCAAGGTGCTGAAAAAGCTTTCCTCAATTGCGAATATATATGCTTAACCAACAATCAACAGATAAAAACCACAATCGTTTGAATCAAAGATGCGTTGACTGTATGTTGAGTTTTTACAGATAAAAGTCACGTGCCGGAGATTCACTAAGTCTCTCAAGTGACTCCTAAATTTATCCAATCAAAAATAACAAAAACTGTGCGCTTTGAAATTTTTTTCGAACCAGGAATTGTACTTTATTTATATTCGCGACAAGTCAGCCAAATATTTGATAACCGGGGATGTCTACGACCGGATTTCGAACAGGCTATCCAAGCAACTACTATTCTGTGTCGGGTGGCAAAATTTTTGTTTTGCTCAGTATCCTTCTTATTAAAGCAGTAGAGTGTAATGTGCTGGAAGAAGAGGCTACTGAAATATAGAAGCTTGCTAGTCCATATGGACAAGTTAATAAACTATACATTATAAATATCTGACCATTTCTCCCCTTTTTTCTTTGTGGAAGCTATTGAACACATTATCTTTCGATACCTCATTATTTCCCCTGCGCAAGCTCTATTCTTTGTTGAGGGAGATGGCAAGGATATATCAGTAACTCATTTAACTTTCAACTGTTATTTGGCTTCTGTAGTTTGTTTAAACGCGCTTGAAGAGGCGCCACATCATAGTACACTTTCTGATAAAGCGTGTTATCTATGGGAAAAATGTGTGTTCTACCACCTACGCTGGCTGTTACCAACAAAAGAAACAGCTACGTGTCTAATATGGATAAACCGGTAAAGTCGTTTGCCGGGTAACGGTGAGATTCATGTTATTCCGGTCGATGGTCGTGTATTGTACATAAAACATAAAAGGCGAAAGTCGCGGTTTTACAAATGGATAGTAAGCAAGTCACTAGCTGAGAAGCCTTTGTTGCAAGTAGGACATCTTCTTAGTCTGGCGGCCAAACGTTCTTGAGCGCATGAATGGCAAAATACGTGGCCGCATGCAGTAATTGCAGTATCCTTCCAGTTTTTAGAACATACGGAACACTTAGCGATGGAACGAAGAGCTTGCAATTGCTTCTCGTCTTCCTGTATTATCAATGACGTGCTGTTTGACTTATATTTTCTTAGAAGCAGATCAGTGGATTTGAATTTGCTTTCCAATTTTGAGTAGTTCATTTTTAAATCGTCTAGATTCTTCACTGTGTCCAAAAGCTCTTTGTTTTTGGACTGCAAATTCTCTTTCAAGTAAGAGCATTCTTTCTCCAAAAGAGTCTTCTTAGAAGTGAGGACTTGATTTAGTTCTCGTAATCGCCCACTCTCTTGTATAGAAGATTCCTTTATTACTCTAAAATCATTTACTGAGTTATTCAAAATTTCGATCTTTTCCAAATATGTCTTCTCCATGTCGTTGAATTTGTTTATAAGCTCTTGCGATTTAGCAACTTGAGCCTTCAATAACCTATTTTCGGCCGCAAGCGAGTCCTTTGCCCGCATCGCTGCAAAATACTTCTGGTCTGCCTTAGTTTTTTCTATCGTTAGTTTCTTCACCAAATTCTGCTGATCAACGACATCGCTCAATTTTGATATGGTGATAGCTCGTGATTCTTGAAAAACTTTTTCTATTTCCTTTATTTCACTAGTAACCATGCTGACCTGTTTTATTAATTCTTCTTTTGGCAACTCTGAGAGGTTCGCATTATCTACGTTATCGTGTCTGGATTCTTCAAGACTATTGATTCGCTTATTGAGGACCTCAATCATTTTATTCAATTCTTCGTTAGTCTTTTGATTTTCTATCTCGGATTTCAATATAGCTTGCTTGGATATAAGCTCATCCCTTATAGTCCGGATCCTCACTAAATCACTTTCACATTTAGCGAGCTGTGACTTGAGCAGCTCATTTTCGTCCATTAGATCTTTGCTCACGATTTGTATTATATTATTTTGCTTTTTCTCCATTTCATTCAATTCATTTACCGCAGTGTCATTCGCTTTCTGAAGATTATGCACGGTCTCATTTAAGTAGTTATTCGTAGACAAAAGCTGCTGGTAAATTGCACTCTTTTCTAAGTCATTTGCGTCTAAGTTTGCAAGTCGTAAGCTTGTATTTTCGAGATCTTCTTTCAACTTTCTATTTTCCGATGCAACAAGATCTATTCTTTCCTGTAATAAAACGTTATGTGTCTTGAGCTCTTCGGCCTCTTGATTGATTCTTTCTATTTCTTCTTTTTCGACCGAAAGAGTGTCATTGTTTGTGCTTTCGTTATTTTGTTCATCAGGTTTTTCATTCGTTTCTTCCTTAACCTCAGTCCCATTATTCATGCTTTCATCTATACGGGCTACTGTCTTTGAATTTCGCCTCTCCTTATCTTTCAAAATCCCGCTTATATATTCATTCAAGTCCAAAACCTTCTTCTCTAGATCCTGCTTAAGTTTTATTATGGTGTTATTCTCAGATCGTAACTTGGCCAAATCACCGCTTACTTCCTTGATCTTAATTAATAGGTCCTCTTCTTTTATATGTGCTAGAGAATTATCAAAAAACGGGGTTAAAACAGCTAGAAGCAGATGCCTTCTCTTTTCCAACGTTTCTGTCATGTCAGCAGGATCTAATTCACTGAATCCTACTAGTAGCAGTTGGTCTACCTCTCCGCTATCATTCCTTCTATCAAAAACGTTCACTATTTCCTCATACCACAGATCTAGTATACCTATTTGTTTCTCTGCAGTTGCATACTTCTCACGAAACCTATCTAAGTCCTTCAAAAGTGAATTATATTTATCCTTATACATCTTCATCTGGCGCCAGATGGCCTCTTTTTTGAAATATACAACATCTTGTTGTGTCAAGGGACCTTCTTCACTAAGAGTATTCATAGGCTTCTGCCTCTTGGCAATTGGTCCTACTGTCTCGGATTCTCTCTTCTTATCAGATTCAGAACTCATTCCGACAAAAGATATCAAATAAATTATTGAATATTGAAGACAGTACGAGGATATAACAAAAATAGTTCAAAAACGGCAAATCCTTATTATAAACTCGTTTCTAATGCTCAATATGAATTACTGAGGATATCTTATACAGTAACAAATGATACACTGTACGCTGAAATTTTTTGTTCACTACGCTTTTGAGTATTGGACGACCTATCATTATGACTATCTGAACCAAAGCTGGTTAGCTCTGAGCTGTAGTAACCTTTAAAGCTATCAGCCTTTTGCCAAGCTAGTCATATCTGTTACTTTTCAACGTTCCCAATGTACTATCAATAGTTTCCTTTTGTAATGTATCGCATCAAAGCAAGGTTATATCGTCTACTCTTATTACTGTCATTAAAGTTCGAAGTACTCAATACCTATCCTTTGTGGTACGAGTCACCTTTGAATTCGAACTTACCATGGTGCTTGCTTCATAAACACTTAAAGGTAAACTTGGATCCGTAGCTGATGCTGCGCTCAAAATTTTTTTATAGATTGCGCTTCAGTCAAAAACTGTAAGACACTGAATGTAAGAGACAAAGGTAGAATGATTCTATGCAAACTTATTGGAATAATCCTTGTCTTATGCTTCCAAATTCAGCTGATATTATGCTATAAGGAATACTTGTTTAGAGATTGCGATGAGGCAGGATTTTGTAAGAGGAATAAAGAATACTCAACGAATATAAAGAATGATTTGCACTATACGCCTCGATATGCCATTGATTCTACTTCCATAGAAGTTGATGATACTTACATGAAGCTTAGTGGGAAAATTTTCAAGTCATTGCCAGTCAACAGCAGTCAGATAGAGTTAGACTTTAGTTTGGCTCTTCTTCATAATGGTGTTTTGGACTTACAAATCGACGAGAGAAGTAGGAAGGACATTAAATATGCAAACTTATTCGTAAACAAACTTCGATACAATGAAACAGCAAAGTGGTCATTCAAATCTCAAGCATTGGACTTAATGCCATTAGATCAAGTAGAATATGTGATCAAAAAGGAAGGCATAAACATTAAATATGGGGTTGATTTGGCATTTCAAATCGACATAACATTTCATCCAATTAATATAGTTGCATCAATGCAAAAAGAACCATTAATCGTAATGAATGAAAAGAACCTTTTAAATATCGAACATTACAGAAAAGAATCTGACAATCATTTGCATCTTGGGGAGGAAGAGTCGAGCTTCGATATGTTTCGTGATTCTTTTAAAGAGGCTAAAGGTGTAACTGTTCCTTTGGGACCAGAGTCAGTTGCCTTAGATTTTACTTTTAAGGGCTTTAGACATGTCTATGGAATACCAGAGCATGCAGACAGATTTAGTTTAAAAGATACTTCAGATTCAAAGATGCCTTATAGATTGTTCAATGTTGACATTTTTGAGTATGAGACCGAGTCAAAGATGCCTATGTATGGAAGTATTCCATTTATGTTGGCGCTGAAGCCAGGTGCCTCTGCCGGAGTATTTTGGGTCAATAGTGCGGACACTTTCATAAATATTGACAAATCAAGCTCTGAAAAAGATACCAGTACGCACTGGATATCAGAAAATGGGGTTTTGAGGGTTATGCTAATGTTGGGCGAGAATCCGTATGATATCAACAGGCTATATGGTTCTATCACTGGGTATACACCTATTCCCCCTCAATTTTCCTTGGGCTATCACCAGTGTCGTTGGAACTACAACGATGAGGATGATGTTCTAGAAGTAAATTCGAATTTTGACAGTTTTCAAATACCCTACGATGTGATATGGCTTGATGTTGAGTACGCTGATGGAAAGAGATATTTTACATGGCATCCACAAAACTTTCCGCATCCTCAAAAGATGCTTCAAACGTTAGATCGCACAGGAAGGAACCTTGTAGTCATAATAGACCCTCATTTGAAAACTGATTATACGATAAGCGATGAAGTAGCTCTGAGAAAGATTACTATAAATACTCCCAAAAATGAAACATACGTTAATCAGTGCTGGCCTGGAGAATCAATATGGATTGACACATTGAATCCAGAGGCTTGGGCTTTTTGGGATTACCAACACAGGCTTTCGGAGGATAGTTTCATGGGCAGAGCTTTAAACTTGTACTTGTGGAACGACATGAATGAGCCATCCGTCTTTGGAGGTGTCGAAACGACTTCTCCAAAAGATAATTTACATTTCGGGAATTGGGAACACAGATCATTGCACAACTTGTATGGTCTTACATTTCATGAGGCGACATATAGTGCTTTGATCAAAAGGTTACTGTCTACGTCTCGGCAGAGACCATTCATTTTGACAAGATCTTTTTTTGCTGGTTCTCAAAGGACAGCGGCTATGTGGACTGGGGATAATATGGCTAAATGGGAATACTTGAAATCATCAATTCCTACAATTTTAACTATGGGAGTTTCCGGTATGCCCTTTGCCGGTTCAGATGTTGGTGGATTTTTTGGAAATCCTTCAAAAGAGCTATTGACACGGTGGTATCAAACTGGTATGTGGTATCCATTTTTTAGAGCACATGCGCATATTGACAGTCGTAGAAGGGAGCCTTGGGCGGTTGGTGAGCCTTACACGTCATTCATAAGAGATGCAATTCGATTACGCTACTCTTTGTTACAAATTTTCTACACTGCATTTTATAGATCATCTGTCGATGGGCTGCCCGTTTTAAGGCCCTTGTTCTATGATAGTTGCAATTCTATAGAATGCTATGATATTGATGATCAATTTTTTGTTGGCTCCTCAGGTTTGATGATAAAGCCGGTGACTGAGGAAGACGCAACTTCTGTTCATATTTATCTTCCTGACTTTGAGAGATACTACGATTATTCGAACGGTGTGTTTCAAAACAAAATTTATCAAAGTGATTCACCTACATACATCCAAAAACCTGTGAATCTCTCTGACATACCAATTTTATTAAAGGGAGGTACGATCATTGCAAGAAAACTTAGATACAGGAGATCTTCCAAGTTGATGCAGAGAGACCCTTTCACGTTAATCGTTGCCATGGGCGATCAAAGAAGCGCTCAAGGAGAATTATACATTGATGATGGCGAAACTTTCAATTATTCAAAAGGCGATTATACATATTTGAGTTTCAACGCAAATTCTACTGGCATTCATGGCAAGCTTGAGGGTAATGAAAATTTCATTAGTCATTTGTCCGTGTATATTGAAGATATTTTAATCTTAGGTATTGGTGAGCCAACGGAAATATTGCTTATCCAAGACAATATCTCCCGCAATCTTTCCTTTACAAAAGATGGTGTATCTGCTTGGCGCATAAAGAATACAAAGATTGATTTATCTAAAGCATGGTATGTGAAAGTGACAGCGAAAGAACCTTCCGATGAAGCTCAGAAGGATTGGACCCTGTCTTTGAGATTATTAATGCACCCCAGTAACGCTATATCTGCACTAACTGTTATGGAAGGAAATCTCGTCCTTGCTATAGGTGCAATTCTAGCCGCCCTGATCTTTTTATTCTATAGAAGATTATGAAATGTGTTCTTTGTACGGTATTATAGTATATAAGTATTTCCTTTTGTTGCATCTACCACTAATTTTGCGATTTCTTGGATTATTGCGCTTTTTTTTCTGAGTACTTGTTTCGACTCTTGAAAACTCTATTTACGATTACATTTTTTACTACCTTGTTGATACATCTAGCTGTTTTAGTTCAGTGATAAGAGCTTAAAAGTTCAAATTAGATGTGCACTTATACTTCGGTGTGTAAAGTAAGCTGCAAAAATCTATTAAACAATCCATAGTTCACACCTCGTATATACGAGCAAAAATACAAACTGGCAGCTTTTTGCTTTGTGTCATTTGACATTAAAAAAGTGATAAAAAAAAAAAAAACGAAATAGGTATTTAATTATACACATATATTTTCAACTGTCAGACCTAGCTCTGTCGATAGATTATACTAAGCCGTAAAGACCGGTAATTATAAGCGTGGAAACCTAAACTTGTTTAGAATCTGTACAGAAAGAAAGAAAGCTCGCAAATTTAATGACACAAGCTGTTCTGCTAACAAACTGACAATAAAGCAGGCGAAATACGAATTAAACAGCAAACTACGGGTGAACTGTCTTGCAAGGTAGAAGTTTACATTGAGCATGTCTACAGGTAAAATACCAACAAAAGTTGAGGACGGGGGAGTTCCCACCACCGCAAGTTCCAATCAGAGTGGTTCGAACGACTTTGTGAAAAAATTGTTCCAAATGCTACAAGAAGATAGCTATAAGGATGTGGTTAGGTGGACTACTAGTGGAGATTCATTTGTCGTGATAAATACTACTGAGTTCACCAAGGAGATTTTACCTCGTCATTTCAAACATAGTAATTTTGCGAGCTTTGTGAGGCAACTAAATAAGTATGACTTTCACAAGGTTAAAATTCCGAACGAGGAAAAACAAAGTTATCAATACGGTGAAGATGCTTGGGAATTTAAGCACCCAAGCTTTAGAATTAATGACCGAGAAGCTTTGGAAAACATTAGAAGAAAGGGACCAACGGCCAAGAAAAACATACAAGCTAATTTCGGGTCAACAGGAAACATAATAGATAGCCACAGCTTAAAGCAAATAAGAGATGAAATGGATAGCATGCATCAAGAGAATAAAAAGTTGTATCATGAGCTCCTGACACTACAAACGAAATACAGGACTTTAATAGAGAACATAATTTCATTGAAGTCGTTCGATGAAAGAATGTATCGCTCGATGAATATTTTGAACAATGGTCTCTTACAATCTGGTATTAAGGTTCCTCCTTTGGAAATTCCAAATCCGCACTTGATTAGTTTACAATCGTCTATCAGTCCTCCAAACGTGAGAGCTTCTGCTCAGATTCATCAAACCACACGTCCCGTGATCCCCGAAAGCTCAGCTGGTACTGTGGCTGCTCCTATGGCAGGCATGCAAACTGTTCCCAATTATGATCCTAATTATATGGCCTCAGGACAACAGGTGGTGCAACAAGGTCAAATGCAGCCAATAGTGAATCCGATGGTTTCTCATTCTCATAAAGTGTCTTCAGCTTCCATTGATGTCATTAAATCAAAACCTCAATCTCCGAGCGGACAGGCAAATTCTTCTGCCCAATCACCTTTAATTTCATCATCAGCGGTCGAGTCTCTGACTGGTGCGATTAATGCGATGCCAGCGCCTACTCCTTCGACTTCAGGATCACAGATGTCTCCTCAGGCGACTGAATCTCTTAGGATTGCTGAGCAATCAAACTTAACTACCACGAACATACCGAATCCGAAATTTCATGTATTATTGGTTGAGGATGACAATGTCTGTATTCAGTTATGCCGTAAATTTTTGGTCAAGTATGGCTGTCAGGTTACAGTTGCAACGGATGGGTTGAATGCCATTTCTACAATAGAACATACTAGATATGATTTAGTTCTTATGGACATCGTTATGCCAAATTTGGATGGTGCCACTGCGACCAGTGTAATTAGATCATTTGATACAAAAACACCAATAATAGCGATGACGGGAAACATTGAAGATAATGATCTTGTTACTTATTTACAGAATGGAATGTCGGACATTTTGGCAAAGCCATTCACGAAAGATGACTTGTATTCTATTTTAAGTAAACATTTACTCACGAATGCTGAAGATAATCATGCAGATGCACAAACAGAGAATGGCAATTTAATAGCGGATTTACAAGAAGATGCACATCAAACTATGGTTCTCCCTCAAGAGGCCCAACCGCTGAGTACCAATCCAACATCTGTAGAGGAACATGCTATGAAAAGGCAAAAAATCAATTAATATCTCGGAACTAGATAAACCACCAATCTTACGATCAAAAAATATTTATCCTTCTTCTTTAAAATATGTATCTTTGTAAATTTATTCGAATAACAATAATAAGATTGTATTAATCATAAAGAACCGTTTCGTTAGGAATGCTAAGTTTGGCATAAGATTACTCATGCAATATAAAATGTAATGCTAAATCGGAAAATGAATTACCCCAAAGCGTGTTGATTTCCGCGAGTGGTGTAATAAGAGCCCGTCGAAAGTACGTTTCTTTATAATTATACTCCACTGCCCTATTCATCTCAGTATTATTAATCTTTCGCCTTCTTCTAGACGTCACAGTTATGAATCCATTTTCTGGAGGAGGACTGTCTTCTATCAAGTTTCTCAAAAGAGATAACTGTCTGTATGACAGATGCAATTTAAGCTTACTTAATTTGCCCGTATGAGATGCAATATTGTTACCTAAAAAATATTTCGGTTGCCAGCGAGAAACTGCTTCCTCTGTCAACTCCAATGTTGCATGGGGGAAGAAAAATAGCGTATTCGAACTATTCAATTGTTTATCACTATCGACTGTGAACCCTAAGCGTTCCTCGAGAAGTTTTCTGTCATCTTCAGAGAATATAGGATCATACAACGAAATCTCGCGGGGGGTAATACCAAATTTCTCCCTAATCAAGTCAAGAAAAGCAAGCTGGTATAACGAAGGAATGCTTTCTGTAGGTGAGCCCAAAGCAAGACAATAGATATGTTCAATAGGACATGGCTCTAATGCAGCCACGCAGCGAGTGAAAAATTCCGAATTCCTTAGTATTTCTCGATATTTTTCAAAGCGCTTGATGAGCGACTCCTCGTCCTTTTCTCTAAAAGCAGTTTTAGTTCCAGGTCTCATTCTCCCTATCTTTTGGTACGCTCAGTAGCAGATGACAAGAGAGAAGATACGGATAGATTTTGAACTCTAAATTTGCTATAAACTCAGAACTGTAACTGCCCACGTCTTACTACGAGCCAATGCCGATTCAGATCGTTATTTAGAATTCTGAAGCTCTACTATATGCGCTGAATCTAAGAGTTTGATTGTTCTCTTTTTTTTTTTTATTTTTATTTTTTTGGATCTTTTTTAGTGAAGCTCATCGTAGATTCTCCGCGGGGCAATAAGAGAGCTTGAATTTTAGAAAAATTTTATAAATGCTCTTTGAGACTTAGTTATTTCTTTGCCCATTAAAACTCTAAAAATTTAAGGCTGAAGATATATCTGCAGTTAGGTGGTCAGGATCCGTTGCTGAACTTTAGCCTAAATTAGAGTAAGAGCTATTCTGAATCTTGTTAGTTCATAACACAGCACATCAAAGTGGAATTATCGGTGATTGGAACAAAGTCAGACATGCGTAAGTGCAAAGTCTTTGTTGGCTCATCTCATCCAGAACTTGGAAAATTAGTCTGTGAGAGGCTAGGTGTAGAGCCTGCTCCATGTACTTTGAAAAAATTTTCTAATGGTGAAACTTCAGTCCTGATTGGAGTTTCCGTAAGAGATGAGGATGTCTACATCGTTCAGTCAAGTTCTCCAACAGTTAATGATCATATAATGGAGTTGCTAATTTTGATTTCAGCTTGCCGTGGAGGATCTGCTTCCAAGATTACAGCTGTGATACCACAGTTTCCTTACTCAAAGCAATCGAAAATGAAGAAGCACAGAGGGGCAATCACTGCTAGAATGTTAGCGAATTTGCTCATAATGGCAGGAGCGGATCATGTTGTATCTATGGACCTCCATGCTTCTCAAATGCAAGGGTTTTTTACGAAGCCGGTGGATAATTTATACGGGGCTCCTACATTAGCAAGATGGATTCGCCACAATATCCCCAACTGGCAAGAAGCTGTGGTGGTATCTAAGAATCCCGGAGGAACTAAAAGAGTTACTGCTTTAGCTGATTCTTTGAAAATCAATTTTGCTATGATACACACCGATCGTCGTCGTGCTAAAGATGGTTATGATGCATCCAACAAAAAGGCGTTCATTAGCCCTAGAAAAAAGTTGATTGGTAATGAATGGGGCGACAATGAAGAGGATAATATTGTTTCAGAGATGCAAACAGCTAGGGTGGTCCAAGGACATGTTGTCAATGATGATTATCCACTTCCTCAAACTCATGTTACTACCCACAAGGTAAATCATTCTTATGAAGCCCTGGGTCAGGCGACAATTGTTAATGGTGATGCACTTGGGGGTACATTTGATGCAGCAAACTCAGATGATGAGGATGAGCCTACCTCAATTGCGCAAGAAAAACTTATTACTCTTGTTGGTGATGTCAATGGTAAGGCGGCAATCATTTTGGATGATATGATTGATAAGCCTAATTCATTCATTGCTGCAGCTGAGCACTTAGTACTCAATTGTGGTGCAAAAGCAGTTTACGTTGTTGGAACACACGGAGTTTTCAATGATAAGTGTCTTGAAACTTTGAACGATTCGCCCTGCATCGAAAAGATTGTTGTTACTAACACTTATCCTATCGAGAAAGAAAGAATCGAAAGAAATGACAAGCTTGCAGTGATAGATGTTTCCCCTATCTTTGCTGAATGTATCAGGCGTGATCATTTCGGTGAATCGATTTCAGTGCTATTCGATTCTTTATCAGCAATTGAGAACTTTCAAGAGATTAGAGCCGTTCCTAAGTCAGCTTGATATTTATCAGTATAATTTACGATGTTGGATGGTTTACAGTGTAGTTTTTTATCTACTTTTTTTTTTACTTGTACCCAACGATGCAATCAGCTGGATTGCAGGCCACATCTCGACAGATGCATACAAACGTATTGTCTGTAATTAGGGATGATGGACTAACGGAGCGTTGGTATATCAAATTACTTTTCTATTTGCCTTTTTAGAAAGCTAGCCCTTTTTGGCAATAGCACCGTGGGCATTAGTGAACATCATACCGTATCTATATAGGTTACACAAAATCATAATTAATATACAAATCGATACTTGATAACAAAGACACCGTTGCTTTATATATCTTTAGAATCATCCTTGATATGACTGATGAAAGTAGGGAAGCCAAACCGATCCCTGTGACAAACAAGCGTATTGATAGGTTATCTTTTTCGCAAGTCGCATCACAGAAAGCGAACTTACCTATGTCTCCTTTGTCTTTATCATCAAACAATCTTGCTAGTAATACACCTGAGACAGAATTGGCAATGGCTTCGATAGCTCCTATACTCGAGGGATTTACTCCCAAAACAAGTTCAGAAGAATGTATGAAAAGCATCAAAGAAAAGTTGGAAGATTCGTCAAACAAGCCGGAAAGTTGCTCAACGGATGATCCCACTGAGGAAGCATTAAAAGTGCCAGCAGCCCCTAGAACTGAATCTAGAGCCGGATCTACATCTTCCAATGGCGGAAATGAAGGTCTTAGTAGACTAAATAAGACACTTTCGAACTCTTCTGTCAGTTCAAGAAAATCCATATCACTTCATAAAGAACCAGAGGGCCCAAAAGAGCCCACAATTGGTAAAATAGGAGTCTGTGCTATGGATGCGAAGGTGATGTCAAAACCCTGTAGACGTATCTTGAATCGACTCATAGAGAACGGAGAATTCGAAACAATCATTTTTGGTGATAAGGTAATTTTGGATGAGGCTATCGAAAGTTGGCCCACTTGCGATTTTTTGATTAGTTTTTTTTCCTCTGGTTTCCCATTGGAGAAGGCGATAGCCTATGCAAACTATCGTAAGCCATTCCTTATTAATGATCTTGAACTTCAAAAGACATTGTGGGATAGAAGGCTAGTTTTATCAATTTTGACTTTTGCTAAAGTTCCCACTCCATACCGATTAGAAATTAGCAGGGATGGCGGCCCAAATATTGATAAATCATTATGGGCTAAGCTTAGGGAAATTGGAATGTCCGAGGAGACTTTACAGAAGTTGACCAATCAAGAGGAGCCTGCTTGGAAAATGGTTGACGAAGATACATTAGAAGTCGATGGCCAAATTCTCAAGAAGCCGTATGTTGAGAAGCCAGTTGATGGTGAGGACCATAATGTTTATATATATTACCCAAAATCGACAGGTGCTGGGGGAAGAAGGTTGTTTCGTAAAATTGGGAACAAATCTTCGGAATTTGATCCTTCCCTTTCAACACCAAGGACCGATGGTTCCTTTATATATGAAAAGTTTATGGATACTGACAATTTTGAGGACGTCAAGGCTTATACCGTGGGACCAAACTTTTGCCATGCTGAGACAAGAAAATCACCAGTTGTTGACGGGATTGTGAGACGTAATACGCATGGTAAGGAAATAAGATTTGTAACAGAATTGACTGAAGAGGAAACAACTATGGCGAGAAGTATAAGCGCAGTATTTAGACAAACAATTTGTGGGTTTGATCTTTTGAGGGTTAATGGAAAATCCTATGTGATTGATGTGAATGGCTTTTCTTTCGTTAAAGACAGCAATGAGTATTATGATTCCTGTGCTGCAATTTTGCGTAGTATCTTCATCGAGGCGAAGAAAAACCGTGATATGATGAAGAATAGCATTCCTCGGCTGTCTAAGTTACTTCATAAAAGCGAGTTCGAACAAAAAGAACAAAAATGGGTATTCAAAGGCATGGTTTCCGTAATAAGACATGCGGATAGAACTCCAAAGCAGAAATTTAAGTACTCTTTTAGGTCACCAATCTTTATATCATTATTGAAGGGGCATAAGGAAGAAGTTATCATTCGAGATGTCGCAGATCTATCAGTTGTGCTAGAGACTGTGAAAATTGCGCAGGAGAGAAGTCTTGAAGATCCCAAAAAGCTTAAACAATTACGTATAGCGTTGGAAAGAAAAATGAACTTTCCTGGAACTAAAGTGCAGTTGAAGCCTTCTTTGAATCCAGACAATCAGGATACCGTGGAAAAGGTGCAGCTTATCTTAAAATGGGGTGGTGAGCCTACCCATTCTGCAAAATATCAGGCGAACGATGTTGGAGAACAGCTTAGGCAGAACATAAAGCTCTTGAATAGAGCTGCATTGAACGATGTTAAAGTTTTCAGTTCTTCAGAGAGGAGAGTTATTGCTAGCGCAATTATGGCAACAAGAGCATTGCTCAATTTAGAAAAAGATCAAATGCTACCGGATGATTTTATTATCATAAGGAAGGATCTTCTTGATGACTCGAATGCTGCCAAGGATCTTATGGACAAGGTGAAAAAGAAGCTTAAGCCATTAATTCGACAAGGGGCAGAAGCACCACCGCTGTTTACCTGGCCTCCTAAAATGCCTCAACCATTCTTTGTGGTGAAAAGGGTTTGTGAGCTAATGAATTACCATAGAGAAATCATGGAGTATAATTTTGAACATGAGGACGTCACGAAGTTCCAGAAGACTTGGTGTTGTGGAGAGGATCCCTTATTGTTCAGAGAAAGATGGGATAAGCTATTTCAGGAGTTCACCACGGTTGAAAAGACACATCCATCCAAAATATCTGAGCTTTATGATACTATGAAGTATGATGCTTTGCACAACAGACATTTTTTACAAAAGATTTTTGCTTTTGATCCAACAAATCAGGAACTAATAGATAGATTGCGCAAAACATGTGGCAATACAATTAATTCTTCAGGTTTGGTTAGTGAATATCCAATTAATATTTTGGCGATGAACAACTTCAAGATTCCAAACGAGGCCAATACATCACCAAGCTCTAACTCTAATTCCAGTCTATCAATTCCTAATTTGACTTCATCCGACACTCCAGCCTCAGCTGGCTCTCTTGGTTGGGTGCTCAAAGGAGCATCGAGTGGTTCAAGTAAAACAAGTGAAAATCCTTTTGATCGCCCTACTTTCGCAAGATTAAGAGAATTATATCAACTATCAAAGGTTCTATTCGACTTCATTTGTCCCCAGGAATATGGTATTAAAGATGAAGAGAAATTAGATATAGGATTATTGACATCCTTACCGTTGGCTAGGCAAATACTCTCAGATATCCAAGATATGAGAGATAATGATACGGCTGCTGTTGTTAATTATTTTACTAAAGAATCTCATATCTATACGCTTTTGAACATCATTTATGGCTCTCAAATTCCAATGAAAATTGCAAGGAATGCTTTGCCCGAACTTGACTACCTATCCCAAATTGTATTCGAGCTATACGAGGCCGATGATCCTAGTGATCCGAGCGGTAAGAAACATTCTATTAGGTTATCTCTCTCTCCTGGCTGTCATACCCAGGATCCTTTGGATGTTCAACTTGATGATAATCACTACATCGGCTGTATACCCAGAATCAGTCTAACGAGGCATTTGGATATGGACCTCGTTACTCAAAGATTAAGATCACGGTTTTCAAGGGTTTCTTTACCAAAGAAATTCACTCCAGTTAACATATCTAGTCCTTTAACCAGAGGTATTTGAGTTAGATGTTCGAAAAATCTGCGAATATTTTAATTATATTTTATACTATATAACTTCAGAATATATATGGACAACTCAACTAAGCTTTCTCGTACAGCTCCCAATTGTCAATTATGTTCTTGATCTTATCAGACTTAGTTAACAGGTAAACCTCCTCGAAGTACTCTTTAGAGATCTGGAAGGGTTTAGCAGTTAAATTAGGAATATACTTGTTTATCAAATCTTTTGGTTTGACTGATGACTTTGGAATCTTCTTATTCAAGAACCTTTGGAAAGGCTTTACACCCGACATAAGATAGGAAGAATGGAAGGGTACAGATATACCTTTTAAAGGAATAACAGCAAAGCCTCTTTGCAAGTCAATTGGTTGTTCTTTAGCTGATGACTGAGCAGATACTTCAGATATGATTTCTCCTAAATGCTTAGCCACATCCTCTAACGACATTTGAGACTGCAATTTCACGATGTCAATTTTGTTTAGTTTAATAACGTTCAACACGTTGGTAAGAGTATCCAAAGCTCTCAAATCTCCAGCTGTCACATATTGTGTATTTTCAACGTTATAATTGACGATCTCCAATAACCATCCAGTTTGACTAGCCACTTCATCCACAACGAAACGTAAAGCAGCATCATTAAATGTTGGGCCCACACGAGTAGGATTGACGGCACACATACCATAGTTGGACCTTCCAAATTCATCTCTAGGAACGGCAACTTGCATCGTCATACCACGGTAAAACACAACATCAACCAATGACTCAATTGGCATAACGTTGGCCAACGAAGAGAGAGCAGAGTATTCTCCTAAAGAGTGACCAGCGAACATTATGTCTTCTGGAACCAACCCTTTGGATTTGATGTCTTCATAAGACGCTTTTTCCATCAAGGTCAAGGCTGGTTGAGTAAACTGTGTTGCTGATAATAATCCAGTTGGAGATACAAACTTGTAAGAGGTAGTTTCGTTATCGATATCCTTGAATATTTTCTCAGATTTGATAGCTCCATCATCACCTATAGTTTCAAACATCATTCCAGTGTAATTATCCCTTATTTTTCTTCCCTTGTTACCACCGAAATGAATAGTAAGCTCTTTAGGGTTATTTCTCACAATATCAATGATCGAAAATCCATAGTTATCAACGAAATGACGATCAGCTCTGTCCCAGACTTCCTTAGCAACATCAGAATTATCATACAAATCCATTCCCATACCTTGCTCCTGGGAGCCCTGTCCAGTGAAGACATATGTGGTAGTAGGTTGTTCGATCTCAGCCTCTCCGCTCAAAACCGATATACCTGACGCCACATTCACAGTTTCCACTTTAATTATCTTACGACCATTTATCATACCAACGTGCTCCATTCTCGTTTGCAATATATCATTGGGGAGGACCATTCCTACAAAAGAACACTTAAATGCTCTCACTCTAGAAGCGACGTTATCAGCAGCCCATTGTTCGACTAAACCTCTAATCGAAGCAGAAGAATACATTCCATGAGTTATAGTGCCTGGCAATTTTGCATACGCTGCAAATACCCTTGAGACGTGAATTGGATTGTAGTCACCAGATACTTTGGCATAAGGTTCATTCGTATTAGGTGCCTTTGAAGTCAATTCTTCTCCAGAAGAAATAGGTATAGAGTTCTCGAACTTAACAGCCTCCTCTATGGTATTACCAAATCTCGATAAGTAATCTGTTACAGGATTTCCGTAACTCTTGCCAGATTCGTAGCTGATAGTACCGACTTCAATTATCTCTTTAGTTGGCAATTCCAAGTAAGCTTTACCCTCCGTAACTATTGATGAATAAACATTCGCACTTCTGAACTTATAAGTAGACTCACAGCGGAAAGTTAAAACTTTATCTAATAAATCAACGTCTTTCTCTAAAGAAAACCATTCCTTTGATTTCAAGATAGCCAAATCCTTAGAAGAATTAAGCATGACTTGTACAGGTGTCTCTGTTATCTTCTGGAAAGTATTCTCATAATCAACATATTCTCCCCTATACAAGAATTGAGAAGTGACTTCCATCACCTTAATTGAATCTCTGTAAATGGAACCAATGACTTCCACAAGTTTACCAGATGCTTGATTCAAAACTGCTCTCAAGTCTGCTTTACAGGTGACTTTATCGCCTTTCTTCAAAGGCGTGGCACCGGGAAGCATCCTATACCCATTTGACAAATGTACTAGGTTCAAGATGTTGCCATCAATGCTCTTGGGGAAAATCGCTGTGATGATGGCTTTCCAGCCAATGACTATAGCAAAATCCATTGGTGCTAAAGTTTGTCTTCCTGGTCTTGGCACGAAAGCGTCACACTTGTTTCCAATAGCATGAGTGAATTCTGAAATATCCTTTCCAGTGATCTCCATTTCATCACAAGTAATGCTCTTTTCGACGTCAATGTCAAAGCTGCTAGGAACGGAATCACCGAACCACAATTTCCAATAGAATTCTTTAATTCTCAAGTTCCTTCCTTCCATTATTTCTAAGATAGGAGCGAATCCATCTTCTGGATAATACTTGAATAAAAATGGCAACGAAGCTGGTTTTGAACTTGCGGTCCTATGTTCAATTAAAGAAAATTCGATTAAATTCTTATCGAGGAGTTTGATTTCTACCACTGGCTTCTCTTCGCCATTCCATGTTTCATAGATTGTTAACTGAGTCTTATTGGAGTCATTAATATCCTTTAAGACAGCTGTCATATTAGATGAAGGAGCCAATACATCATGTAAAGGATTCTCAATATGATTCCAGTTCTGCACAATTCTATCTGTAGATATGAAGGCTTGGAGCCAATTCAACTGATCACCAGCAAGTAACTGAAGCCATGATGCCTTACTTGGCACCACTTTTCCAATTGTGTAGGTGATTGAGTGACCCGTTTTTTCCATTTTCACGCCGCTAGGAAGAGACTTCTCGTCAAAATGTTTAGGAATCTTATCAGCAAAATACTCAACAACTGGAACAAGTTTCTCATCATCTTTGTACACATCCTTTAACAATCTTCTGATATGCCCCTCATGTATATTGTCTAATATAGACTTAACTGGTTCGTTTACAGTATTGGTGAACTGAGCTGCAACTGGTCCATGTAAAATACACGTTCTTTGTACATCTCCATCAACTACGGCCTCAAGATCCTCTGATTGCCAGAGAGAATCCTTCTTAAAGAAAAATTCAAATCTCTCGTCAAGCACGGGCACAAATGGCGCTGGTTTCTGAGAAGGTCTAGAACAGCACATTAAGAAGTAATCACAATCTTCCTCGTTTATCAATTGAGTCTTAGCCGCGGGGTAACTCTCAAAAAACTTCTTAGTGAACTCAAAAGGCTCTTGCACTTGAGTATAGCTCTGAAGTTTGGAAGGTTGACCTGGTGCGCTAGTGAATCTCTCTTCGACTCTCCTCAAGAAATCACCATAAAAGTTTCTGAGAGAGATATCAATCCATCTGGAAGATTTGTTAACGTACATCAACTCAATCATCCTATTAGCTACTTCTTCGTACGTCATTTCTTGCAAGTCACATACACCTGAAGCATTTTTACCAAACCATGGTTTTTGATAATCTTTATTTAACTTCTCAATAATGTAGTCTTTTTTCTTTGTCAAAGCCTCCACCATCTTATTTTTAGTTAAAGAGAAGATTGTGTCATCCATTTCCTTCCAAAAAAGAACACCTCTGGTTGCAATCTTGTGAATTGGTTCACCCATTTCCGACTTAACAGTTATGATACCACCGGTAGGTTTCTTGTAGGTATTCTCCCACTGACTATCTGGAACTCCCGAACAGGCTGCGATCGCTTTCTTCGCATCTAAGGAAGTATGTGCTTCTTTAGCCGTCATCATACGGGATCCGAATAGAACACCATCAAATGGCATTGGGGGAAGCATGTAATCCTTCGACCAGGATCCAGTCAAATATGGATAAGTATCTTCATCTGAACCAAATCCAGATCCAGCAACCAAAACAATATTAGGACATCTCCTGATCTTAGAGTACATTTGCAAAATTGGTTGATGGAAATCTTCGTAAGAATGGTGACCACCGCCTCGCCCACCAGTCCATTGTAATACAATAGGAAAGTTTGGATGAGTCTTTGCAATAGTAATACATTGAGAAATTGCATCTATTGAACCAGGCTTCAAACCCAAGTGTGTTAATCCAAGTTCTTCAATGTATTCTGTCGCAACCTCCAATGATGGCACACCAGCACCTATAGACATTGACTGTATTGGAAATCCTTTACTTCTCAAATGCTTGATTAACGGAATTCCCCATTGCAACATTCTTGGATTGACATAAATAAGATTTATTCCGATACCGCACCCAGGCTTTATGTGATCCTTGACATCTTCCAAGGCTTTTTCCATCATTGCTGCAGAGAAGTAACCACCACCTGCTATCTCAATATGATAACCTGCATTAATTGTTGCTGCGACGATTTCTGGGTTCACGGTAGTAGGAGTCATACCAGGGACCATCAATGGTGCTCTGCCAAGAAGTCTAGAAAACTTAGTGTCAACATAAGTTTTCCCTCCCTTTGTTTTGACCAACTTTGGCAGGTACTCTTCTAACCAGTTAGGGGCCCAGTTAACTGAGTTAAGGGTGGTATTGAAAATCTCCTGTTTGAAACCATACTCGTTTTCAGGAGCAGGGACATCCAATGCACCCGCAATGATGACTCTTGAGCCTGTACCCTCTTTATTTCTATGAGTTAAGACACCCAAACCCGAGACACCACCAGGACCAAAATCGAGCAAGTGGGTAGATTCGAAATCTGTCGCCGTTTCCCAATGAACGGGGAACTGGGTGATACATTTGACCACATGACTGATTACTGATTTTTCCGATAACTTTTGCATATTCTCACCGTTAAAAGTGTCTAAAACGGGTATGATCAAGTTTTTAGTATCAAATATTATTGGATCATCTCTCTTATTGAAGTTTTGCACGTCATCTATAATTAAGCCAGTTGCCTCCTCTAATAAATGGGAGTGAAAAGGTGCAAATATAGGTAAAAATCTATTTGAAAACTTTAATTTTCGTTCGCTATAGGGAATTCTGGATTGCTCAAGACCAGCAGGTGCCTTAACTTTTCTTAAAGCCAAATTCAAACCATAAAGAGATTCTGGAGGTCCCGAAACGACAACATTTCTGGGCCCATTCACCAAAGAGATGGCTATGTGCTTCTCAGGTGGTAAATGACTATTGGTTTGCTGAATAAACTTCTCAACTTGCTCTATCGATAAGTCTCTAACTGATAACATTGGAGATGGCCTGCCTTCACTATTCTCGAGTGAGTCCTGAAGCATGGTTGGGGGTAAGGTAGTTCTTGGATATGTCAAAAGACATCTAGCACCAATAAAGAAAAGTAACGAGACCGCATTCAAAGAGCAGTTGATGAAGCTTTCCCAATCACCAGCAGTTGCAATAGCAGTTGCTGTCACTAAACCCTGTGAATGACCTGTAGCACCCTTCAAGTATCCAACGAACTCTTTTGGAGCCATTCCCAAGACTTTACAAGTAATAGCATAATGACAAAGTTGCAAGGCACAAATCAAAGGACAGGAGACAGGGACAGATAAAAGATAGTCCTGGTCTGGTGTTTGGTCTGGAGAGTTTAACCAAGTCAAGATGTCAAATCCCTGCGTATAAATCTTGTCTGCATCCTCTGTTGTTTTAACTAAATAGTTCAATCTGTCGGCTACCTTTGCTATGAGTTCTGAAACAAGGCCCTTATATGTGTCGTAAATCTCTCTCAATTCTTCAAAATAATCGTCTGTATTACCTTGGCCACCAAAAAGGGCATAAATCTTTGATTGCTTCCCGTGAAAGTCTGGTCTTGCGTGTCTCAATAAATCTGATTCTCCCTTACTTGTATTCTCCTTTGCATTAATGCTTGCAGCATAATAATTTTTAACGATCTCTTTTACTTTGGGCAAAGTCGTTGGATATGTCTCGTTGCTAAGTAAGCTCACAGCAAAAGAATGCACATCAGTCTTCGCTAAAAAGCTCTGATTGAAATCTTGTAAGACAAATTTCAAAATCTCATCAAATTGGCCAGAAGCTGTGGGACTTACCAAAGATGCAGTAAAACCCATGAATTTTGACACCAACTCCGCTGGCGACGCTGGCTCATTGTCCGAAGCATATCCCTCGGTTGCTTCTGGTAACGTCTTCTCAAATTGATCTTTTATTTGTAAAAAATTGAAAAACAATTGTGTAGGCACCAAGAATGTGTACTCAAGGCTACCATGGTTTAAGGAAAATGGACGATGCGTAGTGCTCATTTTTTGAGTTATTTCAAGCTTGTTGTATCCTGCGTTAGCTCTTCTATTATAAATATTGTTTCTTTATTCCTTCTTAGTCCTTATTGACTTATTCCTATTACCAACTACAACGTCCTAGATAATAAATTACTTGAATTACTCTTCAAATTAAATTTAATTATCTTATATTTTCAAAAAAAATAGCCGCCCTTTTTTTTTCATATATATAAATATTTCTGATTTACTTTGATGGGCTCAAGATTTTGGGTACCTCGATTTGCAACAGTTCTCCCATCCTTGATTTCTGAGAACTTTGGGATATCAGCATCCAGACACCCATACTTTTTTCTTGAATATCGACTGGCTTTCGTGCATCTGTCAATTTCAAACCTATTTATGTGCTTACTACTAAATGTGTCCTCCAAACGAGGCTGTAATTGGCCCAAAGCAAGTACCACAATTCAACACGAGAATCGTGAGACGCTAGCCAACAGACAAAGGACCGAAGCTTGGGTCTTTAGTGCAGGCAGAAAAATGTTGGGTGTTCTGTCTGCAGTACGAGGTCGAATGGTAGTGTTGAGTGTTGAACTGGCAGAGTACACCAATTTGGGAAAGTGAGCATTTCATCTGAGTAGAGAAGTACTCATGCGACATTGCTCAGAAAAATGTCCACGCCAACACCAGCACGACATGGCACTATTGTGAGTGTTTTTGTGTAACTTGGCTATGAATCGACTGCAAAAACTTCGGCCCTTGAGAGTTTTCAATATCTTCGTCTATAGGTAAGCGATCCAACGTAATGATTTAGAGTTAGATTATACAGAGTACACAGTTTTGTTAACAGTAATGGAAAGCGAATTACAGCTACTGTCAACACAGGCGTTGTCAAGTGAGGTCTGTATCAGGTGAGGGTTTGACGTGGTTTAAAATTGGTAGTTGTACCACACTCTTATAGAGAGTTGAACAATTGTAAATTTTTGTTGAATACTCTATTTATCAATTTATGCACTTAATATGTAACTTGCACCAGTAGATGCGTGGAGAAAATAAATACCTATATAGCTAGATGATAGCCTAGTTCTGTTTCGAGCCATGGGGGTTAATTTCCAGGAAGCGCCTTCTGCACGGCCTTGGGAAATTCTCTGACAATAAGCTGACAAGGGAATTCTTTGCACAAGTCCTTCTTGTTATAGTAGGGGACTTTATGAAGAAGCTCGAGGCCCGTTGATCTTTCGAGCGCGTCTACGGGCACCTGGAACGTGGTAAGAGGCGTGTCATTAGGGATCACTTGATTGGGAAGAACAAAAGCAGCCACTGAAATCTGTGCACTATTTTCCATCTCACCCACTACAAGTTTAAAGAAATGGGTTGGGACAGCAATGTTTGGGGGTGAGCCTATCACTTCATATTCGACTTTGTATTTATTTGGGTTTTCAGGACATTGTTTTGGCAAAAATAAAGGACCAGTCATAATGCGCACATTATCATACTTCTTGGTCAAACGACGCGAAAAGTCTTCAAAATGTGCCCAATAATCTCTATTGAAACCATCTCCTATTTGTGGTGAGATGTTAGTCAAATAGAATGTCTCATCCATCGCGAGCTGTGTATATTTAGCATCAGCCGCTGGCGCATTGTGACCTCTATCGTAGCCACTTCGAAAATAGTCTCTGAGTCTCGCCCTGAATTTCAAAGGGATAGCTTCGTCTTCCTTGAAGACAGACTTCTTTCGGTCCACGTCGTTTACTGACTTTATTGAGTCTTTGGTTATATGTTCAATCACCCAGTAAGGGTTTTTTGTTCTCCTATCATAACAACTTATGAATTCATTTCTCTGTTGTAAGTCATGTATTGGGCCCGGGAAACCATACTTGTAGAATTGATCTGGTCTAATTGAAGCTGGATCAAAGTTTCCCACCTGATTTGGCGATCTACTCGGTATAACTGGTAGCTTAGAATCCTCCACAGTCACAGTGTTGGAGCCAGAGGATTTGCCCCAAAAGTACGAGGCTATACCTATGCTACCGATTCCTAGGGTATTGTACAATATCTTACTCATACTATGTCGTAATCTGTTTGACTTTGGATAAACAAGATGAGAAAAAAAAATAAATGAAAATATAATGAGAAAGAGAAAAATTAGAAAAATTAAACGAAGGTGTTGCACTCTTGGTGCGATGCACAGTTCTCGCCAAATGTATTTACTACGCTGTCGGGGTTAGGCATACATATATTGTGTCTTGTAGTTATAGAAGAAGGCGTACATGTGTCTCTGCCTGATGATTAGCGTCGCATAGCACAGTTTACAACCCTAAGATAACAATTCGGATACTAGCGAAAAGTTCATTCTATTTAAAAAATCAATCACTTGTTTTCGTAGAAACTTTTTGTAATGTCCTTTGTTGACTAGTTACTAGTCACCCTAACTAACAGCAAAACTCAAAGATATATGAAAACTTATTTCGATTTATGCGAGACTACATTATTCCTGCGTAGGTAACAAGCTGATCCATGGAATGCAAAATTTTGGAAATGTACTCACAGACGACTAAAATACAAAATTTAGTTGACTATTTTTTTACTGTATTTAAATCCTTGAAGCTTTTAATCGCTTTAATAAGGCCAAGTACAATGATAGCAGAGGCTGGCCCAATGAGAGGAAGAAAAACTGCAAGTTTATGTTCATTAGGAAAGTATGCTTGTTGAACCATTTCTTTCTCGAAAAAAGCACTATTGGAACACTCAAGAGCCTGAGAGCTCAATTCCAAGGCTACTTGAAAATTTCCCGAATTCAAATTTTGGACAGATAAATCGATGTATTCTAATGCTTTTTCTACTTTTTGCTTCGTTAGTTTAGGAACAGAAATTTCATGCAAAGAGTTTGCTAATGCTACCAATGCCTTGAGGGTTTCCAAAGATTTGTGAATGTTTTTGATTGCCATTACTCTTGATAACGCATCGATTTTCAAGAAAGGAGAGGCTGGCTGTTTTGGCATCCCTAATATAGAGAAGAGCTGAGATGTGAATATTTCCATTATTCCCAAGATTTCCTCTTCATTTATAAAAGGTTCATCATCTTCAATTTTTTTGTTATATATGTATACCCCACCCCATTGAGGAATTAAAAAACTGTTGGTTTCAGACTTTTCTATGAATAGCTCTTTTCCCTCGTATGCACACTTGGGTAAATAAACGATGAAATTGATTGTAGGCTTTATATCATTATCGTCCAAGTTCCAATCTCCAAAATTTATGAAAGTTGGCAAATCTTGTTCTTCTACTATATAGCTGCCCTTCTCCGAATCAAATTTTGGCGCAATAGTCAAAGAGGAAAAATACTGGACCTGTGAACTCACAGTAAAGTTTGCGAAGTGTTTGAGTTTATCAAAGACGGGATTTAAGAATACTTCGGATTGTTCAATATCCCAATTAATAGGTCTTCCGTTTTCGACAAATAAAGAAAATAATATATTATAATTTGGAGAATACGGCATCATTAAATGATTGTCACTATCGAAATTATTCTTTGCCAAATGTTCCATTTGCATAATTTCTTCATCAAATATCTGATTTAATATTACATCAGAGACAAATTTGATTACTTCTTTCCTACCTATTACTCGTTCGGTGATAGTTAACCTGACATCCCTGGAAAAAGGGGAAATGTAATACAGTTCAAAAACTTCCTCCCCATTCAGATCTATGCTAGGAGCATAATCTAATTTGATATTATAAGGATGATTCTCCTTACTTATATTTTTTCTAGTTGCCTTTACGGACCACATATCAGCAACCGCAGGATACTTCTCTGCAATTCGACTGTCTAAGGAGTCTTGAAGCGACGCGACGAAGTTAGTCAAGGAGTTAGGTACATCCAACACAACGGGAACTTTGAGACGTATCATGTCTTTCAAGTTATTTGATAAAAACTCTATTCTTTCTGTTGGTAGATCTGCCCTGTAAATGGTCGTAGTCTTCTGCCATAATGGAATACCCAAGCTATAAACAAACAAGAAGATGGTCAAGACAATTACATTCCTTAATTTCTGCAGACCCCTGACGTCTTGGACTTCTTTAGAGTGTTCTTTCTTTTCGCTCATGCCTCACTTGTTAACTCGAAGTTTCAACAAGCTTACTTCGAAAGTCGCGATTTTGAATCTAAAATTGCGACAGTAGAAAAATCGAACAAAGTCTATTCTCGATAAAGGCATGTTCAAGAAGGATCCTCAAACCAAACCTTCGGCTAACATCAAATCGAGCGAAAGAAGGAAGTTGCTAGGTTCAATATGCCAATATTACAAGCTTGAGCCAGATGAATTGTCGAAAGATGAAGAGCTTAGGTTGATGCCAACGATTACCAAGCAGTCTACTTTCAAAAGTATCCAGGGCCACTCTGGTACCATTTACCTTGATAAGAATGAGATTCCAACGTGGTTCAAGACTAGAGACTCACAGCTATACCCATCGGTCTTCACAGCTTGGAGAAACCCCAGGCTTTTGCCACTTGTTCGAACTCATCCCCATGTGATTGAAGTTTTAGCGAACGGCGCTGATTTAATGCTTCCAGGAACAATCCCACCGTTCGATCAAAGAGTGCAAAAGAACGTTGTGGTAGGCGTAGTAGACAGTACTAGTCCTGATGTCGTTAAGGCAATTGGTATTTGCAAGCTTGATTTGAGAAATGTAAGCTCAGTTTTGGGTAAGTCTGGCGTAGCGGTAGAAATTCTACACGTTATAGGAGATACCCTATACAAGCTCAACAAGCAAGTGGAAATAGCCATTCCGAAAGAAATAATTGTTACCGATGAGGGGCAACACAATGGAGAGGATGAAGAGAAAATTTCAAAGCTTTCAGAAGAAATAAAGCCAGAGGAAGTGCCCAAAGACAATATACGGAATAATTTAGAAGATTCTGCAGAGGTTTTAAACGAGCTTCCGCAAGACTTGATTGATAACTTTTTCATCAAGGCGGCATTGCAAGCGATTTATTTGAATAATATTGAGCTTCCTATATCTTCCTCTAACTTTATGTCAACCTACATTTATAAAAATCTTCCAGTGATGGATCTGCAATACTGTAATATTAAGAGGACATCCTGGAAAAAGTCAGCCAAATTTCTCAAAGCACTTGAGAAACGGGAGTATTTAGAATGCAAAGGCAAGAATGATAATATTTCTATTACTTCATTGACTTCTAAAGATAATCTGATTTTTGAAAACTTTGTCCCACATAAGACAATAGGATCTACAGTGAAGCCAAGCTCGACACAGGTCACAAAAAGCCAGAAAAAAGATAAGTCGAATGAGCTTCAAGTACTTCAGATTTACAAGCCTACAAGTAAAACGAGAGCTATATTTAACGAGCTTGATGAGGACTTCTCGAAATGTTACTCAGCAAGCTCTTTAAAGTCAATTTTAGAGTTTTACTGTAAGAAAAAAGAGCTAGTAAATAAGAAGAACCCTCGTGAGATTGTTTTGAATGATACTTTAAGAGGTGCGACCAATCTCTCGTCCGGATCGTATCCTCGTGATACACTCTTTAAAGCCTTTCTTGGAAATTTCACAAAGTTATTCAAGATAGTTCGCCCTGGAGAATCTCCTGATCTGAAAGACTTGGTCTTACATAAAGGAGAACCACCTCAAATAAAAATAATTACCGAAATGAAGATTGGTCGTAAAGTTGTCACTAAGGTGCTGAACTTCGAGACATTCTACATTAATGCACAAACACTCGCGGGCGAATTAAAGGTGAAATGCTCTGGTTCTTCTACGATTCAGCCCTCAATCAATAATCCAAAAATAACTGAGGTCACGGTGCAAGGACCCCATGGCAAGCTCATAATAGACTTGCTAAAACAAAAAGGTGTTCCTATATCAAACATCGTATTCGAAGATAAAACGAAAAAAAAGAAGTCTAAATGAAGCTGGCTCCTTTTCTTTAAGAAATAGAGCATACGCTTAATCTTTTCGATAGTTTTCATACACTTACTATTTCATACGGTTTATTAGTCTAATGAATTACACATAATGTTATGACTATAATGACTATAATTTATAACGCTCATTACTGTCTAAAATTGTCTTAATACAAGCACATCACTATTCATAATGGCCTAGTTATGATAAGTGTACTGGACAATAAATCGATAGCATTTCGTCTGCTTAATAAACTCCAAACGAAGTAGAGTAAGTGAACCTAGAATGTCAACGATTTATATAAAAAAGATGTGCACATACCAAATTTTCAAAATTTTCAGTGAATTTACTTCATTATAGAATACCAACAAGAAACGGGCTGATAATAGAAACCAGTAAGATGTTGGCACAAATCAGAGCGAGCCAGAATGCTATTTTGAGAGCACCAGTAGTCAAAAGCTTCTCTCGCTATTTATCTGCATCATTGGTTTCTTTGAATGCGGCCGATGCAAGGTTGAAGAAGAAGGAAAAGGACCAGCAAAAAGAGAATAAAAGAAAATTAAAGAGATCACAATTAGTTAAGAATAGAAATAAGCAGGCTCCTGAATTGCATCCTTTATATATGGATATCCCGACCGCTTTGAAGTATATAAGAGCTGCGGAGGTTGGTAACCCAATCACTAGAACCACTATCAGCATATTAATGACAATTATTCCCGAGAGAGGCTCTAAACCTCTATCCGGCTCTGTATTTTTTCCAAGGCCACTAAAGGACAACAAAATTTTAGTGTTTAGCGGTAGCCAGGATGCGTTGGATGCAGCAAAATCTAAGGGAGCTACTAGAGCGGGCGGCCATGATCTCATAGAAGAAATAAGGGAAGGCAAATTAAAACTAGATGAATTTTCCCTTTCCTTTGCGACACCTGATATACTAAAGGATTTAAAATCAATCGCTAGGCTTCTAGGTCCTAGAAACTTGATGCCAAGTGAAAAGAAGGGAACAGTATCAGAAGACATAGCTCAAATAATTGAAAAGAATTTAGGAGCAACTCCTTTCAAACAGAAAGGACAACACTTGTCTATTCCCGTTGCGAGATGTGACTTTAGTGACTTGGAAGTAATTCAAAATTTAAAGGCGGCATCGGAGGCTATTTACGGTAGCCAACCTCCAGGTACTAAAAAGCCAAATATTATTGGTAAGACATGCTTATCTTCTACGATAGGACCTTCTATAGTCATAGATTTCAGAAACTAAATTGTATTTCTTGTATATATGTATATATTCTATTTGAAAGTTCTGAGAAAAATTGAGATCGAAAGCGCGATTACGTCTTTTGTGAACAGGTTACAATTGACGCTGAAGACTTAGCCGGTGACCCCAATATTGTAAAAGAATTAAGAGAATGAAGTGAAGTATGAAGAAGGAAGATCTCAATTTTATTACGTTTAATAGGTTTGTTGGTATTTTCGATGGAAACATCCTTAGTTGGTGTCCAATTATGGATATCTTAGCTGTGTCTATGAACAAGATGTCAATATGGGTCTTCAGATTGAACGGCGAAAGAATTTATTCTATCAATAATAAGTCTCCTATTATAGACATTTCATGGCAGCTTGATGGTAAGTGTTTTTGTGTTTCAGGAATTGATGGCTTTTGCAAGATTTATGATTCAAACACTGGCCTTCTAATTAATACAGTTGGAACAAGTGGCGCAAGACCTTGTTTAATTGGATGGTTTAAGCACGGAGAAAATGAAAAAGAAGGCGAAATCAATACTTTATTTCGTGTAGACGTTTTGAACCATCTTCCACAGCTTGCTTACACAGTGGACTTAGAGAGAAAAACTACATCGGGATATATCAACGAGATAAATAATACAGATTCAAATCTGTTGACTTGCATGTTCGCTATAATGGAAGATTCAACTTTGTCACTTACTATAAATAACCATTTTACCGTTGATAGAATATGCATCTCAGAAACATTGAAGTTTATAAGCTACGCGAACAAGTCCGGATTTCATTCAAGTTATCTATTAGCGCAGGATACAGAACATGGCACTCTTAATCTTTTGGAGTTATCCATTAAGGTTCCGACATTATTCAATTACAGGAAGAATTTTTATGACGTGCTTTTTCATGCGTCTAAAGTTGTATCTATTCTCAATCTATTTGAAGATCTGATCCAGTTTTTGAATCGTAACTTTTCCTCCTGCACGCAACTCTTAGACAGACAGCTATCAAACCTTTCAGATTCCTTGTCTCCGGATGAAGATGTACTGACCAGTAAGTCTAGTACTAAAGAAAGGCAAAGCAAGATCATCAATTGTCTTTACGACATTCTTATGACGGGTTTGATACCCGAGAAGTTGAGAGATTTTTGGATGAATCAATTGGGAGAGAGGCAACTTAAAAGACTAGGCAAGTCTGGGAACTCGACCTATGATCTCCTTAAGAAAGTTCTGTTTGAAAATTTAATTCCCTTAATCGAGAGACTTATTATAATTTTTAACGATTCCCAAGGCTATTCGCTATGGTTTGATACTCTCGAATTAAATAAGAGTGGAGTTCAACCTATGAAATTTTCATTCGAGAAGTTGAACGGTATCATTGAAAAATTGCAGAGCTTTCTTAAGCTATTGTACCAACTAATTTGGGCAGTCAATGAAGAGCAAAGATTATTTAATCAATTTTTGGACTGGATTCAAACGCTGATTTTGGATAGGCTAGCAAAAGAAGATGATTTGGCATCCTATTATGAATCTTTCGACCCAACGTATAAAGTATCTGATCTCATGACTTATATCGAGTATCATTTATTCCAGACAGAATTATTCGATTATTTTGAAATTGATACTTCGGGAAATTCAACAATCTTCCTGAAGGAGAGCAGATTCAATGTATTGAAGAATTTTGTGAGTCTACAACAAAGTATAGAGAATGATTTTTTGCAAGCTATTAAAGATTTCATTGGAAGCAGTGTAAGTATAAAGAGTCTAGTTACTCTTGAGACTGACTGTTTTGATAAAGGCAAATTAGATGTTTTTCATAAACATGGTTATGTGACGGCTCTTTCCTTGGACTCCACCACTTTAAGTATTTATCGATTTGATTCATTGAATCCTGCTAAATATAACAAAAAAACATTAAAGATTCCAAAAAAAATCATTTCGTATGATTTTGTGGATGAGGAAACAATCGCCATTTTAATCGAGGAGGAGTCTTATAGCGTCCTTCAAGTAATTGATGCCAGTGCTTTAATATGCATTGCGGATAACAGTATCAAAAAGTCATGTGTTGCTAAGAGAGTGCAATTTGAAGCTGATGATAAAGACAATATTAAAAGGCCCAAGTGGTTAGCAATAAATCGGGGTAGTAAACTAGCTTGTCTTCTTGACCAGAATAGACGAAATTATGCAGTTGTAAAGATAGATTAATATCTAGGGGAGATCAATATTAGACAGAAGCCTGTTTTCATTCTCATAGAAATTTTGCATCCAACAAATTTTATATTCTTTAGAAGGTTTATCATAATAGAATTGTCTTTTAACATAGGAACGAAATATCTTCCTAATGTTCTTGTCGCTCGGTACAAGCCTTTTATGCCTCTCTCGTCTCTCTCTGGGGCTGAGAGTATACTTCTCATGGTTAATTTTTTTTCTCATAAACTTAAAAAAATTAGGATTTAGCTGATAAGGAGGTAAACTGTCATCGCTTTTTACTGCCACTTTAACAAGATGATCTAAATCTTTAACATCCATAGGAAGAAATGATTTAATTAAGTTCTTACTATACAGCACTTTTTGTTTAAGTATTTTATCTCTACTTCTGATATGGAGAGGCAACCCTAGCCTGTTAGAAGGGTAAGCGACTTCAAACGGCCGTATCTTCAAGTGAGTCAAAAAATCCTGGTTTTTCAATAAGAAGGCGTGAAGCTTTGATGCCTTTTCCACGATAAACGTAATCTGGTCCTCATTTCCTCGAGAGCTCAATTTTGAAAGCGGTGCTAGGTCACCTTGAATCTTATTTCGTTTGAGCCCAAAATAATCGAGTAGACACAATTGATCTTGGCATTCCATTCGAAGAGCCGAGTCATATTCACTTGTTTTTCTTCCTACCCTTAGCTCTCTCAAGAAGTGCACCTCTGGCCAATATGGCTTGAGTTGATGTGAGCTGTACTGCATTAAATCCAATTTCCATCGAGATTTTCTTGATTTCTCTTTATATATTAAATCAAGGATCTTTTCAATTGATGCAAGTCTTACTTCTACAAGTACTTCGTCTAGAATATTCTTAAATCTCTCATACTTTCTCTTTGAATAGCTTAATCTTTGCGTAGAGATATTTGAGGCTAAAAATTCAGCTTTAGTTCTATCCTGTAACAACTGGGAGCTGTATCCATCAAGTGGAAGCCTTCTATTTCGCCTACACAATTCTTTGTACAAACATCTTATCTTTGTATTCATTGCAGGACTATAACATCATGTCCAACCGAATGAAAGTTTTCTACTCGCGAACATTGAAAACAACCTCAAACATCGGTTATTTTTTTTTTCCATTTACCAAAGCTAGCTTTTCATTCTGAAGGACCACAGAATGGCTTTGGCGGAAACGATTTTAAGGAAGATTCATAAGCTTGGAATAGTTCCTCGCATAATTAGGATTTTACCTGTATTTTCGCTCTTGCTTTCTTTGAGTAGCATTGCATGGCTATTAGTCCTACCACTAGACGGTCAATATAGGAATACTTATATTTCCGAAAATGCATTAATGCCAGGCCAAGTTCATTCTTACTTTAGAGAGAGTGAATGGAATATTCTTAGAGGTTATAGAGAAGCTGTGCATGAGCTTGAGGAATATAGTATCGAAGACAAAAATGAAAAAGTTGAGATGTGGTTAAATGACATAGGCTTGAAAACTGCCCACTTCCTGATAGACGCTACGGGAGATATTTTATATGGTATTATGCGGGCTCCAAGAGGTGATAATACGGAATCAATGGTGTTGGCCGTGCCCTGGCTGACTCACGATGGTCGCTTCAATGAAGGTGGAATAGCCACCTCACTTGCATTGATGAGATATTTTACCAAAATGTCTATTTGGTCAAAAGATATAATAATAGTGATTCCAAAGAACGGCCACGTGCCTTTAAGAAAATGGGTTGAAGCGTATCATACATCATTGGAGTTAACAGCAGGCTCGATTGAAGCAGCTATAGTTCTTGAATTTCCTGGAACGAGTGATTACTTCGAATATTACGAATTATTTTATGAGGGCTTGAATGGGCAGCTTCCAAACTTAGATTTACTTAATACGTTGAATACGGTTGGCCAGAACGAGAACATCAAATGCTCTATTCAAGGTGTACCACCAGAGGAAATTTATAGAAGAACATATGCGTCAAGGCTCAAAGTCTTAATCAAAGGAATAGCAAGCCTTGCACTTGCTGGATCTAGTCGCCAAAGCCCAGGATGTGAAGCTTTCTCTGGCTGGCAAATACAGTCATTAACCTTAGTGGCTAGAGGAACCTCTGGTCATGATATAACCCAGTTCGGTAGATTGGTTGATTCTACATTTAGATCGGTCAATAACTTGCTTGAAAGATTTCATCAATCTTTTTTTTTCTACTTAATGTTGTCTCCTTGGAACTTTGTTTCGATTGGAACCTATTTACCTTCAGCTATCTTGAATGCCGTGTCCTTTGCAATCAGCGCTGTTGGATGCCTCCTAAACGGTGGTGTTCGATTCGATGATTTCACTAAAGGGCTGACCAAGGTATTAGGTATTATCACCCTCCTTGAACTATTCTGTTTTCTAAATGCAGTCACTCTACCATACCTAGTCTTGAATGCTAAAGAAGAAGAAGAAGCAATAATAAGTATCTTGCTAAACGGATATACTTTTTTCAGCCTTATCATATGCTTACTTCCTAATTTTAACTCAAAATTCAGAAAATATCACTTAGAAAAATCCATTGCGTATATGAATATTGCATTGGCAATATTCATTATATCTTTATTAATTACGGTTTTGCTCATAGCAGACTTTTCCTTAGCACTTCTTGTTGGAATATTGAATGTGCCACTCACATTTATACAGCCAATAATCACGGCAGATAATTTGCAAAAATTGAACGAGAATAAAAGCAAAAAGGAGAACAAAACCCAGCGATTGATGGCATCTATATGTAGCAGAAATACTAAGATTGCTGTCTGCTTATTTTTCTCCAACCCAGTTTTCATCATTTATCTCATTGGTAATTTCTTTCACCCACAGAATGGTACAGCTGAATTTTTTAGATGTCTTATAACTTCCTGGAATGAGTTGCAGTCCTGGTCATGGTTCGTGGTATCATTGGGATGGTTCCCGGCTTGGTCTTTAGTGGCAATAAGTTGCATCTTAGGAAACTTTGAAATAGATCAGACTGAGTTGAATTTAAAGAAGAACCAGTAATTGAAGATCCATTTTTTACTACGGGAGGTCGTTTGTCATCACAGAAGGTCGTTCAGGCGCTGTAAGCGTAGGATATGTTTGTTCTAGCATTATTCTAAAAGAGTTTTTTTAAGCTAACTTCTATATTTGGTGACGAATGATTCATGAAACTTAATCCAAGAATCTATCCATTCAGTACCAGGCGCCAAAAATGTAGTACGTAGATGATACGTTCCAGGTACTTGGCCAAAGCCAGATCCAGGAACACAGCAAATACCAGTACCTTCTACCAATTCAAGACAATAAACTTCATCAACTTCTAGTTTTTTGTCTGCAGCAACTTTGAACAACTGTGGATAAGACTCTTTGGTGAAATGTAACCTTGGGAAGAGATACATCGCGCCCAAAGGCAAGTTACACAGTACATCTTTCATCTTCTTGAATGCTTCATATAGAGAAACGGACCTCACTTTGAGATCATTCATGATGCTCGACGTTTCTTTCTTGTAACTTTCATACGAAGGCTGACCGGGTTTTGGGGGATTGACCATCAACTCCATTAATGCCTGTCCAGAGACAACGGAACACAAATTTATAGAAGCCAACTTGAAAAGCACTTGTTTAACGTCTTCTTCAAATCCTTCTAACTCCATGTACCCACCACGCTGTCCACACTCACCACTGACACCCTTAGAAATTGAGTGCAAGGAAGCCAACTGGACATGCAGGTATCTTTCGGGGTCTTTCTCAAGCAAATCAAATAAAACCTTTCTCATAGAAATAAACTTACCTTCAAAAACATTCACTTGATATACCTCATCCGCTATTAATACAATACCATAATCAGCACTAATATCTATAAGAGACTTGACATCTTCATAAGAGAGGATCGCACCAGTGGGGTTACCTGGGTTTATTACGACCAAGGCCTTAATTACGATCCCATTGGATCTAGCTTCCTCAATCAAATGCTTGATTTCTCCCGCATCTGTTGCCCAGTTTCTCCGCTCGTCAAGATAGTATCCGATCGGGGTAGCAGAGTTCAAAGAGATAGTAGCAGTATATAAGGGATATTGTGGAATGGGAATCAAAAAACCAGAGTTAGCCCCTTTAGTGAGTACCTGCAACAAATACAGCACAGCGCTAGACGCACCATTGGTCAAGAAAATGTTATGAGGATTTGCAGCATAACCATCTCTCTGAGAGATAAAATGTGCAACTGAATCCCTGACATACTTTTCACCCTGTGAGTGCGAATAAGCACCTACAGATCCTATATTCTTCAACAAGATCTCAGCTCTTTCCACCACATCTGTAGGAAAATTCACCTTCTCGCCAAGAAGTTCCGGATATTGGAGTATCGACAAAACCTGTCTATACCACGTTAAAGGCTTTTGCTCCAACTGCTGAGGGTTACCAATGTTTGCATTAATAACCTTTTTAAATGGCAAGCTTCCCGGATCAGTTTCGAGCTGAGTTTTCAACTCTTCTGCTCTTATGGGTATACTTCCTCGGACTGCGTACTTAGCATCAAGCGTCAGCTCGTTTAAGTCTTCCAATCCTAACCTCCTACGTCTTTTCGTAGAAAACCATCTTTGAAGTATAGCTCTGCTGACAGTTCGAACCTGTCCACTTCTTCTTAGCATCATACTGATGACCCTTCTTCTATATACTACAAATGGCCGATCGCTATCTAGTATTGTATTTGCACGCGCACTACTTCTCAGCTCAAGTGACTACTGAACTTTTGTGAGTAGTTCGATCATGTGGAGAGAGACTCAACATAACAAATCTTCAAATTGGCAGAAAAAGAAAAACGGAAATCCATCGAGAATCGATATATTCTTGCTATTCAGTGGGCATAACTTTTATAAAATATTCAAATTTTTCTTCTTCCGACATATTTGCAGAGTAACATTGAGTGTATGATAGGCCCAGCTCAATTTCGTCAGAGGAATAAAAATATCAGGGCCATTCGGGATATCAAGTAAAGCTGTAATGAGTAAATTCAAACTCTTGATCGAGAATGTGGATGACATGGATAGAGAAGGAAAGCCCGTGACAGCTTTCTTAGTAGACACAGGGGAAATGACACAATCGCAACCAACCGATTCAACTGGGTGCGAAATACAGAATCGACAAGAAGTCGCGACTAAGGAGAAGGAAAGGGCTGCTGAAGGCCAGAACACGAGTAGCCTGGTTCTGGAAGATCCATTCCAGAGCTCGGATGAGGATAAGAGGTTTACTGTTTGCGATCTCCAGACATCACGGTTTCGTTCGGAAAGAGAAGGGGACTGCCATGAGAGCCACTCATCACGTGACAAAAACCATTTCAGAAAGCGTTCGTTTGCACTTAAGTTCTTACGTCCTCGATGAAGAGAGAAAAGAAACGAATAGGAGAAGACATAGTTATCTGTGGTGAGACTGAATTCACGCAGAAAAGAAAGGCATGTATTCGAAAAAGTCGGAATGGAGCTCATTTATGGGAAGGCTGATGTGATGAGGTCATCGCGTTTTTGCATGTGGATTGCAAGGTTAAGTTCCAAAGTAAAAGTTGTCTATAAATCTGTTTCTAAACTGCCAATCAGTGTCCTTGAAGCACTCTATGTTGTAGGAGGCTTCATTACCCTCTATGGTACTCAATTTCCCAATGACGATTGTCACTCTAGGGAAGACTTTCAAAAGTCGTCTGAGACCAATTTCGGTGCACAAGTACGTACAGAATATGATATCTTCCTGTTTTGTCCTTTGGTCCAATAAAACTTGAATCGCCATAATTGCGGCCGCCCCACTTATAAGTTGTGCATCGAAAAGAAGGATTTTTCTTCCATTGAAATGGCGAGGAAGTGATTGCATGTGCAATTGAGGCTCTCCAGTGACCGAGTCTGACTGAATAAGAAGTTTTCCCATTGATATCTCAGAGAATGTTTTTTTTAAAGCATCCATAAAGCAGTCACCTGAGCGGATGATGCTTACAGATATAAGGTCAGCGGAATTTTTCACGCCATTATATGTATAGTTTGTAGCTGTACCAATCTTCTTTTCAACATAGGAATCTAACGTTTCAATCGCATTTTCAATTATAAGTATGGCAATCCGATTAAAGTAAAATATAAAATCGTTTCTGCCAGTGTATTGTGATAAAATAATGGAGTTAATGCTTCTTGTATGATTATTAGCAGGAAGTATATGCACATTGTTATAATCTTCAAGATTAAACTCTGTACTTATTCCTAAATTTTTTAATCTTTGTAGATGTTTTGTGGATTTCAACATTAGCTGTTTCTTTATATGCTTTATCATGATTTCTATTGCAACGGAGTTATCAAGCCCATTTGGAATAACTAAGTCAGCGTTCAGTATTGTCGAGTCAACAAATCTTATTGCATTAGGCTTAACAAATTTTTCCCATTGTTTCATCGCCCCAGCAAGATCACGACCACGGTAAAGTATGTCCCGAGTGAGTCTCCTTGAAAGGCATATGTCCAAGTCCGTATCAACAAAAACTTTAAGGTCCATCATGCTTAGAAGCCTCTCGTCATAAAGTGCGTATATGCCCTCGATTATAATAACATTAGCCCCATATATCGTTGTTATCTTATCTGTTCTGTCATGTTTCTTGAATGAGTAGATTGGTATCTCAGTTCTTTTACCATCTTTTAATGAACATACAGCTTGATACAATAAATCAAGATCGAGGGATGAGGGAGTATCAAAATCGTACTCATTTTTAAAGGCTTTCTTGTGGTCCTCTTCGTTAAGTGGTTTGTAAAAGTTATCAAAAGAAAGTAAGACAGTCCATGGTTGATTTAATTCCTGAATGATCTTTTGAGAAACTGAAGTTTTTCCAGAACCTGAATTTCCAGCCACTCCTATGATGTATGGTTCTGTCCAAGGAGGAATATATGCTGGTCGCTCATCAAAAGCTGGTGAATCCTCAGGTGCAGGTGAATTAAAAAAGGAAGCATTGCTACCATTCAGTGGCGCAATTCTTGAGTTACTTTTATGCATGCTAGCTTTTTAAGAAGCAACGATGGGGCTTGACTCTCGTTTAATTTTGTCCTTATCTTCTCATCTTATCATGAGATCTTGAAAATTGGTTGAAAAAAAAAAAAAATACTCACATATATACAGATCAAAATTGAATATAAAAGAGAGCATCTTTATCCAAATGGAAAAAGAAATAGTTGGGAAAGGAGCACGAAGGAGGCAAGCATTAGAAGACGTGGAGGATTTTAAACTGGATTCGGTGCAGTCAGTATCTCTAGATGAAACAAAAAACTCTGACTCGCAGGAAGAATCTCCTAGCCAAAACCTGAAAACAAGCAGCTCTTCTACTAAAGAAGATGAACTTGATCGTTTGAGAGAGAGATCAAGAAAGGAGTACCTTGCAAATCGACAGAAAGTGAAGCTAGAATCTTTGAAACAACAGATTATAAGCATCGAAGACGCAAAACGAAATGGCGAGTCTTTAAGTAAGCAACAGGCTGTAGAATATGAAAGAAAAAAAAAGATATATCAAACAATCTTAGAAAGCATAAAGGCGAATGAAAGTGAAGATATCGGCCCGTATGCCTTGCCCGAGACATATATGGATGAAGGCGACAAAATTGATAAAAAAAGAAAGGCGGAGGTTTTACGCTCGAGACAAGCATTCCATGAAAACCTGAATGAAGATGAAATAGCGAACAAGAGAAATAGGTACGAGAATGAATGGGAAATGGGCCAAATGAATAGAGCGATTATTCCTGGCTCTGGTTCTGGTGAAGAAATACAAGTAAGGGGTCAAAAGCAATATGATTTCGTTTTCGATGAATCACAGTTTGTAAACTTCACAGAAACAGCCACGTTAGATGGAGACCTCAAGTCAGATGATTCGAGCCAGCACACTACAAAATCTCTGAAGATTTCGGAGGTTCGTCAATCTCTTCCCGTTTTCAAGTATAAGGAACGCTTCCTTGAGCTTGTTAGTCAAAATCAAGTCGTAATCGTTGTCGGGGAAACGGGATCAGGTAAAACTACCCAACTACCTCAGTACCTATATGAAGCCGGATACTCGAAGGGAAAAGACGGTGAGAAACTCAAAATAGGCTGTACACAACCTCGGAGAGTTGCTGCTATTTCGGTAGCCTCTCGTGTTGCAGAAGAGATGGGGGCGACAATTGGGGATGAGGTTGGTTATAGTATTCGTTTTGAAGATAAGTCAAGCAAGAAAACTATAATCAAGTATCTTACAGATGGAATGTTACTAAGAGAGTTCTTGTATGACCCTGAATTAAGCTCTTTTGGCGCTGTGATGATAGATGAAGCTCATGAAAGAACCATGTCCACGGAAATTATATTAAGTCTTCTCAAAGATATCGCTAAGGCTAGAAAGGATTTGAAAATAGTCATTGCATCAGCAACTTTAAATGCAAAAAAGTTTTCTGATTTTTTTGATGGAGCACCTATTTTCAATATTCCAGGGAGAAGATTCCCAGTAGATATATACTATACTCAAAGCCCCGAGGCAAACTATATCCAGGCTGCCTTGACGACTATTTTTCAAATTCATACTACGCAAGAACTTCCAGGAGATATTCTTGTTTTCTTAACAGGACAGGATGAAATTGAAACAATGCAAGAGAGTTTGGAGGAAGCAACCTTTAAACTAGGAACACTGATCAAACCCATGATTATTTGTCCCGTTTATGCTAACCTTCCGAATGAGCTACAGAAAAAGATTTTTGAGCCCACGCCGCCAGGCTCTCGAAAAGTTATACTAGCAACTAATATTGCAGAAACATCTATTACCATTGATGGTGTTTCTTTTGTGATAGATCCTGGCTATGTTAAAGAGAATGTTTTTAACCCAGCGACAGGAATGGAAAGTTTGGTGGTCGTACCATGCTCGCAAGCTTCAGCTAACCAGAGAGCTGGAAGAGCTGGAAGACTAGGTCCTGGAAAATGCTTTAGGCTCTACACCAAATGGTCTTTCCATAATGAGATTCAGAAGAATCCTACTCCTGAGATTTTGAGAGTGAACTTAGTATCTGTCGTGCTTTTGTTATTATCCTTGGGAATAACGGACTTAGTTAACTTTGATTTTATTGATCCTCCTTCACCAGATGCTCTCATTAAATCTCTAGAGCTTCTTTATGCATTGGGAGCTTTAAATTCCGAAGGAGAGCTTACGAGATGTGGTAGACAAATGGCAGAGTTCCCAATAGAACCACTCTTCGCTAAATGTTTGATTACAGGCACAAAGTATGGGGTAGCCTCAGAGGTCATATCAGTTGTGTCAATGCTATCAGAGAGCTCCAATTTATTTTACAGGCCAAAGGATAAGAGGGAACTTGCGGATAAAAGAAAGGAAACTTTTTTTGAAGATGAAGGAGACCACTTAACTTTGCTTAATATATGGGAGCAATGGGTAGATACTGGTTATTCGAGCCAATGGTGTAAAGATAACTTTATACAATATAAAACTCTAAGACGAGTTCGACAGATAAGAGAACAGATAGAGCGGTTGGGTAGAGCTATTGGTTTAAATATAGATGATGTTGAAGTTGAAAATCGAAAAGTGTTAATTCAAAAATCTATTGTGTCAGGATTTTTTCCAAACATAGCAAGACTTTCGAGGATGGGTGATTCGTATGTTTCTCTCAAAAAAAACCAGCCAGTGTATATCCACCCATCATCTTCATTGTACAAATTGAAACCACCTCCAAGACTAGTGTTATATCATGAATTAGTATTAACCTCAAAGGAGTATATGAGGAACTGCATGATAATGGATGTATCATGGATTTCTGAAGTGGCATCTCATTATTATAACAAAAAGGAATTAGAAATCCTTCGAAACAAGAAAGTAATAACCCTGCATCGATGATCACGATATGGGCTGTTAAAGCTTCCTTTATCTTTTTTTTTCTATATATTGGCTCTTGAGGCAACAAAAGATATACGCGGAGACATCTTATCTCAAGTCGTGATTTGATCTATAAATGCATTACTATAAACAAAGGCATCAGTTAAGATTAGAATTACTTTTCTTCTCGATCTAAACGATTTATATCTTCGAAGACAAAGTGTCTACAGTTACATGGGAGTGATTTTCTGCTAGTACGTATCGTTTTTTAAAGCTTGGTCCACATCGAGTCCATTACATAATTTTATTCTTTTGAACTTCCATGCAGCAGCTTTAAGTTCCATCATTGGAAAAACTGCAAATCACGACATCCTGGAACTTTGACCTTAATAATTGAATGGAAATATAGAGTATCTCATGCCTTGTATATATGCCATAAATCAGAAGCTATGAAACTATCCGTATTCTTGTACATTGGTGGATTAGCTTCAGAATACGACTCTCTAATAAATACAACTTAAATCCATATTCTACCTGGATGCATATATAATAGCAATTATTTTTGTACAACTAGTAAGATATTGAGGTAGATGCAGATGTATTTTCGGTAGATGAGTTAGAGATCAGATCGTGCTTTGATATAAGATTCTTAAAGGAGCAAGCGCTGCCCATAAAATGCTACGCTACCGGCTCAAACACAATATGGGTGAAAACTTAGCATGCATAGACCTTTACCTAAGGATGCTTATTTTAACAGTCAGTTAATAATTAGTGCTATGTCTTCACACCTCAGTTAAATTCAAGCTGCATAAGAGGGTATAACAATCATCATTTGAAAAGCATTAGCAACTCGGTTGTATAGTGTAGTGGTTATCACTTTCGGTTTTGATCCGAACAACCCCGGTTCGAATCCGGGTACGACCTTTTTTTTTTTTTATTTTTCCACTTCTTCTATTGATTTTCCTAGGACGCGATAAGGCGCGATGCGTGTCGGCTTTGGAATTAGCATCAACAGTAGCGTCTTGTTTAAGCTTGAGGTCGTAAGATGATATTGTGCATTGTTTTCGTAATATCTAAACATGGACAAGCATAATATACTAGTCCCATTTGCATACAATGTTTCTGCGGAATCTGAGAAGATTCCTCTTAACACTACACCACGCGACCGGAAAACTATCGATGAAAATGCGAGGAGCATTTATCACACTAGGGGGTCGAATGCTATGCGAAAAAATGCAATTTTCAAGGAAGTCCCCCGTTTGAAAAGGAAGGGTGGCGAAAGCTTTAACGAACGAGATGACATCAAGAGAAGAGAAACAGTAGTCAATCCATCATCGAGTGACGTCAATCCACAAGATGAGAATTCGCAGTCAGAGAAGGATATAGAAGATGATGATCAACTTCAGGTGTATAATCCACCAAGCAGTCCATATACGGGTCAACTTCTACATTCAGACATTGTACTGGATGAAATATATGAGGTTCCAGATTCCCCCAATATCGAGGAAATGAAGCCTGAGGTATTGGAGAAGAAGTTTTTGGATGAATCTAATAACAATTCGAAACACTCTAAGAGTCAATATGGGATAAAGCATATAAGTTCAGACGCTGATTTTGGAATTGACAGTTTTAATCGCTTTCAAGGCACGCGTAATAGCTGTTCTTTTACTGATGAAGACTCTCAGTTCGACCTTTTGTCTAGCTTTGAGAAAGAAAACCTTGCGCAGTCCCTCGCTAGGCAGCGCATTTTGGAAGCGTTCGAAGAAGTCCGAACTACAATCAATTTGGAAGGAATGGGCCTTCATAAAATTCCCGAAGAAATTGGAGATTTCAATGACTTAGTAATATTCAATTCAGATCCCTCAAGGATGCAATTATTCCAACTATATTTAACTGATAATAACATCAGTCAGTTAAGTCTTTCTTTATTCAAATTCACAAAATTGAATGTATTAGGGTTGAGACATAATCGCCTTAGTTCAATTCCCTCTATTATAAGCAAATTAAGCAACTTAACTGATCTCTCACTTGGTTCCAACAAATTACAGTATCTACCGCCGCTGATACTTCAATTGAAAAACTTACACACTTTTCAAGCTGGCCCGAACCCCTTCATAGAGATTCCTCCTAATAATGTCACTCATTTGAGATTTCAACTAGATGACTCCAGGGTCCTAAAATGCGTTTCATGTGTCACTTATTATAATAAAAGAAGAAGTCGAATTAGATCCTTAAGAACAAGTTGCTTAGACTGCATTGCGAAGTATGATGTCACGTACCAGGAAACTAAAAGCTGGAAAAAGTCTGTCCCTAAGATGTACCATTCACTAATTGCAAAGGCAATTCTGAACGGTAAGTACGATGAGAGATGTAGCGAATGCAGCACAATTATAGTGGAACCACTCGCAGGCGTGGTAGAATGGTGGGATATACTACGAAATAAAAATGTTCCCATAAAAAGAACTTTCTGTTGCGAGACATGTGTAGAGAAATGGCGTAAAAGAATTCATTCCATTAAAGCATCAAACTAAATAGAAAAAAGATCAAAAATACAATTTGACTACCTAAAATGAAACAATCTCTTTTACTTCGCTAGCGTGCATTCAATCGTTAAATCTCTTCTACGTTTTCCATTCCAGGTTTATTCTGCATTTTTACTCTTTGACTTCTTTGATCATTGTCATTTTGGTTTTATTTTTTCTTTCTTTTCTTTTCATCAAGCCTACTTATTCTTCCATTATTCATACAGTTCTTCATTTGAATTACGGAAAACTTCGTTAGTGTATTTTTGAATGAATTTGGTATCCACCATATAAATGCATCCACTGAAAGAATTATAAAACTCTTCAAGCTACTTCTTTTTAGCTTTCTCTACAGCCTCCGCTGCCTTTCTTGCATCAGCTATAAATTATTAGTACGGCCAAGTTTCATAGACTAAGAAAGACAAAAAAGTCCAATTGAACACTCACCTTCTTGTTGTTTCCGCCTCATCTTCTCTGCATCACTCTCCATTCTTTTATTCGCACTGCCATCTTTTTTCTTTCCTTTTGCAGCTTCCTGCTGTTTTTTCAAATTCTTAGCTCGAGCTAGCTCTCTCTGATTGCCTCTTGCCATTGGAACCTTATGGCAGTTTTCTACGACACTTCCCTCCTATTCGATGATCAACTCGAATCACGTGATGACCTATTACATATATTGAACTTATGATGTATATACCTAATCTAGTGCTCAGTTGGTTCTTTCTAGCCTTTGATATATTTCCTTTTTAATCTTTCTTTTATTTATCTTCGAGAGCGAATACAATACTACTATCTTCTTTTGGATCGTAAGGCTTTAAAAGGAACTTTGAGAATTTTTTGAGGTTTTCTACGCCTCTTATCTCGCATCCCAATAATGGCATTTTAACCAAGTGATAGTCCTCATACAACTCTGCCATTTGATCTAAATATTTTTTTTGCATTTTCCATCTAGATTCACATCTCTTGCAATTACTTTCGTCACCATCTGCAAACAACAATTGGTTTACGACAATGGAATTCACATCCATGTTGTAAGACATCAACTCTTGAATCATTCTTTCAGTTTCGTACAAGGATAAAAATTCAGAAATGCAAACGCATACGAAAGTGGTCAAGTCTGGGTTCGTAAATTGCTCATTGACTTCTGCTACGTTTACTTGAACCTCATTTAATTTCTCGAAAATGTCCTGTTTTTGACCGCCCCCCAACATGCTCAACATTGGACCAAGCTTTCCAGAAAGATCCTTAAACTTCGACAAAAGCTTTTCCAATGTAGCTGGTAATTGTAAGAAACGTAATGTGTGTCCCGTAGGGGCAGTATCAAATATGATCGTCTTATAGGCTATGGTATTTTCCCCCTCGTTTTTCTGGTTTTTGATGTGCTTCAACACCTCCATAAAAGACAAAGCCTCATCGATACCTGGAATAGATCCCGTCATCTCGCTCATTATGTTCTTTAAGGGATCGTTAGGGTCGCTGTTATATTGTGATGCTTGCTGCTGTAAATCTGTCATTGCAGCTTCTGGATCAATCTCCATACAAGAAAGATTAGGAAGGCCCTCAACAGGTCTGGCATCTTTCCCAAACTTCTGGCAAAATGCATCAGATAAGTTATGTGCTGGATCAGTAGAAATGAGTAGGAACTCTTCATTGGGTTTCGATAACGCTAACTGCACCGCTATGGACGATGATGTAGTCGTCTTACCTACTCCTCCTTTTCCTCCAACGAAGATCCACTTTAATGAATCTTGCTTAATAATGGATTCCAATGTTGGTTCTAATTCAAACTCCATCTTTTTGTCTACTTTATTCTGATTTCTTTATCTTGGAAGTTTTCCTAGTTTTTCTATTTTATGTAGTGAGCCTGAATCTGTTGATACTGAAATTTCGTAAAAATGTCGCATTTCATTCCAGAACTTTCTGTAGAGTAATAAGATTCACCGTCGAAAGTAAAATCGTATACTTCCATGAGACGCCTTGAAAGTGTAGCATGCTTTCTATAGTTAAATTAATAAATTAATATGGCTCCATACGTGGTTGAATTTTGATTTGAAGCCATGAGCATAGTAAGAATGTAGAAGACAAAGGGGATTTCTGAAATCTCGTTCAGCCAATCCATCTAAGCTGATATTCTAGAATATATACGTACTTTTGTAATATACATAGCTACACCAGAACTCAAAAAACCCAGATTTCAAATCTTTCCCTTCTGTATTATGTCGTTGTTTGACAGCCGTTCCATAGAGCATTGACAGAAACTAATGACCACGTGCGACATCTCATCTCATCTTGTCAAGAGGTACAAAACACCGTAAGCATGGCCAGTATCGTAGGATAAAAAGCCCAAGTAACAACGCTAGAAAGAGCAAGACATTTTTTTCTTAGTGGTCAGTTGAATAACCCCCGATGGGAATGGTATGAAACCGTATTAAAATGAAATTTGCGAAGGTCCTTCAACAGACACTTGTCGAAGAAGATATCCCAGAGAATTGGATTGAGGCGGCCATTCAATACAAGTCTTTGAAGAAATGTATTAATGATATTGTGCATGAGCTTGAAAGAATTGGACTTGGGCGACTGACTTTGAAACTCTTGATAAACAATCCCTCAAAGTCGAAAGTATGTGAGATCCTGGAAGCTGATTACACTCCAGATAATGCAGTTGCTGCGGAGTATAGCCTAATGAAGTCGGAGGATGGCAAGGAGAAGTTTGAGTCAGTTTTAAAGATCATCATTGATTGTGAGGAGAAGGACGTTGTCCGTGAACAGTTACTGGATTTGGGTGGCAACCTTCGCTCTAGGCTCGAAAAGTTAATGAAAGAGAATAGCATGATCGAAAGTATTTCTGAGAGGCCTTTTTATGAGTTCGATGAGAAAAAGGGTCTTGTATCTTCACACGATCCACCTCCAAAAATTGAGTCGCTAGACGCAAACAGAGAGAAAGACGAAGAGAATCCCAAGAAACGGAAACTAGAAATACTTATAAAACTAAGGTCTGACTCCAAATTCTTTGAAATGCTTAATTCTGAGATTGAGCTAATTGATTCACTTGCACATAAGGAACAAAATAGGATCATTGATGAAGTGAAGTCTATAACTGAAATGCTAGAGAAAACGACTAATCCATTTGCTGTGCGGTCAAAAAAATCAGATCTTTATGCCTGGAGGGAACTTTTCAGAATGTATCTTGACTCTGAAGTATATTTTAAATATAATGAAACCTCAGTCTCCAAATTCGAAAGAAATAATACTCAAATTAAAGAAAATTTGGAAGCATTTGTCAAAAGAGCTGCACAGAGCCATATAACGGAGAAGTTTCACAATAAGCAAAGTCTAGTAGCTTACCAAAGGTTTTTGGAAATGAATTTCAACTTACTCAAAATCTTACAATTCCAATCAATCAATTCTGAAGCATTACGCAAGATTTTAAAGAAATTTGATAAACAAACGTCACTAAATATAAAATATAAATTCCCTACCTTGGTTCATCATGACAGTGTTGTGTTACGAAGCACCTCTTTAGCCCAGAGTGTATGCTATATCATTCAATCGTCAATATCGAGTGTTGTCCCTCAGATAGATGATTATGTTTGTCCTATTTGCATGAGCATAGCTTTTAGGCCTATCAAGTTAGAATGTGGTCACATTTTTTGCGTAAGATGTCTAGTGAAGCTTAAGCAGCAAGACAAAACTAGTTGTCCACTTTGTAGGAAGGAAAATGCAGTATCTCAAGCTGACAGTACTAATTTGGACGAAGAGAAGATGCAGATCATGAAAAACTACTTTCCTGAGGAAGTAAAGGCAAAAATGAAGGAAAGAGAGAAAGAAAGATATAGCGAGTTTGTTGGGGATGCAAAATGTGTAGTTATGTAGAACGGCTGGATTCGCGCAGCTTTAATATTTTACCAGGCGAGTAGTTTTATATAATAATACAAATAATAATGATTGAAAGGGAAGATAGATATGACAGGCAGCTACGATTATGGGCCAATGTGGGCCAGAAAAGATTGGAAGATTCTCTGATCTGCCTAATAAATGCGAATGCAATGGGAACCGAGGTTTTGAAGAATTTAGTCCTTCCAGGTATTGGAAAATTCGTTTTAATCGACGATAAGGTCGCCACTTCAGAGGATGTGTCGAGCAACTTTTTCTTGGTTCCCAATGATGAGGGTAAGAATATTGCCTCTGCCGCCACTCACAAATTGGGGGAGTTGAATGACGCTGTCGAAGGTTTTGCTATCGACCAATCACTTGGTTCCCTATTAGAAAACGAAGACTACTCTTTCTGGGAAAATTTCAATGTTGTAACTGTAAGCGGGTTAGTTCAGAGATCTCATGTTGAAAAGTTGAAAAGCATACTATGGGAGAAAAACATTCCTCTCTTACTCATAGACTCAGTAGGCTTCTATGGCTCGTTAAGATTAATTTCAAGAGAAACGACGGTCATTGAGACGCATAGCTCTGCTAACTTTTACGACTTACGAATTGATACTCCTTGGGAAGAGTTGCAAAAGTATTCAGACTCAATTGATCTAGAAAAGTTAGATGTGATTGACCATTCGCAAGTCCCCTACGTGATAATATTTATAAAGGCTCTTCAATACTGGAAGAGCATGCATGACGGAAAAGCTCCTGTGAGCTTTGACGAGAAGAAGCTATTCAGAAATTTGATAGAATCCTTAGCGAGGGATCTTACTACTGAGAGCAATTTTATCGATGCTTCGAAGACAATGCATCGAGCATTACAACGCACTCAAATTCCACAATCAGTCAAAAATCTTTTCAACGATAAATGTATCAGCGAAGGGCAAATAAATGCATCGACTCCAATATTTTGGATTTTCATAATAGCTTTAAAAAATTTTGTTTCAAAAAATGGTTCTTTACCTCTTCCAGGAAATATTCCAGATATGTCATCAGCTACTAAAAGTTACATTAAACTACAGAACATTTATAGAGAAAAGGCAAAGGCTGATGAGAGAGCTTTCACTGACGAAGTTGTTAAAGTACTCACATCAATTGGTCGTTCCCCACAGGAAATTAGTAAAGATTCAATTCACACATTTTGCAAGAATTCCTATTTTATCCATGTCAGCAGAGGATCAAGAAAAGATTTCAATCAAGAGATGGTAAAAATTGTATTGAAGGAAATGCCAGAAACGGAGGATAATAGTATATTAGAGATATACTTCGCAATTATCACATTCAACTCTTTCTTTGATAACTTTGGAAGGTACCCAGAGGTCGCTGATTATGAAGATTTTGTTAAAGAATTTAGATTCCTTTGTAGCTTAGGCCCAAAAACAAAAATCCCAAAAGATCTCGACATGCTGTTTAAAGAAATACTAAGTCATTCATCCCTCTCCTATCACAATATCAATAGTTTTATTGCAGGGGTAGCAAGTCAAGAGATATTGAAGCTTTCAACTGGTCAGTATATACCAGTTGACAACTTGTTTGTATTTGATGGCGTACATTCCACAAGTTCTAAATGGAAAATTTGACGTATATATTCTATAAATCAAGAAAAGAGCCTTGCATATCATTTTTCTTTTTCTTTTTATTCTGCTTTACCAAATCTTTCCAATCAGTCTCCGTCTCATCTTCGGAGGATTCTTCCATTATTTGTTTCTCGACAGCTTCTCTTTTCCTTTTTAGTTTCTCCTTTCTTACCTGCTTCGTTTCCTTCTTGTCTTTCTTTCCCGACCAGGCCTCGTTCTTATCTTTCAAAGCTTTTCGCCTCTTTGAATCCTCTACATTCTTCTTCTTACTTAGTTCCAAGTTTTCTAAGCGGGCCTTCTCCTTTTGTTTATCGGCATATGCATAAGTATCAAAATTAATTTCCTCGTCAATCCATCCATTAGTAGGCATGATCTCATCTGGGATGTAAGCAGCTTCTGGCATCTTAGGCAATCGCAAGAGTCCATACATTTTAGCTAAGCCAATATAATCAAGGTTTTGCTTTCGAAAGATCGAAGAAGCTGCATGCTTACTGTAGTACTTCACGAAACTAACGTACGACTTAACAGCCACGTCATGATTAGCTCTATCATCTAGAATGAACTTTTTGACTCTATTCAATAACTTTTGATGAGTTCTAGAAACATCGGGCGGTGTGGCTTTATTCAACAGGATGCCTTTAACATCCATGAAGTCGACGTAATCAAGTTCCCTAGAACCTTCTTGTAACATCACTATAGCATGACCAACTTTATTTGCCCTAGCTGTTCTTCCACACCGGTGCAAGAATACTTCAGGATCCGTGGGAGGATCCAATGAGATTACCAAGTCAACATTCGGGACATCAATTCCTCTTGCGGCCACATCCGTAGTCATCAAAACATATTTTGAATTCGACATGTTTTCCTCGCTAAAACTATCCAAGGCCCTGAGACGAGGCTTTGCTTGAAGCTGACCATGTAAGGAAAAATATTTGATCTCAGATTCTTGAAGAACATGACGGAAAAGCGAGTAGAAATATTTTACTGATAAGCAAGTTGGAAAGTATACTATGCATTTCTCGAAATTGTAATCTTTTAGTAATTCGATTAATGTACTCAATTTTTTCTCGGACTCCACGGGCATGTAGTTGATGTTCAATGATGTGGGGGCAGCACTTTTAGCATTAGTTTTGACAACAACTTGCACAGCATTTGTCATTCCTGTTCGAAATATACTATTCCCAGCGGCACTTATAGTCGCCGAAAACAAACCTGTTCTTCGTTGTCTTGGAAGAATCTTTAGGATCTTCGTGACTTCTTTCTCGAAAGATACATCTAAAAGCTTATCTGCTTCATCCAAAACCACAATTTCAAGAGATCCTGACTTTATACTACTACAGGACAAGAATTCAAGCATCCTACCAGGAGTACCAATGAGTATTTGTGGCCGCACATCGAGAAATTGCTCGATATCCTCTCTTACAGTAGAAATTGATCCTATGAGTAGCTGCGTTCTTATGGAAGGTAAATCCTCAGGTATGTACTGTGTTACCTTATCAAAGACAGATTTAATTTGATTAGCGAGCTCTCTCGTGGGTGCTAACACAACGCTAAGCATGTGTCCTCTTTTTACCTCTATCCCTTTCTCTCCTTCATAGCCATGTAAAATTTTGGATATTTTATGCAACACTGGTATAACAAATGCTAAGGTTTTGCCTGACCCAGTAACAGCCTCCACAACAACATCCTTATTTGCTCCGAATAATGGTATTGTAGAAGCCTGTACGGGCGTCATAGTGGGATAGCCCATTGATTTGATTGCCTCTTGGATCCACGGACAAAGCTGTATATCTAAGCTACTCCATTCTAAAGACTTATTTTCTTTGACCATAAGTCCAACCTTAACGTTATTCTACAGCTTCTCGTTGACTAAAGAATATTAATCTACCCATACCTCTAACATGAAAAAAATAAAAAAAAAAAAAAAAAAAAATTATCAAGTGATGAGGTCACAATATCTGAATCTTTGCAATACAATACAACAGGAAGCGTAACATGATAAGGCGTATAGCAAATTTCTTCAATTTCTTGAAAAGTCCAGAGAAGACGCATGCAGCTTACGCGGGAGACTTTGATCATTGGACAAGAAAACAGTTAATTGACACCATTAAAGAGTTGGAGATGAAGATTGATAAATGCAGAGATAAAAGTTCCTCAGAGGACATAAATCATCAGGATAAGGTCGAGAAAAGGGGGTCTGATGATTCTTCCAACCAGAGTAAAAAGAAAGAAAGGAAAGCGTTTGATTTTTCAAAACATAGCAAGCGGTTCGTTGCGATAAAGTTTGCCTACCTAGGATGGAATTATAACGGTCTTAGCTTTCAACTTGAACCTACTCCATTGCCTACAGTTGAAGAGGAGATTTTGAAAGCTCTTGAAAAAGCGAAGCTAATTGCCTCAGTTGACCCTACAAGTTGTCGTTTTAGCAGATGCGGAAGGACAGATAAAGGTGTAAGTGCTATGAATCAAGTGATTGCACTTGATGTCAGGTCAAATCTTGTCCAAGAACAGCAACAAAAGAAAGAATTTGACGAGAAAGAAATTCCTTATGTGTCTATTTTAAATTCACTTTTACCCAAAGATATACGAATCACTGAAATATGCTTACGACCTCCGGTTAATTTCGATGCGCGCTTCAGTTGTTTGTATAGACATTACCGTTACATTTTCCACAGACGTGGATTGGACTTGGATCTTATGAAATTAGGTGCATCTAAGTATGAAAGTACACATGACTTCAGAAACTTTTGTAAAATTGATGGTTCCAAACAAATTACAAATTATAAAAGGCATGTTATCAGTGCCAAAATTATACCATTTAAAGACGACTATTTCTTCTTTGACTTGAAAGGATCGGCGTTTCTTTGGCATCAGGTTCGTTGTATGGTAGCTGTTTTATTTTTGGTTGGACAGAAACTTGAAAAACCTGGGGTGATCGATGACCTTTTGAATATAAATAAATATCCACTGAAGCCTTCTTTTGAGATGGCTAATGATATACCGTTAATCCTTTATGATTGTGCTTATCCTGAAATGGAATGGCTTCCTTTCACGTATTTTAAGAATGTCTCTTCGAAGATAATGAAAGAAAATGCTATGGTACAGTCTCTTGCTTTAGATTATCAAGTCAAAGCATTAATAGCTTCCATGTTACAAGATATCAGTGTTAAAGTTAGTGACGAAGTGAAAACGTTGCCAGGTGCTGGCTTTATCAATATTGGAGATGGCAAAGGAAGAAATTTTAGAAAGTATACGCCGATCCAAAAAAGAGACTGTGGTGATTTTTTTGAAGTTGTGAATGAAAGACACAGAGAAAAAAAGAAAAGAAAGCTTGACGCTGGCATGTCTCGTTGAATAAAATATTAGAAAAGAGACCTTAAGCATCTGCCTCCTTTCTGGAGATCCAGGAAGGTTCCCAAAACTGGACGCCGTCTTCTCCCTGCATATCTATCCACAAGAAGCCGTCCAGGATCATTTCATCCAAGACTGACTTGCATCTAACCTGGTCCCATCCGTAGTTATCCATTAATAAACCATACGTAACATATCCTCCCATAACGCTGCATGCCTCAAATACTTTCATCTGGTCATCAGAAATCTTTTCATTTCCACTTGACGCCGACAGAAATTTTACCCATTGTTTCTTATTGGCGTTTAGAATTTCATAGCTTTTTCCAAGGCTGTTCAAGATTCCTATTGATTGCTCTATATCTTTAGTCTTAACGCAAGATTTCAATATCCCATTCTCCTTTAGCCTCGAGAGAAGTTCCTTCATAGAAATTAATCCTCCATTCACATCTCTAGTATGCTGACAAACCTCGACTATTCGAATAGCGAGACCGATGTAGAACTGCTCGTCCTTAGAGCGACTGTTGTTCGCCATGGCGTACAAATGTAAGTCGAGTGGCTCAAGGCCCATCAGAACACACATCTGAGTGAACTTTCCCCGTATCTCACAATCATGTTGGATATCTTTCCAGTGACCTCTCGCGAAGCTCATCAAAGCGGATTGAAGCACGGCCAACTGCGTAGATAAATACCCATCTTGCCTCGCTAAAATACTACGCCCTAGCTCAGAGTACTTTTCTCTTTCTTCCGAGTCCATTTAGTATATTCCTACACTAAACATGCAATGACATAGAACAGAAAGATTAACTGTATAAAGATTGATTGTATGAATCTATTTTCTAGAGTTACATATTTCACGCGATACTCAAACTGGGGGGAAGAAGAACTTTCTATAAATCTAGTAACTTTTTTTTTTTTGTTTTAAGCTCTTTGAAAAAGAGAAAATTACAGTGAAATGGCTCTGTCACGTACTCCAAAGGAAATAGAAGTTACTCTCGGAAAAGGAGTGAAAGGAACGCTCTGTCTTCCAGTGGACAGTGGCATGTACATTGATGGAACTTATGCCTCAGCGAAAACAAATAAGGCTGCGTTGATACTTCACGGTCAGGGGGGCCATCGCAACTACTGCTATCAGAAGCTGTTGGCGCATAGGTTGGCATATGACTTAGGTATTTACTCTTTGAGGATCGATTTTAGAGGATGTGGGGAATCAGCAGATAATGCTGATCCCATAAAGGCTCGCTTAATATCGCAAGATATTGAAGATATTCAGGCCAGTGCGGAGTTTCTCATAAATGGCCTGCAAAATCCTTTGGGTATCAATTTTACGTTGTCTTCCGTGATCGGACATTCAAGAGGGGCAGCAGCGATGTTCGTATGGGCCATTCAACAGGATAAGCTATTGAAATCACAAGATGCCTCGAAGGCTATCGTCGTGCCCAACTTGATTAATTGTTCCTCTCGTTTTAGGCTGCATACAGTGTACCAAAGATATGGCGGATCTTTCGAAGCGTACGTGCCATCCATGAGGCATGGAAAGATACAGCCTGTGCTTGTCACTAAACATGAAATTGATTCGTTAGCAGCAATCGACTTTTCCTATTTGCCTCACTTGTCGCTAGAATTCTCCGTATTAAGTATATACGGATTGAAAGATGAAATCATACCTGTGAATGACTTCGCCTATTTCGCTAACAGCTTAAATAGAGGCTTACACAGTCATCATTTAGAAATAATTCCTGGAGCAGATCACAACTTTTATGGCGTTCATTTACAAATGTCCGATGAAACTGATGAAGAATTCAATCCAAGCAAGCTTCCTTTAAATAAAAGAGGACAGGTGAATTACAATTATCAAGTAGTCGATATCATCATTAAGTACCTTAGGCCCGAGGCAGAGCTAAAGAGATTTATTTATAGTAATTACTATGTTGGTGAAGTGTCTAGATGGAAACATGTTGAAGGTATTTCCAATTTTCGAGACATTGGGGGATGGCTCATTCGTAATCGAACAATTGATTTTCCTATTCCCGCGGATTCTAAGCTATACGTGAAAACTGATGTGGTGTTCCGATCATCGACCACTGTCGGTGTGACCAAGGAGGGAGCCTTAGCTCTTCAGAAGCTTAGGGTGAAAGCGATATTCGACTTCAGGTCTGACATTGAATGCATTAGAGATGGCGTCCCTATGGACTTGTCGCTGTATGGGATTGAAAGATATCATACTCCTGTTTTTAGTAAACAGAACTTGTCGCCGGATGCTCTTGCTATTAGATATTCGAATTTGATGAAATCTTGGTCAACATTCGTTAACGTGTACGATGAAATGTTACTGAATGGCACTGAAGCTTTCAGACAAATATTCTCTTACATAGAGAATATGGAAACAGGTTCATCCATATTATTTCATTGTACTGCGGGAAAGGACCGAACAGGAGTAATGGTTATGCTCATCCTTTTGCTAATGGGTGTTGATAAACATACGATTGCAAAAGAATACGAATTGACAACAATAGGTCTTGTACCAGAGCATAAGCAAATAAAACTGAAGTTTCTCCAGAGCTACGAAAAAATCAAAAAATCTTTAGGCGACTTAGATGAAATTCTGAAAAGCTTATCTGAGGGAAGAGAGAACTGGTCGATTGAAAAGGAGGGTTTCGAGAATTTGATAAGTTCACGATATGAAGCCATGTTGGATACAATTGAAATGTTCAACGAGAAGTATGGTGGAATATATGTTTACATGAATCAGAATTTGAGTTTTAGTGACTCTAGTATCAAAGCGATTTACGAAAAGCTACTTCAAATAAAAGATGTTGAAGATACCGAAGATAATCCCATAATGAATATCCTTACTTCGACAAAAACAAAATTATAAAATTTTATTAGATTATTAGTATTTCTAGAATGATATAGTAACCTGTCATATTACATTATAGGCAACGGCCTTTCTTGAAAGATGATCTTTTTTCTGATAATGTCTATCATATCGATCTCATCACTCCTCTCTTGATCCCCCGATGCATTTGTCAGCTCTCCCTTTCTTGGGATCTTTAGAACAGCCAAGGGAGGCTCTAAGTCCACTATCTTACCTAGAAGTCTCTGGGAAGATCCAATAAACAACGTCGCTTTTGCAGAACTTTCACCTTCTATCACTAGCCTTCCAAATTTCACCGCCTCATATATCTCATCAACAGTAACAAAGTTTTGTAGATATGCAATATCGCAGTTATCCTTGTCAGCTGGGATTTTACTAGGAAGATTTAGCTCGCCCTGAATCTCCAAAATGGAAAGCCCTAACGGCGTTGACACTATGCATCTGCCATTTTTGTCCGATTCCCCAATTTCAGCATTTACGTTGTCTTTGTCTTTAATAACATTTTGCACTTTGCTTGTATTAATCCGAACCAGTGGCATTCACGTTCACTATCAAGTTCCACTGGCTTGAAACACGTCCTTCCAAATTAGCATCAGTTGATAGTACGCTCTGATGCGAGCTTTGTGTCTTTTGTCTTTGTGTCATTTTGTTCGATATTTGAATTCACATTGCGTCTGATGCTAAACTTCGATGCGCCATTCATCAGACTACATGAATCCCTTACCACAAGTCTCAACTCTCTCAGATCTTCTCAAGCTTCTTTCATTATTCACTTCTATTACTCAGACCAATGCATAACTAAATATCTACTGAGCTTAATGGAGAAAGTGCAATTAGGGTTGACAGCTAACACAAATTCTCTTAAGGTGTTATAATGAGATGCAATTCAAATAGTATGATTGCGTTGTTTGGAAACCTGCCGCCGGGTTTTACCAATTTTTAACAATTGTAGAATAATAATAGAAAGTTAGATCTATTTTAGGCTAAAATTTTGGATATGCTTGTCTCATTAGGAATTCACTAATGTACCGTCAAAAAAAAATTTCCTATAATGGTAATTTCGTTAATAAAGTCAGTGATAATCTCAAATGTAAAAGATTAGTTCAGTCATTTAAAAGGAGATGATCTATCTGCTTGATCGAAAGTTAGCAATTTATTTAAGTATAGTATTCATTATTGAAGATTAAAGTCGTAGGTTTTTGCTATCAAGGACTCTACAGTTTTCCATAAAACAAACTAGTGAAGATGGCAAATGACACGGCAGTTGATGGCCTCATGGCTATGCTTTTAGCAGTGAACAATAACCCTGCTCCTGGAACTGGGGAACAGAGGTTAGCGGAACAAGCAACGGCCATGATGGGGAGCCATATACCTGATGTTCTTGTAAATTATAATACGGGGTACCAGATAAATTTATTTGGTGGGTATCCAACGAATAAAGACATTGCTCCTTGCATTGTTTTCATAGTAGCATTTGCAATTGCAGCTTTGGCACATTTGTTTATTTTTAGCTTAAACTACTCGAGGGGCCATTATTTCTGGATTTCTATAGGATTGGTATTCTACTGCATTATGCGAATCATAGGATTCGCTATTCGCATTGCCTGGGCTGGGGAAATTCAGAGTGCAGCATTGGGTATTTCCAGTGAAGTGTTTTTGATTATTCCCTCCATCATTATAGTGTCACTAAATTTGATTTTGGCCCAAAGGTTGTTTACCTGGAGGCATCCTGTGGGCGGATCCCGTCGTCTTTTCTGGAACTTTATGATTGCGTTGTATATTCTAGTGGCAGGCATTGTCGCAATGACTATAGTGGCTGCGGCAATTCCATACATTTATTTTCTTTCGGAAGCTAGCTACTCAAGATGCAAAAAAGTTGTTGAGACAAGTTCCATTTTGATTGTTCTATACACTTTGACCGCAGTCAGTTTGATTGCACTATCTTACTTTTTCAAGCCCACTACAAATGATGAAAACTTGTATACTTATCAGCCATGGTGGATCGAATCTTTTAGACCTACGTATTTTGTACGCAAGTATGCTGCGCAGGAAGCGGAGGAAACATTCATGAAACGGAACCATAATCATCGGCATGCCATCAGAGTCATAGCTGCCACTCATCATCATTATAATGTAGTTGAAGGCTTGTCTCATCAAAGAGGTACATTGAAGCATAACACATCCATGATGATCATTTGTGTCTCGACTTTATTTCTCTTTATTGGAGCGGTATGCAGAGCCATTTCGGTATTTCAAGGACACTACAATAAGGATGCTGGGCCAGTGTGCGCTCCTGTTGCAATGTATATTATTTGGGGCTTATTTGAATTTCTTATTAATCTATCATTCATAGTCGGAAGAATCGATCTTAGGTTCTACAGGCCAGATATACTTCCGCAGAAGGTAAGGTCAATTATTACTGCTGAACAGTCCATCTTACCCTCCAGAAAACAATCCTTGCAGGTTACTCCCATGTCATCCCGCCTGGTCACTAGTGACTCTGACAGCACCCACTTCAATTACGGGTTTTCTGAAGTTGAGCATAAACAGGACGCTACAAACGACGCCGAATCAGAATTTTATTTTTAAAATTATTCGCATCCACTTAAAAATATGTATAATGAAGCTATATGCTGAGTGTACTGTGTTATCCTATAGAGCACTCTGAATTTACAAGCCTACTATGCATTTCGGGTCGTTCATGGTGTTCGAGTTTTTCGAAGTGCTCGCCTTGATCTATTACCGCTTATATTTTTCCCGGTGTCTTCGCATCATTAAGCGTTAGCATCCAAATTTTGAAATAGCTAATAACACTGAAGAGATGTTAACGAAAAGAATACGCAAAAATTTATTTGTGCTGAAGGATCTTTTTGTTTTCAATTGGCCGCTGAGGTTGTTTTGCTAGGCATTGAGAAGAAGTAACACTCTCCGCGCATCTGATTTAAATTTGGACGAGCTTCATTTTTTCCCTTATCGGCTGTATGAGCAAGGGGATTTTCATCTACATTAATACTCTTAGTGTATGCTACTATATAATTTATTATCGCTCATTTACCATATACACATGCACATGAAAAAATCAGCCGTTTATTAACGGCTGATTTTTCTCAGCTTTTTACACCACACTTGTTCCTTTCTTCTTTCTATGTTGATCGAGAACACATCTGAAAACCAATAAATATCCAAATCTTCTCAGAGTATTATTAGAGCATGAACTACCTAGTTTCCTATAAATTACTCCGCTCTAACTGAAGATTCTTGGAGAACCAAATGTGCTAATTATTAGGTTCGCAGTCTTTCCTATTCTAAAAGACTAAAGCTTCCCCATTTATGTGCATTAGGGTTTTGTGTAACGTCTAGCAGAATTAGTCCAATCACAGTCCGCTATGCTTCCATTTTTGTTCACAATATCATTTTCACGTGAATGTAACTGCCGGAATAGGTATCTTGTGGACACAAGGATCAAGAGATTTTGCAGCCATGCGGGGGACATATTTCTCACAGCCATCGTAACAGATTCCTCAGAATCTATGTATTGCTCATTCTTAGTTAGAATAACAGTGATTACTTAAAATAATAACCCTGTACGTGTATATATGTATATATATATATATATATATGTCGGTATATATTTTCAAGTGTGAGAGAGCAGAAATTAAATCATAGTACAGATTTATATAGAAGCAAAGATTAGTATATCGTTGGTTTAAAAGGTTCATTCTCTTCTACGTTCAAGAAAGATTATACTTCGATTTCACGTATTCAATCTTGGAGAAAGTATTTGGTGAAATTTTTGGTGAAAAGTTAGTGAAAGTTAGTGAAAGCTAGTAGAATTTTGACAAGTTATTGGTTAGAGAACAGTTCCATAGTTATTCTATGGATATTTGGTAGATACAAATAAGTGATTTGTAAAAACATTAGTCGACATTAGTTGACTACAGACTGCTGAGATTTGATTTGTAGTAAGTGAGTAAAGAGAGAAAATTATTATAGCCGCGAAAAAGGTAGGGAACCGGAAACCTTGAGAGGATAGGATAAAGAACACTGAGGAATACAAAGAGCTTTCAGAATTCTTTTATAACAATTATCGGTCACGGTTACCGTACAAGAGGGGTTGCTAGAATACAAAACGTACGTATCTATTGAAATTCATCGCTGAAAATGACATCCAATTATACTGCAAACGATGGTCTCATGGATCTTATGTTGGCAACTCAGAATAATCCAGCACGAGGAACAAATGTGAACAAAATGGTAATTATCGGACATAACCAACTTGGCAGCAAGATACCTGATACTTTTGTTAGTTTTGTTGTCGACTATCAGAACAATCTATTTGGTAATTATCCCGACCACCGTGATTTAGCCCCTTCAATCATATTCACGGTAGTCTTCATTGTGATTCTCATTTTGCACTCTTCCATATTTATTATAAATTTTTCTAGGGGACATTATTTTTGGCCATCTGTGCTTTGGATCTTCTATAGCGTTCTTCGAATCATAGGATGGGTTTTGAGATATGTGTGGGCTTTAGATATAACACTGACGTTGGTGGGTATATCGGGTGAAGTCTTTTTGATTATCCCTAATATCATATTGATTACAAGCAATTTAATTTTAGCTCAAAGATTGTTTACTTGGAGACATCCTGTCGGAGGTTCCAGAAAGTTATTCACAAACGTAATGTACGGACATTATGTTATTGTTCTTGGTGTCATTGGGATGACAGTGGCATGTGCGGCTATACCTTATGTTCACTTCTTATCACAGAGCTCATACGATAGCTACAAATCTGCAGTCAAAGCTAGTAGCATTCTAATCATTGGATATACATTGAGCGCGATAAGTTTGATCGCATTATCCTATTTCTTCAAGCCAACCACGAAGGATGAGAACTTGTATACGTATCAGCCGTGGTGGATTGAATCGTTTAATCCGCTTTACTTTGTGAAGCCACATGCCGCACAGAAAGCAGAAGAAACATTTATGAAGCGTAACCACAACCACAGACATGCAATACGTGTCATAGCTGCAACGCATCACCATTACAAGATGGTCAAGGGCTTAACCAACCAAAGAGGAAACTTAACACATAATAAGTCATTGGGGATTATCTTCGTAAGTACAACACTTCTTTTTATTTGTGCAGTTGGAAGAGCCATAACCGTTTTTCAAGGAAGATATAAAAAGGATAGTTCACCAGCATGCGCACCTGTGTTTGCTTATATATGCTGGGGTCTTTTTGAAGTTATCATAAACGCGATGTTCATAATAGGACGGGTCGACCTTAGGTTCTACAGGCCTGATATATTACCTCAAAAAGTCAGATCAATCATTACTGCAGAGCAATCCTTTCATCCTTCAGTCTTGGTATCTGAGGTTCAGTCAGTGGAATCGTGGGAATCGTCCTCCGAAAGAACGCCTTCTGCACCTACTTATCATTCCAATCCTACAAGTGAAGAGAATCAAACTGAAAAGTTCGAGAGCTCACCTGATGATGGTGAATCAAACTTTCACTTTTAATGTCATTTGAATATAGTCTATAATTCTATTTCTGGAAGGATCCTTTATTTGTGTAGTACATTCACTAAAAAAAAATAATTGAAGTTAAACCCACGGCGGGAGTCGAACCCGCAATCTTTTGATTAGAAGTCAAACGCGTTAACCATTACGCTACGCAGGCTTTCTTGTCTTTCTAAAAGTGGTCGCTATTTTTATACCTTCGATTTCCTCGATTTTATTGCATTCAGATTGGCTTCACATATATACTCTTCGCGACATCTCGAAGACCATAGTATTTCCTTACTGATTTAATTAAGTTAGCATAGTGTTCAAAACTGTAAATGTGTGAAACAGCTTTCTGATGTAACCATTTTGAATCTTCTCTCCTTGGTTTTCATCAGTAAAGGCTGTTGCATCGCAATATTCAGCATAATTTTAACTGCACTAGTCTTCGGAGCCTAAAATTTAAAATTCAACACTAAGACTATGAGCGATTTCATACTTTTATAATTCGTCAAATTTGACTGAGTGAGGTACACTTCGAGCCGGAACCCGTGAAAGGGTAAAAAAGAATAGGAAAAGATGAATATGTATTCTACTCTTACAAAATATATAATCAAAAGATCTTAACATGACTTACGAGTATTCAAATTATTCCTTTGAGCAATCTCTTCCGAAGAGGGTGACTTTAACCCAATCTAAACACACTAAGATTTGGTTTCTGACTGAAAGACACATGTAAATATATGCCGATCTCCAGAATAAGAATGTTAAGGTACCACCAGTTGTGACATTAGACCAGTCACCCCAAACTAAATCTGCGACTGCACGTTCAGATCCAATGTAAGCCAAAGATCCTTGATGATTGTATTTGAAAGCAGGAAGTTTTTCCTCCAACTTTTTCAATTTCTTGCCCATTCTCTCTGCATTGTCATGAGGAGAAGGGTGCTGTAATCTATATTTCAAGGAGTCAATTTCATGTAATTTTTCAAAATGACCAGCCAAGTATATCCCTTCCTGGAATGCAACCTGTGCAGTAGGTGCAAATTTGGTGAAGGTACAATCACCTAGAGCATAAATGTTATTCGTACCATCAACTAACAACTTCTCGTCAACAAGCATACCCCTCCTTGCATTCTTCTGTTCATCAATTTTAGAGGTAAGATTGCGGACAATATCTCTTGGAGCATTACCAGTAGCCCATATCAACATACCATAGGGAATCTCGATCATCTCAGTTGAGCCATCCTTGGCGGACTTCCTTTGAGCAATAAGGCATTTATCAGTCACTTTCTTCACCATACAGTTTGTCTTTAAATCAATATTAGTCGCCTGGAAAACTTCTTTAGTATACTCGACTAACTTCTTGTTGAACATATTCAAAACGTTTGGCAATGCTTCTACCAATGTAACATTTAATTCAGAAGAGACCTCTGGCATCCATTTCTTCAAGTCTTGGTCAATGTAATCTTGTAATTCACCAGCGACTTCTACACCAGTTGGACCCCCACCGCATACAACAATAGAAAGCAATCTCTTTCTCTCAGAGTCACCCTTTGGTAAGATATTTGCCGCTTCAATGGCATCCATGAGCCTTTTCCTGATTTCAATTGAGTCCGAAACTTCTTTCAAAAAGGTAGAATGTTCAGACACTCCAGGAATACCAAAGGTCGAAGGTTGGGCACCAACTCCGACGACTAAGTAGTCATAATGGAGAGATGTTGTTATTTCTTCGACACCAGAATACTCCGCAACAGTTGACTTTGAAGAGCTACTGTCCTTACCAGAATGACCAGAGTGCACCGTAGTGGACTGCTTGATGGTAACCTTGTTGTTAACAGGATCAATATCAGTAGCCTCTGCCTCTAAATATATGACTTCTGCCTTAGATTTTCTGGTGATACACCTTACTGGTTCAATAATTGATCTTAATTCAATGGTACCGGTTGGACAAGAAGGTAAAAGAGGAGTAAATAAAAAGTAGTTTCTAGGCGAGACAACAACCACGTTATATAACGTCGTATCCAAGTTCTTCAACAAGGATATAGATCCCCATCCAGATCCCAAAATAACAAGCGTTTTCTTCTTTTGACCATTCTCAAAAAAAGGAACCTGCTTCTGTTGTTCATCGGGATGTGCCTCAGCGTAAACCTTATATCCCACGTATCCGATCGCACCAAGAAATGTGAGCGCCGTTACACGTTTAGTCGTTTTCCATATCGACGAAGCTTTCTTAGGGAGCAGTTTGTTTTCCGATTTAGGAGATCCCTTGACTTCGACCTTCAAACTTCTTGTGGTACTCAAGAATTTGTTAGAATCGACAATCTTATTCTTGCTTAACCTGGCCAAATTTCTACTACAGAGAGCTTTACTGATAAACATTTTCCTGATTATAATACTTATCGTTCAGTAGAAAGATGGTTTGTGTATTTCATATATTGGAAACTAATCGCTACTGAAAAATTCGCATTTTTAGTTCGGTAATGGGGGATCCGAAAGAAGACAGAATCACCCTTCTAATGGTTAAAGAGACCTTTCTAAGAAGATACTGTAATAATTGTATATGCATTATGTGAGATATTATGGAAGGAGAAACTTCATTTAAGGGCTGGCTGGCTGGAGGAATAACGTAGCCACACGAGAGATAAGCGGAGTATGGAAAGCTTCGAAAACCCATGCCTCTTGTGTCCTTTAGATAAACCCAGAAACTCTTTCTTCATTCCACCTGTAAAGCTTCTCCTTGCGTAAATGATAAGTTCTGCGGGTAGAACGAAACTCATTAAGTAGATCGCTCGCAGATGAATCAAAATCCGCTTTCAGAAGTGACCTGAGATTACGCACAATCAGTCGGGACTGTTCGTCGGTTTCCTGGTTCATGTTTGCTAGTTTCTGGCGGAGAAAGTTTTGATTGAAGTTCGAGGTGAGCAATTGATACTGGTACGTCTGAAGGTTGAGGAATTCCTGACAGAGTGCTTCAAGCTGATTGATATGTTCCTTGATTTGTTCTTTCGTTGCCTCATACTCTGTTAAGTCTTGATTTATATGCTTGAGTTTATCTATCTGCTCCTCTAGTTGCTTGATCAACAGGGTACAGTACTCTTGGTATCTAGGAAGCCCTTTCATGTATCCTTCTACTAAGTCTGTCAGCTGGGCGAATTCTGTGAGCACATTTATGGGCAATGACTCCAAAACTTTAGGCAATGGAAGAGCCTGTAGCGATTCTGGAGTTAGGAGTTCCTTTCGTTCCATAGTGGGCTTAAAATAAAAGAAATATATTGGATAGTACTAACAAGATTACTAGCCTGGTGCGAAATGTTCGGTACTGTAGAATGCGATTTCTATGTAAGATCTATCTCTATATCTTTTGCAAACTTTGCAAAATTTTTCTATCCCTATGTAATTGTTTTAGCTCTATTCGCCTGTTAGCCCAGTTTCTAACCCTTTCGCCATAGTAATAACAGAACAAGGGAAAGGGAGTCCCTAATACAAGTGCTATAATGCCGCACAAGGTATTGCCCCAACCATAAGTGAGCCTGTCATACATAGGAGAAGCAACTATGGGCATGGCAAATCCTAGCAATGAGCGAAATACTGCTGCTGCTGCTACAGATGAGGCAGCGAAAGCAGGGTTCATGTCAATAAGATAATTCTGGATAGTTTGAAATACGGCGATGAAAGCGAACGCAAATATTGCTGAGCCTATCGAAGGCATTATCCAGTGTAGATGCTTTTGCACAGACCAGCCATACCATATTAGCCCTACGCATATACCTACTCCGGAAAAACATAAGCAAGGGAGCCTGAATTCGGGCTTGGGTATTCCATTGTTGCGAGCAGTTAATTTTTGGTAGATAAGGTCAATAAGCACAGTCCAAAAAAGTACACCTAGTACAAACCCGATACCCATGGGCACATATAATAAGCCTGTAATGCCTTTACTGTATCCGTATTGCTCTCGGTAGATTGTAGGGAAAGTCACAATCATTAGGTACATGAACCCATAGGTAAAGGCCATAAAGGAACCTAATCCAATGATCATAGGATGAGTGAATAACAATTTTATTGGTTTAGTCATGGTGTATAAGACCCTCTGAGGTATAGACTCCTCATTTGTGATCTCGTGGATGGTATGCAATGCTTTATTTCCCGTCTGCTTTCTCAATAACCTGGCCTTTCGCTTTAAAAGCTTTGGTGGGAAAGTTTCCCTATAGAAGATGGTTCCAAGGAGGGCTATTGCTCCATTGAATATGCATAAGATGTAGAAGACCCAGCGCCATTGCATATTCTGACTCACAAATCCAGAGACGACGGGAGCCAATACGGGCCCCAATAGTGGTGCAAGCGAAAATGCAGCGAGAGCAGAGTTTCTGGACTTAGCGTCATATAAGTCTGATATGACACCCGCCCCTACGTTTAAAGGTGTGGAGCCAAAAAGACCACCGATGAATCTGAATATAAGGATTTGCGCTGTATTCTTTGAAAAAGCACATCCAATATTAAAGAAAAAGGACATCCAAATAGAAAGATCAAGTATAGGCTTTCTTCCAAAAGTGTCATATTCGCTTAATGGAGAGATAACTAGCGGACCTATCGCCCAGGCTAAAATCTGAATCGATATTACCATGGCAGATACGGCGCTTGAACGAATGTCAAATTGTTTACTGATATCATCTATGGCTGGCGACGGCATTGATGACGACATCGGCGAAACGAGAGTATAGAGAGACACAAATAACAACAAATAGAGTTTTTTCTGTTGAGGCCAATTTCTTGGATGTTCTGTATCGTTTGAGCCATCCCAGGTCACTAGATCAGGATCAAGTTCTTGAAATTCCATGCCATTGTTCTCCGTGGGAACTGCCGTGCTTGGAAGAACTTCTTCCTGCCGTTCTAAATCCTTTTCAGTCTTTTCCTCATCTCCCGTTAACCAGTCTTGTTCTATGCCTTCTGCTCTTTGATCCAACTCCTGTAAGATTGACCTGATAGTATTAGTCCTCTTCAACGCAATTTCTTCCTCCGTATCGCTGTAATTGCGCACACTCATCGTTTCTTGATTACCTCTACTTCCCACAGAAAGCCTACTCGCCGTCTTGTGCAACCCTCTTGTCATACCATGAAGCATTCCTGAGCGCCTATTGTCATTTTCTACACCTGGGATTTTCTCATTCTCAGGTGGTTCTTCTCCAGTGTATATAATTGGCTCTCTACTGTAGTCACTGGATGAATTGGAGTATATTTCCTGTTCGAACATTCGGCTATCGTTCTCCTTGATCAGACAATTCAGATCTGCTCTTTTTTCTTCCTGCTTTGCCATTTTTCTTTATCTAATTTTTATAATTCGCCTTTAATACCTTTTTTTAATTGGTATCTAACACTTCCAACAAATCCTTTAAGGCGATTCCCCAAAGACTTTCTATATATGACCCAGTATGCCTTGATTTTAGTATCTTAAATATTTTCAACCTTCAAAATGGTTGCTTCTAATAATTTCTAGTTAACTTCTATGACTGCTTTTCTAAATCGCTTATATTCAATAATTCAACACACGCTGAGCGATATCTTCTTGCCTAATATATCTTCTCGGAGAAGTAAGTAGTATGAGTCTTTGGCAGAACTAATGGTATGTATAGACTGAAAATACTGAATTATAGACTGGAGTACTTACACGTATATATATATATATCGAAATATAATGTATCGATATACAATATATATATGTGTAGATCCATGATTCCATATAAAAGCTTGGTATCGTTTTACCGACAGAAAGATTTTCGCAGCCTTTTTTTATCGCAGAATCGTTAAGTCTCGGTTATTAAAGGTAAACTTTTTTTGTGGCCGGAAGTTCAAACGGCTCCAGCACGAACGACATTAATCGTACTTATTGAGGTTGGTAGCTTAGATCATACAATTTGACTCTATTCTTCTTATAATAATATAAGCTGCTCTCGTAGTGTATAAAGTTTTGGTACAGGTTTTATGGTAGATAAATAGTGTTTCGATTCCCTTGTAAGACATCGGGCTGGAATCGAGGATTCACTAAGTTTTTAAGTAGATTGGTCGATTTATATGAGGTGCTCTTAGAGGTCTGTTGATTTCAATGAGTCAAAAGAGATGGAACTAAGTAAAGGGAAGAAGAGAGATTTAAATGCGATCACGAATGGCCCCAATTGACTAAACAAAGTATATGTGGCCAATGGTAAGAATTGAGATCATGAATGTATACGCACAAGGGACGAGGAAGTGTCAAGTCACTACCTAGAAGATATAAAAGAAAAATAATAATAAAAAAAAAAGGAAAAATGGCAAGTAAGACAAAGCCCTATAAGAGAAGAATACAGTGTACAAAAAGAATGCAACAGAGAATAGCTGAGGTCGGTAAACACTCAAGACGATATAGGAATTACTTTTATGAAAATGGAAACAAAAGTCTATAAATAGCCGTAGCTGCTGTATATGTATTTTCAGGTAATAGGTGACAGGGATAAAGACTGAGCATACGCTACACAGTAGTTTTTGCTTGCCTCTTCTGCGCAAAGGTTGTTAAGGTTCAATAGATCATTGGATAACACAGTTTCATAGTTTTCCTTCTCGAACAAGTGGTTCAATTTGAGAAGATAGTTAAGTAACCCTCGAATGTGAACAACGCTCACATCGGAATCGGAGCCAGAAAGCGTGAGCGCCATGTAGTCATTGAACTCTATCTTATGGTCTATGCCGGCAGTGTCACTCATTTGGTAGATGACAGAGTTCGAGGCAATTTTTCGAAAGTGTTCACGTTTATACAACACATTGTCCAATATGATCGAATTGATATCCCAGTACGCAATAGAATTAGGAATCAATACATTTCTCACCTCGGGGGAGCATGCTGGGTATTCTGGAAATTGAACATTGCCCATATCATCGCTTTTAGGTGCTATCCAAGGAGGAATTGTGGCATGGAAGTCCACATACTCAGATACATCGGCGAGCTTGTAGCGATATTGGTTTGAAGCGCTATCATAATCCTCTTGCAAAATCATTAAGTTCGGACGGTACATCGACTCTGCGCAGCCACATTTATTGAGATGCATCCTAGCCCATCCCACGTAGAATCGGCTAGTATTTTCCAATCCCATCTTATCTCTCAAGAATGCAGGCAATTCTACATCATCCAAAGGCATACGCATCAATGATGTGCCACCCCTTAACGAGCCGAAAGTATCATAGTTCGTCTTATTTTCCTTCTGCAAGTAATCACAGATGCCTGTATCTAATTCGCACGATAAGACTTCCAATGGTGAGATAGAATACATAAAGTTAAGGGTCAATCCTTTTGTAGTGGTATTCGTTCGACCTAAAAAGGGCGTCCAGTTCTTCTCAACTTTGGCGAAAGGATCCTTCCTTTTTCTTAAATAATTCATCTTACCACTAAATGGGAAGTAATAGAACATCATTCTCTTCACCATGGTAACACTCTTCATGTTAAAAATTATGAGCGGCTCCTCCACGCCGGCTTCGTTGGTAATCAAAAGAATTCTTGGGTCTTCTGGGCCATAGTAGTATTTGCCACTCTTGACTTCAAGTTCGTATTCAAACTCGATGGGAAGGACAGAAGGATATGGTAACTTTTTCTTATTACGAGTCTTCAATTTTCCAAGCGTAAAAGAACCATCTAAGTTCATAAGGAACTCAGGGGACGTACCAGCGCCTGGTATTCGTAATTCCCCATCTTCCAATTCTTTCCAATCCTTGTCAAACACTTGCAAATATAGAAAGCTCACAAAGCTTTTGTTCGGAACTCCACTAGGGGTGAAAAGCACCCTACTAACCATAAAGTGAACCAGAAGGTCTGGTATCCATACTGAGGAGCCCCCAAAGCGATACCACTGTCTCTCTTCGGGAACAACCGGTTTGAACTTCCGTTTTGCAGCTTGAACCACATCCCAAATACTTGGTTGCTCCTTAAGCTTTTCTAAAATCTTCTTCAAGTCCGCTCCTAAAAAATTCTGCTCGCTTATATCAACGCGATATGTCACCTCCAAGTCTTGACAGCTCCTCTCATCTTTCATCTTTTCATCATGTGAATACATCGTGCCATCCGTATAAGTCTTGAATTCCATCTTATTGTACGGCGTCTCATCCCTTACCCATTTACCAAAGGGTAAGTTGTACGCCGCAGATCGAAGTTTTGATGACTTAAAAATAGTTAGGTCACTTCGATGCTGTAGTAATACTACTATAGTAGAAAAGGTTAGTAGTATTAGAAAGCTTCTTATTATGAGTTTTGATGTCATATTAAGGCCAAACTGTAGAGACTTTCTGTCAAAGCTCGACACATGAAGTTTATAATTGGACAGGTTTATTCTTGACGCGATGAAGTATCGCAGGAAAAAAAGAAAACAATAAAACAATAACGAATTTGATAGCAGATAATATACAATGATACAAAGAATTAAAAAATAACTATTTTCCAGGAATTGATCTAGAAAGAGATTGTTCAATAAAATCTATGGAACTTTCAACCTCATCGAAATTCATACCACAACATAATGCAATTAGTTTACAGTACTTTTGGAGAGTAGCGTCATGAGGATAGCGGGCAACGAATGATTTCGTAGGCGAAATTTTCAGATCAGTTTCGGCCTCCAAGGCATTACTCACTGATTCTTGTTTTATATTTTCCTTATTTTCTTTATCATCTTTTATATTGTAAGTGTCATCTTTCCCATTAGGCATTGAGGAACCATCAGTTGAAACGGCAGCTTCCGCAAAAATTGGAGTTTTAAGATGCATTTCAAATAGCTTCTGCGTGAGAGCCTTCTTCTTTAGAATTTGTGATTGAAGAGCTGCTGCCAACGCAAACTGCTCTTCTTCTGGTTGCAGTGCTTTACCCGTTGTTTCCTCATTGTCCAGATCGTTCAGCGGCTTCTCTGTCAGACAGTTGAGCGCATCGTTGACTTTGACCGTCGGCGCATCAATTTCCTTTGAATGCAAAAGGTCATCGCCTTTGTTTCCCTTTATTTGCTCAATAATAAATGCAACACAAGACTTCTCTAAAAGTTTCCTGTATTCTGACGATGCCTTATCTAAGTCATACTTTTTATGCAAAACTTGATAGCACAAATCATTAACAAGCCGTATTATCTCATCTTGTATAATTCGATCTTTCTTTCTATCTAGCACAAGATAGTCATCCTCTGAAGAAGTAGTATAGTACTCATTTTCTACGTTTTCGATTAAGTATTCAAGACGAAAAATCAGTAGTACAGCCTTCTGGGATAAGAGTTTTTCGTAATTAGCCAATTTAATTAATCGGAAGCACTGTAAGAGGTTTTGGTCCTGCTCTGCGAGATCTTTATCCATGGAGTAGGCTAAGCGTGCTAGCTTTTCCGATATTAGATTAGTAGAAGTAGCACTCATATGGTACATGGCCTTGGTAGCATGAATCTGCGACTCCAAACCCGGGTTGGAGTTCAATATTTCAATATCATTAGCAGTTAACTTTCCGTCAGATTCTCCTCTGAATATATTATTGTTGTCGCCTGAATTGTCGAGACGTAATACGTGGTTATGTGATGCCAAATAATCTTCAGCAGTGTAGCCGACCAAGTTCTTCAATTGAAAGTTAATATATTTATGATAGTTTATGATAACCCTTATGCACTTCTTGTTTAAATTGTAAGCAAATATATGGAAGGCCGTATTTCCATCTGAATCCTGATGATTAAGGAGTCTACTCAAGAAATCATCCAGTAGCCGCCTGTGCCCTTCATTATTAGGAGTATTACCTTCATGCTGTTGAATGTCCGATAACTTTTCGAGTAATTTTTCTAAATAAAACTTCGCGTACCTTTCCTTGTTTTTCCTTAACGTCTGGAAATCGCTACCGTTTACCGATGATTCTGCGCTCACACTATTTGCACCTAGCGCAATATGATGCAAGACTGTCTTTTCACTGTAATCTGTTGAAAATATTGAACTGTTTAAAAGATCCAAAATATCAGGAAAGTTCTTGAGTTGATATGAGTTACTGAACTTCACCAAGAACATTAAAGGTGTTTCACCACTATTATTTTTAAGACCACATTGTAAGTACCCTTTAAAAGTTGTCAATAAAAATTTTATGATGGGTATATTACCCATGGAACAGGCCCAATGAAAGATGGTGTTGCCATCGTTATCAATCTGTTGTGATATATTTATCTTGGATAAAGGTTTAGGCGGATTGAGTATTTCATCTGAGAGCTCACCTCTTTCCATCTGTTCTCTTGTATTATTGCCCTCTTCAAGAAAAAAATTCAAAAGTGTGTTGAAATATTCTGAGTAAGGGTCATCTTTTATTACTGGGCTGGGCTGCATGGAAGTCAGAATATGATATTGTTGTAAACCATATGGATCACCCATCGAACCATTGATGTGACTATTTGAGTTACTAATATCAAAATTATGAACCTTAGAGCGCATAATCCTTTCAAAAGAACTTCTTGGTGTTCCGAATAACTCCTTTCCACTCAATAACTCATCATGATCATCATGCATCACTTTTTCTTCGTCATTCTCGTCATCATCACTACTTTTGTCAACAAAGTCCAAATCTTCTTGATTTACATTCATGTTACTTGCCATGACCTGCAAGACGTCCTGTTCTGTATCTTGTCTAGAAACACTAGGTCGTCTTGAACCTCTTTTGGTATTGAATGTGCCGACATTAGGACCTGTACTACCTTTTGAGGGAGCTATTGGCGTAGTGTCAGATCTCTCCAATGTTTGTGGTATAGTCCTTTTAGGTCTGCCTCTTTTTCGAGGTGGTTCCGCTGAAGGCATACTTCTCATTCGACGAGCGCCCGTATATTCTTCTCCATTCGCTGTTGCATGGGCGCTTGCACTCGCTTGTCTTCGAGCAACGTTCGATGCAGAAGCATGACTATGTTTGGGAGCAGGTGGAGGAGTTTCGGACTTGCCCTCCACATACTCAAATTCAAATATTGGCCGCAACACATCAAATACTCCGAAGTTCTTTGCAATCTCCGCTCCAAGCTCTAACGGCACATAGGTGCCTTGATACTTTCCGTATCCGCCTTGCACTTTTTCGTGTGTTCCTGTTTGTACATCTTTTTCCAATATTCTTGTCCTTTTAGCCTTAGGAAACTTCGCTATTTTCAAAATGTGGGTAGCATTTATCCACGAGTCCAGTTTCCTCCTCATAATAGGTCCTTCGGCCGTCACATACTCAAAGACAGGCACATTGGAATATGTGGCTGAATATATTTGTGTATTTTGTGCCATAATCGCTAGCTTTACTGAAGTCACACTAAGGTCTGTTTGCTTGCAATTTCACCTTTCTAAACACTAAAATTGCTTACTATACTATTTCATATAAAATAGCCTCCTAGTACAACCCTTATAGCTAGTTGTTATTCTTAATGTCCTTTGCCGTGTTCTTCTCAATGTTATGGTCAGAGTTCAATCCTTATGTTGTAGTTGATGTTTCGAGCGTACTTTGATGAGTTAGTTTTGTGCAATATTATTCTTCTATCATTATCCTATACAAATACTTGACAACTTTCCGCCTAATCTACATGTTTTATAGAAGATAAAGCCAAATTTTGGGACTAGAGAGTTGGAGGTAAAGTTCAATAGTAATACAAGAATGATTAGGTGAAAACAACACGTAGCAACCGATATATAACCAATGTAACTACAAGTGCCAACACAAGACAAATGTAAGCCAAATATTTTACAGCAATTCTCCTAGAGATGGAGGAAGATTTGTAATTATCTTCTGTCAACGGGATACTTACCACATGCTCTGCAGCCTGAAAACATATGGACCTTCTCTTGATAATCTGGCAGTCTGAAAGATTAACGTCGCGCTTCAAAATGGCCTTACCTAAGAGAATGCTAGTATATTGTTGAAGGGAGGGGTCGAACGTGATGAAGAATGATTCTAATATTACCAGCTCACGTTCTATGCTTCCAGTGATTTTCTCTACTTTGCGCAACTGCTTCAATACAGCCGGCGTCGCTTGCTTTATGTGTGCGATTTCGTCAGCGATAGTGACGAGTCGGAACAAAAATACGCTCTTGCGTATCAGCTGATGCAATGTCTTTGTCTGGCTTAGAAGATGTGGAATGAGAAGTTTCTTCAAATTGTCGAAGCTATTGAAGAAGACCTCGATGCAGTTTAAGTCCTTCATGATCGCCTGGAACACCTCGTCCGTCGTCTCCACATACAAAAGCGACAATGGTCGCACTCGCTTCTCGTAACTATAATCCTCCCAACCTCTTCGATTTTTGCCACCCATCTTGTACATCCCAAAAACCCGATTGAAGTCATCCTCCAATTTAATCAATTGAAGTTTAGTACGATTTGACATTAATGTTATATCGTCGTATCCCGGAACCTTGCGCAATAGCATGCTATAAATTGTTATTATATCACCATAAAGGTGTATCACTTTTTTTAAGTTCAATAGGTACTTGTAACTAGCATTATTAATACAACATTTAAATAGCCTCAGATGAGCCAATATTAATCTTTTCTCCTCATCATCTAGCTCTCCTCTATCAAGACTAATTCTCTTATCTCCCACAGTGTATGTCATACTGCAAATAGGGTTCCTCTTCTTCTTAATTACCTAATATATTGTGCTCTTCTTCCCTTTTCTTATCCTCCTCCAGATAATATTTCCATAAAATAATTATGTCCAAGTTTGCGCGAACGTGATGACCCGTCAAAATCATCTCACGATAGGGAAAGAAGGGAACACATAAATAAGAGAATCCACCACATTTCGAATTTATTGAAGTCTATAGAATCAAATGGGTATTCTTAAGCTATTCGGACATAAAGGATTCGACCCTGATGTTTTTGAAAAGGAATTGACGACTCTTACAAGTAATATTGCTAGGACACAGCAACAGATACGTCGGGTACAGGAGACAGAGAAAAGGCTCTATCGAAGCATCCTCAAGCATATGTCCATCATATACTTAGCTATGGTAGCATTCATGTACCGCAGGGCATCCAAGATAGAACACGGAAGTGGTCGAATTATGAATTTTATATGGGGTCAGGATTTAATGGGATGGATGATATTGATAGGCTGGCCATTCCTTGAAATGGCACTTTTATACGTGTTGGGATATATCTCGAAGATCATGATAAGGAGGCGGGAGTCAAGCTTAGAGAAGATGAAGAAAAAACACAGTCAGAAACTTGAGGACTTGAAACGTATCACCAACTATAATACCACAAATGATTTATTGAGTAGATATGGGTCGCACAGGTGCGAAGACATCCGTGAGGAGGAGCTGTCTAATTCTGGTGCTGAATCTGAGGGCGAAGCGCCATTGACTCGCGCGAGGTCGTTACCAAAGGATCTCAGCGAATTGGGGCCTCACAAAATCCAACAGTTGGCAATGAGCGTGGGCCCTAAACAGCCTCGAGGAATTTTGGATAGACTTCTTGACCTAATTATCGGTTCAGACGAATCTGAGCTGGCAGAAAACAGGTATGCATTGATCTGCAAACAGTGTTTAGTGCACAATGGCTTAGCGCCACCAGGTTGCAAAGACCCGTTCAAGGTATCTTATATCTGTCCTCGCTGTGGCTTTTTGAACGGAGAGTTTGATGGCTCAGATGAAGCTAATCCAATAGAATCGATTTCTATCCGGACTCTGCTGCTCTCTCCCTTGTCGAGAAGTCCGAGTGCAGTAGAAGATGAAGCATATTGTCGCCGTCCCTCAATAGTAGAATCATTGGAAGACCATTCTATGCCCACAGTAAAGGATGCCAAAAGTGTCAAAAGCACTAAATCTGTAAAAAGTGTCTAGGCTACGCGAAATCTTATATCTGAACATTTTTCGAGCTAGTATATATTTGTCTACCTAAATACCTAAGATAGTTCCATAATAGCATTCACCATGTCACCGTCATGCTTTCTCAAAGCCTTGACTGCCTTGCCTCTCGAAACCTGAGTCTGCTCAACGATGATGTCGATATCGTTGGAGTCCAATCCACTTTCATCAACCTCACCCTCTTCTTCTGGCTCTTCCTCCTTCTTTTCCTCGAGACTAGCATTCTTCAAGTCGTTAGTAATAGCCTCAGGAGACTTGTCTACCTCCTTGTCTTCACCGGCGGCCTTCGTGAGCGCCTCTTGCTGGGCTTGCTGAGCCTGTGCCTCAGCAATTCTCTTGTTCATGTCGTCAACCGTAGCCTCACCGAAAACAATGTAGGTTCCAGCAGCTGATCTATAGACGTCGGGTTGATCAATAGCATAGATCAAGTTTCCCTTTTGTCTAAAGGTCACTCTGGTAATACCCTTGATTGGCTTCAAATTGAACTTCTTGATCAATTCTCTTCCTTTCTTTTCGTTCTTTGATAAAACAGTAACATCCGCACCTTGAGGAATTTGTTCAGTGGCCATTTTTTCACAATTATCAATTCTTTGAGCTGTCTACTTAATGTCTTCACACTATAGTCTAATTGCCCATACCCTAATAGAACGAAATTTTTCACTCGTCGAGTTCTGGTAGTGTGCTTACCGGTAAAATGTCGCGGGACGGCGACGTCAGCACCATATGTCGTCGCCGGCTTCCCCGGTGTCGCCAAGGAACCATCTCAGGTACATGGAACAGTGGCTAGCACTTTTCTTCTCCACGTTATAGTCTCTTCCATACATTTTACAATACACTTGAAACCGCCATCGTTTCAATAGAGCATCCATAAGACTCTACAGAACCATCTCGAGGAGACAGCGGTCATTTTCCGATTTGTCCTGCATATTGTCTATTGTTTTCAATACTTTCCCTTGTAGAAGATGAGAAGGTTGTAGGTAGAGTTTAGAGAGATTTTAGTGTTTAAAAGGGCGTTTAAGACTACGTTCAAGGTTACGGTCAAGATTACGTTCAAGCAGTGTTGTAAGAAGCTGCTGAGGGTCCAGAAGTAGAATCGATCCTAAAGTTTGTACTCAGAGGCGAAATGACGGAATCTATTACTCATCCCTGGTCGCTGGATTCAAATAGTAAGGAAGGTGCTGGGGAACAAGGAGGGATGGGAAAAGATGGAAAAGTAGAAAAGAACTCTATTTCATCATCTGTGTACAGTTCTGTTAACAAAGATCAGGGAGAGCCTGTATTGAAGTATACTGCCGAGAATGTGAAGAATGTGAAACCTCCTACCTTCGGTCAGAGGATAAAAAGGTTCTTTTTCGAAAGAGGGTTGGCCGATATGCCACCGTACCTCGCTGAGATGTACTCATCAACACCTCGATATATATATGTTAATCAGGACCTTCCTGAATTTTTGAAGGACCCTAAAACAGGATATCCATTAATACTGTACCCAAGGAATAAAATCAGAACTACGAAATACACCCCGTTGACATTTTTGCCCAAGAATATAGTTCACCAGTTCACGAATGCTGCTAACTCATACTTTTTGTTGTTAGTTATCTTGGGAGCATTTTCGATTTTTGGTGTGCAGAGTCCAGGACTTGCGGCAGTCCCATTAGTTGTCATCGTTGGTATAACTGCATTAAGGGACGCTATAGAAGATTACAGAAGGGCCTATAGTGATTCTGATCTCAATAACTCGCCTATCCATCTACTAGCTGGGTTAGAAAATCCGAATGTTCTTGTAGATCACGTAGGAAGCTGGAGAAAGTTCAAGAAGAAGTGTACCAAGATCACACGAGCGAGTCTTAAGGGAATAAAAAAGTATTCTATAATGATATTCGGTAAGAAGCGAGTCAAGCAGGATTATATCAGAAACGAAAAAATCAGGGAAGATAATGAATTGCATAGAGTATCTACGGTTGTTTCCGATTATACGTATCAGTCCTCGCATGCTGCATCTGTCACGAATAAACGAAGGTCCATGCAAAGCAGACGTTCAAATAAATTCACAAAACCCAAAGAAAACTCTCTTTTGAACCCTACTTTGTTTGGCTCTGAAAGACCACAAGCGAGATTCAAGAATAGATGCTGGAAAGACGTTAACATAGGTGACTTCATACGTATCAGAGATAACGAAGAAGTCCCTGCGGATGTAATCGTCATTTCTACATCTGATCCAGAGGGAAATTGTTTCATTGAAACAAAGAATTTAGATGGGGAAACAAATCTCAAAACTAGAACGGCATTGCAATGTGGAGGTAATAGCCAAGTAAAGCACGCAGGCGACTTAGCGAATACGAAGTTTTGGGTAGAATGTGACCCACCGAATGGTCAATTGTATTCATTCAGAGGAACTGTTCATTATGAGAATTATGATGAAAAAGGTAACTTAGTGAACCCTGATGAACGCGAAAGTGTTTCTCTTGATAATGTGCTTCTAAGAGGATGCTGCGTAAAGAACACAAGATGGGTAATTGGATTGGTTCTTTACACTGGATCCGAGACCAAAGTTATGTTGAATTCAGGTATTATGCCAACTAAAACTTCCAAAATATCCAGAGAATTGAATCTTTCGGTGTTCATTAATTTTTTGCTACTTTTTATCTTATGTTTTGTTTCTGGATTGATAAATGGTCTTTTCTACAACAAGACTGATGTGTCTAGAATGTATTTCGATTTTCGTCCATACGGGTCAAACAGTGCATCTAGAGGTGTAATTGCGTTCTTCGTGGCACTCATCATTTATCAATCTTTGGTTCCTATTTCCTTATACATTTCAGTTGAAATCATAAAGACTCTTCAAGCATATTTTATATACTCAGATGTGAAGATGTATTATCCAAGGTTGGATTTTCCTTGTGTTCCTAAATCTTGGAATGTTTCTGATGATTTAGGGCAAATTGAATATGTTTTCAGTGACAAAACTGGTACTTTGACTCAAAATGTTATGGAATTCAAAAAGTGTAGCATAAATGGGAAATCTTATGGTCTCGCTTATACAGAAGCACAGCAGGGTCTGGACAAACGAGATGGTAAAGACATTATACATGAGAAGGATTACTGGAACAAGATCATAGCAAAAGACAAAGAAGAAATGTTCAAGGATCTCATAGAATACTCGAATAATGATCAGTTGATTGAAGATAGATGCAGTTTTATATCCAGTAATTACGTGAAAGACACAATTATTCCTACAGTGGAATCAGGCCCTGTGCAGAAAAAGGCAAATGAAGATTTTATGCTCGCATTAGCTCTTTGTCACACGATCATAACAGACCGCAATGAAACGAATCCACAACTCCTCGAATATAAAGCTGAATCACCAGATGAGGCTGCACTAGTTGCTGCTGCAAGAGATGTTGGAATTGTTTTCAGAGAAAGGCTCAGAAAGTCCTTAATTGTCAGCATATATGGAGTTGATTACCAGTACGAGCTTTTAGCTGTAATTCCTTTCACCTCTGCCAGAAAGCGGATGTCTTGCATTGTGAGAACTCCTTTGGGCAAAATTATTCTCATATCAAAGGGAGCTGATAATATTATGTTCTCGAGATTAAGTCCGAAGAATGACGATGATTTGATTAAAAGAACAGCTATACATATTGAAACGTATGCAAATGAGGGACTCAGGACTTTATGCATTGCTCAAAAAGAATTAGATCCAAAGTATGTCGATCAGTGGATGGTACGGTGGAAGGAAGCTTCTGCCTCCATTGATGAAAATAGAGGGGAAGAACTTGATCGCTTATACGATGAAATTGAGACAGATTTGACTCTTTTAGGGGGAACAGCCATTGAGGATAGGTTACAAATGGGTGTACCTGATGCAATCTCAATTTTGAGTAATGCAGGCATCAAACTTTGGGTTTTGACTGGTGATAGAATAGAAACTGCTATCAACATTGGTTTTTCTTGCAACTTGCTTGAGAATAATATGAAACTTCTTGTTGTAAGGCCTGATCCTGAAAATCCAGAAAATGTCGAATACATTGATGATTTGATCACACGTCATTTACAGGAGAATTTCAATATGTTATCTGAAGGAAAAAATTCGGGCAGTGATATTGATGCTTGTATCAAGGAAATGAAGAAGGATCATTCTATTCCTTCACAGAGATATGCCACAGTTATTGATGGAGAAGCCTTGAGCATGATCTTCACCAACTTTGAGGAGGGTAGCAAATTTCAATACTTGCAGAAGAAGTTCTTGATGCTTGGTAAACAGTGTAAATCAGTTATATGTTGCAGGGTCTCTCCTTCCCAGAAAGCAGCTGTTGTCAAAATGGTGAAAGAAAGTCTTGAAGTTATGACTTTGGCTATAGGGGATGGTGCTAATGATGTAGCAATGATTCAGGCTGCAAATATCGGAATTGGTATCGCTGGAGAAGAGGGCAGGCAAGCTGTGATGTCTTCTGATTATGCGATAGGACAATTTCGTTTTTTGGCAAGATTATTATTAGTTCATGGAAGATGGTCTTACAAAAGGTTAGCAGAAATGGTCCCTTGTTTCTTCTATAAAAATGTTGTTTTCACATTGACATGTTTTTGGTACGGTATTTACAACAATTTCGATGGGTCTTACTTATACGAGTACACTTACTTGATGTTCTATAATTTGGCATTCACATCCTTACCTGTTATAGTGTTAGCGGTTTTGGATCAAGATGTATCGGATACAGTTTCATTGTTAGTGCCTCAGTTGTACAAGTCCGGAATTTTAGGAATTGAATGGTCTCAATACAAGTTTGTATGGTACATGCTTGATGGTTTGTATCAATCTGTTATCTCGTTTTACTTCCCATACCTCCTTTTCTACAAGGGTTTTCAAAGTGAACAAGGATTATCGGTCGATCACAGATTTTTCGTGGGTGTCGTTTGTGCTTGCATATCCGTTACTGCGTGTAACATTTATGTTTTACTTCAACAATATAGGTGGGATTGGTTGACTCTCTTGATCGACATTTTGTCCATCTTGGTCGTATTTTTCTGGACTGGAGTTTGGAGTACTAGAGTTTATGCTGGGGAGTTTTATAAAGCTGGTGCAATTGTCCTTGGTACTTTGTCTTGTTGGTGTGTCATGTTCATTGCAATTCTTGTCTGCGTGCTACCAAGGTTCACATTTGATTTTTTGAAGAAAAACTTAAAGCCGAGGGATATTGATATCATTCGTGAACGAGCGCTTAGTGGAGAGTATGATGATTATCCAGAGGCTTTTGATCCAACGGATATTGATGACCTAGAGCGTCTCAAGCTAGTGGCACACATAAAGAATAATCCAGAAGCTTTGAGCAGGATAGAAAAAGAGCTCCAGAGCCCTACAAGCGGAAGTCTTTCTAGCGGCAGTATCAGGCACCATAATACTTTAAAGAAGACATTTAAGACAATCAAAAAACGCACTACCATCAGGTCGCGCAAAAACACCACTAATGAGGCTATAAACACCATTAATAAACTCGATCTCAATCAGTTGAGATTGGAAATGATGAAAGAGGGCGCTATGGGTGGCTCGTCTACGCATCCTCTTGAGAGAATTAATACGACTCAAGAATTGCCTGGTCTATCGACCGCTGAGACTTTACTTTCATATCATACGGGCTCTATTCGTCCAAGTGTTGACACCAGCTAATTTCTATTGTAAGGGGTATCTAGTTTGTGCTCTATATCAGTTCGTCATTCAAGTATTTAATTATGTAGTCTTCTTTTCTTGTACTATTATTGTAAAGTATTCTTCATTAATTTAATGTCGCATCGGTAGCAATAATGTCGTGAGATGTGCTTAGACATTTATTCAACACGAAGCAGTGATGATTATTCTTCATATGGTTCAAAAAGATTGATGTTCAGTCTTTCCATAGTCACGCCTAATGAAGGTAATAATGGGTTCAGGGCATCTATATTAACGTTTGATAATGAAATCAAAATTTTGGCAGACCCCTGTTGGAATGGAGAAAACTATGAAGATGTAATTGCAATGGAAAAGCATGTTAAGGAAGTAGATTTAATTCTTCTTTCGCATCCAACACCTGAATTCATTGGAGGGTATGTGTTGCTATGCTTGCAGTTTCGAAGCTTACTTTCTAGGATACCCGTTTATTCTACTTTGCCGGTAAGTCAGTTGGGACGTGTGTCCACTGTCGAATACTACCGATCCCATGGGATTTTGGGACCGCTCAAAGGAAGCATTCTAGAGGTCGAAGATGTTGATGAATGGTTTGATAAAATCATTCCACTCAAGTTTTTCCAAACATTTAGCCTTTTTGAGAATAAACTTGTCATCACGCCTTATAATGCGGGCCACACTCTAGGAGGAACATTCTGGGCGATAAATAGGAGACTCGAGAAGATTATATATGCGCCTTTCTGGAACCATTCGAAGGACTCGTTTTTAAATAGTGCAAGCTTTTTGTCATCCGTTACAGGAAACCCTCTATCTCAGTTGATGAGGCCCACAGCTTTGATTACAGGCACGGATTTGGGTTCTTCTATGTCACATAAAAAGCGGACTGAAAAATTTTTACAATTAGTTGACGCTACCTTTGCAAATGGTGGTGCGGTGCTCTTGCCGACTTCGCTATCTGGACGGTTTTTGGAATTATTGCATCTAATCGACAAACATCTACAAAGTGCACCTATTCCCGTTTATTTTTTATCTTATTCTGGAACAAAAATTCTCAACTATGCATCGAACCTTTTGGAATGGATGTCCGCTCAATTAGTGAAAGAATGGGAGGAAGCATCTTCGGGTGGCCATAACAGCTCCAATAAAAATAACTTCCCTTTTGACCCATCTAAGGTAGATTTATTACTGGATCCTAGTGAGCTTATGCAATTAAGTGGACCCAAGATAGTGTTTTGTTCCGGACTTGACTTCAAGGATGGTGACATGTCTTCCGAAGCCTTGAAATATTTGTGTCTGGACGAGAAGAATACAATTATTTTAACCGAAAAGACCTATTTTGGAGCAGATAACACTTTAAATTCACAGCTTTATCAAGATTGGTACGATCTTACAAAGAAAAAGCTAGGCGGGAATATAGAAGATGGAACGGCAGTCCCATTGGAGAAAGTCATTACCTTGGATAATCGGACTAGAGAGGAGCCACTTGTGGGAACAGAGCTTAGCGATTTTCAGGAAAAGGTAAAGCTATCAAGAAAGCAAAAGCTCCTCGCAAAAGTTAGGGATAGAAGAAATCAGGATATCTTGACAGCCGATACAATTATAGGAGATGATTCCTCTTCATCAGAAGAAGAATTGTCTTCCGAGGAAGAAAGGGAGGATTTAGAAAAAGAGCTGCAGCTTCTGACAGCAGCTCAAAACGGACCTGATAGAGCTGTACTGCTTGTTGATGATATAGCGGCGCATGAGGCATTGGTCTCTGATTATATAAGACAAGCTGTAGAGGACAATAAACCTTTGGACCTTAAAATTACTCAAAAGTTGAGGCCACGGCAAGCTATGTTTCCTTATATAACTCAGATTCAAAAGAGAAAGTTCGACGATTATGGGGAGATCATAAACATAGGAGATTTTCAGAAACAGGATGATGGTACCGATAATAAATTAATCATGGAGAGTAAGAAAAAATTTGAGCAAAACGACAAACGTAAATGGGGAAATGTTGATCAGTCCAAAGGAAATGAAAAAAATGACAATCAGAATAAGCTCACTCCTCAGGAGGTCTTGAATAACGAAATATTGCGCAAGAATCTTGATACTTTATTCAGACCGCTCAAACGAGTGCCATTAGATGTTGCTTCTACTTATTCATCATCCCATCAGGAGTTGCGAATGCGGTGCGGTTTATCCTTTGTGGACTTATCGGGACTTGTTGACTTGAGATCTTTGAGTTTAATAGTGTCTTCTCTCAAGCCTTATAATGTTTTCTTGATGCCAGAGTTCACTGCCAGAAGTGACTCTCCTGAAGACATGCATGGCACTTCAGTTGTCAAAAGTATGTTTGACAAACAACTCACAGAGCAGAATAAGAAAAATGCAGAGAGCGGCGCATCAAGATTCTTGTCCTTGGCTGCTTTAAGAAGCGACAGCTTCTCAAGTTTGTCATCCTCACGAAGTCTGGCTAGCAGCATGCGTGTCTACTCTTTATCCTATAACGCACCAATAAAAATAGGTGGAAATGATTATGATGAGACGGGTATCGGGTTAAGCAACTTCGAAATAAAACTAGATGACAGCATAATCGATAGTCTCAAATGGCAGTCGATAGGGCAGTCATACAGGGTAGCCCAAGTGTATGGAGAACTAGAGATACAGAACTCGCAAAGTGCACAAAAAAGGCAGAAACTCAGTGACTTTATGAATGCCTCAACACAGTTTACTCTCAAACCAATCACTCAAAGAGCTTATTGGAATCAACAACTGAACTTACAGGATAGTCAGGCAAACTCAACAAATATCATAAACACAGGCGCCACAAAGATAGCTATCGGTAATATCAGATTGCCAGAGCTCAAGAAGAAATTACTCAGCAGAAATTTGATTGCTGAGTTCAAGAGTGAAGGTACTCTTGTAGTGAATAACACAATTGCAGTACGCAAAATTCTTTACTCCAATGTTGAAGGTGAGGACTCGGGAGATATCGCTATAGACGGATCTATGGGCCCACTTTACTACGAAGTCAAAGATTGCATAAGAGAGATGTTGGCCTATATATAGACTACCAGGTTTAGAGTATTATGGTATTGTATATTTATTTAAACATCAACTAAGTCGTGTGCGTTTCAATTTCACAACCAATTAGCGAAGAACAAAATGATTTACTAAAGCTCATAGAGAGACTAGTACTATTGTTCCAACATACAACACGTTAATCTAGTAAAATGCAACCATACTCAAGGTCAGGAGGTACAAGAAGGTGTTTCTATGAATTCCAAACGTTAGTTTCATGTTATACGTCGGCTGATACACCCAACAAGAAGGCATGTACACCTCAATATGAAGATTACTATGAATGCTTGCATGGTTTCAAGGAGAGAGAAAAAACAAGGCTTGTGATGCAGCAGTTGAAGGAAAATAAAGAGAATAAGAGTGGTGTAGTTGCAAGCGATTTGTACAAGGCTTCTGGTTCAGTTTACGAAAACTTGGATTTAATCAAATGAAGTAGAACACAGAATTGAAAGTCCTGTGGACTGGTTACTCATTAAAGGAAAGCTTACCAAGAATCGTTTCCTCTACAGGGTTTGTATTACTGGTCATGAGGCTCATTTTTTTATGCATAGATTATTTGACAATCCATCAAACTCCATAGTCAAAATACATTCTACATTACATGGCGTTTCTTATCATATATTTAGTAGCTTATGTATGCATAGGACTTGACATTGTAAAGGTGTCCTTTTATTCTATAAATGAAACGCAATCGTAGACTAAATGCTATGATTGCCTATCGAATTATAAACTCCTGAAGAAAGGATTTAATGCAATTTGATTTTTTTTCTTTTACTGACCAAATGCCTCAGATTCCTCTTCTTTCCTTTTCATTTTTCCTGTTCTGTTTTTTTTTAGCCTTTGTTATCTGGTTGTCGTATTATCCTTGAGCGAATGAATTTTTCAAGTAATTAAGATGCCTTAGGAAGAATATGAGGGGGTGGTGGCTTAGGTGCGTTTAAATTTGGAGGAGGCGGCTTTGGGCTCGAAGAACTTGGCTGCTGTGCTGATGGCATGGGTGGTTTACTCAGTGTGTTCTCTGAGGATGGTGGTGCTGGTGGTGCTGGTGGTTTAGACTTTGAAAGATTTGGCGCTTCTACTGGTGGTGCCGGCGGTGCTGGTGGCTTCGGTTTCGAGGCATCGGAAGAAGGTCCTGGCGGCGCTGGTGGTGCTGGTGGCTTGTGTCTCGTAGCATCTGAAGAAGGTCCTGACGGCGCTGGCGGTGCTGGCGGTTTGTGTCTCGTAGCATCCAATATTGGCGGTGGAGGCGCAGGTGGCTTCAGAATCGCTGTATCTGCTTGTCTCTCAGATGGTGGTAACATAACAGAATCGCGAGATGGGTCCAAGCCTGCCTGAGGCGGCACCTCAAAGGATGATTCTAAATTCGCTTTAGACACTCCATCTTGGTCTCCATTAGGTCTCTTCCATGGAGGTAGAGGAGTGTGAGATCTTGCCTTCTTCCACGGAGGTAACCTATCCTCCTCTACATTTTGAACTAAATCTTCATTGTGTGGCCTCTTCCTATCCACAAGTCCCGGTCCTCTGTTCTCGAACCCGTTATACCCTTGACCATCAGAAAATTGTTGATTCCTCGATTTACAATCTCTCGCGAAATGGCCTATCTTACCGCAAGCATTGCAAACAATTTGGGAGACGTCAATACCAGGTTTGGGTTTTCTAACGTTTGCTTCAGGGTTAAAGGGCTTGGTTTCTCTTAAAGTTCCATTTAAAATGGCGAGCTCTCTTAGTTGATCCCTTTTCAAATCATTTTGACCTACTGGCGAATTAATGGCCTTCTCTATGACCTCGTTTGTTAACTTGATGGCCTTCACCATTTTTTGATGTGAGTCTGCAGTAATAACCACGTGTAAGTCCTCTTCTGCAGAGTTGTCTGACCCACCTAGCCCATTTCTGCCATCCGTCATAGACATCGACTTACCATCCTTAACAGAGCCTTTTCCTCTGATTGCCAATTTTGCTCCGCTGTCTTCCTGAAGTTGTCTTAAGGTGTTACCTCTCGGTCCTAGTAGAAGGCCAACAAAGTTGATGTCAGGGTATTGTTTAATTGGTATGTATAACTTTTCAAGTGTCTTGACGGGTTTCCTATAATCAACAGGAGAAACATAGCCTTTGATGTTTCGAACAGCAACTTCAACCAAGTAATGGCGCTCCTTCTCCATGTCAGACATCACCCTATTCTCCCTGGTATTTGTTCTATTACCAGAACTATCATAAATAGGAGGTGGTGATGGATCTCTTTCGTAATTTGTGTTTCGCCTGTCTCCAGAAGGCAATAGGCTCGTCACTTCAACCTGTTTTTCCTGAGCTACTCTCAATGCATGTGAAATCTCTTCAATACGAAAATACTGCTGATATGCTTCGATTTGCTCGTAAGTAAGATGTCCCTTGATGATTGTATCCAAAATGTTCTTGCCAAATGAAGCACTTGTCTTCGCTGTTCCTGACCACTTGGTCTTCCTAGATCGAACCCTGTCATCGCCTTGACGTCCTCTAGACTCATGAACTCTTAAACCTCCTCTATCTTCGAACCTCCTTGAATAACTAGACATATTATTACCTATGAAGATTCTTTCTAGTATGCCTTCGTTTAGTAAGTAATTTCACTTTAATGAGAACGCGAATTTCTTCGAAATCGATGAGATGAAAAATGAACTACTGATATCTAGTTATTTACAGAGGGAAAGAAGGAAATGCTGTTCATTTTGATATATCTAACACGCTGCTTGTATAAATATCCTGATTATGGTTACAATATGTCAAAAATGTAGAAAGAATAGCCAGTAGGTGATCGAGTGAGCACATGAAATGACATATGATACATTTTTCCTCATTCAAGCGTAGAATTCATGAATCGAAGAACCGTAAGCACCTCCCATCCGGCTTTACGTGTACACACAAGATCGACAGTCCAGCCTTGTTTTCTCATGTACTCAGCGACTTGAGATGGTTTGTTCCTAGCACAGAATAAAATATATGCTACGCCAATCTTGGGCCTCAAAATCAGATGCAAGGCATCTAACACAAGTTCTGTTATTTCCATTCCTTCTGCTCCTCCGAGAAGTGCATAGTCAAGCCACTCGCCGTTTTTGCTAGAAACAGAAAAATCTGGTGTCTCTTCGGAGGGCACATAAGGAGGGTTGAAGACAAGCAAGTCGACGGTCTTGTCTCTCACGGCCGTGGCCAAGCTCATGCGGCAGCAGTCTGTCATTTTCGTACCGTCCTCATGGCCCGCTGGTGACACGAGGTTCTTCCTAAATGTCTCGAGAGCTGCCTCGCATGCATGGGGATTGACATCCGTTGCAAGCATCAACGACAGCTTCAATATATGTCGCGATATAAACGTAGCCACAATTCCAGTCCCTGTACCTATTTCCACTCCAAATGGAATTCCTTCCCTGAATCGATGTTGTAAGAACGCTCTCTGGTCTTCTAAAGCGTCTAAAAGAAGAAAAGAGTCCTCCGCCGGTTCGTAAACATTCTCATAGTCTATATTACCAACATCGGGGGTAGGAAGCATCTGCCTTGCCGTGAATTATTGATTATATGCTACTTTTCTAAGCTGTTAATTTAATTCTCTAGTATCTGCTGAGAGAACGACAATCGCATTATATACATATCGAGAATTTTGGCCATAAGTAAAACCAATAAGACACTTCAAGGTAAAAGCGAACAATACTATTATAGTTATAATGCATGTAAAGGTCAAAACATTGACAGGAAGAGACATTCCTATTGACATTGAACCCAGCGATAAGATTATTCGAGTTAAAGAAATGATGGAGGAGAAAGAAGGTATCCCTCCATCGCAACAGAGATTAATTTTCAACGGTTCCCAATTGAACGACGACAGCACAGTGCAAGAATCGAACATTTCAGCTGGATCTTCTTTGCACTTGGTCCTCACCTTGAGAGGAGGTAAATGATAGCATGGTGCATTTATTGTTTTGTATCCTAAGGAGCTGAAGGATTTTTGAGACAGTCCTAATTACAAGATTAAGTTGGTGACCAAAGAGATAAATAGGTGATGCATGGTGCTACAGAGTATTGCAAGAGGCTTTTATACTGTACAGTTTATCCAAGATTTATATATATATATAGAACTCAAATTCAAGTCTGAGTGGCCATCCACAGCTTTGCATTTGCCATGAATTTTCCCAATCCAGGAATTTTCTGGTTCTCATTCTCATCTTCTGGAAATATATAGTCCAAGTATTCTTCGTTGACTCCATCGACGAGTTTCATTCGCTTTACAATCGTGGGAAGTCTTTTCGCAAGCTGATCTGCTGACTCAGGAGTTCCATGGGATAGTTCGTAGTTCCTCCACGCCTCCAAAATAACAACCCTGTCCTCTTTCGGTCCATTAGATTTGAAATAAGCGTCGGCCTTCTCGAATATTGCTCGCGTTTTGTTCCTGCTTGTTTCCGTGATTTCGAAATGGAACTCCTCTTGCTCAGTTTCCTCGAAATTTTTCATTTGTTCTTCTGATGGAATAGACGATTCAAACAATGCAAATGCAATCCAGTTATCAACTTCTGGATGAGACGTAAGTAACCTTGTATAAAGACTTCTTGCCTCCTCATATCTCATTTCATCTTTCAAATAGTCGATATAAGATGCCCAAATACGACGATCTTGGTCACTCCTCAATACCTGTTCTTCTTCTTCCAAAGATATTCCAAGCTCAAATAGTGCAACACATCTTGCATGTTCTTCCAAGGATTTCTCAAAGTATATGTACTCCTTTAGTGTCCTATGCGTGCCCATGGGATCCCCAACCAAAAGATATAGTTCTATTTTCTTTTCAAATAATTTTCTTACTCTATCCCATTCTCCTAGCTTCGACTCCAAGCTAGTATAATATTTGAAAATCTTGTTCTTGGGACCATTACTACTGGATTGACCAATAGATCTTCCAAGGATTCGTCTGGCTTTTTGGAGGCCCTCAGCTTCATCCTCACTGTTGCGTAACTCAAATTCAGCATATCCTATCCAAAGCTTAGCAAAAGTGAACTTTTTGTGTGGGATTATGTCTAAAACTCTTTTCCAGATATTTCTTGCTCTGTTAATTTCACCTTCCTCGATTTCCTCCCATAAAGAATACTTGATACATAAATAAACGTATCTTCGCCACTTAGAGGACTTATATTTATCCGATGGTATACATTTTATGGCTCTTTCAAAAGTTTGGCGTACTTTTTCCTTATCCTGATCATACTTGATCAAATTTATAAGAAGTAACCATGATTCATAGTCCTCGGGTGATTTTTGAACATAGTTCTCATACACTAGAATTCGCTTTGATTTCGTACTCTGTTCAATCATATTTTTGTCTCCATACTTTCGCTCAAATTCGGCGGATAAGTCAAAAATCATGACCTTTAAATTTGTACTAATTCTATCCTTTACCTTCTCGGATTCTAGGATAAAGCTATAGATAGCATGGGCCCTCTCGAGCTCATCGACAGAAGCCTCCCATGTGGTCCATTTGTCAACTATTTCAGCGATACTGGGATCATCGAAAGCAGTTGATGAGGATAAAATAGAATCAATAGACAACTCAAAGACTCGTCGCATGTACCCCTGAGATATGAGGTCCTTAGGCACTTCGTTTAGTTCAAAATTGATCCACTTGAGCCATGCTTCCCCAGAATTAAATTCTTTGACGTACCTCTTATATAGAGAACGAGCGTTCTCATACTCCCTATATCTCTTCTCAAATCCCGTATAGGCACTCCAACATTGTGAACCTGGGTGCCACTCTATCCATCTCTCGAATATTCGTCGCACTCCATCATAATTCTTCAATGTTTCTTCAGTTTGTGCATACATGAACCAGAATTTATCGACTCTTGGAAGTAATGTTACGGCTCTCTCCAACAAATTCCTCGCATGATTCACATTACCATGAGATAGCTCAAGCTGTACATAGAATGTCCAAAATGGTACATGCTGATAGTTCACTTCAAGAGCTCTCTCGAGAATTGAACGAGCTCTTGCAAAGTCATGATTTTGTTCTACCTCCCACTTGGCATATCTTGTCCACTGACCGTAATCTAGCCTATTTTTGTTTAAATGCTGTTCGTATTCTCCTCTTTTATTTTTCTGATATGATTCGAGCTCCTCTAGGTCTTGAATTGTGTGTTTCGGTTTTTCAAATCCCAACTTCCGATTCTCGTATGCCTCTTTCAAAATCTGCTCGCTTGTAATCTGGTTTTCAGAGCCATTTCGATTAGATGCTTCTGTTTCTGAACTCATCTTTGTATCGCTGAAGCTTAGTAAAAACCTTTTATTCTATCCACATTCAGCTCTCTTTATAAATTTAAATACGAATGCAATTCAGATCACAGTTTTAACTCAATTTCGGAAACTAGTAATTAGAGGAGTCTTATTTATATGTTTCCGCAATATAAGAAATAATATATAGCCTTCTTAGAGCTTTGTATCCTTTCCAGTATCCAAAATAATGTCCTAACTTTGAATCGAACTGATGGCTAAATAAAAAAAAAAATTGCCTTCAATCAGATTCGAACTGATGATCTCCTCATTACTAGTGAGGTGCCTTACCAACTTGGCCATAAAGGCTTTCTTAGCAAGGAATATTAATAGTAACATCAAACTGAATCTTCTAACTAGAATATCTTGTTACTTCCACAGTAAGGTGATTATCGAAGAACGCCCAGAATTAGGTTTTAAGCTATTAATTCTTCAGTGTTGTGTAAAGGATTGAGATTTGAAATAATCAGTGTTAAATCCTGGCTTTTTTATGCGTTCTCGGGAAACGAGGCTTACATGAATACTTATCACGAGCAGCACATCTAGATATAATTATCACTTTTACTGAAACGAATCAAGTTGGAGTCACTATATAGCTCATTAGGATTACTTGCTCAGGAATGTCCGTTCAAACAAGTGGCCACTCAGAGTCCAGTATGGAAGTACAGCCACTAATGGCACCTGCGGAAGCAGGGGAGCATTCCGAAGATATAGATAACACGGAAGAGAGAGACAACCTGGACATAGATAGTAGATCAACAGGTGGAGAGTCGAAGTACGAGGAATTTAAAAATGACTTTAAAAGATTTACCCAGAGGAGATTCTGGTGGTTTTGCTGGCTTGGAGTTATTTGCATCATCATTATGCAACTCTCGTTTTTACCTCGTACCTCCTTTTCTAGAGACTTTAGAAGATGGCATGGGCTAAAGCTCACTAAAAGCGATGTAAAGAGGACCTTTTTATTCTATACCAATATTGGCCACGTCACTGATGGTTACTCTGTGGAAGAACATATTGACTGGTGGCTTGGCAATCTTACAGCAAAAAGTAGTAAGAGCTCGTTTAATCTCTTGTCTGATGACAACAAAGGTCTCTACTCCTACGTTCTGAAACAATTCAAAGATTTTGGTTTTCTGACGGAAGTTGTTGAGGATAAAATTCCGAATCTCCAACCTCCCATCCTGTCGAAGGTCTTGCTCAAAGAAGTCCTGTCCGGTGATACCATATACGTCGCTCCTACGCTCGAAAAGGGATACAATACACCTTCGTACTTCGGGTTCGGTTTCAATGGAAATGTGGAAGGTGAATATGTCTACGCTAACGAATGCTTCCCTCTGGATTTTCAGACTTTATTGAAGAATGGTATTGATGTCAAAAGAAAAATTGCTATTTGTAAGCTTGCTCAAAAGTCCATTATAAGCGTTGCAGAGGTATTGCAAATCGCCCAACATTACGGCGCATCTGGCCTTCTTGTTTATGAGGATCTCGCCGATGGTCTCGTACGGGATCCATTGCTGTCCACCATTCATCGAGATACTGTCGATTACCATTCAATTTTTAGTTTCGGCAATGTTTCAGATATTGCCATACCCTCCGTACCATTGAGTAGACAGGCCATTGATCCTATTTTGCAGACGTTATCGTCGGGAAATCTGACGCTGGCATTTAAGAACTGGGATTATAATCCGCTTGTTAAACCAGGTACTTTCAAAGTTGCTATGAGCACCACTTTTGACAAGAGAAGCAGTCGAAGACTAAAAAACATTGTTGGCACAATTGAGGGAGTTTTAAAAGACTCTGAGATTGTTGTAGGTGCATCGAGGGACTCCTTTACTTCCTCTAATCCTTTGAGTAATCATGCAGTTCTCTTTGAGATTATGCGAAATTATCAGAACTTAGTCAAAAGTGGATGGAAGCCTTTGAGGACAATCAAGTTTGTTTCTTTTGATGGAAGCCGAAACGGGCTATATGGCTCAAAGCATTATATTAATAACACTTACAGCAGTTTCTTTGCCAAGCCTATCTTAACGTATATTAATGTGGACACAGACGCTATTCGTGGGGATTACTTCAAAGTAGATGCCAATCCACTTTTCAATCATATCTTGAGGCAAACTGCTGGGTATATTCCCCTACCATCTTCTCCTAAGGAAAGTATTGAAAAGTCTTTACGTTCACAGGTTAATTCTGATGGGCTTCAATCTCCCATATCAATTGCTCAACAGACAACATTGCTTCATTACTGGCAGAAGCAAGATAACATCACCATCAACAACATTCTTGGAAATCAGATCAAGCGTGGTGATTCATTTCTATTTGAGAACACCTTGGGCGTTCCTACTATAAACGTAAAGTTTGATACGTCTGTTGACCAAAATAGCTCCTACGTGCCAAACTCATGTTTTTATTCTTACAAATGGCTTGTTAAGGACAAAATAGATAACGATTTATTACTTCATGGCCTGCTAATAAGGTATGTTGGTCTCTTAGCTATTTCATTGGCTGAGAAAGAGGTTGTTGATGTTGGAATTCGCAACTATGCGAAAGTGATCAAAGATTTCTATGATTCACTTCTGAATTCGTCGCATACGGCAATATGGCTGAATAAAATTATCACTCCTAGCCTCGTTAAACAGTTTGGGATATACACTGACCTTAGCAACCAAGGAATTGAAGAGATCCATTTTTCTGATGTTCTCAGGGCTCTATCATCACTTATTGATGATACTATTAAGGTATCTGCCATTTTTGACGATTACATTGAGGATATTCAGAATCAATTCTTTCAAGACTTTGCTTGGTATAGGCTGCTCAATAAGATTCGAATATTTGCACAATTCAAGTATGCGAACTATAAAGCTTTAAGACTCAATTCTGAATTGATCCTTAAGTCTTCTGATTATGATTACTTGGGACATTCTAATGAACTAAAGGTATTGGGCCATGTCATTTATGGTTTGCCAACATTCTATCCTACTGCTCTGGAGTCGTATTTCTTATCTCGTGATCCACATAGTATATTTCCTCATGTATACGATGCTTTTGCAAGTAACGATTTTGAGTTGGCTGTGAAATGGCTTGTTGTCACCTACGAAAAATTAAGAAACTTAAAAAATAAACTAGCTTGATTGCAGGTATATCATTGATCTTAAATTTACATTTTTATGTCATATATTTTTTTTATTGTCAATAATTATCACTTTGACTGGCTCAATAGGTATAATTTATGACCTTTAATTGGGTTGCAAAAGTAAATGTATAAATAACGCGCCTCTCTCATGATCTTTTCGCTTTCCTCACATTTTTCTTCGGTGTTAATATTAAAAGCATTATTACTAATGAGTCATTCTCCGGCCCCTGGAAATCCCCATTCAAAAGGTGCATTATTCAAGACGTCAAATGACTTGGGCATGAGCACTGCGTGGCTTTTAGCAACGCTTGGATCCAAGTCTTCATATAAAAAGTTAATCAAGAAAGATATTCTAAATTCCTCAATACCGCAAACTTGTGAGAATATAGTGCAGAATGAAAAATTAATGCCACTTAGGATGTCATCGAATCTTCTTTATGGGCTTTCCTTGATGTATAAACTGAAAGTTGATTTTTTCATGAATGAAGTATCAATGACGAAAGCGCGGTTGCAAAAAGATTTCCTTTTCAATTCAATGATCAATAAGAACAATTTCACGATAATAAGCATTGAACATACCAACGCAGGCAGTAAACAAGACTTGGGCCAGATATTCCTTAATGAAGATCCGCTTTTTGATCTCAATTTTGATTTTGCCCGTGGCTTTGATGCAAGAGCAGACGAGGATTCATGGAAGGATCAGATAAGACAACTCGATGAAAGTTTGTATCCTGACAATGTAAATTCCCTTCACACCACGACTGGAGGTCAATCATATTTACAAGGAGACTTTTCCAAGACTATCGAAAACCTTTTAGATAGAGACTTGGCTACTTTGGATCAGTTAAGTGAAGCTGAGGCCGAGGATATTGATTTTGAGTTTGACAAGGATGGTGAAATTATTAATGGTGATGGAGTCAAGAATGCTCAAAAAAGTAATCAGCTTGCTGGTTTAGACTTGATCGATTTCGATATCATTGCAGAAGGGGAGAATAATGTACTAGGAGACATGACGATTGGTATGCCAGATGGAACTATAGGGAACGACAGGACTTTTCATATCTCAAATGATACATATACCAATCAGTCAATTCAGCCAGCAGATAATAAGGGTTCTGATCATAAAAGAAAACTAAAAAAGATAATTACTGATGAGGAAGGAAAACTACCTTCAAGTGAGTTGCGAAATTTTCGTGATCATTACGAAGAATTGATGAATTCTCTGCACAAAAAGCGGAAAACACAAAACATTGATATTTCTGTGTTTATACGAGAAGAAATAGAGTTCCTTCCACTCTCTACAAAGTTTGCGTACGCCTTCATATATGGCGAGGATGTACTTAGAAAGCCTATAATTTACAAGGGGACTACCATGAATAGAAGCGTGAACTTAGATGCAATACAAGAAGACATGGAAATGGGCCGAAACATTGATCCAAGCATAGCACGTGAGGAGACAGCAAGGCGAGGTTTCGAAGTGGGCGATTTTCATGGAGATCCAGACCAGAGTCAGGACATGTTTGACCTATCCTTTCCTGATATTGATAGCAGTCAAGTGAGGAGTGAAAGTAGCAATAATTTTTCCGGACGTTACCAATCTCCTATTGGTGCAGATTATGAAAATGCAAATCAAGGTGAAGATTCGCAATTTGCTGGATTCTATGAGGAAAGTATAGACTATACACCTGGCGCGCCCAACCTACCCACGCAGCATGTGACATCACAGACCAAACTTAGTTCCACCTTAGTAAAATTCCTCAAATTTTTGCAGTCGAGGGCGGCGATTCTAGGTCGCCGTGATACAAAAGATTTTAACATCAGTAATGAATATTTTGCTCACGCAGATAAAAATATCTCCCGAGAGGAAAATGGGGAATACTCAACAATAAAATTCTCCGAGTTAGTTCCTCTGAAGAAAACAATAATCGACTCAAGAGAAGAGCCCCCTGCGAGTAAGAAAATGGCGGCGAACTCGTTTTCATGCATTTTGCAGCTAGCATCTCGACAGTTTATAATTCTAGAAGACTTGGGGGTCTCATCGGGTACAAACTTAAGCGATGGAAGCATGCTAGAGATAAGCGTTGCTGTTTAATACAATTGAAAACTGTCACTTACTCAGTAATATTACTGATACATATTCATGATTACACAGTAGAACCAAACCAACTAATTAGTACATATGAAATTAAATTAATGGTTGACTGAAACAAATAGAGAAAACAGATTATTTTACTTCTTGAACGGCTGTTGTTGCAGCTGCGCCGTTTCCAGTAACATCCTCATCGTGCTTGGCAAACTCATGTTCAGCTGCTTGTGCCACTTCGTCGTCAACACCTTCGTCATCGTACTCAGACTGGTGGAATGACAAAGTAGGTTTCACAGCAGCAGAATCCAAGGTCCATGATGCCAAAGCATTCTCCGCATCGATGATAATTTGCTTGGAAGCCTCATAGCCATCGTAAGCTGGCCTAGTCTCACCGGGTGTAACAGCAGTGTCGTCCAATAACTCCAAAAGAGCCTTACCGTAACCGGCAATGAGGGCGTATTTTTCAGCCAATTCTCTAGTGGCATCAAATTGATAGTTGAAAGCAGCCTTCAAGGACTCCCTAGTGATATTAGACAATTGTGCTTCTGCAACCAAGGATTCTGCCTCGGCCCTCACCAATTCTTGCTCCAAGACAGCAATCTTTGGAGATTGTGGATCCTTGTACTTCAAGTGAGCAATTTCATCGGTGATTTTTTGCTTTCTGTCCCTGGAAGGTTGAACAGACGACTCGATATCTCTAATGTTCTTCAATGTGATTCTGTATTGATCATACTTGTCAATGTATTGGTCCTCCAACTCACCAATTTCGTATATCAAGACTCCCAATTTGTCAGTGACGTCAGACACATCCTCGTCGTTCTCTTCTCCCCACATACTCAACTGCTTGGCCACATCCCTTCTCTCTCTTGCAGTCAATTCCATGGCTCTCATTACATTCTTCTCCATTTTTATGTATTGGGCCAATTTTCTGCTCAATTCTGGTCCTGTAGCTCCTGCAACAGATTTACGAAATTGTGAAGCAATTCCTCCCTTACCAAAGAAGCTTGACTTCGTGGTTGAGGGTGGTGGTGGTGGGTTTTGCAATTGCGATGCAGTAGGCGCTTTAGATGATCTCAAAGAATAAGTTCTATGCATCTTTTATCTTTTTAAAAAAAAAAAACTTTTTGCTTTCTCTTGACTTAAATGTGCTTTATACAAATGCCAAATTCTCACCTACTTGGATTTGTCAATTATATATAAGAGCTATACTTTTGACCCTGAGAAAGTGAAATGACTATCGACGCCTTTGTGTAACTTGCTCTTAGTATATACGCAGGATGCGCATCTCCCGTCTTGGTTGCTCCTTTTGTCTACATTGGGATATTTACTTTACTCTTTTGATCAAATATGAAAGGCACTCCCTGAAGATCTTGTTATATAACTCTCTCACTGATTGAGAAGGAATCATCAAGAGCAGCTTTTACAGATGGAATATATACGGTCAGTGAAACGATCAGCTACCAAAGCTCATTTAAGTTACTTGTGCTATATATGAAAAGTTGGCTGGAATGTAAGTGCCCTATTCTATCTGCCCCCCTCATTTTATCTATATCTTTTCCTTCTTGATGCTGGCTTCTGAGAACATTGTGCTGGTAGTCGAAAGATCACATGACGTCACAAATAGTCCGTGACGCAAAGACAATCCTGTGTAATGCAAGAATCAGCAAGTTCGACAACTTGGAAATAAGAGAGCGCAAGAGAAGACTAATTTAGGTACGCCATACATAGTGTGCAGCAACCGGGGGAACACTAAATACGAGGGTAACCGAGGATGTATTTTACCTTTTATGGCTAATTGTGGTACGATGTCAGATACTGGTGATTGCAAAAAAAGACTGTCAGGTGTGAGACACCACAACTGTCTGGAGCTTGACCGGCTTTCTTCGTCGGTAGCGCAGAACCATACGAGTTTTGGTCAGAACAAGGTGGGGGTAATAGTATGAGCATAGCTGACTGTATATAGGTGTTACTTGATGAATTCCGCGGTGGGGAACCGGAAAAATAAAAATGTTCAAAGCTTCTTCTTCTTTGAAAGAGGACCACTCGCCTGCTGTGGTGTCAAGTTCAACCCATCCAAGATACGGTAGTAGTCCTGCTCTAAGGAAATATAAGCCGTCTGGAGTTTATCTCTTCTTGTAGGTTCGTCTAAGGACTCAAGGACGTCTTTGTTTTTGTTGTAGAGTCTTCGCTTGATAAAGAGACGGACCTGTTTCTGGGTAATTGGCAGAAGCTTGTGTCGCAACTGGTACAAGAGTATCATCTCAAGCAAGCGCGAGAACTGGCGTTTTTCGAGCTTGTGGCTTCTACGAGTTTGTTGTGCCCATGGGCTGTTGATAAGAGGCAAGTCAATGCTACGGACATCGAGCAGCTGGCTGAGTGTCTGCAAGTCACAGCGATCGCGTAAGTCGTCAAAACTTTCATTCGGGTCCTCCACTACAACCTCCACCACGGTTGGGTCATTTAGCCAGAGGGAGTATAGATGGGTATAGAAGAGCCCACCCAAACCAATGCCTTGGTAAGGAGGAAGAATAATGAATTGGGATATTTTTTTTCTCGACTCCTGTTCACCAGCGTCAAACTTGGACGACCCGCCGTATTTCCAGTAGCTATAAGCGGTACAGAATCCGACAATCGAAGGGCTGGCTTTGTTGGTGACCTTGTACATAACGTGAATATCCCAGAAGCTGTCTCCGTAGTCTATATAAGAACCAGCCTCAATGAACAATAGCACAAGAATCTGTAAGCGCTTCTGGAGCTCGATGCCATTTTTACTGTGCATGTCGATCTTATACACAACGTATTCATCTCCCTTACAGTGCAAGGGTTCCCCGACTTGAACTCCAGGTATTTGGTAGGTCTTTTTCTCTTCATTAATTTTATCCTGCCAGTATATCTCATCCTTGTAAACCGTTGATTCTGGAAGTAAACTCAACATCTTTTCTTTGGGATCGACAATATCCTTACCATCCAACTTCTCGCTGAACTTCACATTGAGAAAAGGGTAAAAGGTATAGTGATCAAAGCAAAGGTATATTATAAGGTCCTTGTAACCATATATTTGCTCCGAATCTCCAAATATGGGATACGTGAATGTGGGACGAAAGCTGGTTGCACTACCATCTGGCTGTGTAATAAACATTTGTAGAACCTCATTTGCTGAGCTCGTCCATACTTCAGGCTGAAATGATGCTACCGAGATGCTTGTATCAGGACTTCGTTCTCCCATGCCTTTACGCTTTCAATGCTAGCTGCTATAATTTTTCAGTGTTGATACCTGAGTTTCGTCCAAAAATTAATGTTCGCATTTTAGCTCAAACCTTCAACACTACAAGACAAGGAAAATTCCTAGGTCAACCATAACTTTTCTTTATAATATACACTCTTATATAATAAATATTTGTATTACACGAAATAAAATGGCTCCGAGAGCCTTGACACTGTCTTTGACACGAGAATAGGGTGTCCTTACTCGATAATAGCAACTACGTCACCAGCATCGACCATATCTCCATTCTTATGGAAAATTTTAACTATCTTACCATCCTTTGGAGCGGAGACTATCATTTCAGTCTTCATGGCTTCCACAACGATCACACCTTGGCCTTCTTTAACTTGGTCACCGACGCTAACCAATGGCTTCCAAAATCTGCCGGAAAACTCAGAGTACACTTTTTCGGCATTTTCACCAAAATCTTCATCATCGGCTATTTTTGGACCCGTAGAGTTCGCCAACTCTGCATTGGACACCTGAATCAATCTATTGAACTCGTCTAACTTACTGCCACCTTGACTTTTTCTGAACTCTTCGATGGATTCAGAATTGGCCTGAATCCATTCCAAGTACTTGGAATTGTCAAATATCGTATCAACGATATCAACATCAAATTTTCCTGCGTTCATTTCTTCAGTAAGTCTATCAAGTTCGTCTTCTGTTACTGGGTAAAATTCGACCTGGTCAAATGGTTCCAACATCCATGGATGCGTTGAATGTTTGCCCAATGATAACTTATCCCAGATAGGAACAGTTCTACCTACCAATTGATATCCACCGGGAGACTCCATGGTATAGATACACATGTAACTTCCACCGATACCAACTGTACCGTTTGGAGTGAAAGTACGAGATGGGTTATACTTTGTGCCTAAGAGTCTGTGTCTTGGGTCCAAAGGCACAGCACATGGCGCCCCAAGGAACACATCACCAAGACCTAAAACCATGTATCTGGCGGTATACAACATGTCCTTCACATCTTCTCTCGTAATGTCATTAATAGAAGCAATGAAATCCACATTGTTTGGTAACCAAGGCGCTTCAGCTCTGATGGTTTCTTGGTATCTCTTCACTGCATCCAAGGTTTTCTTGTCCTCGAAAGCCATTGGAAGTTTTATGACTCTCGAATTCACTTTCCACTTGTTCACAAATGTGATTTCCTTCTCATAGGCGATTAAGATCTCAACCAATTTCTTTTGAGAAATCTCAGAGTTATACTCAATCAAAACCGACCTTACACCTTGTGACATCTCAACTATACCTAAAGTCTTATCCTCATTAACCATTTGAATCAATTTCTCGATTCTGTAATTCACATTCAAGTCCAAGACATTTTCACCATACTCTACCAAAATGTACCTGTCACCCGCTTGACGGTAAATGACACGAGGAGCGATAGCAGATGGCTTGAATTCGGAAAGAATGGGGTTTTCATGTTTAGACAAGATCTCTTCGACGACAGGGAAACTACCTTGCAATGTTTCAATAGCAATATCCTGTTCTTTCTTCAACTTCTTAGCACTTTCGTAAGTGATTGGGACAAATTTAATATGATCTCCGGGTTTCACTTGACCTATTTTCCACATTTCGGCCTCAGCTATAACTGCCTCACAAACAAATCCTCCCAATGAAGGACCATCGCAGGTCAAAATAACTGGCTCATCACCTGTAAAATTAACGGCACCCAAAGAATACACGTAATCATGAGCATTGGAAGGATGTAATCCGGCCTCACCACCATCCTTTCTTGCCCATTTGGGCTTAGGACCTATCAATCTTACACCAAACCTGTTAGAATTATAGTGCACTTTCCATTCGTTACTGAAAAAGTCATTCACAGCTTCTTCAGTGAAGAAATCGGGTGATCCATGAGGTCCACAAGTAACAGCGACTTGCCATGGCTTTGAAGATCCAGCATCATAGGATGGTATCAAGGCTTTCGCAATCAGTATTGGCTCTGATGTTGGAGCTGGAAGCGTGCAGCTAGGAAGTTCAGGCTGTCCTAAGAACAAAACATCACCAAGCTTCAAAACTCTACCATTGTAGCCACCAAGATTACCTAAGGCAAATGTTGACCTTGACCCGAGGTATTCAGTAACATCAATTCCACCTCTGATCGCTAAATATGCCCTACATCCAGAATTTAGTTTTCCAATGGAAAGCTTGTCACCCCTTTTAACATGAATTGGAGACCATTGTGGAGCCTCTGAGCCATTGACTTCAACATCTGCCGACCCACCTGTCACTGCGACAACAGCATCGTGATGGAAAAGAATTGTTGGTCCATTCAAAGTTATTTCTAATCCAGGTGCTGATTGATGATTTCCCACTGCTCTATTGGCAATTCTAAAGGCATATTCATCCATACATCCAGAGGGAGGGACGCCAATGTGCCAGTAGCCCTTTCTGCCTGGATAGTCTTGGACTGTCGTGTATGCTCCTGGCTTCAAGATTTCGAAAGCTGTAGGCCTATAATCATAAGAATCCAATACTTTTGTGGCGACTTTGGCCTCTTCAAACATTTTTGAGTTCACAATTGATCTCAAATAGTCAAGATTAGTTATGCAACCATGTACAACTGTCTCGTTCAATGCTGCACGCATCTTATTTAAAGCATCATTTCTGTCCTTACCGTGAACAATAATCTTAGCCAAAGTAGGATCATATTCTGCTGACACTACAGTTCCCTTCTCGACCCAACCATCAATTCTTGCCCAAGAAGGGAATCTCACCTCCGTAAGCTGACCTGGCGATGGCATGAAATCCTTGACTGGATTTTCTGCATAAAGTCTTGCCTCCATAGATGCGCCTGTAGGGGTAATGACTTGATCAAAATTCACTGGTAAATCGGCGGCAATGAGCAACATCCATTCCACCAAGTCCAACCCAGTGACCATCTCGGTTATAGGATGTTCGACTTGCAAACGAGCATTAACTTCCAAGAAATAAAACTCTTCTCTTCTTTCGTCGTATATGAATTCCACGGTACCTGCACATTTATACTTTAAGGAAGATGCCAATGATTCGGCTGCCTTTCTCATTCTAGACCTAGTCTTTTCAGAAAAGTTTGGTGCTGGTGTTTCTTCGACAATCTTCTGATTACGCCTTTGCAAGGAGCAATCTCTCTCCCCTATAGCAATAGCTTTTCCGTATCCATCACCAAACATTTGGATTTCTACGTGTCTGGCATTCTCGACGAATCTTTCCAAAAATACACCAGAATCTCCAAAATAAGACTTACCTTGATGTTGTACTGTCTGGAATACTCGCTCAATGTCAGCTTCGGAATCAACTTTCTGTAAGCCAATTCCTCCACCACCGGCCGTTGATTTGACCATGACAGGATACTCCAATTTTGCAGCAATTTCCTTAGCTTCTTCTGGTGATGATACTAAACCGGAACCTGGAACCAATGGGACGCCTGCTTTCATCGCGATTTCTCTAGCAGAGTGCTTTAATCCTAATCTGCGAATTGAGTCACCAGAAGGTCCTACAAACACAATGCCCTCTTTGGCACAACGTTCAGAGAAGTCCGCATTCTCAGAAAGAAAACCATATCCAGGTATAATAGCCTCGGCCCCTGTGTCCTTTGCAGCTTCTATTACCTTATCTATGGAAATGTAAGTTTCAGCGGCTGAAACCCCATGCAATGGGACAGCAACATCTGCCATCATGACGTGCTTGGCATATCTATCAGGATCAGAATATATAGCTATAGCTTTTATTTTCATCTTTTTCAAAGTTTTCATTATTCTGACAGCTATTTCTCCTCTATTGGCAACTAAGACTGAATTGAATGGCTTCTTCGAAGTTGACTTCAAACTTTCCTGATAGTTTTTCCACCCACCAAACTCCGTGATGTCTATAGATCCAGGAAGGTTATATCCGAACTCTTCACAAATGAAAGATTTAACCCATTCGCCAGATGCCAATTGCACAGACCCAATTCCCAAAGGCTCGGGAACCATATTGATAAAATCTCCAAAGGTTTCTTTAGGGATCGCATATACCTCAATAGATATCTTGGAGCCATCCTTGTTGACTCTTCTCAAGCCAGGCTTTTGAACGGGACCTGTCTTGGGTAAAGCATACAACCTGTAATCAGACGATGTGGTTGTGCTTTCAATGAAAGTAGCATTACACTTCTGTAATTGCCAATGCAATTCAAAACCATTTAGATGAGCTCCCACAACTGCCAATTTGAGTTGAGTATCAAAGTTGGGCTTCGGTATATCTAAAAGTTGGTCAAAAATACCTGTTACGGTTTTCTGCTTCAAACAACCATAAAATCTGGGTTCTACCATTTCATATACCTTCATGTAACGGCTAGCCAAGTCAAGTAATGCGTAATCGTTGAACTTATGCGACAAGAGGGTGATACCAAATGGAAGACCATCGGTACGAAAACCTGCGGGAATAGCTAAACCTGACATATCAGCCAAGTTCACAAAATTAGTATAAGTACCCTGATATGAATTGACCTTGATAGGTTCTTTTTCAATCTGCTCGATCGTAGGGTTTAATGGACATGTTGGAACCGCAATAGCGTCAATTCCACGGAGTAATACCTTGACTTTCTGCAAAATTGCTTGTCTCTTATATTCGAAATCAAATGCAGTAGCAGCGCTGTGCTTTTCTCCTGTCTTTATGATAGAAATAACGACAGGATCTAAGGTTTCCACTGGAGGGTTCGATTTCAAAAAGTCTTTGATTGCAGTGTAACGCTCAGACACCCATGGACCTTCATAAAGACATTTTGCCAAATCCAATAAAGGCTCAATGTTGATAGGAACCAATTCAACACCAGCCTTCGTGAGGTTCTCCACTGCCGCAGTAAATAGCTTTGGATTTTCTGTTTCGCCGTACCATGCCAAGTTGGTTGGCAAACCAATCTTTGGTTTGGCTGAAAACTTCAACAATGGGTTGGCTGGCATTTCTCTCGAGTATTCGTCTTCCTGGCCGTCTTCCTTGGCCATAATGTTGAATGCTACTTGAGCATCTTGCAAATTGGTCAGAAAAATGGAAACACAGTCTAATGACTTGCATGCTGGCACCACACCTTTGCAAGAGAAGACTCCCTTCGTAGGCTTCAATCCAACCAAATTATTCAAAGCCGCTGGAACTCGTCCAGATCCTGCAGTATCTGTTCCCAACGAAAGAGGTACGATACCTCTTGCTACCACAGAAGCAGATCCAGCAGAAGATCCTCCACTCACGTATTTTTCATTGAAAGTGTTTGGCGTAATCCCATAGGGCGATCTTGTGCCAACCAAACCCGTAGCGAACTGATCCAAATTGGTCTTACCAATGACGATGGCACCTGCATTTTTCAACAATTTGACAGTCGTAGCATCCTCGTCTGGATTGAAGCTGAATGAAGGACATGCTGCCGTAGTCGCAAACCCCTTCACATCTATGTTATCCTTCACCGCTATAGGTACTCCATATAACGGCAATTCCGTCTTATTAGCTTTCGCCTGAAGCAAATTCCACTGATGCTCCAACAATTCTTTCGTAGCCAATGAAATCCATGCCGGATCCTCACTACTCTGTGTTTCTACTAATTTGACTAACGTCTCATAGGATACCTGAGGAGTATTATCATAATGAAATTTTTTCCACTCTTGTATAGTCCACCCAATATATGCCATCGTGTTCTATTTCTTTGTCTTATACTGCCTCTCTTGATCTATATATATATGTTAACCTAAAAGCTGACAGAAGCTCTCTATAACTCTTTCACCAATTTTATTTTATATATGGACAAGAAGAAAAAAATAGTTATGAAAATGACAGTGTACAGATTACGATGTTAAAAATGTCAATAAAATGGTTGTTTCTGATTTATATAATACTTGATAAGAGTACTAATTCATTGACAAACTAACAAATCGATTTCTCAGAAAGCGCGGGCCGCTCCGAAGCTTTACCTGAATAAAAAAAAAAAAAAATAGAGGGCCGTATTGGTTTCTCGGTGATAGCCATAAGGACGAGAAATACCAATGGGAAAAAAGACCTTTGTGCTGATGTTACCTAACGTGAGTATGTCATTCCCTGCAGTGGAGATGACCTCGTTCAATTAATGTAGAACAGATAGAGAGCGAATAAAAGACAGAGAGTAATAATGATAAGGTTGAGAAGTGCACAAAAGCAAAATGAGGTAGCAGTTTGCACCTTATCATGATCAAATTAAGGAGCGGGGATTTGATAAGAGTCCTTGGAGAATATAAGAAAGGAGCAGTGACGGCGACCCGTTAGGACTAAGGATATCAGTGCTGGAGATCCTGTATCGTTGAGCCAACGAGAGCACGGCCGAGAAAGTCAAGCACTTGAACGCGAGATGATTTGGGTGCGACAATACAAAAGTGCTCATTAAGGGAAGCTAACAGCGGAATTCATATCCATGAGATGTGAGGCTGGCGTTCCCAAGAGCTATGACAAGTGCTAAGTAAATGACTGCAGAAATTGTGTGGGTGCAACAGACAAGAAGAACATGGCTGTAGAACGGTCTGTGCGAGTGCAAACTCGCACAGACCATGTAGCCTGGAGATCAGTATTTTCAGTAGCAGTGTTGTAGATGGGTACCCGTCCCTGAAGAGATGTAGTACACGTGCTTGAGCGTTCCTGGCGATGGTTCAGGCCTTAATAGGGTCTGAACCGTTAATGAGGTATTCCCAGATCAAATTTCCTAGTAGAGAGGTTGCTGCTTGGGAGTGCACATAGGCCGAGCGATAAGAAGCGCAATTGGTCCTCGATTGCTGATAAAGACTTCAAGTCTGTATTAACGGGATTACTCTGATGTCGCGGCGCCCAGCTCTTATCGCCGTTTTGTGTGTGAAGAGTCACGTGATATAATTATAGATCGATTTCTAATACACCCAGTGTAAGATACTAATGCTAATTAGATATATAATGAAAGAGGAGATGCCGGCGAAATATGAGAATAGACGAATTGGTATCTCGTAAAGCTAGCAAGCCTTTCAAAAAATCATTCTTTTTTTTCTATAACCTCATCCAAATTCTGGACAACCTCACTGCCTTCCAAGTACTCTTCGTTGCTCCTAGCCAAAAGCTGAGACCTAACTTGAGAATTCACAGCATGTAATTTCTCTGGGTGTTCATCCTGCCACTCTCTTAATTTGTAAGTCTGGCCTGTTACATCCCAGAACATACCTCTCAATGTGTTATAGATTGCATCGTAACTCTCCACGATGGGGGCTACAATAACGATGAAAGCACTGAAGAAAATCCAGATGAAAAGCACAACAATCCAGCCAGTGAAGAATCTCTTGGAAAAGATGTATGACTGGCCATACATGGGCATGGGCCACAAAACAACAAGACATACAGTCAACACCACACAGAAGATGGACCCGATTTTGAATGATTTGCGCAAGTAAAGAGCTTCTTCTTTAAACTTCTCCTCTTCAAATGGCACAAGGTCGCTTGCAACTACACTAATATGGGATTTTGCTGGTTGCAAGTGCTCCGAGTCCTTCTTACTGTGAACATTCTCAAATTCGGTTAGTTCCTCTTGTTCATCAACGACTCGAATACCCTGCAAGATCCTCCAGTCAAAGTTTTGAGGTTTGAACACGTAGGTGAAAATTGGGATAAATATCATGGGTGATAAGAGGGCAACCACATTACCCGTAAGCATTGGATCGTCCTCGAAAGTGGTGGCCACGCTTAATTCGCCAAACTTTGATTTTGTGCATACTAACCAGGCCATTATTGCAAGGCCTGTAGCTAACATTGGGGAAACAGTGACTGCGACCACATTTTGCTTCTTTGAAAGCAATGTCAAGACTGAGGGCAAGACGGCACCTGAGATTATGATTCCCATCAATTCATATAGATATCCCATAGATATCCCAGCATAGTATAAGCCAATTGCAAATCCTGCCATTGCGTATGCAAAAATAATAACGGACAAGTGTGTCATAAATATTAACTTCTTGCCACTTGCGTTAGGATTGAAGTAAGTACGATAGATATCGTAGGTGAAAATCGACGAGACAGCAACCAATTCAGCGGACATCGCAGAGGTCACGGCCATGAAGATCAACAATAAAGAGCAAACTGCACCACCCTTTCCTAAAAGTGCAACAGCAGCGTTAGGTAAAACAAGTCCAGCGCTGACTTCCGCAGGAGACATCTTATCTGGGTAGGTAGGCCAGTATGGAGTGCTTTCCAACGATAAAGCCACAAGACCCATTGTAGTAGAGGTTAACATTGGAATGGCAAACCACGCTAAACCACCCAAAATGTAACCTGGCAATGCAGCAGCCGGATTTGCAGCAAAGGCCTTATTGAAATACCCATTATCCAAGAAAACAGTACCAAAGTTTCCCACGATATTGATGACAAAGAAGATTCCTCCAGATCTTGAATGCATGGTCAAATACGACCCGCCAGCATTGCCCTCTCTTGGCTGAGAGTCTGCGAGTTTAGTGACTGTTTCCCAGATCACACCAGGCGAGCCCAATTTGTCCGAGACGGCGAACGCATTAAATGCGAAAACCATGATAATCACCACAATGACAATGGTGTGAGCATAGTCAGTCAAAAACGTAGCCTTGAGACCTCCAAAAAGAGTGTAAACCACCACACCTAATGGCAAGAGCAAACACGCGGCTACCATGTTCATCCCAGTCAAGTCATTAACTACAGCACTTCCTCCACTCAACAACATAGCAGTAACCAAAATGTTGGTCGCAATACCGTAAAACATCATCACACTGTGTGCGACAGTACCATACCTAGCCTTCACTATCTCAAGATACGTGTGGGCTGCTGGTGCTCTCTCCTTGGCCTTGATAGCTATGCATGCAAACAACACGATTTGACATGTCGCACCTGCCGCATAGTAAAATGCACCACTGATACCATTATTATATGTCTGAGTTGTCGACGTCAAAAGCGTCGCAGCCCACGTCCATGAACTTACCACTGCCGCAGAAATCAAGGATTTTTTCACTGATCTTCCCGCCGTAGCAAACTCTTCTGCTGTCACAACTTCCTTCTGGTATCTTCTCAACACGTAGGTGGTGAAAACCATACCAGCAGCAAACAAAAATCCTAATCCTACAACAACCGCATATCCAGCTCCTTGTGGTAATGGAATATATTGCGCAGTAGCCATCGTCTGTATAATCTATTGTACTCGTGCTCGGCTTACTTTTATTTCTAATCTCGTCTCTTTTCAGTGGATATTTACCCTCTATATACTGCTCATCAACTGCAATGCTACGCAACCTATTCTGGGAAATGATGGTGCGTTTTTTGCTTTTGGCTATTATTACTAAATCTGACAGAGATAATAACTACTGATAAGGATCTTACTCTTCATCTTCGATTTCCTAGTTTTTTCCCCATAATCCAAAGAGCGCATATCCCTTTCGAATGGCTCCACCAGCTTACTTCATTTTGCGGCAATCTGTCGAGCCCTTCATATTGGGCTCACCACATACCGGAATGTCGCTGATAAGGATAATCTCGCTACCTGCAAAACCTTAACTTAGTGTTCTCATAGAAGGATCGCGAGAGATAATCGGGCCGTTGGTGGTGTCGCGCGCAGACATCATGTAGATTCGGCCATAATCTGTTTCCCAAAAAGGTTAGCAGAAGGAGTAAGATGATCAGTTGAACTTCAAATCTTGAATATCATTGAACGATGGTGACATGACAGTCCTGGAAGTGGCAATCGAGTGCGCATTGATGGAGTTTGTAGTGCTTTCAGCATGTACCTTGGGATTTTTGTCACATGCCATATTTGGCTTACCAGAAGCGGTATATGATGAAGTGGGTATTAAAGTGAAGGCGTGCTTCAGTCCCGTTGTATTGGAACGAGTAATTGAGGCTGGCGTACTATTGTGGTGCAAATGTGGGGGTTGCGATAGCATATCCGAGGATGAATTGAGATGAGACGGCAGAAGCACTTGGGAGGTTTGAGCAAGTTGCAATGGCGCCTGCAGGCGGTCGGAATTCTCATCCTGTGCGAGAGATGGTGATGCAGTAGATAAGCTGTTGAACTGATTGGTGAGAGGAGCGAAAGAGGAGTCAAAGCCTGATTCCTCCGAGAGGGCTTCGATGGATGGCGGCAGACCTGTAGATGGTTGCAAGGGATGCTGGGCTTCGGAGGCCAAATTATATGCTATGCCGGTTTGTTCACTCGCAACTTCGTCCTCGGATTGTTTGTAGAGATGTTTGAGCGAGGGAAGGTCGCGAAAGTCGCCCGTAAACCTGTTGAGGAAATAGAACGGGCTCAGGATATCGTGATCCACCACCACAATGCCTGCTTCAAGACACATCTCTAATTCCTCGAGGATGATGCTGTATGACCAACCAAGACCCTCGCGCAATTCAGGAACCGTACAGCCTTTATACTCAAAGAATCTCAGCAGATCAGGTGATTCCAAGTCCGCTGCGGGATAAGTGGAGCCCAGGATGATGTATTCTTTCATGCAGCGACATATTGCCTTTATCTCCTGTTCCCTGAGGAAATGCGCAATAAACTCACTGTAGCTAGTAGTAGATCTATAGCGAAGCACGACTATGCCCGACTTCTCGTACAACTTTGTCGCTATCGGCAACTTGAGGCGATCAAAGAGAGCGATGGCCTTGTTGAAATCTGAGGGCAGTACCATGGAGGATCCCAATCCCTGGGTCGTGATGATATATCTATTATAATGTGCATAGAGATCCTGCGAGGTGACCATAGAAGAGCTTTTATTCAATAAGCAATTGATCAAATACTCGCTAAGATGCCGAGAAAGCTCTTCATGGTAGAGCTTTGATGTTTTACTGATGTTCAAGGGTGGGATTGTGGAAGTTATGTTTGTATTCTTCAAAAGAGAGCCAAAAGACCTTGATAGTTCGATAAGGTCCTGTGATCTATGCATTAACTGATTAAAATCCTCGAGGGAGGTGGAAAGGACGTATGCATTCGCTTTTCGTTGTTCCTCGCCTAATTGCTCTAACCCATGAATCCCACTTCTCATAATTGGTTCTTTCGGCTCGTATTTGTTTTCAACCTTAGTAGCATTAGCATTGACTCCACCTCTTTTCTTAAGCATGTCCCATTTTAGGTCATCCAAGATCTGATTTAAATGTGTGTAGAATTTGTTCTCACCTCCCTTACGGAAGCTCAATTTGATATAAGGTCTATCATTGGTGTACTCTTCGGAGCTACTTTCCATTAAGATTGGAATCTGGCAGTGCACCTGCTGCGCCGTCTGATTGAGAGAAGCAGGATGTTGTGGTTTCAAGCTAACAGATGGAGAGGATAAACTACTTCCACACATCTCGCAGAATTGCAAAGACGGATGATTGATGAAAGTGCAGGTTGGACATTGGCCAAACACCAAGCCTGTATCTTGAAACCCCTGCTGTGGTATCTCTGTCCGTTCTTCTCGTTTCGCCTCAATTGCCTTCTTCAAAAGAGACACAGGAGGGCGAATTCCACAGGACACACATCGTATATCCCTGTTCAAGTTCTCGTCTATTGGCATATGGTTGTTGAATGAGCATATTGTACAAACCCAATCTACTAAAGCCGGACTTATACCTGAATCAGGGCCATCTGCTTCCTTAGTCTTTTTCTCTCGCAAATAAAGCTTCACCTTTGGAGAAGACCTCAAGAATCTCTCAACAAATTCACTGGACTCGATGTCTGTTAGAGAAACATAAACTGACGCTTCCACCTCCTTATCATCTACATAGATGATCCGTTTATTAGTCAAGTATATTCTTCCATTCTGACGATTTATGATCTTGTATTTGCCCTGATATAGCCCTATCCCATCTCTCAAGTATACATTATGTTCTCCATCTTCTAATATGGGTCGTTTACTTCTATTGACTTTTGCATCTTCCCAAGCATCAACCCAACTTGTCATAATATTAGCCCTGTTCCTAGGAATTGTTCCTTTACTAGTGCTTTCTGGACTAGATCCATACTGAAGATTAACCTGTAAAAAATTCGCAAACTGCAAAACGTTTAAAACTAAGATAAAGAAATCACAATACAAAATTCACAAATTTACAAGAATAACATCATAGAGGGTGAATTTTAGGGGCAATTGGTAGCCGTACTCAACAAGAATTAAGATATAAGCGGTCTGATTTGATAGAGTACAAAAAAAATACGGTTAACTGAAAGAATCCTTAAAAAATTTGAAGCCTCTTTTCTTTTTGTGAATCGTTAGCCGCCGATAGAAACAGTGGACAGAATGGCATTTTTATTCAAAAGGAATCCAAAGACTCCACAGGATTTGATAAGAGCCTTGAATGAGCTGGTTTTGAAGCTTGATAGTAGCAATGACAATAAAAAATATCAGGACGAATGTTCTAGATACTTGAAACAGATAAAGGTTGTGCTTCATGGAGACGATGAGAATGAGCCACAACCGGACCAAATATCACTGATGGCTCAGGAGATATACTCTTGTGATCTACTATATAACTTGTCATATAATTTGAAGAAATTGGACTTTGACGCGAGAAAAGATGTCTTGATATTGTTTCTGACTCTCTTGCGCAGGCAGATAGGTAGTTCCTCTCCTACCGTTGACTATCTAATTAATAAGAAGCCTGAAATAATCGTTCTACTCATAAAGGGGCCTGAAACACCGGAGATAGGCTTGATCTGCGGCCAGATTCTCAGGGACTGCATTAAATTTGAAGTGATCAACAAATTTGTCATATCTAGTCCCTTGTTTTGGAATTTTTTCAAATACGTACAGATACCAACGTTTGAGATTGCAACAGATGCCTTTATCACGTTGCATGACCTTTTGACGATACACAAGAAGCTCCTGTCGGAGTTTTTGGCAAACAATTATGAGGTGTTTACTTCCCATATCAACGAGTTGATACAGTCGAAGAATTACGTAACGAAAAGACAGAGTGTCCGTCTATTGGCAGAGCTTGTACTACAACGACAAAATCAATTTTTCTTGAACAGATATTTCGATGACACCAACAATTTGAAGCTCATAATGCTTTTGCTCAGCGACAAGCTGAAAAACTTGCAAATAGAAGGGTTCCATATATTTAAGTTTTTCGTTGCTAAACCTAAAAAATCACAAAAAGTATTAGACATCCTTACAAAGAATAAGGAAAATTTTATTGCATTCTTTCAAAATTTCAACATCAGCAACACGAATGACTCTAACTTGATTGACGAGAGAAACTACATCTTGAATGAGATACGGAAATTACCCGATATCGAAAGAATAAGCTGAGAAGTTATTCGATCAATCCATAACTAAATATTGCATCTCTATATTAACAATCAATTTGAATTACTGGATCTCATTTATTTGGCGACTCTAGACCAGTTCTTGTACTCTTCTTCACCGTATTGAATTTTTCTAATCCAATCGTTGACTGTTTCAGTCAAATGGCCGCAGTTACCAGCAGCCAAAGGAACGTCGATTGCGTCACCATTGAAGCCAATGCTCTTTATAGGAGATACGACAGCTGCTGTACCTGCACCAAATGCTTCGACAAGTTCTCCCTTGGCAGCCTTTTCCTTGACCTCGTGTATGGTAAACTGGCGCTCAGACACAGTCCACTCATCGGCAGGCAATCTGTCTCTGCAAAGCTCAAGAATGGAATCTCTAGTGACACCTTCCAAAATAGTTCCATCTAATGGAGCGGTCACCAATTCTTTCTTACCATCGGATGACTTGAAGACGAAAAACACATTCATGGTACCAACTTCAGTTATACGGCCCTCGTCTCCAAACAACCATAAATTCTGTTGGAATCCCCTTTGGGCAGCTTCCAATTGAGGTTTTATGCAAGGAGCGTAATTTGCACCTAACTTGAAGTTACCCACACCACCTGGCCATGCTCTGACGGCATAGTCAGTCGCTTCCAAGGCAACAGGCTTAAATCCAGTAGAGTAGTAAGGACCAACGGGGGAGGCTATCACGAACAATAATGCCCTGTCAGGAGTGCTCACACCCAACGATGGACTAGTTCCAATCAAAGTAGGTCTCAAGTACAAAGAGTAGCCAGCTCCCTTGGGCACGAAGCTCTCGTCCTCAAGAACGAGTTTGTCGATTAACTTCATCAACTCCTCACCATCAAAAGTGGGCAAACAGATTCTAGCCGCAGATTTGTTCATTCTTTCCATGTTCTTGTTGGGCCTGAAGGTTCTGATGTTGTTGTCCTTGTCTCTGTACGCCTTCATTCCTTCAAACAACTCAAACGCATAATGGAGCACAACAGATGAAGGATCCAAGCTAAGTTTATGGTATGGCACAATCTTTGGGGTGCCCCAACCCTCATCCTTGGTCCACTCAATCTCTAACATATGATCCGTAAAGGTCTTGCCAAAAACTAACTTGTCATTAGGCAATTTTTCTTTAGGAGTTTCTGTCCTACTGATCTCTAATTTACTGGCATCCAACGACATACTTCTTATATTTCTGATAGTGCTGTTAGTATGAATTCTAGTTCTCAAGAATGCTCGAATTCCTGAACTTTTCAAATTACGAATGCTTTTGATCATCTATAAATCTTTTAATTTTTTTTCTATTATTAATTGCTATAAGCCTAGTATCCGTTCCCACACTATTTTATAATTCTATTTTATAATTCTATAATACTTACAGTTAAAAGACGTGAATTTTTTTTCTGGAAAATCTGGTCTATGTATTATGGCGAGATTTTGTTCCTTAAATTCTGGTGAAATTTTATGACTCAAGCGAATGCGGCCCTTTATCGGCTATTGACGGAAATATGAATCATGGTTCCATACAAACAAATTCATCACAAGCAGGTTATCTATTATGACTCTTCCAGAGTCTGAGATGTCGAACATGGACAGGTTATCTGGCTGCAGTACAGTTTCAAAAGGTGAAGTCCAAATTTTGATTTTGGGCAGAACGGGAACACCATTTACTTTTGAGATGCGAAGAAGCTGCGAAGAATTTGTCGATGCCCTGGAGTAGGTGGAGGAGTTTGCTGAAGTACCGGACGAAGCGTGGATTGAGGCGATAAGGTCTGGGGATATTCTGTTGAAATGGGAGTCGATCAGATCGGGGAGAAGAACCTCGAATTTGATGCGAAGAGCATCTAGGTGCGGAAGCCAGAGGTCCTCAGGAAGCGGAAGGTGGGGAGGACTTGGAGGGAGCAATTGCGATCTCATAATGATCGAGACCTGTGAGTGACGGACCATCAGCTGATCTCCCAAGAGGACGTCAAAAGATGACGTTGTCGTGGGGACAGGACACTGTTTGTAGCGAGCGCCTACTGTTGGTGAAAACAAGGAAAACTTGTCGAAAAAAGCACCAGCGAGCTCGATGTAAGTCCCATCGAGCAAGTTTTGCGAGAGATACTCTGGCCTCATTAGAAGTTGCTGATGTAGGAAATCAGGAGAGAATGTGCCGTCCCAATGGTAGTAGAAGGAGGAGATAAAGTGCGGCAGAGGACTCTTCGAGGAGACCTCGCATGTTCTTAGCTTTTCGGTGAAGTAGTCTACCTGCTTGAGGTACTTCGAATCTAAGCCTGGCATTTCGATTTGCTCTTTGGCAAGTTCAGGGAGCTGTCTTGGTTTCTCATTACTCTTCTTTTTTTTATGGCCCAGGTGCGGAATGAAAGACTTGAGTTTTGCACCCACTAACAGCTTTTTCTTGGAGGACTTCAGTTCAGCAGAAGTTGAATTTCGTATGATTCCCTTGTGGAGCCAAAGAGGATGCGCTTCCGTCGAGAATACCCAGTTTTTTCCTCTCATGACCTCCGTGTGTAAGAAGACTTCATTGTCGGCATCAAAAAGAAGGTATAAGTATTTGAGTGTTTCGCTAAGTACAAAAGATTCCATTCTGTTCTGGGTCTCGCCAGTTCTTACGTCTTGAATTCCATGGAAACCACACTTGGCTTTGAATTTGGTTTGCAATTGCTTCAAGATAGTTGCGCCTATTTGCAAATACATGGGATCCCTTGTCGCTCTATAGAGATAATAAGTGGATTCTATGAATTCTGGCCGCAAGGGGTACCACTCAAGAAAAATTGCTGCATCTCGAGCTAAAGGAGCGTCGCTTGTACTGTGAACATAATATGACCATCTTTCTGGTATAGCCTCGTAGTAGTCCCATAGTTTTATATAAATCAAGTGAGTGCGCCGGGCATCTTCAACTTGACCAGCTAAAACTTGTAACCCAGGAAAGAAAGCCCCGAGCAGGTCAATCCAGTATGAACGGGCCATGCCTTGGTTAACATCGATTACTCCAAAAAGCATTTCGCAGTTACTACAGCCTGTAGGTACTGTCAGATGTGTCAAAAGAGATTGGTAGGATTCTTTGAAGACGGCCAACATTTCTTCATCGTCGAATAAGATTGAACTTTTTAATGCGTATTCGTAAAATGAGTCAACTGAAGCCCCAATTCCGGTTATGTCATCTAGCCATTGACTGCCAATGGGGTCAATACTTGTAGGTACTAGATCTAAGTCCAGACGGGAACCCCATAGTTTCCAGAAAGTCAGCTTAGAATAACGTTCGAATTGGGGATCTCCAGTAAGTTTCGTTAAAAGAGTAAACTCTAATACCGGAGATGTTGCTCCAGCGACACAATTCTCTCTTTGTAGCTTGACTGGAACTCCTGGGGGGCCTGTTTTGAGATTTATTCTAGGAACAGGAATATTGGTTTTAGTCCTAAATGCACTAATAAGTTTCACGCCCAACGAGTGGGCCATGTCTAGAAGAAACCCATCATAGCACTGTGTAATTCTACTGAAGTTATCAGCACTTTTAGTGTTCTTCATTCGCTCTGTGGGAAGATCAGTCAACAAAAGATGCAGTGAGAGCAAGCCCCCTAATGCCCTGATCGTAGTCTCAAAAACTTGAACAACGGTATCAGAGTTGAATATATTATCCCTTTCCCGTTTCAAATAGTCAAGAACAAATGCAAGTTCATCCCATTCTTCCATTATGATAAGGGTGTCTATATTGTCTATCAATGTAGACGAATAATTACCCAATGCATCATTACGTATAATGTCATACTTGTTTTTAAAATCTGGCCCATGAGGCTCACATGTATCAGGTCTCACCTCGTCAGCAGGAAATCCATGCTCCATATACGAAGACCAACCATGTGCAAATAGCTGCCTTGTCTCATTTTTCAAATACCTTATATGATCTGGTGTGAAGGACGCCTCGTAGTCAAAAGTGGTGGCAGATACAAGCTTTAGGATTAGAATTATTAGAACTATGAAGCTTGGTATCCTCTTAAAGGTATTCATAATAAGATATAACCCGTTAGCAGTTTTAACTCTTATCTGATAGCTAGATCTTGCCAAAAAAATGAAAAAAAAAAAAAAAAAAAATCGTCATTCTACATTTCTCAACTGCTATTACTTCAGAGTTCCATGTTTTCAGAAATTTTTATAAATCTATAATTATTTCCCGAATATTCTATTGACTTGTGTCAAAACTTTGGTGGTACAGAACCATATACTCAAAGTTACCAACGTGAGATCTGTAATCACCATGAGTAATCCACTGAGCATGTATCTAGGTGCAAATATTTTCCAAACCATCAAATGCCTCCTAAAATGAGCTGCAAAGATGATGCTCGATAGGTTTATCATTGTCTCATAGGCTATTAATGTAGTAATGTTCGTGAGTATGTACGATAAAAGTGTAACAGGTTTGCTGGAAGGGGGGACTTTCCAGAGCGTTAACAAGGGAACGCACAAGCAGACAATAATGAAGGAACCAAAAGTATTGAGGATAATATTGATGTGTGTAAAAGGAAATACAATCGACTCCGTTGTCATGAAACCCAATTCCCATTGAATTGAGGGAATGGTAGCCTGATGTCCTGTGCTGAAAAAGTGCTGAAAACCTAACAATCCCAAAATGACTGGAGAAACAATACTATGTCGAAAATGTAAAATGTCTGCTAGCTCTAGCATTGACAATATCTGTACAAGTAGCATGGCTAGAGAAATTGCACCGAGTGGCTTTGTAACCATCATAATAGCAACTGAAATGTTCAATACGAACAAAAAGTATGTTGAACCGTACACATTTCGGTAGCCTAAGATCATTGATTCTTTATCCAGACCTGTGAGTGGGTTGGAAGAGCTTCCTGATCCCTCTATAGCATCTTTTTTCTTCTCACTCAACAGTATACATAACGGTCCTTTGGACCAGAAAAACGTAGCAAGAACCAACCCTGTGAATAAAACTATTCGCGCCATTGCTATCTTCACAGATTTTGTTATTGGACTCATAGCATTCATATACGTAGCACCCAAGAGCAGTTCATTACTCTCCAAATACTCAATAGTCCAGTAAACTGCATTCAAAATTAATAAATAACGAAGACCGATATTTATCCATAATGGAGCAGCAGAATAATAAGAATCAGAAAGCTCGTAAAAAGACTTAATTACTGATGGTAATATCAATGTCATTAAATACAACAATATAATTGACCACCAAGATGTTTTGAAATTCGAAGAACAAAATGTTCCTTGTTCTTCGCGACAAAGAGTTATCGTGGAAACTAATCTTGATAACAACATGAATGTTATAGAATGCAGAATCCCCATGATCCTTTCTTGTTTGGAGAGTCCTGATTTGAACGCAGAAACGACCAAGCAAGAAAATCCGAAGCTTAGTATTAGAAACAGCACAACTTTATCCTCCCAGACAATGAATGAGTTGGAAGCAAAGATAAGAGCATGAAGCACAGTGAAAAGAATTCCAAGAAAAGACCAAATATTCAAGTTATACCTGAAGAAATCAGATATTTGATGAAATATCCACTCCACACTGAATTTATCCATTATTGGAGCCCATAAACCGATTAAAATGCCACAAGCGCCCCCAATAGCCATGCATTTCTTCAATGAATACCACGTAGGCTTTAATACTATGAATATGGAGAAACTAATAACAATGCCGAGCAATGACATTGCAATGATAGAGCCTATGAAGTCGAAAGACATTGTCAGTAGCCTTATTGGAGGCATTGACCTAGAATAAGTAGCGATGAATAAAAGGGAAATAAATAGAACCAAAACTCCAACCGTAATGGAGAACAAGTCGAACCGCGCCCATAAAATTTTGCATTCCTCCAAAGACATCTTCTGAAACTTTCTCGTTTGTTCTATTATATGATCGAATGATAACTTGTGCTTTTTTGATGAATGATATTCTTCTATTAGTTTGGAATATACATCAGAGACTTCCAGATTAATATCGATTTCGGATGATGAGTCTCGGAACTTTTGTATTTGATACATTGTCTTTAACGCTGCCATTTTAAATATTTCTCTATCATTGAATGCTTCTTCTATCGGATATCCCAAATTATTATAAGGTATGGGCACTCCAAGAAGCAAGGATATTGTAGGAACTAAATCTATCTGATTAACGAACCTATGATTTTCTTCATTTTTGGCTTCCTTATATGAATTCTTGATCTTATTAAGTTGAAAACTTTTCTTCTTTGAGTACATGAAAAGCGTACTTTCTATTTCATCAGGAGAGTCTCCTCCATGATTTCCAGTCGAATCCATTCCGTGATCACCCATTACTATGAGAAGAGTATCGCTATCTAATTTGTTGATGACATCTTTTATAACATTGTTCATCTGATTTAACTTATCTTTCATAGTAAAATGATCAGGTCCATATCTATGGCCGACATGATCAACGCCTAGAAAATGCCCAATCAAAACGTCCCATTGTGAAGAGTTTTCCTTCAGTAAAAGTGGCATTAGATGTTCTACCACGCCATTATCAATTGTATGCAAATCCCAGACATTTAAAGATTCGTAGGGATACTTTAGTTTGGGGTCGATATACTTATCAAAAAGCGCAACCCAAGTATCATCTCCCATAAATGCTATAGTTTTATTATGCTCGTATAGTTGCAACATCCAATTATCCTCATCAATAGAATCTCCATTGAAGTTTGAACCGGCATCTACAAATGTAGGCAAAGTTCCTGTGGTAAGACCTTTTAGCCTCTGCAACGTAGTAGTGGGAGGATCTGACATAAATTTCAACAAAAATGCCTTCTCGGGATCATTCTGAACACTCTCGTATAGTATCGGGAAATTGTTGTGATAATACTTCTTTGAGCCCTCGATAGGTATCGCAAAGTCGTATCTTAAAGCATCAATAACCAAAATTATCGCTTTTTTGAATACTGGTCGCTGAAGACACGGACTAGTCTCGCTCAAGCTGTCAACTTCGCAATGAGAAATATTAGGAAGTACCTGTCGAGACAACAAAAATCCCTGAGTGAAAATGGTTATACCGATTACCTGAAGCAATACAAAAAATCCTAGTACTATTATGTAACCAATAACTGTTAGTTTAAGCTTCTGCTGTCGAATCTTTGTTCTCACTCTTTGTTGTTGTTGGATCTGTTGGAGCAAAATACTTCGTCTTAGTTCATTATCCCCTCGCTCGGTCAGATAACTCTCGCTCGGCTCCCCCATTTGCTTTAGAACTAACAACTCAAGCTTCACTCAACACGATGACGAAATTATGGGAATAACCTATGCTCCTTTGATTGTACACCAACGTATGTCCTTTCAATTCGAGAGTTACGGTCACGTGACTTTGATCTTTTATTCCTACGCTGAAAGCTTTACAAATTATAAGTGCTACGAAGGATGAATGAAAAACGGAGGATTCAATTCATATTATCTTTGATGTCATCAAGGAATTCCAGCTGAAATGAGTTTTCAGGAATCATTAGTTCATTTTCCGATTGAGAAAAGTCTATGAGTTCATTCATTGGGTCCACGACATCCAAGCCTTCAGATTGAGCTAAATTCTCATCGAATAACTCGTCTATGCCATCTTCCTTTTCTGTTTCGATTTGTTTATTATTATTAAAGTTTTGATCTTCTAGGCTGGATATGGTGGGACCCTCTGGTTTCAGGTCTGGGTTACTAGGCATACTCTCCGGGAGAGCTTTCGCGTTGAGGGGCTTTTGAAATTCCTGCTCTTGGTCCTTGTAGGCATGCTTCAACTCAAAATTGTCCATGGAATTCTCGAAATTCACCCCGAGTAAGTTTTCACCGCCATCAACCAATTCGAGGGCATTAGCTGAAGATTCATTGTCACCAGCGGATCCTATGTTTTTCGGATCGTAATCGTCGGGGGCATGGTCAACTGTGAATTCCCCTCGTGAAATGGTCTCAATAGGCACCTTTCTCTTTTCGAAGCGATGTATACTTTTGAAAGCTCTGCCATAGTTCGACTCATACTTCTCCAATGCATCCCTCAACTTTTCTTCAAGAGTATCGAGCGATTCTTTGTGGCTAAGACTAGCTTGCGCAGTAGAAAGCATATGTATAATGTCTTTTTGAGTTTGGTAGTGAGGTTCCTTAAAGGCCTCTTCGGGGTCTTCCTGCCTTAATTTAGCAATCTCTGCCTCTAGTAGCATATTCTTGGTTCTCATCATCTTTAAATTTCCAAAGTATAGCTCATCTGCCCTCATAGACTGAACTGCTTTTAGTGCTTCATCATCTGACTTGAATTCTCTATCGCTCAACGGAAACGACCGTGGTGGTATAATTTTTGATGTGTGTATATGCTTGCTGACAACATTCTCGATGTAATCTTGATTGTTGATGAATCTTTGAAGAGTATCTGCCCTGAATGTTACTAAGTCTGCCTCATCATGTAACTGCGCAGTAGGTTCTTCTTTTAACGTCACTCGCTGCCTAGCAGGTTGAGGTATCTCCTGTTGGAGCATAACTGGCTGGATTTTATTCCGCCTTCTTGGCCTACCTGGATGGCCCATTATAACTGTCTATTATACAATCTGTCAGTGTGTCTATCTGAAGAAATACTGCCATAAACATCTAAACATTAGATGGTGCTCATATAAAACGAGTCGTGCCCAGCACACATACTTATTTTGACTAGAACCAGAAGATCACCACGTCGATACACCTTGAGCATCCATAATCTTGGAAGTTTGCATCAACTAGAAGGTGCTTATTGTTAGTAATAATCTGTTTGTATGTATCTCTGCATTGTAAATAAAGTACTAGTTAAATTGTAATTTTTCGAAATATAGATTAGAGGATTAAATACATTATTTAAATAAATAGAGGTTCATAGACATACAAAGAGTGTGACGCTAACCTTGAAACGAGAGTAGTAATAAATGTAGTGCTAATGCATTAAATGTATCTTTGAAAGCAAGTGTTTCACAAATCGAATACGCCACTGACAAATGCATCATCCATATTATGCACATCGTCGTCATCATCAATTTGCATCCCATCTTCTTCTTCTACATCGTCATCAATTGCGTCTTCATCGGGAGGAAGATTGGGATCACCTGGAATAAATGATCCTGGCTCTTTATACGTGCTAATACGTTGAGACCTTCCAAAGTGATCCTCTATAGCAGAGTCATCGACATATGTAAACCCCTTGAAATTTGCCTGCACGCCTGGAGAAAGAGGAGTAGAAGCTAATTCTAATTGCTTCTTGAAGACAGACGTCGATTCAGAAGTAAATTCGGGATCAAAATTAGAAGTATCGGTTTCAGAAGTAATATGAGGCTTGAAAGGAGGAGGGATGCTCTTCGTCTTCAACAAGTCCCAGTCAATGTCATGGAAAAAGGGATGAGCTCTCAATTCTTTAGCGTCATCCGTAGCACCCAATCTATGCTTTGGGTTTCTATTAAGTAAACCTTTAACGAAAGATCTTCCCTCGGGACTCAAAACTTCTTTTGGAAACCTTACTTTACCAAATGCTATATTTTTATACATTTGCTGGGTGTTGTCTGCATAAAAAGGTGACCAACCACAGCACATTTCAAAAATTAATACACCAAGGGACCAAAAATCCACCATCTTGGTGTAACCAGATTCATCTAATAATACCTCCGGGGCTAAGTACTCAGTTGTTCCACAAAATGTATTAGTGGTACCATCATTGTTCAAATTCGCTTTCGAGAGACCAAAATCGCACAATGCAATGTGGCCATTTGCGTCAAGAAGAATATTTTCTGGTTTCAAATCACGATAGACGATATCGTTGTCGTGCAAATATTCTAGTGCCAAAACTAATTCTGCAATATAAAACTTTGCCCTATCTTCGGTGAACCTCCCTTCTCTCTGTAAGTGCCAAAAGAGCTCACCACCTGACATATAGTCCGTCACTAAGTACAAATCAGTCGGAGTTTGGAAAGAAAATTTCAAACCAACGATAAACGACGACTGCGCGGCGGATGTTCTGACCAAGATATTTCTTTCCCCAATGGTGTGCGCTATTTCTTTCTTCTTCACTATCATCTTCTTTGAGAGGACTTTCATCGCATATATTCTATCCGTATCCTTCTTTCTCACTAAAAATACTTGTCCGAACGTGCCTTTGCCGAGCAACCTAAGCACTTCAAAGTCATCGGTACCACACAGTTTCTTTTCCAGTGTAGAGTAGATCCAACTAACCTTTATAGCACCTCCAACCCTTTCTCCTACTACTCGTGGTTTTAAGTGAAGCCATTCAGAGCTCGTTTTTTTATTTGCTGTGGAAGCAATAGTCGAAGGAAAAATTCTGACATGACCAAGAAAAGCATCATCACTTGCCGCATCATACACAGAAATATCTAGTTCCGAATTGGAACCAACGACATCAAATATCGCTTCATGATTCCATAATGGATTCGCCGAACCCACATTTTGCTGCTGAAGATTTCTTGAAGATGATTGTCTTTGAAAATGAGGAGCTCTTGTATTCTTCCCCTTAGCCACTGGCAAGCTACATGTTGGCTCCCTTCCGGGGATTTTATGATCATATCCCAGGTAGTTATTTGAAGCACCTGAAGATTTATTAAATGAACCTGGCGTTGAAGTCACATATTCCGAAGATTCATAGGTACACACGACATAAGGTTGAGCATTAGCGGAGTTAATTAAAAGACCTCTAGCTTCCAATATGTTGACTTTTAATTTACCTTTCGGCTGCGTACTACTTTTGGAATTGATATTCTGGCCAGTTTCGTCCGTCGTAACAATCAATGGCTGGATTGTGCTACTGTTTTGCCCCAAGGATGTGTTCGCCGAACTTTCATCCGCCATATTTACTGTGGATTCAGATACCTGATATCCCTCATTATAGTGATGATCATTTTTATCAACAATCCGTGTTCCCGCAAATGATACTGTCTGTCCATCACTATTCGCCGCATTGGGACTCAGTTTTTTATATCTTTGATTCAAAAAGGCTTCACTCGTTGCCTTTGCTGAGTTATTCTTGGTGGTGGTACCGTATGCCAATGAATTATCCGAAATGGCTGTAGTAGGCGCAACCTGCAGAAGCCCCTTCGGCATTATCTTGTTATTCATTTCAGAGAAGTTCTCCTTACCATACACTATTTGCTTTCCTCCCACGCCTTCTCTACATGCATCTTTATTCTCCTCGTGAGTATCATTCCCTTGGTTATATTTTTTGTGGAATCCGCTGAAGCCAAATAAATTTTTGGCAAAATCTGACATCTAGTCTCTCCTGTGCCACGCTCTTATTTAAAATCTATCAATTGTCCAATTCCAAACACGTAAGTTCTCTCTTTTATTTTTACCAAACGTCCTTAAATTACCTCACTTCAAAATTACATCAATGAGAAAACCCAGGATCCCTATTAAATATCACTTGTCTCAAAAAAAAATTCCTCCTCTCGACTAAATCCCATCTGTCAGTATTTGCTTATTATACGATAAAATTTCCTTCTTCTTTATTGCCGCCAACACTGGAAATCAATAAAGGATAGACTAACCTTATTTTACCAACACAGTCTTTCATCTACGCTTTATCTTCCTATCTCCTCGATCCTATACTTACAATTATTGAAACGTCCTTATCTGGTCAAATCAGTTCTTATCCCTTCGTGTATGTGTGCTAGAGTTCTCCTCCCTTCCAGGTGCCTCTGCTAATAAAATTTTGACTCCCAGAGATAACGGTTATTCTTGATCTCGTGCACGACTTCATCTTCGCTACTATTCTTCGATGCAATCAGTGATCACCTGAATCCTTTGATAACAAATTACACCAATGAGATCTTTACTTTCTCGGCTAGTATCTTCTGCGCGTAGAGGCTGCGTAAATATAGTATTACAAGGAGATATATTCGCAAGAAGGGTCGAATATTGGGAGAGAGTTGATAGCGATCTTCAGCTTCATCTAAACTTTTTCCGGAGAGAGGAGCATGTAGGCTTGTAGGGCCAAAAAAGAAAGAAAAATTTGACCTTATGGTTTCTTTTGGCCACCGTTAGCCGATATTGTTGAGTGCAGAGTAATAGAGAATTAATCTCAATTTGCAAGCATTACGGACGATGAGAATGTCGGCCCTGTGCACGTGAATGAGATGGATAATCGCAGGTTAAACGGTTGCAGGTTACGTGTTTTGCAGATTGCAGTTTTGCAGGTTATCCAGAAGAACGAGAAGGTGAAAAATTGACTTTGGTTGTATTGAGCCAGAAGGAGACAGCATTTACGGCATGAATATGTTGATGAGCACATTAGGTACATATGGTGCTAAAGTTGGCATATATGGTTTAGCATCTAGGGTGGCTTTTCCAGTTGTGAGTGTTGCTTATAGGGGCATACATCAGAGTCAGCTTGCCATGGAGAAGTACTATAAAATTACCAAGCAGGCGAGACCTGTAGACGATAGGAAGTATACTGTTGGCGAGCCAACGACCGGAGTGAGCGTCCCTAAAGTGAAGAAGCAGTTCCCGGAGTACCACTATGAGGCGATGTTTTTCAAGAGACAAAACAGAGGTTTATTTGGGGGACTTCAAAGAAAGAGATCCAAGACCTGCTCGGAGGCAGGAAACAAGAACTTGAGAGCGCATTTACCGAACATTGTGAAGGCTAAGCTTTGGTCAGAAACCTTGAACAGAGTGGTAGAAACCAAAGTAACTACAACGGTCTTGAGAACAATTACTAAGGAGGGAGGATTAGACAATTACTTGACCAAGGACAAACCGGCACGAATCAAGACTTTGGGGCTCAAGGGCTGGAGGCTCAGGTACGAGGTTTTGAAGCAAAAAGAGCTTGAACAACTTCCCAAAATCGAAAGAGATGGAAAGCTCCTCCAAGTCTATTACGTGCATAGCGATGGTACGCAGTTGGTCGTTGGAAAGAATAAACTCTTGGAGCTCTTGTATCCGCTCGTGAAGAAAGATACTTACACTCCCCTTTCCTGGACACAATTCCGTTACGATCATTGCTTTTTGACTGAGGGCGAACTTGTTGAAAAGCTCAAATCCTATAACTTCGACCTCAGTCCCATTTCTGCCTAGGCGCGCAATCTATTACTGTATATATTCTAGACGTCTCATTAATAAGAACGATTTATACTCGCTTATTGCAGCATTCTTGCGATGTTGCACCAAGTTCTTAATTGTACCTTCTTGATCAACCTTTGTCTTTCTCATGGTTGGTACCTTAAATGCCATCTAGACTTTATCTAAATGAAGATAGCATCACATTTCGCTGCTGAACACTGAGAAACATTTAAGTATCTACTCTAATATGTTTAATTTTTTGATTTGTTCGCACAATCGCCTACTCCCAAGCTGATCATAGCAACTCGTTCGATCTGTGCTAAAAGTCAAAGAACTATACTGTTCAGAGAGAAAGTCTTTATAGGAGCTGCTCTTAAAGGTATCCCAAAACGCAGTCACATAACTCACGTGCTACATGTTTTGTGATATTTATTCACGTGATTCGATTATTTCTGGTTTTCGCACGGTGAAATTTTTTCTGAGCCTTAATACGTAGTAACTTTTTGAATAGATACTCTACAATCCGAAGTTATACTTATTGAAAAAATGGCTAAGTCAGGTATGTAGTGATGTGGATTCAATAATGAGTTGAGTTTTAAGAGAAAAGTTATATGAAGACATCTAGAGCACTGTTGGTTTGATAGTTTGATGGGAAGAACGAAATTCTTGAAGTGGAATCTTGGGAATGATGTAGGATGGAGAGAACATTCAACACTTTTATAGACTGTGAACAGATGATTTGAGGCTTGTTGTGCGTATACAAACAGGATAACTTTCACTGGTTTGTTGTCTAGTGGGATATCATGTCGAAGAGTTTTTTGTTGCCCAAGATTAGTAGCATATGGCGACTTCCATCGAGGAGAAAATAGAGAATCACTGTCGAATAAGAAAGGCGAATGATGGCGTTTACAGTGCTCTGATGTGTCACTAATGTAGCTGAGTGGGTCGAAAACAGAAATACTAACTAATTCAGGAATTGCTGTTGGTTTGAACAAAGGACACAAAGTCACTCCTAAGGAGGTTGCTGCAAAGCCTTCTTACAGAAAGGGTGCTCTTTCTAAGAGAACTCAATTCGTAAGAAGCATTGTCTCTGAGGTTTCTGGTTTGGCTCCATACGAGAGAAGATTGATTGAATTGATCAGAAACGCTGGTGAGAAGAGAGCAAAGAAGTTGGCCAAGAAGAGATTGGGTACCCACAAGAGAGCTTTGAAGAAGGTTGAGGAAATGAACAAGGTCATTGCTGAATCTAGAAGACACTAAATCTGATATCTTACCGAAATAAGAATTCTAATCCACCTTCTCAGTAACTGTATCATTCATCATTACTCTTACCGGTAGTGCTTAATATATTTACATGCTTGATTTCAATTGTAGTTATAAATAAATTTGGCTAGTTTGTAAACCTGCGCCCAACGCTCGAATTTTATTCAGCACTTAACTAGAGAGTGACGATCCAAGGTTATGTCCTACTGCGAACGTCATGACAGTTACTCTAATTCAGAAGCAAATGAAGGCTTTCGTGAGAGCATTCTCGGTGTCAGTGCAGCGACCAAGAGGGTTTCCCCGATACTTCAGTGATCCGAACCGTTTGCCTTCAGCGTATAGTGGACTTTCCGATGCAGCTAGCTCCGATATTAATGCCAAAAATACTAGCCCCGAGATAAGCGACTCCAAAGATAATGATAGCTTGTTGCAAAAGCATGTATCAGACAGAATGCCCGAAGACAGAATTTGGAGGGACTTGAGCTTGCTTGTTGCCATGGGAGCGTTGGCGTATATTGCGATCGACAATTTCATCAACAGGCTCAAGCTAGAAAGGGCCAACAGTGAGATCACTGCAATCAACCTCAAGAGCCTCCAAGCTCAACAGGCGTCCTTCGCCAACGCCAGAAAAAACAGAGACCTCCAAATGCTTGAGGAACGCAAAGAAAATGCCAGAAGAGACTTCAGGATGTCGCTTCATATCGCTCTCTTGCGTAGGCAATTGGAAGAAGCTGGCATCTCTCCCGTTGGTATAGACAAAGTATTAAAAGAATACGAACAAAACGTTAAAATCGATAACTCTTTCCGAAACGTCTCTGGTCAGAATCTATGGCTTCTGGATGATTCCCGTAAGTACTTTTTCTCCTGCTCCAGAGGCTCTACGGCTGCTTCTACGGACCTGCTACTAACTACTTAGCTTTAAAACCTTATTTACCCGATGTGCACGAGTATGACAGGAAAAAACTGGATACTCCTAAAGAAAAGACAATATAGTTTGGTTATCAGCTGTCCCTAGTGTATAGCATTAGATGTCTGCTCAAATGATAGAGCGTGTTACCCGCCTTTGGTCCCATGTATATCTTCGATTTCTTTCAGCAGAGTTTTTCTTTTTCTTTTCTTCTTTACAATGTCTTTTACATAGGCGCCCATTAGAGTCACGGTTTATATAATGTTCTATATATAAGCTTCGTCACTATGTGATGTTTCGTGCTCGGGTTAGCCTTAGATTAAGCGTTTTGACCGGCCTCGGTGTCGTGTTGTACTAAGATAGTATTACTACGCGGCTCTAAACGTACATCTGCCTAGGATAGGGCAATTTGTAATTAAGTTAGTTTTTCAGTAGCAATTAGCATGAGAGTGTATGTATCTAACGCCAGGGATCTATAAAATCTTTCATTCGGGAAATCCCTGATTCCTTCGTGAGCTGCGGATGTCTGAGAAGAACGATGAAATGATGAATTTACAATCGCCCAGGATCAGCAAATCATCCTAAGATCAGCCTCTTCTCGTCTTGACGAGCTCAGCGTCAATTTTCCCCAACAGTCTCTGTTCAAGCTTCAATTTAAGAAGGTTGAACTTGGGACAGCAAGTGGTAGTCTTGTCCGAACCATTTTTCTCGTAGAATTCCTTACAGCAGAGATACAATTGATCGATAAGCTTTGTGCACTTGGCTTCGTTGTAACCGCTTCTCTGAAGACAGTCTTGGATGGCGCAGGCTTCTGCCTTGCAGGGTTCCGAATCACAACTGGGCATTCCTTATCAGCATCCACAAGACGTTCGGAATTATAGCAATAAAGAAAGATGAAAAAAAAAAAAAACTTTTGCTGAGAAACTGATACATTTTCAATCGTAGCAAGCCTACAGTTATCCAATCTCGATTTGATAACGCCTATTCTGACTACAAAAATACTAAGAAATTATTAGATAGCTGAAAATTAGGACCGTTTCGTCTGCTGCTTAAAATTATATGCTCTACTTTACATCATTTTCGTCGATATCGGTGTGATAATCATCGTCATCCAACTCGCTTGGTTCGTATATAACCAACGGTATAAAGTCCTCATTCTCTTGACGCAACTTCATAGACCTGAATTTGTGTACATAGAATGCAGTGCAACTTGAAAACACACAAACTAGAATAGCCATAATCCCCCATCTCAGTATATGCCATCTCAAACTCTCTATCTCTGACCTCATGGCAGAGTTGAGTTCCGTGGATATCTTGTGGTTTGTCTCTTGTATCTTCAACGCGACCTTTTTTGAGTGTAGTGTGTTCTCGGAGTTTTGATCATTCATAGTTACCTGAATGTCATTCTTCATCTGAATATAGTCATTATTCAATTCATCGGATATGGTATGAAAATCACGCTCTAGAACATTGATGAGGTTTATCAGCTCGTTTATGTATGCTTCTCTTGATCTGGTCACATCGACTCGCAATTCCTGCTGTGCACTCTCAAAGAGATACCTTTCATTCTCTAACTCATAGAGTTGAGAGTATCTCTTCGAAAGCTTGGATAGTTTTGAATTAAGTTGCACCACTAGTAAATTTATGAGTTGGTCGGCCTGATCCGCCGTAAATCCTGCCTTTATCAACTGTGTATACACATCGTAAGTATCCATATACGGTTCCATATCTTCAAAAATTGTAGTGAGATACTCTTCCCTCTCTCCGTCTTCCAACGATGTTTCTTGTTCGTCTACTTTCGCCGGACTTTCGAGCAATTCCTCAGCCTGTTTTCTCTCCGCCAAGGGACTGACATTCTCGCCTTCTGTGCTGTCCGCTTCCGTCTTACCTTCATCCTGTTTCTGATTCTCAGAAGCATTGGAAGCTTGTAAAACCGGTGTATTTGTTTTTTGCTTATCTTCTGGTTCATTCGAACCGCTATGGCTATTGCTGTTCCTCCTCAAGCCTATGACGTTCAACGGATTACTTCTAAAGGGAATATGCGTCAAGAATGCTCCATTTCTACTCGACATTAATCGAATACACTGACCACATCGCCTCCTTGCTGTACTTTTAACTAGTCCTTTGGGGTGCCCCCAACCAATAACCATCCATATATGCTTGTTTCTATTCAAGCTGACCGCCTTAACACACTTGATAAGCATTACTTAAAACACCGAACAAGTTGTTGAGATAGAATACTAGGTATAACTAGTAATCCTAATTAGAATTCTGGATATATATGAGCAAATGACCTGTGAAACGAATTGAAAAAATTAAGATTGTTACAAGATAAAGGAAAAAGAGATAATCACTAGATCTTAAATTTCTAGTGTCTGAGGTATCACAAAATAATTGCACGCGGTACTACAGGATAAGATAGTGATGATAGTTTGACATGAACATTGATTTTCTTGAGCAATTAGGATCCTAGCTGATATAGTCTTTATGGGCTAGGTGCTATTTATAATTCAGCTATAACGCTTGCGGTTTCAGGCCCATTTAGTTTCGTTTCCTTGATGCTTTGAGCTACGAATTTGAAGAGAGACCTGGAGAATAGATTAAAGCAAAATTTTGTGCCTTTGCTATACATCACAGATGTAGCACCTTCCCTCTCAAAGCTGCAGCTAAATCCGTCAGTAGTGTACGCTTTGGTTGGGTTTTCTCGAGGGACGAGAACGAGTTCTGGCGTAGGAGGGGACGAGAAGTAGGAACTGAGTACTGCGTTGACATCGTACTCCTGGATTGGGTTCTCACGTAAGCGATTGTCTGATAGGTACACCGTCAAGTTTCGTCTGTCATTGTAAGAACTTACGAAGCTATCTACCAAGTCCGATTCATCATTGGGGGATTCAGTCAACTCCTCTTCCAAGACCAAACGTATGCCTGAGTAGCAGTCGACTAACGTAATGGTGGGAAGTAGAGATTTGATGTCTTCGAGCTCGTCTTTGCTGCATGATTTATGGAATGCCGTTAGCTCACTGGAGATACTGCTGGCGATAATTTCGAGTTTTGCCTCGATCGATGTTTTGCCTGCCTCCCATAGATACCCAAATCTTTCATAGGCGACCACGAACTCAATTGTGGGGATGAGTGAGCTCCACGTTACGAGCTTTCCGATCTCGCTAAGCATTCTTACTTTTTCTGCGGCTATGTGTGTCCGATTCTGAGTGAAGTATTCGTTGCGCAACAGATAAGCCTTTTGCACATCTTGTTCTCTAGGAAGTCTGATTTTTTTATCGCTATCGAGATAGGGCTGAGGAATATTTGGAGGGAGAGGCATCAACATGTCGTTGACTCTGAGGATGAGCGCAATACTTGATGGTAACGAAAACGATTGGGACAAGGGAAGAGCCTCTTGAACTGCTCTCAATCCCACAGGGCTGTGGCCCACAATATGTTGTCGAGCCATTCTAAATAACACAGTGGGAATCCTCTCGATGCAATAAAAATAGTAGTAAAAGAAAGCTATGCCTCTACCTATGAGCCCTGCGGTTTCGTCTGCTTTGCTTCTTTCAGTGGCTTCTTGACGCACATAACTTTTAAATTGGCCAACTACCTCTCTAAGGTCTCTAATTCGATCCCAGAGGCCAATCACCGCCATGTAAATCGCCAAAATCAAGTTGAGTATAATCCTCATTAAGTGTTGTCGTAACATCTGCGCCGTGAAATTCGCAGATGAGACGTCTAGCGCTTTTAGCATGTGTATTCCCTCATGGAATTTGAACGATCCCATTTGTAACTCCATAGCTTCATTAAACCTTCCTAGCTGCCCAAGAACATCCTCATTTGCCCGCTCCCGCGCCAGGTAACCAACCACCTCTTCTTGATTCATGTGAGGTGACTTGTTAACATTTTCTTCATTAACGCAATAGTCCCCTTCATTGTTCAGCGCTTCATTCAATTTAAGTTCTTCTTCCATGGTAAATTTTCTCCTAAGATCTTGAATGAAAAAAGTTTATAGTTAGCGTAAATTTTTAACTACCTTAGGAAAATGATAAATATATATAAGCGCTTGCTAAATATGTTGCAAAATTTTATTTTGAGGACAGTAAGAATTATCTACACACTTAAACCTCAGCGATAGAAACCAATAGTACCTCTTTTTACTGATATAGTAGGTTCCTATCTTTCTTAGATTGCAATTTCCCATTGCTGAGTCTTTGCCGGCAGTTTCTTTCATTTTGATATTTTAAGCCCATGAAGGTGTCCTCGTTCCAACATCCGCCTTGGTCGCAGCATCTCTCAAGTTAGTACCAAGTTCTATTAGTCATGATCTGAATATGCCTTTCTATGAGTGTCCTTATATTATAGGTTCTTGGTGTCGAAGTATTTTTTTTTTGCTATACATTAAAGGTTGAATACGTAAGAATACAAAATCTAGCGAGTTCTCTCGGAGCCAGAGAACAAGCGGCATCTGCGAAAGAATGAGGTCTTTAGATTCTGAATAAGGCTTACAAAGTGAAGAAGCCACAGAATCGTGAATGTGTCATCAAAAGTTCAATTTTTTAGCAATGTCTTTCCAAAAGTTCTTGAATTTTAATCTCGCTGCTTCTAAGAATCGCTTCATGATGCGACCAGGGCCATGCTCGCCCTTAGCTGAGATTTTGGAGGTGTAGTTCAAGGATATCATATCCTTGTCGCTATATTCGAAAGTAGATGATGCTTGAGGTACAAGTTGAGAATTAGGAGGAGCCTGGTTCAGTCCGATTTCTTGGATCTGCAGGTTTTTGACATTTTTGTAGTTTCCAAAAGAAATGGTCAAACCGTCGAGGTCAAAAAAGGTGTAAAAATTAGACAAGAATGTAGAGCCTAGGATCATAAAGTCGTCCGTATTCTTCTTCACGGGAAAGAAGCAATAGGCACCCTTTTTTTCAGACAAGGATTCCGCAGACACTTCAAGGCTCTTTCCTCCAAAATCGAAAGAAAGTCCTATCTTGGAGTCACATTCATAATAGATACCATATAAGTCGGAGCTGTACTCGCCCCCTAGCAAAGTTTCCAAGTTTTCTACTACTTTCTCAGGCGCTGCAAGAAAGTATGTGAGGGTGTCTATCAATGTAGGATAGTTCTTTCCAAGTATCTGTAGCAGCTGACTCCCATACGTGACATTAACTTGTTTTAGGTCGACCGCTAAAAGAATTGGCTCGTTATAGTCTTGCCAATCTCCCACTGACTTTTGAATAACTGGAACTGTGATTAAGGAGTCGTACTTTGCGACATCGACGCCCCCAAATATATATTCACACTGTGCTTTTCCTTTTTCAGGATACATTACAGAATAGCAATTCTTGGTAATGGCCCCAGACTTCTTCAATCTTGCGGGAAAGTTGTCGTACTGGTACTTTGCTTGATCTGTATAGTACGTGTTTTTAACAATCTGCTTGATACCGTATTCGTAGGTATATGTGCTCTCAAAGCCCTTTAATCCTAAACCAACTATACCGTACGGCATTGCCAAGTCCTCTGAAATGTCTTCAGCACCAAACTGGTAGTTGGAAATGTTCACGTTCCCAATCATGAACGTCTCTGTCGCCCATGTCCCGTTGACACTTCCAGACCCATAAATCATACTAAAACCAGCTCCAAGGCTCTTAAATGATGAAGAATTTTCTGAATCCAAAAAGAGTTTCTCGCTTCTTTGACACGGCTCATCGGTAGATAGCTTGCAATCGGTGGAATTGAAGAGCCGAATCCACGTATCAGATGTACCCGTGTCGAATGTCATCAATATTGGCTGTGGCGGTGTGCCAACATAGAGTTGGGCAACATGTAACCCCACGCCTACGTTTTGAAGACTTACAGATAATGTCTTTTGTCCTCCATTTGCTCCTTCACTTCGGGGCCCTATTAGTGCTGGATATGCAGATGTCAAATGAATTGCTAATGACAAAAACCAAATTATTATCAATAGCATATTTGTGCTTGATACAATGTTTTAAAAGCCATCTAAAGCTTTGTGAGTACTTACTCCAGTATTTAAGGCCCCCGATGCTGGTTCATGAATTTTGCACCCAACAGTTATTGTCGCATCTCCTACGGGAAAATTTCTAAAATTGTCCAGCAATGGAGAATATCCCACATTTTCTTTTAAATCACAATTACATTAGAAACATATAAGAATCCTGCTATATACAGACTAGCCTAACCTAGAAGCTAAGAGGCCGGCACACTATCATTTTCTAAATTCTTATCATTATCGTCTATTATTGTCCAGCCCATGCGCTTACTTAGCTTCGTATACTTCTGTCTGTCCTTGTCCGTAACACTTGGGTTAATGCTTGATAGAGCTCTTTCAAAGTCATCCACTGTTACTACTATATCGCCGTCAACATCATCCGATGCTTCATAAAACCCAGAAGCATCCAAATCTTTGATATTCTTATTCTTGAAAAATTTTTTCTTCAATGCTATGACACAAGCTTCCCTCAACAAAGAAGATAAATCCGCTCCGGAGAAATTTCTACATCTATCGTCATTCGTAACACGTTTCAAGTCTACTTGAGGATCTAGAGGTGTACCGTTAGCTCTCACAAGTGTTTGTAAGATCTCGTATCTTTCTTCGCTGGAGGGCAATTCGATATAAAGAGTCTTATCTAATCGACCAGGCCTGAGCATCGCTGGATCGATCATATCGGGTCTATTCGTAGCACCAATGACAAAGATGCCCTTTCTATCGTTAAGACCGTCTAGTTCAGTCAACAAGGTGTTGACCACTCGTGAACTGGATTCTGACAACGAGGCATCTCTTCTCGGCACTAATGCATCCAATTCATCGAAGAATATTATGCAAGGAACCGACGCTCTGGCTCGTTGAAAGACCTGCCTTACTGCCCGTTCGGATTCACCAACGTACTTATTTAGAAGTTCAGGCCCTTTTATGGAAATGAAATTTGCAGCAGACTCGTTCGCCACTGCTTTAGCTAAAAGCGTTTTACCGCAGCCTGGAGGGCCCCACAATAAGACACCCGCCGGAGCATCAATTCCAACCTTCTTGTACAATTCTGGTTTCTTGATGGGCTGCACAATACACAAATGAAGTTCCATCCTGATCTGTGACAATGCACCCACGTTCTTCCAGGAAACGTCCGGCACCGTAGCAAAACCTTCTCTCTTAGCAGTTGGTTGAATTTTGGGTAATGAATTAATGAAGTCGTCATAAGTTATAGATAGAATTTCTAGTTGCTCCGTAGTGAGTGGATCAGGGTGTTTTAAAAGAAAAGATTGTATTGTTGACAATTTGTCTTGAGCAGATTTGCTTTCGAAACGAAGAGTAGAAGCCTTTGTAGGTAAAAAAGTACTCCTTGCCACTGCCGTATCAATTTCCATGTTGTCCATGCCGTCTATCCGTGTTATGCTCTCGGCCTCTTGTTCACTTAAACTCTCGAAAATTCGCTTGATTGCATTCACGCCTGCTGCGGTAACCAAACTCATCAAGTCAGCTCCTACATAACCTGGAGTTAGCTTGGCAAGCTCCCTGTAGTTAAAATTCTCACGGTCATGTATCTTAAGAGAGGACGTCATTGCTTTTAATATGGCACATCTCTGGTCATCGTTCGGCACGTTAAGACAAATTTCTCTGTCGAAGCGTCCAGCACGTCTCAAAGCTGTATCTAATGCATCAGGTCTATTAGTAGCGCCCATAACTATAACAGGCTTGTTGTTAGTGTTTCGCAACGTAAGCTCATCCATTAAGGTTAATAGTTGCGCAACGATTCGTTTCTCCATCTCCCTTTGAGCACCGCCATCTCGCTTGGGAGTGATCGCATCTATCTCATCTAAAAATACAATGCAAGGTGCCAATGTTTTGGCCTCATCGAATATTTCTCGAAGCTTCTTCTCCGACTCACCAGACATACCAGAAACTACAGAGGGAGCAGACACGTTGATGAATGGGACCTGCAACTCTCCAGCTAAAGCATTAGCTATGGTCGTTTTACCGCAACCAGGAGGGCCATGCAATAAAACTCCTCGAGGAGGCTCTACTCCCGTAGTAACATATATCTCAGGGTGCAAAATTGGCAACCCTACGAGTTCCATCAACTGCGTCACAACACTTTCAAGGCCTCCCAACGATGAAAGATTCGTCTTTGGCGGTGAATAGTCGTTCTTGCTTTTCTGTTTCTTTGAAGCCTTCTTAGAAGCCTCTTTGTGTCTCTTTTTCTGCCTCTTCTCGCCTGGCTCCTCTGAGGGATCCTCAACTTCTGTCTCTTCTTGTTTGTTTGCCTGCCACAATGCCACAACTGACTTGTTTGCCGAGTTTTCGTCAGGCAAGTCCATGAGATTCTTGTCATCCAAATTCTCAAAGTCGCTGTCCACCGCCGCAGCCTCCTCAAGCGCCTGTTCCTCTCGCCTTCTGAGCACATCTCCAAACTCCTCGGCCTCGTCCTCAATCATCTCCTTCAACACAAGCTCAATGGCCTTCTCTAACGACATCCTCTTCATGCGCCTCATCTGGAAGTCCTTGTGCTGCAAATACTCCATCACCCGCCCAACTTTCAACTCTTTGGCAAAAACCATATGCTCAAACGGATCCCCCTCGCCGCCTCCTCCGTTCCGCAGCTTCTCTCTCGTTTCGTCTTCGAGCAACTCATGTGTGAGATCATATATCCTCTGATGCAAGCTAGCGCTTACAGGGCTCTTCTTGGCCATAGTCCCACACTTCCTTAGGGCATCGACGTCAGACGGAACCAAAAAAAATTATCAGATGCCCGTCACGTGACTACTTATGAACCACTTCTTCTTTCTGACGTCATAGTAGATCACTGCTTCACCAAGGCTACAAGGAACAATTCCTTAGCTGGTAGGGCACCAAAGGCTCTCCTCCGTTCGCGTGACCTTATTCGGCTATGTAACCTCTTGTGTACAATCACGGTTCAGCGTATTTCAATTTGCAAGACGGCCTTCATCTGCATTGCTACGGTCTTTGTACAAGTTCCTACCTAATTAGGAAGTAGGTCTACACGAGTAGCAATCGTAGAAACCAGAGTCCTCTACTGATTGGAAAGGCCACAACATGAAGTCATGAGCTAGCAAGTATCACAATCCAAACAGTAGAGTAAATGGAACAGGGGGGTAAACATGGCGCAAAGACAAGAACTATATATAGGGTGTAAGATTTCCTCTACTAGGGTGTATTTTCATTACTCAAGAGTCAAATATTTATTAACTCAAGAATACAAAAGAATTTATCAAGATGTCCGATTTAGGTAGAAAAGATTTCTCAGACAAGGTTAGTGAAGGTATAAAGCCAGACAGTGAAAAGTCGACCTTTGAGAAGGGTAAAGAAGGTGTTACCAATGCCGTTGATAATGCTGCTGGTAAGCTTACCCCAGACGACCAAAAGTCATTCCCTCAGACTGCTGCTGACAAGTTCAAGCAGGGTAAGGATGAAGCCAAGGAGACTGCGGAGAAGGATCAACACTCGTTTGCTGACACTGCTAAGGAGTACGTAGACTCTGCTAAAAAGAGTGCTTCTGGTGCCGCCAACTACATCTCTGAAGTTGTTGGAGGTGCATCCCAGGGTGCCAAGTCTGCCTCTGATGATGTCAAGAAATAAGCAACAGTGGCATATATTACTATATAGTAAAGGATATAGAAAGCAACGTCAATGAAAAATTATAAGAAATTCCTGCATGTAGATCCGGCCCTAAAAGATATGTCCTCATCGCAACACTGGTACTGGGACAAGTTGAATCATAGCGATGGTAAGAGCGAGTGACGCAAGGTTAGAACCTCGTGAGTCCGATAACGAAAGTATTGGGTCTGATCACTCTGAGGCTAGCAGTTTGAGGGGGAGTGAGAGAGCATTACGCGAGGAAAGCGATGAGAGCAGTGAAGAGAATAAGGACTTCTCTGACAGCGAAGATGACCAATCGAACCAAGTATTCCAAGTGAAGAAGGCGGATTCGCTGAGATACCAAAAGCATATTGAAGAGGAGCAGGAACAGGAATCGGATGAGGATGCAGGCACTGGGACGGACGACGAAGAACACTCTCACGGTAAAAGTGAAAAAGCATCACGTATGGGTTCCAAGGATCAGACCAAAAATCCCAAACTCAAAAAACTTGACCCGAAGAAGTTAGTTGATGAGGAGAAAAAAATTCGCAGAACAGGCGTTTGCTATCTTTCTCGGATCCCACCCTTCATGAAGCCTTCCACCTTGAGGTCTATCTTGTCGAGGTTTGGGGAGATCGATCGCCTTTTCTTAAAGCCTGAAGACACTGCTGCATATAAAAAAAGAGTTAAATACGGAGGTAATAAGAAGAAAAATTACACTGAAGGATGGGTAGAATTTGTGAAGAAGAGGTGTGCCAAACTTTGCGCAAGTACTTTAAACGGCAACAAACTTGGTGGTAGGAAAACGTCTTACTATTACGATGATATTATCAATATTAAGTACTTGCCCGGATTTAAATGGATAGACTTGACACAACAAATTGCGAAGGAAAACGAGATACGACAGGCTAAACTTGCATTGGAATTATCCCAACAGAATAAGCTCAATAAGACTTTCGTGGAGAATGTCGAGAAATCAAAGATGATTAATAATATTAAAAACAAAAGAAAGAGCAGAGCTACCGATGAGGGTGAAATAGAAGATCCGGAAACTAATCGATTCATTAAACAGAGAAAAGTGACAAGTACGAGGGCAGACGCAGATGAAAAGCTTAAAGAGAATACGATGCCCAACGAAAAGTTGAATGACGTTCTCTCTAAGATATTCTGATTTTTGTCTATACTATAAATCTAATACAACGTAATTAAAGTAACAACATAATTCTTTTTTGATTATTCCGAATGATTAAGCGAATTCAAAAATTCGACTCTCTCCTTTAAATCAGCCTTCGAGCAGTTCAATAATTGCTTTAAGATACTACTATTCACTATGTCATCCGTACTCACCTTTTTGCTCTGGACAACTTTATTGAGGGTGTTCCATTTTTTCTTTGTCCACTTTGTTCCCCTTGGCCCCAAACTCTTTTTGGTTTTATCCAAAATCCTATCACTTTTCTTTCGTGACTTTATGATATGACCAGCATACTTGGATGCCAATCGAGTTGGTCTTCTGACCTTACCATTTCGAAAACCGGCCATCTCTTCCTCTTTATTCATATCGACATCCGTTGCCCTTTCCACTCTATGGGAGCTGGTTTCTGCGCCAGGTTTTGGTCCTTGGACATCGCCATTCGTTTTTGAAAAGTTCATGAACGAGTCAAGCTCATTCAATATATCTGCAGGAGCTTCGTTCGAAGTTAGGTCTGAATCTGAATCAGAGTCTTCTTCGAGATCATGAATGATCGAAGGTTTATGAGGAGACAGGCTCGCTTCTTTTTCCCGCAAGGAATCAATGGTTCTATTAATTTTATCAAGTATTTCTTCTCTGGAAATATCTTGATAGCTAGGTATTATATTATTCTTATCATCGTCAGCTTCTCTTAATGCTGAGTTTTGTCTGTGCAGAGCATTAGGACCTTTTGAAATAGAAAAGTTATTCGAAGAGTTTCTCTCTTCGATTCGATGTACCGAAGAATTGAAGTGATGCTCGGGCAGATTCTCAGGGTTTATGCGACGTTTGTCTTTACCTCCATCTTTTGACTGTGGTGTATTCGAATACTCCACATACGCTGACACTCTTCTTGTTTTTATGTCTTCTTCATTGTCTGAAGGATCAAATTCTATATCATCCGGATAACTTGCTGATTCGTCAGCCTTTGGTTTCTTCTTTTGCAACTTGTCAAACGCATCAAAGCTGGGTTTTCTTACCTTGAAATTATGCGGAGGTGAAGAAGCTTCGGCCTCCAATGTACGCTTGGAGAGCGGGCTAGAATGATCCTGCGACCGCGAGTTATTCACATTGAGAATATCTGGTGAAAATTGATTATCCTCTGTTATAAGCTGTCCTTTTTTAATCCATATGTCTTCATCGTCTTCATGCTTTCCTTTGCTAGCATACCTTCGCAGTTCTTTCATCGAAGGCTTTCTTAATGGTGTACCTCTCCATGGCCGGTGTCTAGATGGAGACTTGAAAGTGATCGGAAGAGTATTTTCTTTTTCTCGAGCTTTGTGAAGCTGGTTCATATCATCTTTCAATGGAATGGTAATTGTAGTATTTTTTTCATAATACCCGTTGCCGTTAGACAAGTTCTCTCTATCTCGTGTTTTTGAATTTTTTTGTATTACGAAATCTTCATCAATGGTGTCATCAAATTCAACGTCATCTTCACTCAGAAAGCTGTCCCGGATTTCCTGGCGTTCTCTTTGGGAACCGGTTGTAGCCCTTCCATTTAAATTGAGCCTTGTACTATCAAAGTCTTCTTGTACATCAATACCTCGAGAGGCAATTCCACTGGATTGCATAACTTAACCATCAACTTTACAGTTCCCTCTATCGGTGTCGGAATTGATTTGTATACAATGCAAAGTTGGCTTATCGTATATGATTATTCTACCGCGTAGTCTACAAAAATAAAATTTACACAAAGAGATCGAAGTTCCATCTATGAACAACATTTCATAAGTCATTGATGACGTCGGCCTCACAAGCTCTAAAGTCGACATGTAGCCCATTGTAAACCCTCTCAAAAGAAATGAGACTCAATGAATCGAAGAACGAACGGAGAATAGATACATTATTGACGTTTCTAATTCCATTGAGAAGAGGACGAACCGTACCCTGAGGTCTTTCAACTGGAACAGCACTCTCACCCAGTACCAAATGCCTGTTTTGTAAGGAGATTTTATCAATGATTGCCAAGGCAGAGTCGTTAAGATGTTTATTAATGACATCAGGGTCAGAGGAAACATAAAGCCATTCGTTCAAACCAAACTCGTCGAAGTTACAAAGAAGTAAAAGATCCAAGAGCTTGCAAGCTCCCAATATTAAATCTGTTTCTTCCTGACCTAGCTTAGAAACCTCCTTGGGATCTTTTCTTAGTATTAGTGAGAAAGCTTGTCTGAGATGCTGGTGAATAACTACCCAGAAGGGAAGCATGTGTTGTTCACTAAATCGCAATACCAATGCCCTGATTAAATCAAGAATTGCTCTTCTATATGAAGCAAGTGTTTTCTGATTGATAGAAAAAGCAATACTGCGGAATGTATCTTCTATTTCTGTAAGATAGTAGTCCTTCTCTTGACAAAGGACCAAGTAAGTTACACGCTTCAAGACAGCGATCTTGCTTCTAATCTCTGAATTTTCATTCCATGCAAATATGTTGGTGGCTGCAGACAGAGATGAAAGATTTATTTTAGCAAATAATTCTGAAACCTTCTCTTTCTCTAAAGCACTCCAGTATTTTATTATTAAAACCCATTTTTCTAAATCATCACCACTCATTTCGAAAAAGCTACTGTCGAAAAAAATATCTGCTATTAGCAGCCTCCAGTATTTCACAGGGTGGTACTCACCAACTAATTCTAGTATATGAAATACTTGGGGTGGAAGCCCTCCATATTTTTTACTTTTGGTATGTTGTGATACTATATTGACCAATATCACATTGATGCAAGATGCTATTTTATCATTGTCTTGAATCATGTCTTGGAAATACTTTATTGACTCTTCTATTGAATCAAGAATTTCCTTATGCATCTCTGAAGAGCTATTTGAACTCAGATTGCCCTGCTTTACGTCTTCAACGGCTTGCGTAGAATCAGATGAAACCACTGCTGTCTTCGTTGCGAAGATAAGTGCAATTATTTTAACATAATAATCAACAAACTCTTTCTTGTGCTTCCTCTGCTCTGCATAGCTAACCAAATTAAGCTTTAGAAGCAAAATTTTTAGGATTACTAGAATATGACCGATATCGTCCTTGAAATGAGAAAAATGTAAAACTATGTCCTTAAAGAAAGAGGAATAGTATGCCCAAAGATCAGGCACAGAATCGTTATCCATGGATTCTGTATATCTTACTAGAAATCTCAAAAGCATCTTGGAGGTAGTATTGCTCGTAGAATATAACTTCTTTGAATTGTCCAAAATAGATGGACACAATTTGAAAACGATGGAATCTAGAATATGGGGTAATGTCATTTGGGGTAGACCTCCGTCTAATATCTGAAGTAGCTTAACCCCAGAATCAATTTCTTGCGTCCCCACTATCGTTTCAATAACCTCCTTTCTTTCTAGTTCTATTAATGTCTCTAATAAGTTTCTACTTCTAAACTTAATCTTGCTCATAAAATACATCAAACTTTTTTCAGAAGTGATTGCAGACCGCTGATTATTAACAAACGAATCTGCCCATCTCCATAAGTCGAAGCATATTTTTGTGGAATCATGGACAGATAGCAAAATGGAATAAAGTTTGTTCTCCTCAGTAGATTTAGCTGTAGGTGATTCTAACTGAAAAACACCCTGTATCATATATCCAAAGAATCCACCCTCGTTATTTGGAATCCCTTTGTTTTCTTTCAACTCTTTTAAACTTGAGGTTAGTAAATAACTATGACTAATTGAAATCAAATCCTCTAATCCTAGGGCTAAAATAGATATTGACTCCTCTATATTCGTCAAATCATTAGGGTATGTGCCATCTCTTATTAATGAGAAATAAAACTCTAACTTTTTTATAAGCGTATCATTTAAGGAAAAAATCACTTTGAAGATGGAATCATTGAAGATATACAATGAAGACTTCAATAAGTCAATCCAGCCATTAAGAAGTGTCGAGCTTTCACATCTATCAATACCCAGCACAATAAATTTAATCAAAAACTGTTCCTTATTTTCATCTTCAGAGGTGTTCGAAAAAAAATGAAAATTCAACTTGAGGGAATTACTCAACTTGAAAAAGACACTGATAACGTTCAAAAATTTCTTTTCAATCGCTTCTCTATTGAAAGAGGATTCACAGTTTGCGCTTAGGAAAGCGCATGCATTTATCAAAACGAAAACCCATTCAATAAAATCAGCCTCATTTCCTGATAGGAGCAGAACATATAGATCCAAGCAGTCGTCAATACTAGCAAAATATGAGAGAACATCTTTTTTATCTTGTTGAAAATCCTCAGAAAGCTTTAGACGGAAAAATTTATCTAATAAATTTAAAGTCAATTTTTTGTACGTTGAAACTTCCCATTTATTCTTCTGTATCACTTCGAAACCTTTACCGTCCTCCAAGCCTACTAATTCATTATTGAATGAATCCTTGAGATTCTTTGAACCATTGTTAAGACAATTCGAAAGAGTCCTAACCAGATACGAGAACTTTTCTAGATCGAACTCAGTTTTCAAATCCGAGACATTGGATTCCATAAACGGAAACTCAATCAATTGAGTTACCAATATTTTGAAAAGACGGCTGATGGAACCTGTTTTTACTAAATTCAGTAAAAAGTCAGAAATTGCGGTTGCTGTATAGTCTTTAGGGTCCATAAAGACGTCAAAAACTATGCACAATGGCTTCTGTAATATATAATCTGCATCCTTGATCAGCAGTGAATGGGTCCAAAGAGTTGATATCGCCCTGAGAGCCTCATATATCGGGGAGCTTATAACCAAACTCGAGATGCCAGCGATGATATCGTCCTTAGATACACACATTCCCAAGTCAAATAATATTTTAACTGATTCTACTTGGCTGTTTACAGGTAAAGGAGAGGCAAAAGATGGCCACAAATTAGTGAGTATCACCTTAAATATCTTCTTTTTCTCAATCACGGATAGAGACTTTGAAATTCTTATGAAAACATATGAGACTCCGAGAGAAATTGACAACAATTCCCTCATCCTTTCAATGGAGTCTTTTTCTTGATAACAAGGAATTCTTTGGAGTTCTTTGCATAATTCACTTTCTGACCAATTCACCTCATCACTATCAGGTAACGCATATAATAACTGACAAAACAATTTGCATAAACGCTCAGAAAATGGAGATTGCAACCGAGCAATGAGTATTTCTTCAAAGTTATTAAAGATAATATAGGAAATGGTTTTTTGATCAAGGTCCAACGATTCTGGTTCGTCTATAATATTTGAGTAGTAAAAGGCTTGAATTAGATGTGAAGCTTCCTTCAAAGAAGGACACTTGCCATCAGGTAGCTTGGGTGACACAAATGATTGAGGGATAGTCAAATTAAATAACAGCTCCATAACATTGGTCCATTTACCATTAATCTCAGCAACTGACAAGAGAAGTATAATTGAAAGCTGAACATGTAGGCTTCTTATTTCTTCATCATTAAAGTCGAAAGATTCAAATATACACATAAGTAAGTCATACGCTCCTTCAGTTCCCAGAAGAATCAACTTATTTATGTCGTACCAGATGTATGAAGTTTCTACTCCATTAAAAAATGCTTCCACAGACAGTAAAAATTCATTGGATTCCCTCGTCTTCTGATTCTTCGACTCATTATAGTATGCAGTTAATATTGGTGTTAAGAGAATTGGAGTTAGTAAATGTGAAATTTCCCATTTATCCAAGATAAAAGATTGAAGAATTTTTATAGCTTCAGCTTTCTTCGATTGCGACTCTTCTCCAGTTATAGTATCAAGAAGATTTGACTTCACATAATCTAATGCATGTTGTTTGAAAAAAGAAGCTCTGGCAGATTTTTGAGGGGTTGTCGCAGAGATACTGCTATCGATATCAGGCTTATCAGGACCCAAGAACCAATTCCAGAGCCTTTTATTTAAACTCATGTCCTTCCTAAGAGTAACCTTAGAGCAGGCCTTTATCAACATTTTCTTGTCTTTCTCAGAAACAATATTATTTAATACTTCACCATCAAGTGGTAAATGTGTGATGAGCAAATCAAAGAAACCTCTGATCACAATTATATCATTGCTTGGATTGAAAACTGTGGAAGTATTAACCGCAGAAGCAAGAGCTCTTATTAGTAAACCAGGATCTGGAGAAAGGCATGCCTGGCATTCCTCTGAAAACTTAATCTCCTTACCAGATTTGATCGCCTTCAATTCTGGTAACCTCTTATTACACCAGTTTAGGGCGCCAATACGTCTCTCTGGGTGACTAAGTATGCAGAGAAACATGCACAGCCAAAAGTGAGAACAATTTCCGCCGTATTTAGCCTTTAAACTGTCTAATAATTCAAATGTAGAGTTAAAGATCTCTGAATTCACATCATCTAACCCAGAAAGTATTGCAAGTATGAGCGGCTCCGTAACATAGCGAAGGCTATGTTCAGAGATTTGAGAGAGTAAACCCTTATATATCCTCAACACCTGGGGCTTCAGCTGTATTGAGCAATAGGAGAGTATGGGCAATATTCCTGGAAGCCAGACGTAAATCTTTTTGTTTAATGCCTTCTCACTTAACGCCCTGAAGATAGATTCATATATGCTTAGTGCCTTCTGGTGTACTCCATTGGGAAGAGTAGGTGACATGCAAAGCGCTAGCTTGCTAGCGACCTCATCTCCGTGAACAATCTCATCTAGAGAATGGGATGGAAGCTCTTTTTCATGCAATTGAAGCGACTTTTGCAATCTTGACAAAAATGCAATGTAGTCTGCCCATTCCTCCAATGTATCGAAGGATGCCAATGCCTTTTCAACTTGCTGTACATATCGTTTATTTTTACTCGAGAGATTTACCTGTACCATTTTTTTAGATCCAAACGTTGGTATGACATTTAAAAGGCCGTTCAGCTTCTGGGAATTGTCCATAATGATGGTGACTTCTGGCGACTATAGATCTTGTTACGTTTCCCATAAATTAGTATGCAGGAAATATAACGAAGACCACCATCACCTAAGAGAATACAAGAGCTAAAACTGCTGACTACTATGAGATTATATTCAATCTAGTCTAAAGTAAACGTAACAGAAAACATCCTATAACCTCCCTCTTTGACTCCCTTTCTATTAAAGCTTCAAAACTTCTTGGACAAACTTCAATACGTCGGTGAGCTCTTCCTCTGAAGCACTATGGGGAACATTCTCATACGTATGGAACAGAAGGTTTTTGAATCCAAGTTCCTTAAAAAAAGTGCTAGTCATCTTTCCATACTGATAGTTAATCACAGGATCAGTATCTCCGTGTCCTTGAAAAATCGGTGTCTCAAAGTTAGCACCATTCACCTGTTCTCTCAAACTATCCCTAACATTACAGAATCCAGACAATGCCACGAGTGCACCAATCTTGATATCAAGCGTAGCTATTGTAGCTAAGGAAATTGCTGCACCCTGAGAAAATCCTCCGATAATGATTTTCTCTGGCTTCACGTTATGCTTCTCTATCTGCTCTTTAATCAACTCCTTCAACACTTTAACACTCCTGAACACCCCCTCTACATCTTGCTTAGCATTTGGATTGCCCAAATCATGGATATCAAACCAACCTGGCATGGGCATGCCACCATTTACACTAATTGGAATTGTAGGAGCATTGGGGAAAACAAAGTTAATCTTGTCAATTCCGCTTACGACCTTTGTCTGCCTCATTAATTGAGGAAGCCATGCCCACCCATTACCTGAGTCACCGAGACCATGAAGAAATATAATTGCGGCCTCTGCCGGTTGCTTAGAAGCCGTCACTTTTATACTTGAAATCATCAGCATTTTGCTTTTCTAGTTACGATAGCTAATTTTGATTTTGTGAGTGAGTCGTTTTCATAAAATGCAGTGCCGATCTAAACTAAAACTAACCCCAGAATACTTGAAGATCTCTATGTAAAAATTGCTTTGGGCAAAACTATAATATATACAAAGTGAAAATTTTCATTTCCTTTACTAATCATGCATTCAGCTTGACAGTATTCTGTCGTTTGTTTACTGACAGAGCTTCGGCCTCTTCAGCCTGACGCTTTCCTCTCATCACGTCTTCTAAAGGCTTAGATGGCGTGTCTTTTTGTGCGGCGATTTGTAAAATCCTTGTATTTTGCTTTTCACCATTCACTGTTCTGAAGTAAGGTTGGCATCTCCAGAAGGGAATTGTTTTATAGCTACCACCCCAGTACTCTAACTCGCCCTCTACAATCACATCAAGCTCTTCAATATCTGGTTTCAGAAAGATTGCCTGTACTATCCCCTCGACTTCTTTTACTATGTTATCCCAGGCGCTTAAGTCAGCATGAACGCTTGTTCTCCCAATTGTGGGGCGTAATTCCTTGTGCTCGTTTAAGAAAGCATGTAGGATCTTAAAAAAATGTGCTTTCATAGCATGCTTCGATGCAAGTGACTCACTTTCCTTGACAACTTCAAAGTATTCTCGAAGAAGCTTATCTACTCTTGGAAATTGTTTATCTTTATTTTCATCTTTAGTCCAGAAAATACCAGGATTATACAAGTTACCCTCAGCGGACATCACTGCGTCACATCCGACTTCATTAATGCATCTACTAATATCTGCAGGGTATAATATATTACCATTTGAAAAGAAAACCTGGTCTGAAGGTAAGTTGTCTCGCAAGTATTTTAGTATTTTCCAATTCGCTAAACCGGTATTCTGGCCTTTCATTTCTCTTGTTCTTCCATGTATAGTTATGAATTGCGCCCCGGCGCTCAAAACATGTTTGGCATATTGCAATGACTTTTCCCAGTCATCGTATATCCTAATTTTTGCAGTAACAGGAACGCTCAAGTTATCATGAAGTGTCTTTATAAGCTTGTATACTAAATCCCAGTCATCCATCAAAAATGCCCCATATTTCCCTTTCCTGGCTATACCTTGCGGGCAACCTAGATTCAAGTCGACAGCGTCACACTTATCTTCGACAAATTTTGCAGCTTGAAGCAAATAATCAGGATCATTAGCACAAAATTGCACAATCAATGGTCTATCTTTTTCTGGATCTCCATCAAACTTCGACCACATAGACTGTCTATATTTCTCTTCAGTTGCAAATAAACGAGCATGAAACATTGGAGTATAACACAAGTCAGCTCCATAGCGCCTGGAGATAATTCTCCAAGCTAGTTCTGATTGATCCACCATCGGAGCCACGATGGTCTTAGGCTTACCTATTAACTCATAAAGTTTTCTTCCTTCTGGCTTGCCGCCTGAACCCATTTTGGACGTCAAGTATGTTTTAAAGCTATTCCAGTATTTAATCACCTTGTAGATTGTATTATAGTGAGATCAGACACAGCATCGCTACTTTGATTCTTTTTCTTTTCTTTTTTTTTTTTTTTTTTTTTTAATTTTTCATTTTCATTCATCCAGCTTACAATAGCCAAAGTTATCATTAAATAAATTATATTAAATAAGCTAATTGAATAAATAAATAAACCATAAGCGCAGACTTGTCCATTACTGGTATCTAATTTTGAGAAAAATACAGAGCCCTCTTTTGCAAGGCTTCAGCAAAGCCAATGGCCAAAGGCCAGACGGGCGCATCCGCCAAAACTCGTAAACCGAGATAGAGGGTTTTTATTGATAGTTTGAGTTCTGACATGAGTTTCTGAACTTTTTGGTCATCAGATTCTGTCTCTACTAGCTTGATCAATTCCTTCACTTTTTCCTTGTAGATTTCATCACCGAAGAAGTCGCTAGAAACTTCCTGAAACAACTTTGAGTGAGAATTGTCAGCAGATAATGGAGACAATACTGCGTAAGCTTTCAGTAATACTTCTTGACATTGAACCCAAAGCACCTTATCAACGTCAGTGAGATGGAGAGACGTGCCTTCCAATTTATGGAGGTAATGGGAGAGAGCCAAAAATGAACTGAATGTACAAGTGACAAAAACTATTGGAGTTCTCAAGGTACTATTTCTTGAATCCTTGATTCCCTTAACGTTATGTATCCATAGGGAAATTACGTTGATTCCATATTGTACACATTCCCTTAGGGCATCCATGTCATCATCAAGAGTCTTTGCAGCCTCGTTCATCCCATCCCAATCCTTATGTACAATTCTTTCACAAACCACTGTGAAATCTATGCACAAGCGTAATTTTGTCATATAATAAATAGGTAAGATTAGCTGAAAATCGCTATTCATGTTCAACAAATAGCTGTTATAGTCATTAATGGTTAATAATCCGCCATTCTTTATAAAAAAAGCTTCCCACGATTTGAGCAAAGCTTCTAATTTCGGACGTGAGTTCAATCTCCACAGCGTTTTATTAGTCGTGGGCTTTGAATGCTCTTTTTGGACTTGTTCCAATACATACAACAATAAGATAAGTAAAGTGCTAAATGGAAGCTTAGCTTCGCCATATTGGTTTTCAATATCTCCAATTAATAAAGGAAGTGAAGGACCATTACAAAAGTCCACGACCGAGAGTGTGCTGCTATCGACATTGCTAAGCCAGCTTTGCGGGTTGTCACAAGACCACAAAAATTCATTCAAGCAAGGTGTTCCACATTCTATATCTGAGGCCGTAAATAAAATTTTCGTGGGCATCAATACGCTTCGAAAAACTTCAAACAAATAGAAATACACCACAGTACGTATTCTGGATTGAGCCAAAATAAAAAAATCATAGTTTCTTTGGATATTCTCTTTACTTCCAACTGAAACAATCAGCGGTGGAGGTAGTAGGAGAAGTTCCAAAGGCTTATTAAGTTTTGTTGAAGAAAAAAGGCCGAGCATCGACTTAATTTGCTTGAAGGACTGATCAGCCATGTGGGGATCATTAAAAAAGATTGAAATAAATATATGCAACACTAGAGCTTGGTGGGCAGGCATCAGGACCTTGTTGTAACTCTCCACATTTTTCTGAAACTCCAGTTGAAAATAACGTTGGATGTGTAGTTTTGAAAGGTTAAATAACAAAAAGAAATTATTGTCATGACAGTTGTATAAAGCACCAATTGCAACGATTGCGAGCACTAGAGCGATGCTATCGCTGCTTTTGACCTTTGCATTCTTGAGGGTTGGAAGATGGATAAAAGGGAAATATCTGTTGTACTCCTTGATGTATAACACTGTGTAGTTATTTAAATCATGCAACAGTGGAAATTGGGAGTCTTCTATATCGCTGCTGCCTATGATCTTGTTCCTTAGTTCTGCATTAAATAGTGTGAACTCTAAGCCTTGCGTCTCGTAATTAAGCATAATTGAAGGATCCTCCAATATATTAAGGTCGGTTGGCTTCTCTTGGGTTAAGCGCGAAACTAAGTCCAATTGACGGGTACGAAATAAAGATGGAATTTCATTAGCATCGCCTATAGTACTCGCAAAAGGATACTCAGTAAACCCGATTCTGTGTGATGCTCTCGGGATCGACAGATGGTCAGATGAATCCAAAATGCCTTGAATCCAGTTACTTTCAGATGAACTATCACTTCCTCTGTGCTGCATACTAGATAGACCGTGTATATCGTTATGACCTAAGATTTCTTGCTCTTTCTTTCTCCGCTTCTCCAACATTTGTATTTCATTTAGTCCATAGTTGTTGTCCAGATCATTAGCAGCCAAAACCTGGTCAGGTTTTGCTTCATGTAAATCCATTGTATGATGCATGAGCGTTGGATAGTCGTGAGGATACATGCCAATGCCTAATGGAGTTGCATCCCTTACATGATGAATGCGATTTGGGTTATGCAAGTTAAAGGATTCCAAGCCAGACTTGTCAAAATATGGCAGGTCTATACTGGCATGGCTTCTCTTACCGGAAGATAAAAACAACTCATCGCTTAGGTGTTCATGATTATGTGAAGAATGAATATCCATTGAATCCAAGTTCATATCCATGTCAAAGGTATTCAAGTCCAAATCCGGGAAGAGATTCTTCGAGCCTAGTTCTACAGGAGCTAGCTGCGGAGTAGCAAATTCAACCTGAGAAGGCACTATAGGAAAGTTTCCATTCTGCTGAATGTTTAAAGAATCCTTCGCATTAGTGTATGAGGTAGATGATGATGCAGAAAAGGATAAATGCCTAAAACCTTGTTGAGAACCTTGCAAATGGGGAGGCACGTTCTGTATTGTTTTCGCAGAACCTTTCTTTGGAGAGTCTGAGTGCTGTGGCGAAGGCTGCTGCGTCAAGTCACTGTTGATAGTCAAAGAGTTATGTGATATGTTCGTTGGAGTATTTTGCGAGGCATTCGTTGCTATCGGAGACGGTATCAAACCGCTGCTCTCTGTATGGCCCGACACAGAGTTATCATGTCCCCTCGAGTTGACATTGCTGTGGTTGAAAAGTGAGACTCGAAAATTGTTTTGTTGTCCTGTCTTCGTCTTGGAAGCAATACCCTGCATGGTCTGCATTCTCGGAGGCGATGCCGACAGTGACTCGTTCGAAAATACCCCAACCAGCTCACCGCTATTCTTTCGAGCAGTTGGCAAAGGGGCATTTGCATCCGTGTTGTTAGGCAAAATGTTGACATGCTCGTTTACATCGCTGTCCTTCGTACCTCCTCGCCTCGGCATGTTCAGTAGACCACCGTGTAGCTTTTGTTGGTGTCTCAACACGAGATCTCTTCTGGCAAAACACCGCCCGCATATAGCACACTGGAACGGCTTCTCGTTCGTGTGCGATCTCTGGTGTCGTTTCAAATGCTCCAACCGTGCGAAAGCCCGAGTACATATCGTACATACATGAGGTCGAGGTTTGTCAGTCTTAATTTGCTGCGACTTCTTGGGTATAGGCTGTCTCATTTCCATGTTCTCCCCCGTCGTAACGCTTGAGGGTGTTGTAGACGCAGTTTCCGACGCCATTTGTTCTTTTCACTTACCGGTCAACTTCCGATGTATTTTTCACGGAATCTATGGAGCTATGTATAATCTTCGCTTGCCGAAGTCTATGAAGTTTTTTTTTTTTTTTTCTCCCTTATTTCCTCTAAAATTAGTCTGGACTCCAGGTAGTGCTTTTTAGGTGATGTTCTTGTTAATACTTTTTGGAAAAAAAGGAGAAACTGCTAATAAAAAGCCGGTTATAACTTAGATTAAAAAAAGATAAAACGTTAGGATTCGCTCACTTTTTGTGCCCAAAACACTCCACATAAAATTGAGAATCCAACAAACTTTTCAGATAGTCCGATGTGACAAAAAAAATAAAATCAATCATCCTACAGTTATATAAATCCATCCGAAAACCTACCAGTAAATCACATCAGAAATTACCAAGGGCTTCCAAACGTCTATATACATCAAACTACTTCTCAAATTACGAAGAGCCATCGATATTCTACCCAAGCTAGAAAATTAAATCCCCGAGAAGAATAGGAAGCCGTGCGATTACCCTTGAAATACCCCATATGCAAAAGACAGTCCTCTTCACCACCGGGTCTACAGTGACTTTCAAAGAGATTCTCCGAGAAATCACAACCCCTGATTTCGTATCCTCTTTGAAAGAAGCACTGGGGTTTACTAATATGATTGTGCAGTATGGCAATGAGCATGACGAACATACCGGACGCAATCTAAGTGAGGAATTTTTCAATGCGTGCTTAGAAGAAAATAACCTTCTCCAGGAATTGGGGTTACAAAATGTGACTTTGGATCATGCATCGGGCACTACGCTTTTCGAAACTGGGGATAAACGCTTCCTTCTTGAGGTATTTCCCTTTTCTACAGAGTTGAGGTCGTACATGGAAAATGCTGACCTAGTAGTATCCCACGCCGGCACAGGCACCATTATCGACGTTTTGAGAGCCCATAAGCCATTGATAGTAGTAACGAACCCCAAGTTGATGCACGACCATCAGACCGAAGTCGCGGACCAACTAGTACGGGGTAACTATTGTAAGAAGGTTAAATTGGATGATACCTTTGTAGAACAGCTTTTGACTACAATTGAGATCATGACTGATCTGGAGACGACGTTTGCTACGTTTCCAGCCCCAGCAACTGGCGTTTTGGACATGATCATCCGCCAAGAGTTAGGACATTAATTGTTAGGGCTAATCGCAGGGACCGCATTTGTGAGTTTTGTGTGTGCGTACCGATTGTTCATTATGAGTGACAGCAGTAGCGATGGGTCAGCCTAAGTTGGAGAGATAGGAGTAGAGCGTATTATGAACTTTGGAGGCAGCTATACACAGGGAGGGACGTCTTATGGAAGAAGAAGACGGAAGCAGAGGTTATTTTCGCTGGACATAGAGCAGTTGCTCTATGCGTTGGGAGATGGGCCATACTCGGTTGAACTGACGGTGAATGCGCTTGAGGAGACATTAGTGATGTATCTTGGGGATTTGTGCCATGCGACGCTTGAGTATGCTAAAAGACAGGGACGTAATAGGGTGAAGATAGATGACTTTCCTTTCGTGCTACGTAATGATCCGTACAAGCTCGCGAGGTTGGACTATATCATAAATCAGAGTCAGAAGATCGAGAAGGCGCGGAAGATGTTTGATACTAAGAATGTAGTGCCGGACCTGAGCCAGTTGCAAGATCAAGATTTAAGTGGGCCCAAACCGCGGAAGAAGAGGCGGAAGAATGCTTCGAAACAGGCACAGAACGAATCGTCCGATAATGAGAAATAATAGATAATAGGAACCTTAATGAAGTCATACTATGTACTAACATATATATATATACTGAAAAAATCTCCGACAGGCTTGGTAAGCTCTTAGTCCTGTAGATCCATGTTCTCAATTTCTCTCCCCTTGACATACCTCTCGTTTCTAACCTGCTCGTTTATCTTCTTCACTAGACTTAGAATGCCGAGAATTGACTTGATTAGAATGAAAGCACCTAGGGATGCGGTGCATACTAGAGCATCGCTTTTGGTGGTAGGAAACTCAAGGCTGTTTTTATGGATGGAGTATAACAAATAAGGAACATGCGTGATGAAGAAGTCTTGCCAAAATTGGAGCATACCTGATTCGAAAATCACTTGGCTTATGTTCGCAACAGGTGCTCTTATGCGCATCACGTACCGAATATTCAGTATCATATGTGGTACACATGTCCATAGTGAAACTGCCAAGTGAACAAAGAGAACCTCTGGTGAAATCTGATCATTACTGTCAAATAATCTTCTGTTTTTGAAGAGTAGTAGTGGCAAGTTTACTGCATTTTGATGCAAAGTGATTATCCATAAGATTCGACAGAACGAACATTGAAAATTCAAAATGAGTTTCAAAATTAAGAAATTATCCATCCGAGCCTCCACGTTATTGAAAAATGGAAATAGAGCTAATGGATTGTTCCTTCTTTCCCCAGCAACTTCTTCATTAAGTTCATTCTCATTGTTATCTCTAGACATTTTAAGCTTATGTCTATCATAAGACTTCAAAAACTCTAGCTCCAATTTTAATCCAATCCCAATGGACGCGATATCAGCAAGTTTCCAGTTTATCTCCAGAACGTCGCCAAACAACATTATTCTTCCCCTAGTTAAAACAGCTTTTGTCGACAAAACATGCAAAACCCTCACTATTGGTCTCCCTAAGAAAAGAGCAATAAAGATACTAGACAGTATTAGAATTATAGAGAACATCCATAATAGTATTATAAGTCCAAAGCACCTCAACTTAAAATTAGGAGGTCTGTACACAACTGTGTATACATCCTCGTTATCAACTACATTATCCAAAGACTCCGCGTCTGAGTCATGTAAAGTCGCATCTTCTTCTGGTTGTGATGTGGAAAGCAATTTATCATCCTTCGTCACAGGAACAAATAATTTCTTGATGAAGGCTCTACTCACTGTATCATTATCTGGAGCTCTCACATAATTGCCATCTGGGATAAAACATGCATTCACCAGCATGTCATTCTTAAAAATGTTGCGTGCCTGCGAATACGTAACAGGTCTGGAAAAATCTGGATACCCAATTGAAAGAATTCTATGTAAAAAGTCTTTGTAAATTATGCTTCCTCTCTCCTCTGCGATTGGACGACCTAATATAAAGTGAGATAATCGTAGTTTATGGGATGAGATTTCGAAAGCCCTTGTCCAGTACCAACGACAATATTTTGTTATAAGATTTTTATTCAGAATCAAGTCCAATGCGCATGCACAAGCTATTACTTCGCTAAACAGCGAAGGCTTTTGAAACGGTAAGACAACATTCGAATCTTTACCAGCAGTAACTAAATATCTGATCCCCCAGGTGGCACCTCCGATACCCACTAACACAAGGGCTGTATACACTTTAGCGCTTAAGTAGATTCTGGATAGCTGTAATGATAAGGGTTTTGATAAAGCATCGTGAATCAATCTTGCATTTGGATCATCTGGAGAGCGAATGAAAAATAATACGCCAGACCTTAGAATTTTTCCCCTTATCATTCCAATGAAAAGTGCGAAGAATAGCATATAGTGAGTTCCTAAGCCCCAGTATAGTATAGTTTTAATGTAAGGAACTTGAAACGGTTCGAATAATGATGTAAAGAGGACATTGAATTTCATCGATCCATCCGGCATTGTTTCTTGAATCTTATCAAGTAATAATGGCGCCATGCAAAAATCAAGAAGCCATCCGCAGTAGACAGGAAAGAAGAATATCTCTATAGAAAAAATGAAAAATACCTTTGCTGTGCAAGCTACTTCAAATAGCATCTTGTATACTTTCCTTGCTGTTCCTAAAACTGGTTTTCCACCTGATACTAGCGATTCCATGAGTCTGTAAATGGCAAAACATATGATAGCATGGCCTAGGGTCAACAGAAATATCCTTTCACTGAGAGTGAGCAGCTCCAATGATTTATTCATGAATAGCTTTTGGTAAGACTTTATTAAAGGTTTCACTGTAGAATCCACAATGACATAGCTAACAAAATCAAGCCAGACATTGTTGGAATAACTAAGAACATGACTTTGAACATTATCAAAAAATTTTCTCAAAATTTCCGGGTTCGAAAACCGCTTGATCAGAATAGAGTAAACACACCTTACTAAGTATCCCACAAGTGTGATTGAGAAATTCCCGATGAGATGCGGCACAAGATAAGCAAGAAAAAGGTAAACTATAACTACCAAATCACATATTAACATTAGGAACAATGGAGTAGTCAAATCTAAGCTTATACCCAGGAACTCTAATATATCAGCAGCTCCCCCTGCATTCTCTTGCTCTTCTTCGTTTCCAATATTGAGATTGTTCATGATGTGAGCAGGAGCTTCCTCGGGTTCTTCATCATCTACGGGTTCATTCTCCGCATCAGACGGCGCCCTCTCCCATGGATCATTTACCAAATTACCTTCCTCGATCTCCTCATTTTGGAGAACCCTGTGATTTCCTTCGCTATTTGAGTTTGAATCGTTTTCGTTCTCAATGCCAATGGAGTATCTATCTTCAGAGCCTTGTCCTTCATTTTGCTCAATCTCTATACTCGCCTGACGGGAATCAGAATCATCGTTCCGCTGTTCTTCATCTTCATTGAAGTCATTTGATCTATCAATGGCTCTTCTCAATCTTTCCTCCTGAGCTCCCATATTGGGCTGCTCCTGTAAATCATTAATAGCTCTAGCGATCATTTCTAATCTCTGTAAGCTTGCAGCAGCATCCTCATCACCAGCTGCTCCCTCATTACGCAAGCCCCTAATCTCTTGTCTTAAAACGTCAATAAGCTTGGTTCTGGGTTCCTTTCCAATCTGCTTTTGGAGGAGCTTGATATAACCCTCATCACGAATAACCCACTCATGTTCGATAAATAAAGCCAAGTGTACAATTGCAAATACCACAATGTATCTAACTCCACTGAAATATGTATACTTGAAGAGCTCTTTGGTTTTAAATAGAAGGGACAGAATGAAGTTTGTTGATTGATCATGCAGAAGGTCCAATTCCCCATATAGCAATGCACTGAAGAACGTGGGATGTGCTTCCGGAAGCTTTCCATTTACAGTCCAAGTATAAATTCGTCCCATAAACTTCCAAAAGAGAGGCACCTGAATCATCAAGCATAATACGTAAAGAGATATCGATAGCAGTTTAACTATGCTTGTCTTCACAATGCTTTTGAATTTTGCCCACACATACCTCACTGGTATATTGTTTGGCATTTCAGGATCGTATATAGTCCGAAACTTATATGGGGTATTGCAAATGTCACATTTTTCAACTGATTTATTAGAATGTTTCAACCACTCCATCAAACAATCTTGATGGATATACTTTATAGATCCACGGCATTTGCAAGGATGAAATAATGGATGTGAATCTGTGCCCTCTCCTCGACAAACTCTACAATAAACCTCAGTCTCAGACATCCCTACCTGCTAAAGAAACGGCTCTGCTCTTTGGTCATAAGACTGAGCTAGACCCAGGCGCCACTCCGGTCACGTGGTATATATTTGATGTTACTGACTTCGTATGACAACCATATATGCTCTATATACTTTCGCCAAACTATGAACAGCCAATTAATCATTCCAGATGGCATGGAAATGATTGATATTATGGTATCATTATCGCTATTTATTTCTTTGTTTTCTTTCTGCTTCTTTAAAGAAGACCTACAGTCTTTTTGATTTCTATGTTTTCAGCATTCTCGGTTTCGATTGCCTGTTCCCCCAGCGCGATAGGGCTAGAAGTGTTGAGCCCGAAAGTAGAATACTCGGAGTATGATTCTAAGAAAGCAGGACAGTCAAAATCCCAGCTACTTAAAAGCTTAGAGCTGTTGCATTGCTCTTTAGTCCATGGCTGAGCATAAATGAGGGAAGAATAATGAACATAAATCAAAACACTACCAATCAAGTAAATTCCTAAGACGCCATACGAAATCTTTCTCAAGACACTATTACGTGCTAGTATGTAGCTGACAAAGATGTCTAAGAAATGTCCTAATGTGAGGATTGCAAAGTAGGCAGCGGGTAAGTAATGATGCAAAAACAATTGTCTTCCCATTATAAAGAAAGGTGCGTAATGTAAAAGCCAGCCAATTGCATACAAGAATACTTGGGAGTTAAAGTTGAAGACGTGCTTGTCTTTTGCGATTCTAGCACCTGTTTGCCATCTCACGAGTGAGACAAGAGAATGGATCGCAAAGGTAATAATCGCCAAGGATGAAAGCCACCAGGTCAACACGTTACCTATAAAATAAACCTGTCTGTGATCTTTTACCCAATAGTTAATACCTCTTGTGAGAACTGGCCATTCAATGGGTGATGATTGCCAGTTATGATGTCCAGTCAACCCTTGGTTTATAGTCCACATTCTCTTATGTAATTCCACAAACTTATCCAAGAAACTAGGAACTGGATAGTTTACAATCTCCTTGATTGTGTCATTTACACGAGGATTGACATTCGTTTCGATATACCAATGTGTCAAAGGCCTGTATCCTTGACTTGCGCAACTAACCTCTTGTTGGTCGAAACCCCAATCTGGCAACTTGGCGGGACTCGAGAACAAATAGTTACCTGTCATGACATGTCTGAGTCTGAAAACAGTCTCTAATGCTCTAACTTCGTTCTGGGCCTTTCCTTTCGGAGTCCTGTATTTGACAATCTCTACGAAGAAATCATCATTGGCATCCCCACCGAAACCTTCATAACCATAACAGGAGACTTCTTTTTGCCAGTCTCTTTCGCTGACAGGAGGCTTTTCATCGTGAGAGTGAAGACGTCTGCCTGTATTAGCATGTTTCAACCTAATCTTAATTCCATCCTCGATAGGAACAAAACCTTCAGGTATGCTGGTATTGTATGGCTCAATTATCCAGTCATTGTTAGAATCCAAATGAGGATACAATGTGACCTGTTGTTGTTTAGATCCAGCAGGATAGAAATGATTGTGTGAATGCAAATAACCCCCGTCAGTTTCAATGTGGCGAATTGAAACTACAGAGCCAAATCCCACGTTAGCCAAAATATCTCTTGGAATCTTATTACCTTCTAAAGTTGCCCTGAAAGCGCTGGACATGAAGGGGGAACCATCCCCATCTTTGAATAACACATTAAGATGAATGTTGAAGAATATCAAATACAACGTGGCAGCCGTACTCAAAAGTAAAAATGCTCTTGCAAAAGCATGTCCCAAGACTTCCCTTGGCTTCACTGTTAAATCTCCGATGATGAACCACAACTGATAGAGAGAACATACACCCACCCAGGCTACAGTGAAAAGACCGACCCACTTAGAGCTTAAAGACAAACCTAAAAACACACCGCAAATTATCAAGTTCTTGTACCATGCAAAAGTAAATGGTATTTGCACCAGAAACAGTACCCAAGAGTAAACTGATGCTGCAATGAAGAAGATCAATGGAGAATCAAGCAATATGTATCTGGAAATCGTGGCATTCGCATTTTCGATTATGAGAGCAAACGCCGTTACCCAACATACAATTGGCTTGCATCCGGATTTTCTCAAAGAAAGGTAGCACAAGAGAACAGTTCCTACTCCCATACTTGCCGACAATAACCTCATGAAATAGTAAGGCGTGGTTTCAGGGAAAGTGTCACCAATCTTCTTAAAGTCAAAATCTCCCTTGAAACCAGCAAAATAGGCCACAAAAGCAAAGAGCATCTTAGCTAAAGGTGGATGAACATCCATAAAAAACTCGTGCTTAATGTACTTCTTCGCAAATGACCCAAAATGAACCTCGTCAAACACAACTGAGTCAGGGTACCCTAAACCATAGAAGCGGATTCCAAGTCCCAATACGAGTAATAACCCTATCATCAATTTCTCCTTAGGTTGAATGTTCCGGCTTTTAGAAGTAGCCTCGTCTATCGTACTGATCAAATAAGGTCTTTGCTCACCTTTTCCATACTGCGGCTCTTGAACCGTCTCGAGCTTAAGCATCACATCTGCAAACAGCTTCTCACTTTGGCTCTGCTTGTTGCTTTTTTTCGCCATCTTAGCCTTCTAATTACCAGATATCAATACAAATTAAAGCAATTAAAGCAATTATAGCAATTATACCTTCTATTATTCACTTGACTGTTAGCCGCCGTTCCGATATTATGAATCTCTATATCTTTACAGAGTGTTCTCTACTTAAACCGCGTCTGTTGATTTCTTCAGCTTATGTAATCTCGATTCCCTACATCGGCCATCTTGAATTTTTTTCTCTCGCTCTTGTCGGTTGTCTCGTGATTTTGACCGGTTAACCACCGGTCAAATTTTTTGGGTGCAACCACCACATTCTGTGGGATTATCAGTTTCTACAGTGGGGGTCTTTATTATCGGGATAAATTGGAGATGAGGCGGGTGTGTGTCGTCAAGATATCTTTTACTGATAAGAGAGGTATTTTACAGCCAAATATTTGAATCAGGAGTAGCTTGATATAATTATGATCCCACATTGTTTTAAGTATTAGTTTCAGTGTGAAAAGTTGTAAAGGATAGTAGGTAGGAGATCAAAGAATGACATACTTTAGCTACGTCATAGAATGGTAAGTCTTTTCAATCAAAAGTATGGTGACTGCGATGGATGAATTTAGAGGATTAATTGCAACATAGATAAGAGGATAACGGTGAGGGCGGCTAAGGACATTCATAGGTAGCATCATAGAAAATATACATTTGAAATTGTAAGTGCGCATACTAATAGAAACAGGGAGAAGGGTCCAGATGGGCCCAATGATCTTGAAGTAACGGGGAATTTTGATAATTGGGAGAGAAAGAATGGCAAGATGGAATGCGACGCTGATGGGGTGTATAGGAAGCAGATCCGTTGCGACAAGAGAGAGAGACTAGTATTCAAGTTTATATCCGATGGGGGGGAGTGGCTTGTGAGCGATAAGTATGGGATCGAGAGAGATAGCAGTGGGATCGAGAACAACTACGTGGAAGCGGTAGATTTGAGAGCAATAGAGGAATTTGAGGAGGGTGCGAAAACTGAGCTGGATGCAATAGAAGCTCCTGCTGAGCCGCTTAGGGACAGCCTGCTGAACGAGAATCACTTGTCTCAAGTGATCACTTCCAGCTCGTCCTATGCTTCTGTGTCCATACCGGAAGGGCAGAATATCGACGGCAGGTCCAGTTTTGAGAATGCTAGTGCTTCTTCTATGGCTTTTATCAATAAAGATGATGATGAATTGGCTGTATCTGTAAATGAGGGACATGTCCCCTCTACTACAAATACTTCAATAGTAAATCTCAACACAGACGTGAACCCTCATCCCAACGATACACTCAGTGGTCAGCCTATTGCAGTCAAAGAGAGCTCAGCCTCAAAAGACGGTATATTTTCAAAAGTGCCAGGATCGTTTCCTCTTGACAATGAAACCTCGAGGAACTCAACAATTGAAGTAAACACCTCTGAAACGTCATCCAGGAGAGAAGGGTTGATGTCCAGAATTAAGTCTATGTTTAGGTACCTGTAATTCTGTAATTCTGTAATTGTATCTATTATTTAATAGTATGCTATGTTAGGCTCTTACAGTTCGTTTCTGCTCTCACATGTATGAAATGTGATCCCATAAATGCTTCGACGCTACCGTTTGAATAAACTCTTAGAAACTAAATAAGATTCTATTTACTATTCAAAATGAGATGTCCATTGCTTTTTATGCACTTTATTTTTCAATTCGAAAGATGAGGGCCGAATTCAATTAATATACACGTTGACACGTCTAGTGATCATTTTTTATTCTTTTTCTTCTTTTTGTTCTTTGACTTCACACTCTGAACATTATTCGACGAATCCTTGTTGTCTGCAATAGGAGTTGGACTTTGAGTATCCTTAGCAGCCGCGTCGGTATCTTCTTCGCCATCAAATTTTGTGTTACTCATGATACTGGCCAAGCCTGGCGTAAATTCGCTGGTAATATCAACCTTAATCCTCTTATTAGCCTTTTCATCTGCATCTTCTGTTCTCTCTCGTTTCTTCGAAACGTTGACTCCACGAGGTCCAACAAATGTCAATAGTCTCGACAATTCTTTGACTTTATTGGTTTTATATTTAATGCATTTACCGAAAGATGGCTCATAACATTTGAAAGTCACAGCGTTACTAGCTTTTTTCGAATTTTCATCAATGTCTACTGACTTCCTCTTACCAGCCTTCTTTTTCTCATTTGAATAGGTGAAGGATAATGTAGTCGTAGAGGGAAATGCTTCAAAGAGAGCAGAAGAATGCTCTATGAAAGAATCTATAGTTTGCTTTGCCATTCAAGTGTCTTTTATGAACTTTGATATTAGATCTCGTTCAACAAAAATTCAATACTCTATGACTGTATGCAGGCACATGATTGTAATACAAAATGCATTTATTTAATCTATGAACTGATTTTCAGTGGTATACACATCAATGCAATTTAATGTAATCCAACAGATATTGGATTTCGCTAATTCCGTAGGAGCTTAAAATGGTACATCGTAATCCAATAGCATACTTCCTATCAAAAACATGTTCAAGCAACTAATGAAGAGCCAAACCAGTATTGCAAAGAATGATGTAATAGGACCATTGCTCATGTCTTTATAACCCTTTACACGATGAGTCAGTTGGTCGTAACCAGGGGCTAGCATGTTCTGGTTGGCATCAATGTCCCATTCTCCGTAAGAAGGCGATGCTCGGCTCATACCCTCACTTGCTTCAGCCTCGTTTGTAAGTGGCATCGATTGTTGAAAGTCTAAGTCATCATTGTCATCCCATCCCAGACATGGATGTGAATTGCGTAGGTCCTTCAACCTTATTGAGGGCTCCGTGACCCTGTATCTTTTATTGCTGTTTTTCACTAGCGTAGCACTAGTATCGTTTGTCGTCGTTTCGGACAAGGTCGCAACATCTGTATCGTCTTCGTCGAGTGGAAGGTAATCATCAATTCCCTCATCACATACGAGTATTGGAACCCGCATATACTTCTTAGAGCATGTGAATAATATTAAAGGTGCTGTCACAAGCGGCAACAAAATCGCTAGCACAACTTGACTGAAATTCAAAACAGAAGATAGTCCATCTCGACCCGTTGTGCTCACCACTACTAAACAGGGCACAATTGCGATTCCCCGCGTGACTAATCTTCTAGCAACAGGAGGCATGCTCCACAGCAAGAAGCCTTCCAGTACCATTTGCCCTGCTAGCGTACAGACGATACCTGCACTTTGTCCTGAGCAAAGCAAGGCCAACGCGAAAACGAATCCAGCTGTAGGTGACAAGTGCTCCGATAATAATTTGTAAATAGTATACAAGTCCGCATTATTCTGACTCTCGCCCTCGTTGTCTGAATCCGAATCATCAGCATGATCATCATCTCGTTTACTGTTGCCACCAAGAGTAGCCCCTGCCACGATAAGAATTGCAGAATTTACGAAAAGAGCTACCGTGAAAAGCGAGACGATTAACTCTGCTATTGTGTACGACATCGTATCTTTTATTGCATGAATGGAAGGACGATAGTCCTCAGCCATATCATCTTCGTTAAGACTATCTTTGTAAAGTTGGGTAGCAGGGTCTTCTTCTGATGAGATTCCTTCATTTTCACCATTCAGTTCACTTGTATTAGCTGGTTTATAATGGCCATTTCTTAAGTCATAATCCTTGAGTCGGGCCTGAACTAAACCAGAGCCTAAATACAATGAATGAGGCATCACTGTCGCCCCTAGTATAGCCAAGCTCAAAAATAACCCGTTTCCTCCCTCTCTGTCACTCATATCAACCACTTTACTATTTGGTAAAAAGCCCTTGAAAACCTCAACATAAGAAAAATCTATAGTCTCGTCATGAGAAACCTGGTATAATTCTACACCAAAGCACACTACAGTAGCTCCAACAAGTAGAGACACGAAGAACTCGAAAATCCTGACAAACAATAGGGGCCCGTTCGGCCTGTAGGCCATCAACACAACCAATATATCAATGATCGTTACAATGACGCCCGCAAACAAAGGCAATTTGAATATAATGTTCAAGGCGATTGCAGTACCGACAACTTCTGCCACGTCAGTCGCGATGATTGCGAGCTCAGCTAAGATGTATAGAAAAAGGTTCGTTTTGTGCGGTAAGTTAGCCCTACAGTTTGCAGCTAAATCAAGACCGGTGACAGCACCCAACTTCGCAGACAATACCTGCAAAAAAACTGCGAGGCAGCTGGATAGCAAAATCAGGAAAAGTAAATTATACTTGTAGGCTGATCCCGCAGCCACTGCCGTTGAGTAGTTTCCTGGATCCATATAAGCAACAGATACCATTATCCCAGGCCCCACAAACCTCATGTATTTCTTCAACACCTGTCTGATACGTCGCACTATCTTCCCCAATCGCCCAATTTTTCCCGCCACATTCATCCTGCGATTCTTTCTCAATTATTGTACCTGATGCGTAGCCCCAGACCCTAATCTCTTCTGAACAAGCTCTCTTCTTCCCTCTTGAAAAACCTCTACTAGTTGTAAATATCCAACTAGATAAATCAAATATGTGTAAATGCAATCTGTTTGCTTAACCTTACTAGCAAAACGCTCAATTTATGAATAACCTTTAACTTAGCCTCAACTATAGCCGCCTACCTTGATAATTTTTTCGACTATATCCCGTAGATTGTTTTGCTCTGAGTCGTGTATTCTGCAATGGAAATTCCCGGGTGTGATTGAATTTTGCGCGTTTTGACAGTCGTGTGATTTCCCTTGCTTCACGTGATATAATGGGTGGATAATCAGCCGTTCTGGTCATATGACTAGTCTCGTGATAACGGGTTTTTAGCGCCCGTCGGGCTTCTATGTCCGCGACTCTTAGGGCCTAGTGAGAATCGAATCCAGGTGACGAAAGAGTAAGGACGGTTAGTTAGTCGATGATGCTAAGGATCAGAACAGTCAGGTTAACAAATCGACTTAGCACAGTTTGTGTGAATGGAAGACAGATTCATGGCAATGGAATTTTGAGCGCAGCTTCAGTATTCAGAATGCCAGCCATGTCACCCACAATGACAGAAGGAGGAGTGGTATCTTGGAAATTTAAGCCGGGAGAGTCATTCGGAGCAGGAGACGTTTTGTTAGAAGTAGAGACGGATAAGGCCACAATTGACGTGGAAGCGCAAGATGATGGTGTTATGTGGGAGATCTTGGAGAAGGAAGGGGCAAAGGGAATTCCAGTGGGGAAAGCCATTGCGCTCACAGCAGAGCCAGGGGATGACTTGGCGAGTTTGGAGAAGCCACCTTTGGACGACAAAGAAAATGCGCCATCGGCTTCGAAGAAGGAGGCAACTGAAGAGGAATCTACTACTGAAGCAAGCGGGTCACCTGCATCTCGTGGGCAAGAGGAGCTAAAATCACAGACTGGGAAAAACGAGCAGGCTCCCGAAGGTGGTGATGGCGTATTCCAGAAAGCCAATCCTGGTCAAAAGCTTTTTCCGTCTGTTGAGCTATTATTGCATGAAAACAGCATATCGGTTGAAGACGCACTCAATAAGATACCAGCCTCGGGCCCACATGGGAGACTACTTAAAGGAGATGTTTTGGCATACTTAGGAAAAATTGATAAAACTTCTGTAGTTTCTGTGTCAAACTTCATAAGATCCAGGGAGAAACAAGATCTCTCTCACATTGAACTCGCCGAAAGTAGCACTTCTTCAACAAAACAAGAAAAATCAATTGAAAAACCAAAGAACGTATTGAATTTCGAATTTTCTGCATCTTTTGGAGAGGATGTTTCCAACGAAAAGTTCAAGTACGCATTGCAGAAAGCCATATTGTCTGCTACAAGATCGACATACGCACATAATTTTCCAGAATATGCGTCTTCTCCAGTGCCCTTATCCCTCAACGCCAAAACTGATTTCTTCGAAGACCTTTTAGTACCATCAGTAACAAAGCCAAGATTTCTGGTATATGACCTTCATTTTCAGTTTTTCGGTAGCGCTCCTCCTTGCCCTCCTACAGTTGATGACTTTGACTTCCTATTGGGAGTCAAGCCTCAGGCTAAGCACTTCACAGAACTGTCTAATTCCGTTACTGTCACCTTCAAACTTAAATATGATGATAGTTTATCGGACTCTTTGGAGTTTGTGGAATACTTCAAACGCTCCCTTCTCTCACAGATTCCTGCAAAAAACCTACTGATATCACAATAAGCTTCTCATCTTATAGCTTGATGTCATCTTTCTACCAAGACATAGATTATGGCTTAGTTTAGCACTTAGATACATGAATATTCTATCGAATCTAAAGCATCACGAATGGACTTACAATTTATATGCAGTGTGTTGATAACTGTCTCCTCGTCACGAATTTTTTTTTTCCTTTTTTTTTCCCTTTTTTTTTTCCCTTTTTTTTTTTTTTTCAATCTTTTTTTTTTGTCATAGTTGCGAATATATCAAGAACGTTAAGGATTTAGTACTTACGCCTGATATTTTAGCGAAACACATAAGACAGTCAGAGAAAAGCAGTTACCTTAGCGGTCATTCGGACAGAACCTCATCGATATTATTTGAGGGATGTACTTGCCGTTTCCAAGCTATAATAGCTCTCAGAGAAAACCTTCACAAAGCAGTCTTGTGCCAGGAAGATCGAATTCATTCAATCAAGTAACTAGCTTACCGAACTACACGGCTAAGCTTCCTATGGGTAACCATTCGAGTCGCTTGTCAACAATGAGCATGCACTCGCCTTTGGGATTACCCCAAAAGGCTAATCATCCATTGCAATATCAGCAACAGAACATCTCTCCTAATATAAAGCAAGCACAGGTATCGCAGAGATCCATGGGTCAGCAGATTGAATCCGTACCAACAACAAGGAGCACATCTCCTGTTGCCAGTGTGCTCGACAAACAGTCGCCGCATATACAGTTCATGCATACGAAGAAGAAGAGAGGAAGACCAAAAAAGCTAATTTTTGACCCTTTGACAAACCAATATATTGACTCATCACATCCAAGCTTCAAACAGCTTAATAAGCTCCTTAAATGCTCCCTGCCTAATGAAGATGACCCTAATATAAGGGTGGCGGGGTCTGCAAAACATGAGGATCATCCTAGAAATCTCCGATTATTAGAAGATGAAGCCGTTCAAGAGCTCATACTGAAAAAAGACAGAAGGGGCCGTCCGAGAAAGTTTCCAATCGAAGAAACGGGTCTTACCATTAAGGGGATAAGAGTTAATGGGGTTATTAAACACAGGAAGCGCAAAAGCCACAGCGAAGCTCTTGACGGGAAGTCAGTGAAAAGAGAAAGAGGTAGGCCAAAAAAGATATTGAAGACGACAGATGATATCGTCAAAAGTTCGCTTGATATGATGAAGTCTCATGAATCAGGAAATGTAAACATGGGGCCTCAAAGTTCGGACGAAAGCCACCATATAACTTCAGTTAAGAAAGCATAAATGCTTGTTTGCCTTAGTTTAGAGTGAAACAAATATTTTTTTTAGTTACATAACGTAATTTCAATTTCAGTTCTGCGGAAGTGGTTTAAGGTTATTTTATAATTCTTGTCAAGACCTGTATAAATTCATGAAGTTCAATAATCCTTAGTGCAGTAGTAAAATTTCAACAGAATTTCGCAATCTCTGCAAAGTTACTCATGATATTCCTGAAGTGCACTAGTAACTATTATGATTATATTTCAATTTCTCCTTTTAGCTGCTATGCCTGAAACTATTAGAATAATGGCTAAGTAAGTAATATATCTATTATACACAATAACTAAATGACTATTTTCTCTTTGATTTTCTCTTATTTTTCTTCAGGGATTTCTTCTTTTTCTTGCCCTTATCTGAGCTAACCTGCGAAGTAGGAAGTGTAACATTCTGTATAGTTTCTACGGGCACGGTGTCATTTTGAGGTGACTCATTTCTATCTTTTTCCAAGGATTCAGTGACACTACTAGGCAGGTCTCTCAGACTGTGATAGGTTGCTTCAACATTGTACTCAGGATCAATCAAAGGTGCTCTTTCACTCATAATAGCATCATTTTCACTAGCTTGCTCGTATAATCTCTCCCTAAGATCCATATTATCATCCAGATAATGCGTTATCACAGATGCACCTCGCACTTCATCGCTAGGTTTTTCCGTGATGTCTTTCTTTTCGTCTCTTAGCGATAGATTCGACTTGTTTTGGGCTTTTGAGGAAGATCCCACCCTTACCAAATCTTTAGATGACCGACCAAAGAAATCCAATTCTTCCTCGGGATAGCTTGGTGGTAGTTCCTCACCCTTCTCAAGAATCTTATCACTGTCTGTCTGGGTAACATGTCCATAAGTCGGGAGAGCAGCAAGACCGCGATCACCTCTAATTGTCTTGTAATCACTATTAGAGATAAAACCATACTTTCTAACATTAGCTTCTATCCATAAAAAGCCTAACTGGCCCAAATTGCATTGAAACTTTGCATTAGTCAGGAAACATCCAATTGCAGGGTATAAGTCAACATAGCAACCTTTCATAACATCGAGAAGCTTTTTACCGTTACGAGTGATGAATATAGTACCCGAAGGAATGACGTAGCCGAAACCAACCACATCAGATTGCAGTAAAGGAGGCAAGACCTGGGCATTGAATTTACTATTCTCTCCCTGATGTTGTTGCAATGGTGTAGGAAATGGCTTATTGATCTTTAAATTACCCGTAGATTCGTATGCTATCGAGAAGGCATTATATCCAGGTAAACGAAATTCAGAAGGATATGGTTTCGTCACAAGCCCAATGGAAAAATGTGCATTCGGGAGATCTGCTAGGAATTCGAATACCTTTACCTCAAAATATACAGTGTCTGGTGTTGATCTCTTGACTGGAAGTGCATGGTTTAAAATTGCCGTCGAAGTAGAGTAAGGTTTGTCGTTCTTATGGAACTGAATTTCTGTCTTGTCAGCAACAATGTATCGCGCTTCTAAGGGATTCGCTTCCTGTTCAAATTCAAATGCATTAATCCCAATTTCTTTAACTAATAAGTCATCAGCTTCAGAATACGACCTACCTTTGAAATTCTCGTACAAGGGAGGATGCAATTTAGTGAACTCCTCTCCTCTCAAGTACGCCGATTGTTCTTCAGGAGACAACTGAGTAAAGTCAAATTCCTCAGCTAAATGCACGAGTGACTCCTCATCATTTAAGAACTCGCTCGGAACATTATACTCTTGGTTCTCTGTGCCTAAGATATTCCCTTCGTCCTCAACAATGAAAAGAACCTTACAAATGCATGCTAGCAATACTAGAACAAAAAGGGATGCTATGCCTATGGAAATTCCTAGGAGCCAAAAAGAGTGATCTTCTTGTAAATTGATTGCCATCTTTTAAACATATGCTTGGTGTAGCAAAATTGAAATTAGAAGAGTGGATTATGCGTGATTCAATTTTTTGAATGCGTGAGGTCTGAATTTTACTGCTGAGAAAAAAATAAAAAAACTATTTAGAATCGGTTATCTGAAAACTTGCTGTTCTTGAGAAGAGATCTAGCACCATCTCTGACCAAAGGACAATAGTGATTATTCAACAAAACAGTTTCCCAAAGAATAGCCGCATTTCCGTTAGATCTTTCTAAATCAACCTCTTTGTTAGGACTTTCAATACCCAAGATATACGAACCTTCACCTGACATTGTATCCTCAGTGCTCCAGCTTCCCTTTAAGCTGCTCCCATATCTTGATACTAGCTTGCCAATGAATTTAAGAATAGCCAATGATGTCTTTTCTGGAGTTTGTAGAGCAGCTATGTAAAGACGCTTTATGAATGCAGTTGATCTAGGCAAAGAGCCATTTCTTGAGCGGAAAAAGATGAAGTCTAAGCAGCGCAATAATAATTCAGATTTGGTAGACACATTGACAGATGGCTTCTCAGCAATTCCTGTAGGAGATAAAGGATCAGCTAATCGCAAAGTCTTATGAGAAAACTCCAAGTCGCAGTCAAGACAGAGATCTGCTAATATTTCATATAAAGTAGTGATAAACTTAGTCAAATCAATCGTTAATGACAACTTCCCAACGTCTGAATGACTCGTCAATAAGGCAAATGATGTGGCAATACATAAAAGCACTGTACGCAACTGCGCTGTATTGAATGTACCTTCTGTCATGTCGGTCGACTCAAGGCTATGATCCAGCATTATATCTATCATGATTTCTCTTAAAACTTCTAAAAAATCTCCCAATAGGTCTAAGTTTGCCATTCTACCAAACTTTGCCAAACCTTCTAACACTGGGGCCATCAATGCAGTTGCCTGGCTATTTATCTCCAGAGTAGCAGTACTTGAGCCCGCTCTCAATATTTCCAAGTAGATCATAAGTAAAGACTTCAAAACCCGAGCTTGAAACTTTTCCCTTTGTTCCTGGCTAATAGCATGCTCAGCTTTTCTCATTTCTTCTTCAATTTCTTTTCGCTCCTTTCTAGCCTTTCGCTCTTTTTTTGATAAATGTACTCTATCCTTTTTTCTTGCTTTCGATTTGTGCTCTTGAGGTTTATTATTATTTGGATCATAATCATTGAGAAGAGATAAGGATAAGAATATGTTGATTACGGATTCATCAACTCTGAACTTCTTACTTCTCATGGAAGCGCATAAAACTTGAACTATATCAAAAGATATATCTCCATTCTCTTCATCTTCCTTCAATAGAGTCTCTAAAACTCTCACGCAGCTTAAAAATATTTCCAAGTCATCAGCATTTGATGGTCTCTTATTGAGACGGCGAACAACTATTTCTATCAATTCCTTTCTTGCATTGAAATGTCTTAATGAGGAAAGACACAAGTCACACGCCGCCCTTGCTGCAAGTTGACCCTGTTTAATGCGACCAATAGTAATTTTTGTGTTGTTTCGTGAGTTCAGGTATGAGACTTTTGCTAGTTCACCAAGCATTTCAATGAATGGAATATAGTTTCGTACTAAAGTTTGTTCAAACTGACGTAAGCTAGCCACCTCTTTGCTAACCTTTTCTCTCCTTTCATGCTCAGTCAAGGGCCTTATATAATATGAGGGAGCCAATGACTTAAATACAGGTATTAATGCCATCATAGCTATCCTTGATCTTGCGAGATTTCGTGACCTCGACATCTTACACAACCTGGTTAAACAGCGTATATTTTCCTCAGGGTTCTCCATGAGCTTTGTTGCTAACTCAGCAATCTCCTCTTTAATTTTAACTAGACGCTCTTCAGGAGTAAGGTCCGAGTCATTGTCCAGCTCTCCATCACTTTCCTTATCAACAGGTGCTTGGGAATCAACAATTTTTGAATCTTCTTGCACCACTTCCAAGTCATCATCAGACACTACGTCCACTTCATGAACAACTCGCTTGATTTTCCCATCAGAAGTCTTGATTGGAAGCCCTTCAACTCTTCGAGTTTCGGTTTTCCTTGGTCTCACCTCGTATTCTTGTTCCGTATTCTCCCAGTCTAAAACAGCATCATTCTTATCATTGGAGCTAGAAAATATTCCAGTCAGTATCTGAGACTCCAAATCTTCTTTTAGCTTTTTCCTTCTGGATTCCGTTTCCTTAGAACGCTGTCTTTTTCCCATTTTGACCTTCTTCAAGTACCACTAGTGTATGCTGAAAAAATGGAACTCATCGCGGCGCGACATTATATCAGCGGATAATACTCAATAAATGTCGTATCGTTACGGTCGTTTAGGCACGGACTTTTTTTTGGGATAGTTTGTTTTCCTGAAATTTAGTTGATTATCTTGCAATTATTTATTGCTTCTGTGTTTTACCACTAATTTATATTCAATATGAATAGTACTACACATGGTTCGATCGCTGATAGTTTACTGTCGCTCAGAAATGACCAGTTTCTATTCAATCAGGCAAAAGAGTTTTTTCAGACGGTATCATGGACCAAGTTAATTGTAAGTCTTGTTATGTTGGTTTTGACATATGACCAAGTGATGTACTTTTTGAGAAAAGGAACCATCGCTGGCCCTAGGTTTAAGGTTTGGCCTATCATTGGACCATTTTTGGAGTCCTTGGACCCGAAGTTCGAGGAATATAAAGCCAAATGGGATTCTGGTCCATTGTCTTGTGTATCAATCTTTCATAAGTTTGTGATTATTGCTTCATCGAGAGATTTAGCCAGGAAGATTTTGAGTTCACCAGCTTACGTGAAGCCATGTGTGGTCGATGTTGCCATAAAAATTTTAAGGCCCACGAACTGGGTTTTCCTTGATGGAAAGGCACATTCTGACTACCGTAAATCCTTGAATGGTTTATTTAGAGAGAAAGCTTTGGAAATTTATATTCCCGTTCAGGAAAAGTATATGGACAAATACTTAGAGAAGTTCATCAACTATGACTCGCCTCGTGAATTCTTTCCGGAGTTCAGAGAATTGTTATGTGCTCTTTCATTAAGAACATTTTGCGGGGACTACATCACAGAGGATCAAATCAAGTTAATCGCTGACAATTATTATAGAATCACTGCTGCTTTAGAGCTCGTTAATTTTCCTATAATCATTCCTTATACAAAGACTTGGTATGGAAAGAAACTTGCTGATGAAACTATGAAAATTTTTGAACAATGCGCTGGTCAAGCTAAAAAGTACATCAATGAAGAAAATAGAAAACCACTGTGTGTTATGGACGAATGGATTTACTTAATGAAACAAGCAAGGGAGAACAAATTAGAAGATTCAGAGTCTAAGCTTTTAGTTCGAGAGTTTTCTAACAGAGAGATATCCGAGGCCATCTTTACTTTCCTTTTCGCTTCTCAAGATGCTTCATCTTCATTGGCGTGCTGGTTGTTCCAAATTGTGGCAGATAGGCCCGACGTTGTAGCTAAAATTAGAGAAGAACAACTTAGAGTACGCGATAATGATCCTTCCAAGCGTTTGAACTTAGAATTGATCAAGGAAATGAAATTTACTTACAATGTGGTTAGAGAATCTTTACGCTATCGTCCGCCCGTATTAATGGTTCCATACGTAGTGAAGAAGAGTTTTCCGGTCACAGAATCTTATTCGGCTCCTAAAGGCTCAATGATCATACCAACATTGTATCCTGCTTTACACGATCCTGAAGTTTATCCTGATCCTGATAGTTTTATACCTGAAAGATGGGAGAATCCAGTTGGCGATATGGAAAGACGCAACTGGTTAGTATTTGGTACGGGCCCCCATATTTGCCTTGGGAAAATCTATGTCCTTATGCTCTTTACTGGAATGTTAGGAAAATATGCGATGAACTCTGATATAATTCATCATAAGACTCCATTATCTGAAGAAATCAAAGTATTCGCTACCATCTTTCCAAAAGATGACTTAATTTTAGAATGGAAGAAGAGAGACCCTCTAGTCGATCTTCCTCAGTAGTATTTATATGCCTCCATATTTCTTGACTATGTCATAGTAAAAACAGAATGTGTTATATATATTAGATGCTTAAACTACAAGCTCTTCTCTACGCGACACTTGACATCACTTGAAAGTTATAACTAGCTAGGGCCAATGGTACACCAAAAACAACCTAAGCGCTACAACTTTGATTGCTAAGCATCATAAGTGGAGGCAGATACGTCACCACCCTTTCCAGTCCAATTAACATGGATCCAGTTTCCTTTCAAGAAGGCATTTTCTTCGCCAGGCAATACTTTGAAAGTATGCGCACCGAAGTAATCTCTTTGCGCCTGTAACAAGTTTGCTGGCAATCTCGCAGATCTATATCCATCGTAAAACGACAAGGCAGTGGTGAAAGCTGGTACAGGAACACCATGCTCTACAGCATGAGCAACCGAAGTTCTCCAACCCTTTTGAGCCTTCTTGATCGCATTGTGAAAGAATGGATGGAATAACAAACTCTCCAAGTTTGGATTTTGACGATATGCAGCCGTAATTTCTCCCAAGAAAACTGATCTAATAATGCATCCACCTCTCCACATCAAGGCAATCGCGGGGTTATTCAATTTCCAGCCGTATTCTTTTCCAGCTTCTCTGATCAACATGAAACCTTGAGCATATGAAATAATTTTGGATGCATACAAAGCTTGCTCCAAATCATCGATGAACTTTTGTTTATCAGTAATAGGACTTTCGTCTTCAACACTTGGGCCCTCTAAGATCTTAGAAGCTTCGACTCTCTCAGATTTTAAAGCAGACAAACAACGTGCGAAAACAGCTTCACCAATCAAAGTGACTGGAGTACCCAAGTCCAAAGCATTTATAGCGGTCCACTTTCCAGTACCCTTCTGGCCTGCGGAATCCAATATCTTGTCCACCACTGGTTTATTATCAGTTGGATCTTTGAAGTACATTATATCTCTTGTGATTTCGATCAAAAAGGAATCCAAAACACCCTTGTTCCACTTCGCAAATACATCTCCAATCTCCTTATCATTGAACTTACCGACTCTTTTCATCAAGTCATAGGCCTCACAGATCAATTGCATATCACCGTACTCAATACCGTTGTGGACCATTTTGACATAATGACCGGCACCTCCTTCACCAACCCAGTCACAACAAGGTTCACCATCTGTTTTCGCAGCGATACTTTGGAAAATATCTTTAATGTGAGGCCAAGCATCAGGATGGCCACCTGGCATTAAGGAAGGACCATACCTTGCACCTTCCTCACCACCAGACACACCAGACCCGACAAAAAGGATTCCCTTCTTTTTCAATTCCTCATAACGACGATTGGTATCAGGGAAGTGAGAATTACCTCCATCAATAATGATATCCCCCTGGTCTAAATGAGGCAACAAACTATCAATAAAATCATCAACAGGCTTACCAGCTTTGACCAATAACATGATTCTTCTGGGCTTCTTCAAGTTTGCTACCAATTCTTCGATAGAATGGGCACCAATAATCGACTTTCCCTTAGCTTCGTGCAGCAAAAAGTGATCAACCTTTGAAACTGTTCTATTGAACGCAACAACGGTGAAACCTTTATCAGCGGCATTCAAAATTAAATTTTGGCCCATAACGGCCAATCCAATCAAACCAAAATCACCTCTGTTACTGTTAGTATTCCGTTTGCTTGTGATTACTTGATGCAAGACACCTCCAACCGTTGCCCCCCACGCCAGACATCTTCGACATTTATTCGATCTTGAAACTAAAAAGTATGATGGCTCCCAGCGACCATGAATCTTGAATGGATAGTAGCTCTGTCCACGTTGAATCAGGACCTCGCTTTCTATAAATGAAGCTTCTTAGGAAAAGTGGGGGATCAATATGTCCGAGGAAGAACAGATGTATAAATCCGTTCAATTCCATGAAAGAAGGCTTTACTTACTTAGGAGCAGTCATTGTAAACTGAAGATATGTTCTTAATGAATTAAAACTGAGAATAAAATATAAAAAGAACTTGCAATTATTAAAAAAATACAATCTTGCTTCTATATATACTCCGAGAAACGGTTGCTGTGCGATTGAGTAAATGAAAGAATCGAGTTGATTCGGAATTTTGAGAACCGGTTTACTCAGAATTCGTCCTTAATAATGTTGGTCTAATGGAAACACGACTCGGACTTTTAAGTGTTACAAAAAGATATACCCCACTCTTCTTGTTATAATGTAGTTACAACTCTGTATATGTTCATTAAACTTGCACTTGAGAACTCACTTAGCGATACGTTGAAGTAAAACGTATAGAGGAATTCAATTGCTTTTATCTATTTTGACACTACTTCAAACAAAAAGGCTGAAAAAAAAAACAGGGCTCATTTCAAGGTTAGGTTTCTTATGGAGATAACTAGCTACCAGAAGCTCCAAGCTATCAAACTGTGTGCATTTATTCAACTTCTGAAAACAGAATGCTAAGACTCCAATATGAGGTTTCCAAGAGCTTTTCTTGGTTGTAGACCTTGGTGAAGAGAGCCATCATCACGTGAGATGATATGATTCTTAGAATATAAGTCAAGTATCTTCTCTGAAGAACATTGCAAGATTGAAAAAGTTAGAAAAAATGCCCGTCCCGGTTCCACATGGTGGTATATTGCAAGATTTAGTTTTACGTGATGCTCCAAAGCGTGAGAGGTTGCTAAATGAAATCAAAGAGAACAAGTATAAAACTCTCACTTTAACAGAGAGACAATTATGTGACTTGGAACTTATTCTTAATGGTGGTTTCTCACCTTTGACAGGATTTTTGAATGAAGATGATTACAACAGTGTTGTGAGGGAAATGAGGTTGAGTAGTGTGAAAGATGAGACAACGGGAAAAGGTTTATTATGGCCCATGCCAATTACCTTAGACGTCTCTGAAGCTTTTGCTCAAGACGCTTCTATTGGAGAGAAGATCGTATTGAAAGACTTAAGAGATGAGAGGCCTCTTGCCTTGCTTACCATCGAGTCTATTTATAAGCCTGATAAGCAACTTGAAGCAGAGTTGGTCTTTCGCGGAGATCCAGAGCATCCAGCAATTAAATATTTATTCGAGACTGCCGATGATTACTATATCGGTGGTTCAGTTGAAGGATTAAATTATCCAAAACATTACGATTACTCAGAATTCCGTAAAACTCCTACAGAATTGAGGAAGGAATTTGAAAAAGTTGGCTGGGGAGACAAAAATGTTGTAGCTTTCCAGACAAGGAATCCCATGCACAGGGCTCATAGGGAGCTCACTGTGCGTGCTGCGCAGGATATTGGCGAGGATGGTAGAATTTTGATTCATCCTGTCGTCGGTTTAACAAAGCCAGGTGATATTGATCATCATACAAGAGTGAAGGTGTATCAGCAAGTGCTCAAGAAGTATCCTGAGGGATTGGCGACGCTTTCCTTATTACCATTAGCCATGAGAATGGGTGGTGATCGTGAGGCAATGTGGCATGCACTCATTCGTTTGAATTATGGAGTGGATCATTTTATAGTCGGAAGAGACCACGCGGGTCCAGGTAAGAACTCTAAAGGAGTTGACTTTTATGGCCCCTACGATGCTCAAGAGTTGTTGGCCAAGTACGACGATGAATTGAACCCCAAAATAAAGATTGTACCTTTCAGAATGGTCACATACTTGCCCGATGAGGATAGGTATGCACCTATCGATACGATTGACACTTCTAAAGTCAGAACAGCTAATATTTCTGGCACTGAATTAAGACAACGTTTAAGAGATGGTACTGAAATACCCGAATGGTTCTCGTATCCGGAAGTAGTAAAGATTTTGAGGGATAGTAACCCTCCTAGATTCAAGCAAGGTTTTGCGATTGTAATCCGTTCGCCTAACTCAAAAAGTGGCGAGTACTTGTCTTTTGCGTTGCAATCCACCTTGAATCAATTTTCAGGCGAACGTCGTATAGTAAAGTTGCCCGAGGAATATGGTACTCCCTATATAGTGACAGAATTGGTCAAATCAGGTTCTGGTGTTATAGTTAGTTCTAACACTGGAAGTGATGATATTAAAAATGCAGTAGGGCAGAACGTTTTCGTGGTAGAGTTCAATAAAAAAGGCGAAGAAACTGCGGATTTTACCTTTGATGACGATAAAGATGACTTGACCGATGAGGTAAGCCAAATCATTTCATTTTTGATCTCGCAAGGTTTCTACAAAGAAATTTAGATTTATACTTATTACATAGTTAATACTATTCGATTGAGTCAGTAGAAATATCATTTTGGAAAGCTCTAAATACTCAAAACAAATAGTAATATAAACTGGTATTAACACTCTGAACGCTTAATATTGAATTTCATATGAGCCCAATTTTTTTCGATAAGAAAACATAGTAAATTGTACTTCTATTGCAAAACTATGAAAGAAAGAATAAAAAAGAAACGAAAAAAAGAGAAGAAAAAAAAGTCTAAATGATACTAGGGAATTATTCTTAATATGATTTTCCATGAGGTTTCATACGTCACTAAAACCTATTTAAAGAAACAAACTGATGATTAATCTTTGGGCTTTTTTGCTAGAGATAGTAAGGAGAGGATTATAATTAATCAGGATTATAATTAATCATTAAACTCGAGTAGATACATAAAAACTATAGCGATGTAGAAGTAAACTAATGATTCCTAACTAAAGCTTAAAATCATAAACAATTTTATACCGCTCTTATGGGAAGATATCAGCAAAAAAAAAGCTAGGAACATATTTTCTATAGCTTCAAATAATGATGTCTTAGAACTCTTCCTTAGATCAAAGAATAAATATATAGAAAAAACACACACATAATATGTGGTGAAGAGAACCACAATAAGATTATATCTTTTCGTTTATATCTAGACCATATTTTAATAATTGATCAATAATTATATACTTTTCGTGAAACTCATCTAGAGGCGTAACAATCATACTTGCAACCAATCTAAATTGAAAAATACCTCAGCGTGAGTCAACGTAAATGAATTATTACTCTGCAAAGAAGACTACTCAAAAGACTGTTCAGTCTATCAAAAATCCCAAATCCTACTGGTTATAATTCTATTTATATATTAATTTTAAAAAACCTCAACTCTTGCGAGCATTATGATTTCAAGAATCTATAAGGAAGAAAAAGAATGATTACGAAGCTCTTTCAAAGAGAATAAAGTGTAAAATACAAAACGTTTGAAAACAGACTTTAAAGGAATCAATCAATTGTTCACTATAATACCATAAACCAAGTTCATATTATGGATGAAAAAAGAATAAAAAACTGTTATCCAACATTTAAGTCAAAAAGCATACTTATAAGATCGCTCAGTGTTAGAATGTTGAAGAACATTATAAAAAATGAAAGTAAACGTTTTCTCTCCTATAAGTATAAGTATAAAGGTTAACGAAAGATTTACCTAGTTTTAAACTTTCGTCATACGTAAAGTTTCTGAGATTTTAATGATAGAAATTTCTCTCCTATGTAAGTCTATTAAATGAAGAGAATTCCGTAATCAATCTTCTAATTATTACATTGTACTAACTTCCCAACGATTTCTAAATCTCATGCAGATATTCATTAATCTTAACTAGACGAAACAATTCTTTCTTGTATATATATATATATCTACATTGATTTATCGAATATTGGCTGTACAACATGAGATTATATATAATCTAATTTTGAATTTATAGCGAATTCAACTCTTGGTTGTTATGCTGTTCACATTTGTTTATCCGTTCGACTCTTTTACTACTTAGCTTCAATGAACTTCTCCTTTTAACAGAGTTGTTGCTTTCATCTGATAAACCATATACAAATCAAAATCAAAATCTATAACTGAGAATGCTTGATAACAAGTAATATCATAATTACTTATTATAGGCTGTTTTATTACTAACTGTTTGTTTAACCTATGGAGAATAGTTTCAATCTCATTGCGTGTAAGCCGAGCATCAAAGCAAGATCATTCTTTACTCATTGATATTATGTGGCGAATTGAATGACGTTCTCAGTAATATATAAGGAGAGTTTTTAATGTCGAGGAAATTTCCAAAAGATGGCAAGTAGCTTTATACGATTTTGCACCTTCAAGAGATCAGTTTTTCGTGTTCAAATTTTGGTGCTCTGACAATTGGTACGAGTTAGCATATCTACATTAGTTAATCCTGAGACGTCATTCAGCTATTTCTCATGGGATTTCTTTCTTGCGTGTAGGTTATTTTGTTATTGAAATCTTTCTTGAATCGAATTTGACTATTGTAAACTGGTGAATATTTTTCGTTTTTTTAGGCGTAGAGAATTATTGTATGTATTGTTACTGAATTCTCGAATAATTAGTATTGGGCTAGTGGTGCTGTATATTTCCTGTGAACATAATTTTATTAAACGAGAACTATTAGAGAACCTTCTAATTATCAGTAGTGGAGTTTTTCTGAATTCGTGAATTATTTTTATCTATTTTCTAGGAGTTTGTCTAATGAATAGATTGGTTATTATTATTGCGGTCATGAGCATTTTTCGCTTATTAGCATATACACTAGGAGCTAGAATTTTAATTCTTTTTAAGTTGATATTGCTTTAAATTATGTTATTTTGCTTCTAGGAGATTCTTGAATGGTAAGATATAATTGAAATGCCATAATGAAGATGTGACATATTGTTGCAAAATCGTTCATTTGAAGCTCTTTTTTTATTAGTTTAGTCTTTATATCATTAAATATTTCTTTGAAATCAGAAATAGAAGAGTCATACGAGTCAAGATAATGCTAATGTTATGTTTGGTGAATGCTGAACTCTCATATATGTTTATTTTCTTAGAATGTTTTGAAGATCAGATATTTCATAGAATAGACCTGAAAGAATAGAACTGAAATATATTAAGTATTTGATAAAATTGCATTTTTAGAAGTGTTTCTTTTGTTAGTAATCTTCACCCCAGGCGCTTTAATATATTCTCTCGGGTATTATTAAGCTGCGATTTAGAGATTAGAGCAACCTAGCTTTGGTTTTATGTATTAGAATTTACTACCGAATCTAAGAATAGTCCGTTCTTATGGAAAATTATTTTTGAGAGTAAAAAAGGACGGTGTTAAGAAATTTGTATCTGATTATCAGTGTCATGATTGAGTGAAGTGTCTTTCAGTATCTTATGTTTCTTTTCTTCTTTTATTTGCTCTTACACTGTGATAGGAGTTTTCCTTTTTTTTTTTTTTTTTTTTACAGATGGAAATCAATAAAGGAAGATTTGTATGTTTTTCTTTGTTTCGTCTATCATGATATAAGTTCACCAAGATTGAAGAATATAACCCAAGTAATATATTAAGGTTGCTTTAAGCTAAACCTACATGACAATTTCTACATTATATATAAGCTTTCAGTTTTATATAGTTATTAGTACCTCCAACTTCCTTCTAGCTCGTCAAATCTCCTTCGACTTGAAAGGGCTCTTCGTTTGGAGCCAAAGTCATCCACTTCTCTTCTCATGTTTTCTCGCTTAAGCCTTCTAATGTTCCTTTCTCTTTCGATCTCTCTTTTTTCAATTTCCCACGGAGAAAGTATCTCCACCACAGGTTCCCATTGATCATTACCGTTGTGAACACTGCTTTCAGTATTGATTCTTATACCACATTCAAAAATTAGTCCGCTAAGTTGCTGATATTTATGTAGTTCATGATTATAAGATCCATCCACTATTTCCTTTTTCAACCTTAAGATGATCTCATGTAGCGAATGAGCAACAGCTGGCTTAAACTCTAATGCAAGACCTAATTCAGCAACCACTATATCTGCGAAGAGCTCAGGAGTAACTTCATTTTGAGCGAGGTCCCATTCAAATCTATCTTGGTATAACTGCTTGTTCAAGCTCACAGATAAGTCTATTATGACATGATAATCAACATTAGGAGATAATTGCAACGATGTGGCAAAATTGTAATCTTCGATCTGTTTTGTGATAGACTCTGTGACTTCCAGGAGCACGCTATTTGGCAACTCTAAATCGTGACAAAGCATGATAGCAAATTGCTGTGGTGTAATCAAAGCTTCATTTAAATTCCACATAAAGAAATCAACTAATTTTGAACTGCCGTTGTTATATTCAACGTTAAGTCTGATTGGAATAAGTAAATCATTCGACTTGTGCGCTAACTCGGCTATCTTTTGATCGTCATCAATGGACTCAGGAAAACGTGTCTTTCTTGCGGGTTTTACATGAAAAAGATTACCCGATACCCCATTTGTTGCATTGTTCATTGAAATAGCATTAGATTTGGCCTCTTCAAAGTCAAAATCCTCGTTAGGATTGTCAAATTCAGCATAGTTAATCTGTTGAGCATTTCTCTTAGCCGATCTTCCCTGGGGTATAGATGTTAGAATCAAGCTGTTTTCAGCATCCCTACTTATTCTCGAAGTTAACCCAGTAGATAGCGCTTGAGGATAATAAGATTTGTTAGTAAAGGACAAAGCCGGCATGATGCTAGGTATCATTAAGGACTTTTCATAATGATTAATCTAATCATTATGTGGTTTATGCACGACTAGATGCAACAAACAAACAACTAGAAGGTATCAACTGATGAAGAACCAACTAATGAACGCCTACTGAAATAGCCTCAAGAGAAATGCAATCTTCAAACATTCTTGAGGATTTCCTATTGGAAGAATCATCTTTAGATAATATTATTAAGCTTAATCAATTTCTCAATCTTTTCCCTAGAAACTTTCCTCGATCTTTACTGGAAGATATATACAAAACGCTCGATGATCAGAGAAATTCAACCTTAATTGAACGCATAAAAGACGAGATTCATCAAAACTTCGATGTGCCATTGCAAGGTAGTATAGAAGAGTTGGAAAGGTCTCAATCCGTTAGAACTCAAAAGGAAACATTAAAGGGTTTGATAGAAAAGTTGGTCGAATTCGAGAACATTCTAATAGAGAATAATAATAAGTTTGACATGGAAATTTCAGGCACACTTAACGATATAATGAAACTATGTGATCGATCGTCTGAGTTAGATCTTAAGTTAGATAGTGAAGAAGAGTTAAAAGTTATAAATATGCAAGCAGCAAACCTAAAGAGCATGTTACTCGAGAAGTAAAGTCTAAAATTCATGTTTATCATCTTTAGTGATATCCTCAATAGTCCTAGCATCTTCCAATATGTTTTTCAACCTATTCAATTCTTTCTGCCCTATCCATTTCCACGTTTCATAGCTCCAGTTAAGATCATCTCTATCTCCAATTTGATAGTTTGTACTCAATGCACCTTTAGGGTGACACTTAAGAAAAACAACTCTTCTAATTCTTGAATGAACTAAAGCCATGCTGCACATTGTACAGGGTTCTTGGATTGTATACACTAGTAGATCTTGGCATAGGTATGCATTCTCGTCTTCAATATTCTTAAAAGGATTTTGTCTGTTGTTCCGTTCTTTAAGAGCAACTTCCTCGATTGCTTCCATGATGCTATGCTTTAAAGGATGAAGAAGTCTATTATCGTAAGCGATGCAAATAATTTCGTGTTCTTTTGACCCCGGTATTTCTTTCGCTATTATAGAAACGTTTGAAACAGCCTTTTCGTTATCCCGAAGTCTTTCATTTAAAAGATCCAATAGCTTGTTGACTATTTTAGTCTCTTTAGATACAACAAAATCTGCTGACAAAAGTACTTGATGGTTAGGATTTCCTTTCCATGAAGTAGGCCAATATTTAGCCGACCATTCAATTGCAAGTTCTTTCGTTTGAGGGGAGCACAGTGGAACCATTAATTTGTATACATTTAATTCAGATGCGTTAATATTGGTCATATTTTCATGAAGTAGTTTCATGACCTCATCTTTGGATTTCAAAAACAAATCAGAACCTATTATTGTCAGAATAAATGTTCCTTTCTGAGAACCCACAGTCTTTTCAGTTTTCTTGAATCTCTTTATGTGAGAAAGGGAAATAGGATCAAATGGAGTTATATTTTCTCTAATTAAACTTATAATATCTTTTGTTTGGATAGGTAGTACGTCACAGCACCAAACAGGTACAAGACGAGGGTCATTAGCATTCTGATGCATGTCGTTATGATTTCTCACTTGTTTTAGAATGCCATGTACTACCCCATTCTCCAAGTCAACATGACTAGCTTCCGTTTTATTATTCTTCATGAACCTGGATGTCTTTCTAAATATGTCGACCAGCTTACGAATGTCAGAAGCGAATGACAATATAGAAGTAGGAAGTCGTAGAGTCATATCGAGTCATATTGTATGCACTGAAAATCATGAATCGCGGACCTCAACCTTTGTGTGAGCACGATAAACGAAAATTCTCTCTTATGAAAACTAGTACGCTGTTGGGGAAATACTTAATCTTGAAGTATCCAGAAAGTAAGCTTGATCTTTTGCACATCAATAACTACTACGATAACTCAAAATGTTTCCATTCTTTTTTAAAGGAAACTATCGTCGTGAAAAGGGAAAAGGAAGCTGTGAAAGTACTTCCTGAATCTGCTTTCAAGTTTGTCTCATATTTTGATGCTGTTGATAAAATAATCGAATTCTTAGTAAAGGAAAGGATTAATAACGTCCTTGTTCAAGGGTATCAAGATTCTTCTTTGCACTCATCCTGGGGCTCTAGAATGTTTTGTCCTTTCTCCAGTTTTCGAGCTAATATCCTCAAGAGCAATACATGGCATAGACTATATAATAGTATAGGGGCCATAAAATTTCAGCATTTACTTCTTGAGGTGGAGTGTTTTGTCAAATTGGCTGATGGTAACCTTGTTCAAATTTTTGGTGAGCTAAGCAAATCTCCCATTATGTCGAATGAGTTGCGTATCAGAAATCGTTCCCATGGTTTTCCTGGTCGTTTCATGAAGGATGAAAGTACGATTTTTTCGGGGGATGCGCTTGATATTATTATGGAGATGCTTCCTAATGAAGAGTCGAAGATAAGATCCTCTGCTTTTCCTAAAAGATTTAGAAAATTACGTTCATTGTGCCAAGTTATCATAGACAGGGATAGAAAATGTAAATACAGGTCAATATTCTTAACTATCTGCTTTCCCTCTACCAAAGAGGATTCAACCTCTATTCTTAACTATTCGACATCTTCACTGAATGTTACTCGGTTTGTGATACTAATCTTTGAGAAGCTTTTTCCTTTACTGACTTGGGGTACTAAAAAGAATAAGAATATTATCCTCAAGAAGATTGCTTATTATATCGAACATAGCTACGATCTTTCGGGTTGTAATATACTTAGTGATATCGCTATAAAAGACATCAATTGGTTAGGCAAACAAAAGAAAATTTCATCGGTCCAGGATTTTCAATCAAGGTCATATCTATTAAATGCTTTCATGCGTTGGCTCTTTGATGTATTTTTATTCAAGCTAATCGGCTGTTTTTGGTCTATAATTGGAGCTCCTAAGAAATCACATGGGGAACGTATCTCGCACTTTCCCCAAGAAGATTGGAAGTTTCTATTTAATTCATGGTTCAGAAACTATAAAAAAGAGTACTTGATTGAAAATAAGTGCTCCAGACCCTCTGATGGCGTGGCTCAACATTCCAGGAATATCGGCAAATTGAAATTGATACCCAAGAAACTTGGATTCAGGGCGTTATGTATACCACTCAATAATGAATATGTGGAGCAGAGGCACAGCTATGCAAGAAAGTTCCTTAGTAATCGTCAGCTTTTCAATAACTCTTTGAAGCCAGTTCGCGAAATAATTGCTTATGAACAGAGAATGAAGATCCCTATTGGTACTAGCTATCCAAGGTGCTATTCGCTGGACGACATAGCAGGAAATATTATCAGGTTCAAAGCAGGCCTCTTGCGGAGGTACATGCATCTTCCAAAGCTCTTTGCAGTTAGATTTGATATCGAAAATTGCTTCGATAATCTTTCGCAGCTTCAAATTCTCGATAGTGTGAAGGGCCTTTTTGAAGATAAAGCAGACGATTTCTATTATGTTAGAAGATTCTCTGACTCTCCAGTAACTAAGAGGGAAGCAAAAAGATTCCGCTATGTTGTTAAAAAACTGTCTCAAGTTGAAGAGCTTGATATTTTTCGATCTAAAATTTCAGGTTTCTCATCTTCACAAGACAGAGTTTTAAATGACGGAACATTAACTTTCAGAATATCCAAATCCGACATCTTCGATATCGTAAAGGATCATATTTTTAATATAACTTTAGTGGTTCCGGGGATTCCATCAACTTTTATTCGTAAGAAGGGTATTTTTCAAGGTTTCCCTCTTCTGTCAATATTATGCGATGTGACATTAGATTACATGGTTGCAAAAGAATTTGAATTCTTAAAGACAGATACGGATTCTCTACTCTTGAGAGTTGCGGACGACTTTTTATTTTTGACAACATCACATTCGAGGCAAATTGAAGTTTTGGATTCTATTAGAGGGGAAAGGTTGAAGCGGTTTGGAGTTTCTGTGAACCCTCAAAAAACTTTAATTACGACGCATGAAACTCAAAGTCTAGATTTCCTTGGAATTTCTCTTCAATTGAGAAGTTTGTCAATTACCAAAACGAATGACTTGAGTTCATTTCTCTCTTTTCGGAATCTAAGGACCTTCAAGGCTGCCTTTTCATACCTTAACCTTTACTGTAAAGCTCGAATCAAGACATATCTAATTAGTTTGAAGCTCAATACTTTGAGTAACATATACTTAAACATAGGTGAGATTATCATTATGATTATGAGATCATTCTATAAACAGTTCAAGCATTTGTCGATAAATGAACGATATGATGAAAATGAATTATTAGTCTTCATCCATAGTCTCATAGCTACAATAAAAAGAGAGTTTAAGAAACTAAACGGATTTCAATCTTTAGCATTGGAGAAACATATGAGGAGAATAATATGTACCATTCTACTGAAACATCGAAGGTTTGAAAGAATAATTTCACGAGTCAAGTAGATTACTAAATCACACCAAGTGAGCTCTTAAGGTTTTCATAATCTTTTTGTTGCCTTGCGCGTTCCAATTCTTCGACACCACCAGATTTCTTTAATTTGTTATCATCCACAAAGTCACCTAATTCCTCCTGAAATCTATTTAGCTTCATCAAATCGCGCTCCTTGTCTCGCAACTTCTCAGCCTTTTGGATTGCCTGGAGCCTTTTTTCATGATCAGGACATAATGCTGCAACCTCATTGAGTACCTCATGTCTTATATCATGAACACTTTCTCCCGGTTCTGGGATATATAGATTAGCAACAAATTTATTTTTCCTCTGAGCGCCTTGTTTACCTTGCTCCAAAGTGCATTGCTCTATCAATTCGAATGTTTCTTCAATCTTCTTCAAATCTTCGTCGAGATATTTAGTCAAATCATCTTGTAGATTAAAAAATTGCTGCTCTTCGCAAACTTTATCGAGCTCATTTTCCCAAATTTTCTTCCACTGGCCCTTCTCAGAATTGATAAACGAGGCCATATCCTTGAGATCTCTTTTGGCATCCTGAATCTCTTTGTGTATACTCTTGAGATGTTTATCGCTTGCCCTTACGCCTCTTTGTGCAATATCTTTTCTCATGGCTTCTATTATATCTTGCAAATCATCAACTTTAGTCAACAAGGCGTCAGATCCTTCCGATAATTTAGTGTTGCAATTATCCATATAAGCCCTATTTGAAGACTTAGAAACATCTAAACCATTCTCACGAAACTCCTTTATTTTGCTCATCAAATCTGCAATTGATTCTTTTAGTACAGACAGTTGGTGTTGCTGAACCTGTTTCAAAACCCTCAACTCCTGCTGCAAAGATTTCAATTGCTTTAGATCATTATTTTGAAGCATACTTCTTTCTGAATTCTCGCACCTTGAAATTGGAGTTTTCTGCTGTGAAGGAGTAAACTCTATTCTTTTAATTGATTCATTCAACTCGGTCACTATTCTGTTATTGGATTCGGAAATAAGTCCTTGTACATCTGAGGTAATCACTTGTTTGAGGGATTCAAACTTACTGTCGAGTAATTTAATTCTATCTTCAATAATTTTAGTGCTATCTTTGGCATTTGCAGATTCTTTAAGGCTCAAAAGACAGCCTTCCTTCACCTCTGAGTCTAGCATATTCTCCTCCAATTCATACGAGAAAGAACCATTAGGATCAGTTATATAAATATCCGGAAATGAGGAGGCTCCAGGAGAAAATGCAAATGTTTTGACGAAAAGAAGTCTGAGCGCAGCAACGGATACTGGCAATGATATTGTTACTTTCTTCGTTCGTGTTTCGATGCGCAAAAAAATGTTGATTGAACCGGAACTTTTTCGTGGCGTTTTTGAAGTGGGATACCCTTGAAGTGAGTTAATGCTATCCTCCTGTTCGCTTTGCTCCTCTGTAGATAGCCTATCCAATGCAAGATTAGGAGACTTATTTGCGAGCTTCGCATACTGATAAGCACTGAATCTCTTCGATGCCCTCCTCTGTAAAGAATCGCCTTTCTGTAGTTGTGCTAAGGCACCGCTAGCTGCCTTATTCTTTGAGCTTGAATATCCCTGTCGATGATCATCTTCTGATCTAATTTTCGAAGTTTGAGGACCTTCCGATAACCGCAAAGATGAATCCTGCCTCTTTGTCCCCTCATCGTCAGTAGCAAATGATTTGGCCTTAAGCTGCTTAGAGTTTAGCTTCTGTAGTAGAGAAACAATTATGTTTCTAATGTTTGGTAAAAATCTATCTAGATTCTCCTGCGTGGGCGCTTCGCTCAATGCCGCTTCAAGAACGACCCTTAGTTCCTGAGGCACATCCCCAATATCTGAAACGTCGACTCCAGCATTAGTAAACGCCCTTGTTGCAATTCGAAAGTCATTTCCTAGCTTCACATAGGCATCAGACACAAAGCGATCATCCGCTTCTTTTCTGGCCCATTGTGTTAGACTTTCTAACAAGTGCTTTGTAGAAACTAGAAGCCTTGTGACACTTGATTCTATGGTATTCCTTGGCTTAGTTGACACGGTAGCATTTCCTTTTTCTTTGGAATTATTAACAGATTGACCTGACATGATATCTCGTCATACTTGATTTAACTACGATCGATGTATAGATCCCATCATGATCTAAATTAATATGCAGTACATTACAGGAGAGCACCAATACGTATATTTAACTATTCATTTGATAAGGCAAACCTCAAGAGAACCATTTTTCTACTACTTCCATCTCAGCAGAGTGCTTTTGTAAAATCAAAACAGCCTCCTCTTGAGAAATGCTCAGAAGAAGACTTCTCGTGGCACTGACAGTTCTTTGGAGAACATTTCCAGAGATGGATGCATGTGCTAAAGCTTGAATCACAGCATTTACAACTTTGGGTACTTGCTTTATTACGCTTTGGTGTTGGCCCTCTATGAGTTGACACAAGAAGAAGTATGAGAAAGCAGCAGCCTCTTCATCTTGTGTGACGGGTAATAAATCGATCCATTGAAAAATGAGCCCATCAAGATTAGGAATAGACGAGCCAAAGCTGGCAAATATTTTGGCGATCGCAGCAATAGAATTCTCTGTAGCATTTATGTTATCATCTGCCCTTGCATCCGGGACGGAGGCCATTTTGAACATTGGTTCAAGGCAAGCTAGACAGAATTCACCATAAGCGTTACCACCATGTTGTGCAGCCATGCCCACTGCATAAGAAGCCGCTTGGCGTATCGAAGCGTGTGATGAGGTAAGAGATTCTCCTATAACATTAAGAAACATATCCTTAAATACCTCTGACTGTGGACCTGTATACTCCAAAAGATCACAAACCATGCATAATCCACAAAGCTTTATATTCGTATTTTCGTCATTTATAAAAGTAGAAATTGTGGTAGATAAATGTTGAAATGCTGGTAAAAAGTTTGATTTCGTGTTTTTAATTATCGCAGTAAATGCCTTGTTAATTTCATCCAATAGAGCCTCATCTGTGTATTCATCTTCATCCTCGTCCACTTCTTCAGAATATTCATCATCTTCTTCGTCGCGACTCTTAATACGCTCATATATCTCTGTCAAATTTGCACGAAGAGCCAAAACTAAAGATTCTAGCTGGGCTTCAGAAAGCGAGTTTGATTCTAAAGCATTAATTGACTCTACTATAGCAGTGTAGTATGCAACTAGAAGCTCAGGCACAGGCTCATTGGTCAAGACGTCCACAAATTTTTCACACATTTGAGACCATAACAACAAAGTCTCATTCGATTTGTTACCTGTGGCTGCGACAGAACATTTCAATAGTGCTGCTAGGGTAAGAGCTGCTGATGCACGTACACCATCATGTAAATAAAAATCAAGAGCCGGTATAGCAATGTCCTGAACAATCTCCTTGACCCAGGGGAAAAAGTCTTCCTTCAATTGAACGGCGTAAGTACGCAACAAATCCATCGCCGTAACCTTATCATCAAGAGCTGCAGTATGCACAGCAATGAGTCTACCTGATAAATTAATGACGTCCCATTCTTCATTTTGATTATACTCTTCAGCCTCTTCTTCTTCAAGTAATGAGATATCTTGTGTTGCCTTCGCTGCACTGATCAAAGGAGGTAAAACGGCAGGTAAGTATCTTACGAAATCCTTTCCAATGATTCGACAAATTCTTGCCCAGCCCTGTTCTAAGTATTGCTTCACAGGATCATCGTCTCCAGTAATAGTCTCCTGAAGGTGTCCAAACAATTGAATCAAGTCTTGACTATGCTCCAGAAATTTCTCCTTCCCCACAGCCAACGCAATCAAGGTTGAACACTCTATGCATTTAGCTTTCAATAATCTGTTTTCGGTGCCCATATCTGTCCTCAATACGTCAGTCAATAAAGGCATTAAGGTGTCATAATATTTTATAAACTTTTTTTCAGCCGCATCTGCAATGATGGCGATAGTTGTTAATACCTGCTCCTGAACATATCTTTTAGGAGATTGCAAAAGACCTAATAAGTTATTCAACAAGTCATCCAAGTATGGCTCCAAGATTTCCTTAGAAGCCACTTCAGAAAAATTAACTAGAGCTGCTGCAGCATGGGCTTGTACTCTAAAAACCGATTTAGTTGTTAATTTTGAAATTAAACCTGGCAAAATCCGGTGAGCTGAAGTCCTTTGGATAACATCAGCAAAGTCAGTTGACATCTGTCCTAGGGCATTACAGCAAGCATATTGCACCCTAGGATGGGGATCATCCAATAACGGCAAAATCATATCCAAAAGCTTAGGAATTTCACTCATCAATACATCAGAACAGCCTTCTGCAACAGATGACAATGCCATCAAAGCAGCTTGGCGTTCTCTCCACTCGGTAGACTGACACATCGTAGGTAAATATTGGAAAAGTGGACCCGCAAGAGCTTGACCGTTTAGCTTCAATGCTACACGATCTAACGCTTGACGAGCCGCATCATATTCTGGCTCATCGTCATCATCTTCTGTATCGTCATTGTTATTCCATTCTGACGCCTCTTCATCATCAATGCATACTTCTGTGAGCATAGATAATGTAATTAATACCATGTTGTCAGTGTATGAAGGAGTGCTCTTACACATTGAGGGAGAAACCTCAGAAAAAGTTGTCAATAGTTCCAAGGCTGCCATTCGAGCACCGGAATCAAGTTGTTTATTCTTGGACACTGCTGCGCAGAATTCGATGATGGTAGGAAACATGTCCTTGAACATTTTGGGTGCTAGTTCTACCAAATCAATTAAGGATTCTAAAACGGAACATAACGCCTGGTCCTGATTATTCTGTAAAAATCCCGGTAACGAGTTCAAAAGATTTGGAAGGAGGGGAGAAAGTGAATGCCATTCTTTCTTGGGTAAATCACGAAAAAACGCAACGAAAGCGGTACAAGCTGATATCCGAACAGCGTCATCGCTGTCTTGAAATCCAGCGTTAAAAACAGGCAAAATCTCGTTCAACAAGGTCCTGTCGATTAATTCAGGAGCTGAAGAGAAGACACGAAAGGCAGATTCTCTGAAACTTGGATCAGAGCTTTGTGTAGCTTGGAATAAAGCAGGAATAAGTTCATTCCAAGACCCTTTAGGAGATGCATCTTCTTTCGCAACCTCTGAAATTGCGTCGGAAAGTCTGTGCCTCACTTGATTTGACTGCGGAGAAGAGAAGCCTTGCAAAAATATATTGCGAATCAGTCGCTTTGCGGGTTCGCTTATGACCCCAATCATTCTGTCCGTGACGCTTGTAATCTCCTTTGGGCTTTTTATGGCTATGCGCCTAAAAAGAACGGCACAAAAACTCTTCAAGGTATCATTCTCTGAGCCACAGGCCTGCTCTGCTAGAAACACTAACAACATCTCTACATTTTCTTTCTTCATCCACTCAGATTCAAGAAGCCTCTCCGCTTTGGCCCTTGTTTCATTATCAGGAGATGCTAGTCCATCTACTAGCTGTACTAAAACTCCTCGAGCTTCAGGCGGGATTAAAGGCATTTTGATCTATAATTAGTGACTTTTATAGTCTTCTTCAAGCTTTTTTAAGTAAATGTCGATAAAATACTCTCTTGAAGGACAAGCAAACCAAAGTTGGTTTTGATTAGAAGTATGTGGTTTGTCCTATAATCCCAACTTCATAAACCTGAAAAGTTTTGACAACATTCGTGTCACGTGATGGTATATTTATTGTAATGCTCTCAAGCCCTAATAGCGTATAGTAATAGAAATGCATTGAACCAAGCTGAATACCTAGCTACTTATATATATAAATATAGTACAGATTGATACAGAATCCTATATCATTTTTTCAAAATTGTTATAACATCCTCATCTTCTAACTCATGGCTCAAACCCACAACTTGGGGTTGGTGTTTGACTGATTTACCATAGACTAAAGCATTCTTGAAATCGGTTACCAACGACTTATGAATAGAGTTACAAAAATCTTCAACAGTACATCTATTACTTCTCAAAACAACTGGCTCCTCAAAGTCTGGAAGTTTACCTTTAGGCTTGGTGTATACCCTCACCAAGTTCAACTTTTCCCACATCATTTCTAGCAAATCATCCAAATTCCAGCCTTGGCCAGAGGATATCGGAATAGCATCCGGTATTTTGTAAAGAAGGTCTAATTCTTCGATTGAAAACGAATCGATTTTGTTTAAAACGTAGATAGCAGGAATGTATCTTCTCGCCTTAGCTTCTATAGCATCTATTAGGTCATCCACCGAAGCATCACATCTGAAGGCAATATTTGCTGAATTTATTTTGTATTCGGCCATTACAGCTTTGATTTCGTCATTATCCAAGTGCGTCAAGGGCACTGTTGTCGTGATATTTATTCCTCCCCTTTCCTTCTTTTGTATTACTATATTTGGAGGCTCCTTATTAATTCTGATACCAACACCCTCCAATTCTTGCTCAATGATACGCTTATGCTGTAACGGCTTGTTGACGTCTAAGACAAGAAACAATAAGTTAACGGATCTGGCGACAGCAATTACCTGTTTACCTCTTCCTTTACCATCCTTAGCTCCTTCGATAATCCCCGGCAAATCTAACATTTGAATTTTAGCACCCTTATACTTGATCACACCAGGCACAGTAGTCAAAGTGGTAAACTCATACGCAGCAGCTTCCGAGTGTGTCCCCGTTAGCTTCGATAGTAAGGTAGATTTCCCCACAGAAGGAAATCCAACAAACCCAACTGTCGCAACACCTGTCCTTGCAACATCAAAACCTGCTCCTCCCCCTCCTGAAGAAGATGTGCTGTCAGAAATCAATTCTCTTCTTAGTTTAGCCAACTTGGCTTTAAGCTGACCCAAGTGAAACGAAGTAGCCTTGTTCTTTTGCGTTCTGGCCATTTCATCTTCAATGGCCTTAATCTTTTCTACCGTAGTCATCTTGATAAAAATATCTATGCCCTAGATCCTCTGAAGAACTTGAATTCTTATGTACAATAGTAGCTGACCCAAAAATAAAATTTTGAAGAGTAGTGCGCTGCTCGATCGATCAGGTTTTCACACACATTAAAAAAAAAAAAGCACTTCGAGCTGACATTCTTCTAAAGTAATTATACTATAACGCCATGGGTAAAAAAGATAAGAAAGGCGCAAAGGCAGGAGGTGACTTCTGGGATGATGAAGATCTTTATTCTCAAGAAGCAAGCGAAACCAATGATGCTTTATCTAATGGAACAGAGGAACTTGCTGAGTCCTCCGCGTCGGCAGAACCAGAGGTTGCAAGCGCAGAGGATATCGGTGGCGACTTTTTGAGTTCTATTCGCAAGTCCAAAAAGAAGAAGGAAGATAAAGCAGAGGAAAAGAAGCTGAAAGATGGCCCTAGAGTGCTTTCCAAAAAGGAGAAAGAGAAATTGAAGAAAGAAGCAGAGAAGCAGAAAAAGAAAGAGATAGCAGTTAAAAAGAAGGCTCAACAGGCTACCAAGAAAGAGCAAATCAAGGAAGCAAATAAAGCTAATGCCGCTGCTCTGCAAAGAGGTGGTACTGAACCAAGTGATGGTGAGGATTCTCCACAACTGGCCGCGGAAGATGTTCAGACAAAGAAAGCAGCTCCGAAGAAGGGTGGTAAAAAAGTTCCTGCTGGTCTAGCTGCGTTGAAGCGTCAATTGGAGCTCAAGAAACAAATGGAGGAAGAACAGCGTCGCATTGAAGAAGAAGAAGAAGCAAGGGCTCGTGAAGAAGAAAAGTTGGCTGCTGAAGAAGAGGCCAGAAAGGAAGCCGCAAGAGCTGCGAAGAAAGAGAAAGATAGGTTGAAGAAAGAACAACTTAAGACAGAAGGAAAGCTTTTGACTAAGAAGCAGAAGGAGTTAAAAAAATTACAGGAACGTCGTCGTCAACAATTGTTGCAGGGAAATGTTTCTGTACCAGGATTGGAAAATGGCGACAAAAGCACAGAAAAACCAAAGAAGGTAGTTTACACTAAAAAGAAATCCTCAAAATCCGTTCCATCCACTCACCTGAAAGCATCGAAAGTTACGGATAAGCCTCAAGAAACCGATGAAGAAGATGAAATCATAGATGACTGGGAAAAAATGGCACTTGACGATGACGATCAGGATGAGGGTGACAAGGTTGCAGAGGCAGAAGAAGACAAGGTTGTAAGCGAGAATACAAGAGAGAATGTACCTGAAAAAGAGAATAAATCTACAATAGATGAAGATGCTGCTCGCAGAGCCAAAGAGCAAGCGGAACGTAAGGCTAAGGAAGCTGAGCTTAGAGCCAAAGAAGAAGAGCAGAAGAAGTTACTGCAAAAGAAAGCTCCTGAAAAGGACTTGAGATCACCAATATGCTGTATATTGGGTCATGTTGATACCGGTAAAACAAAGTTATTGGATAAGATCCGTGAAACTAACGTCCAGGGCGGTGAAGCGGGTGGTATTACGCAACAAATTGGTGCAACTTACTTCCCAGTGGAAGCTATTAAAGAAAAGACTGCTGTCATGGCTAACTATGAGAAGCAGACCTTTGAGGTGCCCGGATTACTTATTATCGATACCCCAGGGCATGAATCTTTCACGAATTTGAGATCTCGTGGGTCATCTTTATGTAATATTGCTATTTTGGTGATTGATATAATGCATGGTTTAGAGCAGCAAACACTTGAATCTATTAGATTATTGAGAGACAGAAAGGCCCCTTTCGTTGTCGCATTGAATAAGATTGATAGGTTGTATGACTGGCATGCCATACCGAATAATGCGTTCCGTGATTCTTTCGCTAAGCAAAAGAGACCTATTCAAGCCGAATTTCAGAATAGATTTGATCAAATAAAGCTAGCATTGGCTGAGCAAGGATTGAATTCTGAACTTTACTATCAAAATAAAAACATCTCAAAGTATGTTTCTATAGTGCCTACATCTGCTGTTACGGGAGAGGGTGTCCCTGACTTATTATGGTTGTTGCTTGAGTTGACTCAAAAGAGAATGTCGAAGCAATTGATGTATTTATCCAAAGTCGAGGCTACTATCTTGGAAGTCAAGGTTGTCGAAGGTTTTGGATACACCATTGATGTCGTTTTATCTAATGGTGTATTAAGAGAGGGAGATCGTATCGTATTGTGTGGTATCAATGGCCCTATTGCCACAAATATTAGAGCATTACTTACTCCTCCTCCATCTAGAGAATTGCGTATTAAGTCTGAATATGTTCATCACAAGGAAGTTAAAGCCGCTTTGGGTGTAAAAATTGCAGCTAATGACTTAGAAAAGGCAGTTGCAGGATCCCGTTTATTGGTTGTTGGTGAAGGTGACAATGAAGAAGAGTTTATGGAGGATGTTATGGACGATTTAACTGGATTGCTAGACTCTGTGGACACATCTGGAAATGGTGTGGTTGTTCAAGCATCTACTTTGGGTTCATTGGAAGCCTTGCTTGACTTTTTGAAGGACATGAAGATTCCGGTCATGTCTATCGGATTAGGACCGGTCTATAAGAGGGACGTAATGAAAGCAGTGGCTATGATAGATAAAGCACCTGAATTAGCGGTTATGTTATGTTTCGATGTCAAGATTGATAAAGAGGCAGAGCAGTATGCTAATGAACAAAATGTTAAAATCTTCAATGCAGATATTATTTATCATTTATTCGACCAGTTTACAGCATATCAGGAGAAGCTTTTGGAGAAGCGTCGTAAGGACTTCATGGAGTATGCTGTCTTACCTTGTGTATTGAAGACAATTCAGATCATTAATAAAAGGAATCCTATGATTATTGGTGTCGATGTTATCGAAGGAGCAGTGAGACTCGGTACTCCAATTTGTGCTGTACGCCGTGATCCGACTACAAATACTCCAAATATTATGGTACTTGGTAAAGTGGTGTCCTTAGAAATCAACCATAAGACCGTTGATTCCGTCAAAAAGGGCCAAACTGCAGCTGGTGTTGCTATGAGATTGGAGAATCCATCATCTGCTCAACCTACATGGGGTCGTCATGTTGATGAATCTGATAAACTCTACTCTTTAATTTCAAGGAAATCAATTGACACTCTTAAGGATCCAGCTTTCCGTGACACTGTCAGCAGAGACGACTGGCTCTTAATCAAAAAGTTGAAGCCTGTTTTTGACATTAAATAGTGTACTTTTTTTATATACACATACTTTTTAAGTCGTTCAGTAAGTGAGAATGCTCTTGATGAATAGATGCTTTTATATTCCTAATTAGGAAGTTAAAAATATCCAATAGTGTTTTTCGCATTGATTCCTCATAATCGACTTTTCAGTTATACTTAATCATCACTTTTAGGAAGAAAAGCTGAGCTCAAGATGCAAGATTTACCACCTATTGGAGGATATGAACCTGTACAATGGAAGAGAAACCTTCCTTCTAGAGGTTTTAGGCCTTCAATTTACTTTTGGGCCATAACAGGAATAATGGGTTACGGGTTTTATAGATTGTACAAAGGAGCCGATGAACAACGTGAGTTGGCAAGGGAAAGACAGTGGGCTCGTTTTCACTTACAACCATTGTTGTTGGCGGAAGAAGACAGAAATGTTGCAAGAAGATACTATTCTGAAAAGGCAAGACAAGACCTTGTCAAAGAGACTATGTCACCAGAAAGAAGGGAGAAGTTTGAAGAAGAAATTTACAACGATAAGTCCAAATTCCGTTTCCCTAGATACAGTGCTGGCTTGGAGCCATCAGAGCGCTAATGGTACAGCATATTAAGCTTTGGAAGCATATTTGAAGCATAGAGTGGATATTTTCTACTGGGCATATTACCTTTACAAATTCGATTAATGAATAGGAAATCTGACATTTTAAGTATTTTGATCCTAGAACTCTTCCAAGTATTCAAACTTAGATTCTCGCTCTGAGTTTTCTTGTCATCACTTAACTGCCATTTTATCTGAATAAACGTATTTTCATTTTCTTATAATTCCATTTAGTTTACTGTTTAAAATAACAACTCTGTTGCGTAGTTTTTAGACAAAGCTTAGTATTGCGCTTCGTGAAAACATCTTCCAACATCAAGAAATAATTCTATTCATAATAGTGAGCACTCCGATAATCTTGTTAAAGCAAGCAATGTCTCTGAAAATAAATAACAAAGAACAAGTGAAGCACTTGCTTGCGAAGTATGACTATTTCATTTTTGATTGTGATGGCGTTCTTTGGTTAGGAGATCATTTACTTCCCTCTGTCATTGAGACGTTGGACTTGTTAAGGGAGAATGATAAAAAATTATTCTTTGTCACCAATAATTCTACAAAATCTAGAAGCACCTACTTTCAGAAATTCCAGAAGCTTGGGTTTCAAGGAATCACTAAAGAAGAAATATTCTGCTCGTCTTATGCAGTGGCTATTTATTTGGATAATATCTTGAAATTGCCCAAGGAAAAGAAGGTTTGGGTATTAGGAGAAAGCGGTCTTGAAGAAGAACTCAAAGGCGTCGGATATACCACACTTGGTGGAACAGACCCTCTGCTTATTGCTGATGGTGTTCATTTTTCTTCTGATCACGCTTGTCTAAGAGATCTCGACTCCGAGGTGGGTGCAGTTGTTGCGGGCTTATGCTTAAATGTGAATTATTTGAAGCTTTCTGCAACCTTGCAATACCTTTTGAAAGATAACAAATCAATACCATTTATTGCAACAAATATTGATTCTACGTTCCCTATGAAAGACAAATTGCTTATTGGAGCTGGATCTATTGTGGAGTGTGTGGCTTTTGCTAGCGGAAGGCAACCGCTGGCTGTATGCGGGAAGCCCAATCAGTCTTTGATGGATGCTATTAAATCTAAAAATCCAGGTCTTGCAGCTAATCCCTCCAGAGGTCTTATGATAGGAGACAGGCTTAATACTGACATGAAGTTTGGTAGAGATGGTGGTTTAGATACACTTCTTGTATTAACTGGTATAGAGACAGAGGAATCTGTCTTGGGCCAACCCACTGAGCTGGCCCCAACTTATTATGCTGATAAATTAGGGTCTATGTATGAACTTTCGATCTAGATGTATAGAGGCTATCATAGAATTCTAGAAAACGTTTGCGTTCGGTTTTGTGTAAATAATGACGTATTCTGAAAAATTTCGGGACATAATAACAACTTGGTCTGTAGGACGACTAACGTACAGTGAAGGAGCGTTAAAAATACTGAAAAAGGATACCTGAGGATAATTTCAAACATTTTCTTCAAAGTGAAATCAATTGGGTATTCTAATAATAGTGAGTTCCTCTGGGAATAAGATTTCGTAGCTTGGTGTAGACACAAAAGAATTAAGTTAGATTGTTTACGAGTTTCGAATAAAACGAAAATACATTTTTAAAGAGTTGCATAAATCATAACAAATTTGAAAGCATGTCTGAAGATAGAAAGAAGAAGTTGGAAGAAAGTGGTTTAATTGATTGGCCAGTGTTTTCGGAATTGATTGCAATGGATGAGGACGAGGAAGGGTTTTCCAAGTCCTTGTTTCAAACCTTTGTCGCTCAGGTACTCGAGACATTTGAAGAAATCGATAGGAACCTAGAAGAGAAAAACCTAGACAAGATTTCCTCTCTTGGACATTATTTAAAAGGATCGGCTGCTGCTTTGGGTCTAGAGAAGATCTCCTCGCAGTGTGAGAGGATTCAGAATTATGGACATAGGACTAACTTTGACAACTTCCAGCCTACAGCTCTAGATCCCAAACATGCTTCGACGCAGGATGATGAATACTGGACAACTTTAATTGAAGATGCGGTCGAAAATGCTAGGCATGACTTTAATGAATCAAGAATAGCCCTTAATGAGTACTTTAATGATGAGCTATAATTTGTTAGGGTCAGATATTGATTTCTACGGATATCTATTCTATTATTTCAGAAGTTTATAATTTTCTACTGCCGCATGATTTTGATTGAATTGTCAACATTTTTTTTCCACATTTGAATCTCCTTATCTCAAGATAGTGATGGAAGCACATTTTGCTTATTCTATTATGACAACACAGGACATTTTTCTTTTTCTAGGATGATGTGAATCTCATCGGCGTCTTTGCTGATCTACATAAGATTTTATAGATTATGTTTTGAGTTGATGATTTAATTTTTTTATGATACTTTCTGAGATACTTTTTATTTATAAGTTACTTTGGTTTATCCTTTTAGATAAGCATAAATTCATATAGCTTACATTTGAATGAAATGACTGTTTCAAAAAATCTGGAAGCCATATTACTTTACCAATCAAGGAACTTGGGCCAGCTGGATTTAAAAGCTTCTCGCATCTAACAAGCTCCCAGCCAGTGCTACTTCGAGGAGCACTCTTGTCTAGAGCTACTATTTCTGGTTCCCCCACTTCTGGGTCAATAGGTTCAGAATTATCTATGTAATAGGTGCATTCATTTAACAGAGTCAACTTAGTGTAAGAAAAGATATTCTTGTTGTTCATATCCTGAGGAATACTGGAAGTACTTTGCTTTACATTCTGATCTTCCAAGAAATCTCCAGGTAATAATCCATTGAATCCGCTCTTAACAAATTTCAATCTGTAACCATCAGGCAAGAAGAAAGAATTAGGAAAGTGATACCATTCTCTTCCAGTACAAACGTTTATAGGAGAAAGGGAAGGAGGTAACATTGCCAATTCTTTGTAAATAGTAATACTTGATCCATAGTTATCAATTAAATTAATTACTCTCAAGATAGATATGGCACCGATTAATATTAAGAGAAAAACGTAGACAACTTTTCTGATCATAATCTGAGGGATTTTCTTTGAACATATGAAGGAACAAGATCTGCTCATGACAGGAAGAACCTTTCCTAGAAACAAGGCTGCATTACTCAATAGCAACGGATACAATGGATACAAAAATCGCTCCTCTTTATGCGGTTGACTGAAAAAGATCGCCATCCATAAGCACATAGGTAAAATAATCCCAAAAATGCACTTAATCTTAGTTTTCTCTCCGTAGACAAACCCATTCACAAAAATTCCAGCAAGACTTAAAAGAAATATAAGGTTGAAATTGATAAGTAAATTCAAAATATAGTAGCTAAAAGGCTCTATGCCGAATATTTCAGGGCCTTCGCCTTCCAGACCGAAGACATTGTATAACACTATGTTCAAGGGTATGATGCTGAGCTTCTGATAAAACCAATTATCAATAATAAAACAAGACACGATGATGGGAAGTAATAAACGAAGCGTTCGCATTGCTATTTTCGTGAGATATTGTAGGCCAAGGTTCTGTAGAAACCCAACATATAGAAGAAATGGAAGACTCAAAGCGATAGCAAAGGGCCAGCCGACGAATCCTGCTACAGCAAACCAAAAAAGTGCCCACGGGATCTTATTGACAAGATCTACTTTACCCTTGCTACCAATAGTGTCCAAAGCATATGATGTCGCTATCGTAACGCATTGCATGGCAAAAGACGAGGGTAAAAGGGCAACCCCTGCATGAGACATGCCTGGTGAAACGGTAGATAAAAATAAGTACCAGTTGGCTACATCGTTTCCGATATTTCTATTCAAGCTCGTGAACAACTTTAATTCAGAAAGAACGGTGAATCCAGTTAAGCCAACAAGGCGAACACAATAAAACTGATACAATGGTGGAATCACAGCAACTACCTTTAAAGCTTTCGCCATAGTCCCTATTATGTAGTATGGTATTAAATATGCATATGAACGAATAGCATACTCTGGAGAATACTCCCAAGTCTGCTTTCCAAAACCTCTCAACAAAAAATTCAATGGTTCCCAATAGTTAAATGTTTCGTCGCAATCAGAGATGATCATGAAAAGACCACAGTAAACTCGAAATAGCAAATTAAATAAAACCAAACATTTCTGAAGTCCATTGAGTTTGTAGCGCTCACTCTGAGTAGAAGAAGCCATGCTAACTAAAAATGTTCAGCGCTAGTCTTGAAGTACTCTAATATCGCGCCTCAAAAATATCTAAAAATGATAACATTACTAAATATCTATAAATTTAGTCTAAAATTCTCTAATTTATTCTCTTTTCTAACATTGAGTCACGAGATGGGCCTGTTCCAACCCACTGAATTGGAACGGACAAGAATTCTTCGATGAACTTTAAGTATTTTTTGGCATTTTCTGGCAAGTCTTCGTAATTCTTGATTTTTGTGATATCGGTATTCCATCCAGGAAGGGTGACATACTCAACATCGATGTTTCCCAAAACAATCAAGTCCTCAGGGAAATGAGTGAGCTTCTTTCCTTTATACGAGTAAGCAACAGCGACTTTAATTTCCTTGAAAGTATCCAAGACATCCAACTTAGTTATATTCAAGGAAGTGTAGCCATTAATCAAGGTTGAATACTTCAATACAACTAAATCCAACCATCCACATCTTCTCTTTCTACCCGTGGTCACACCGTATTCAGCTCCAATCGTTTGCAATGCCTCCCCAACCTCATTTAATTGCTCGGTGGGGAAAGGACCTGCACCAACTCTAGTAGTGTAAGCTTTTACCACACCGTAAATGTTTTTTATAGCTTTTGGAGGAATACCCAATCCAGTAAAGACACCCCCAATTCCAGTATTAGAAGACGTAACATATGGGTACGTTCCAAAATCAATATCCAACATTAAAGCATTTGCGCCTTCTACCAAGATTTTCTTGTTATCTTCAATAGCATTGTGCATGAACTCAACAGAATCAACAACAAAAGGCCTGAGAGCCTCTCTGTACTGCTCGTATTTCTTGAGTTCACTTTCGACATCGTATTCAAATTCTCCATATCTCTTAAATCTAGACTCAACTAAACGATGGTATCTGGTCTTGAACTCTTCCCAGCATTCCGGTTCCTCGGCCACGAGGTGATGGACTCTGATTCCTGACCTCGAAGCTTTCGTCGAGTACGTAGGGCCAATACCCTTTCCAGTAGTACCAATAGACTTCTTGTTCTCAGACAATTCCGCCTCTTTCAATTTGTCAGTTCTTTGATGAAAATCGAAGACTAAATGTGCTCTAGAGGAGAGGAACAATCTGTCGCGACACTTCAAGCCCTTCTTCTCAAGATTCTCTAATTCTTGAAAAAATGAAGGAACATGGACAACTACACCAGAACCCACCAAATTCAAACACTTAGGATTTATCAAACCAGATGGTAACATATGGAAGTCATATTTGGTTCCGTCAACAACAATGGTGTGGCCTGCATTGTTTCCACCTTGACATCTAGCACAAACATCAATATCTTCACAGAGTATATCAACTAATTTCCCTTTACCTTCATCTCCCCACTGAGATCCAAGAACTACGTCACACATTTCTTACGCCAAAAATAAATGAACAAAGACCTATAATTAAAAACTAAGAAGCCCCGTTAAACCAAAAAAAAAAAAAATCCAAAAGAAAAAAAAATCGTCCACCTCCTCTTATATTTGATGCTGCGCGAGGAATTTTCCGAAATTACGTTGACTCTGAAAATTTCTACCATGGCAATTTACTAAAAGAAATTGCATAATAGATACTCAAGCGTAGATGTGTATCGGTATCCCATCATAGCTTGAATATATCAAAAAGAATTAGTCAAGGATGCCTTATACTGCAAATCATAAACTTTATTCTCAATCCTGTAGATCTAGATAATAGAGTTATAGTCATAGGGAAAGAGAAGAATTATAATCATACGGAAGAGAAGGCATTTATCATACTCGTAAATAGAGCTAAAGCAACAGTAAAGAATCGCATTCGAAAATTAACAATCGTGCAACGTGCCTATTGAGTAAATTTTTACAGATTGATCATACAGTTAAGATCAAGGTAAAAAAAAAGAAATGAGAACTACAGAGTCCACTAATTAGTTCAAATTTCGCAGTATATTGCAAAAAATAGTAAACGAGTATTCCCAACTTTCTTTTTAAAGCTGAAACAAAACTAATATCTTTTGAATATCCAATTTAACGCGAGTCTCTTAGAATCCAATAGTGTTGTAGAGAGTCATGATAATAAAGCAAAAGGCCCCGTCAAGAGGGCACTTTGTGACTTAGTCCCAATATGCCATCGATATTACACGTCGAAAGAAGGAAGTGAAAATTCATTTGAATCGATGGCACACTCATCTATGTACTTCAGCATGAAGAAGATTGCATCAAGAGTGTAAAGGTCTAATCAAGGGCTTGAGCAAGCTTAGTTCGTAGATTCATAGATCGCACTTCTTCAAGTGTGCGAGAATTCGCAGCCACAAAGGCTTCGGCCACAGAAAGTAGAACACCTAAAGAATAAAAGAATATGTCTTTGTATCTTCCACTGAATACAAGACACCCATGAAGATATGCATATGCATATACACCCTTGGTTACATAGGACTGCAACGAGAAAAAGGCATTTGACAAGTACTAAGGAAGAGCCCAATGAGACAGAGGATGAGGATATTAGAAGTGCAGCACATCTATTAAAAGTGCGACAAAATGATGACGAGTCTTTAAGGGTTCATAGAAAAGGCAGAAAAAGCATTAGAGAGAGCATGAGAAGAATCTTGACCTCTCTCACATCTCATATGAAGAAACATACAGAGTGCAAGATATCGGTTAACAGTGACGAGAGTTTCGATTCGGGCGGAAAAAGTGTAATAAGGTCAAATTCAAGAAAAGATGAATCCCAGCTACCGTGCGACAATGAGTTGACTCACAGGTATAAAGATAGTATTGCACAGTTGAGTGGGTCATCCATTTATTCAAGCATCCCAAGTCATATCAATAGCCAAAGGGAAAACTGGGACGGTCCCCATTCATTCCGACTACAAACGAACAGTAACTCTTCGCCTTTAATAGAGAGCTTTACAGACGAAAATACATACCGAGGTATGCTTTCGAACAATTCTTCCGACGATCGCTTTCAACGATTCAATCAGTGGCAGTATGATACGAAAGAAAAGCATCTCAACCTAACGAAAAACTCCGTACTAGTAAAACTGGTGAATGGAAGTATAATCATGCCTCGAGCATGCCACCGAGAAGATTATTTGGCAGAGTTTAGGGCTAGATACCATATGAGCAACTCTTATCTTTCGAGAACTTCAAATATGCTCACAACTAGAGAGCTTTCCGATGACCCTCCCGATATCGATAGCAGCTTCGTAAATAACTCGGAGATTTTTTGAGATGAATGAACATAAATCGGTTTCATGGGGACATTATACGAAGAGACACCTGCTTGTGGGGCATAAGAGGATAACATTTTCATACTGAAAACATAAATTGAAAGATGACTTCGTCAAAAGATATTCAGAATAAAAATCCAAAAATGGTTTCGTGGTCTAGTTGGTTATGGCATCTGCTTAACACGCAGAACGTCCCCAGTTCGATCCTGGGCGAAATCATTTTTTCTCGGTTGTATCGTTTATGCTTAGTTCGGTCGAAGCCGAAATTCCCAAAGTCTTACGGATTAATATTGAGCACCTCAATTCAAGAGCTATCAACTCAAGCGATTATATATATTCAACAATGATTTATAAACTCAAAAAGATTTACAAACATATTTAGTTAAGTTTGTTTAAGATAGCATCGGTAAACTCAGTAGTACTAGAAGAACCACCAATGTCTCTGGTTCTAACCTTACCGTCAGCAATGACATCATAGGTAGCCTTTGAAATTCTATCAGCATAATCATTCAAACCTAAGTGTCTCAACATCATGGAAGCAGACAAAATCATTGCTGTTGGGTTAGCAGTATTTTGACCCTTGATGTCCAAACCAACATGTCTACAACCAGGTTCGAAAACAGCATATTCTCTACCGAAATTAGCTCCTGGAACAAGACCTGGACCACCGATCAATGCTGCACCAATGTTGGACAAGATGGAACCGTACAAGTTTGGAGTGACCAAGACGTCGAATTGATGAGGTCTAGCAACAGCTTGCATAGAGGCATTGTCAACAATCAAGTCGCTGACATTGATACCTGGGTAGTCTTGACCAACATCCTTGACAGTCTGTCTGAACAAACCATCTCCTAACTTCATAATGTTAGCCTTGTGGATCGCCGTGACCAATTTTCTATCATTCTTCTTTGCGAAGTCAAAGGCGAACTTGGCAATTCTTTCAGACTTAAATCTTGTCATGATTTTTAAAGACTCGACAACACCTGGGTAAGATTGGTGTTCCAAACCGGAATACTCACCTTCAGTGTTCTCTCTTACCAAAGCGAAATCTATGTCATTTAACCTAGATTTGACACCTGGAATATTCTTAATTAAGACCAAGGAGGCATATATATCCAATTCTTTTCTTAATGCAACATTTAAGGACTTCCCGGATGATCCAGTTGGAGTGTACAAGATACCCTTCAAACCAATCTTGTTTCTCTTCAAGGACTCCACTGCTTCAGGAACACCCTTACCATCTTTTTCCAAACCTGAAACATCCACAATTTCCCAGTCAATAGGAATGTTTTGGTCCTTGAAAATTGTTTTCACTGAGTCCGTGATTTCGTGTCCAATACCGTCACCAGGAATTAAAGTCACAGTGTATCTACCGCCGTACTTCTTAGGCAATGCAGACTCTGGAGTTGAGAAGGTAGCAAGGCCACGGATGGAGTTCTATTCATAGTTAGTACTGTTCTTTTGTCTTCCATTCTACCCAATGCTTCCTGACCAGAGCATTGACTTCGGACTTCTTGTCACGTCTTATTTCATCGCTAATCACCCTTGAACCCTTTACTTACTCTTTGAATTGATCTAATCATTGTTTTGCTTAAAATTTATCCTCACACTCTTGTTAATTGTGTTAAATAAATTTGATCTAACGTACTTTAGAACAAGGGTTAAGTACTGTTATTGAAATTTTTTAAGGGCCATATTCCGGTAGGCTTTGTGTAACATCTCGATTTTCCGGCCTGATACTCCGAGAGTTTTTCTCCCGGCTCCGAAAAAAACACGTCTTCTATTGGCTCGAGCACTTCGGTCTTACTGGCACCCTTCAGACATCCACACCCGTCATATCATCGATATACTGATCTTGAAATTGACGAGATACACGTTTAGTAGATTATAGATGAGTGTAAGACAGCTTTACAAAAGAATATATAAAGAATTTTTTATAATTAATAAGAAGTCTTGCGAGGCCCATAGTAAGAAAGAATTGGAAAGACAGAGGGCCAAATTGCAATATGAAAAATTTCAGCTTATACGAGCCAAAAAGTCCACGAAACACTTGGATGAATTATTGGAGAATTTAGGTGAGGGCGTTAAAAAGATGCCAAAAGTGAAGAGCCAAGAACTAAAAGAGTTGGTGAAGGAAGGACAACAGGACCCAGTGAGCTTGCGGAATTTGCATAATATTGGAACCTTTTTGAGGTCGCAGAGAGTGTACAGTGAACTTGTGGAGAGGTATAACCCAGGATTGACGATGGAGCAAAACGAAAATGTGAGAAGAACGGCAAACAGGGTGGGATTAGGTGTGCCGGATAACTAGAAATAGGAATATAGCTAGAGGGCTATATGATGTATGAACTTAATTATGACGAAAGTATGAAGACCATGTACTTAATTTACGTTAATTTCATTAGAGCTAAGGTATAGTGGTACATAAATAAGAGGCAAAGAGTAATATACATACAGGCAGCAATTTTTGTAGAACTCACCATATCAACACGAGGAAGGCAGGAGATCCGAAAAGTGACAACGACATACGTTTGAAGCAAATAAACCGAACGAGTTAAAATGAAAGATAAAATAAATGAAGATAAATCAGAAACAAAAAAAGGTAAGATGTAAAACTCCTTTGATGCCCTTACTCGAAGCAGACTTCAGTTCCAGCAACTCTGCTTGTCCCTCATTATCTAAGATTTTTTTTTTTGGATTCACCACCAACTGCGATATAATCATTCTTGCGCTTAAGCCTACAGTTAGTGGTGAGCACACCAGTACTCTTTTGTTTAATTTGCTGATTTTCACCATAGAAGTTTTTCAACGCTTGTGCAATCAATAAATCATCATAAAACTGCAAATTAAATGGGGCCACGGAGGGCCTGAACGAGGCGATGTTGTTAAAACTAGCATCAAAGTTGAAGCCATAGCTGTCCATCAAATAAGACATGGCAAGCGCTGTTGAAAGGACATTGTTACCATCTTCCGAAACTATGAATACTCCCATGCTAGGATTGATGGACCTGAGGAGTTTGACCAACCGATTAATGTTAAAAAGCAGTGAAAGAAGATTACCACTAAGAACAGGACTTGAGATCGATAATGGTCTATCGTAAAGATTTTTGTGAATCATATTCGATGCGGACGGGTTCGCATCATAAAAGAAATGGATGTAATTTTGCAATATGCGGTTGAATCTCACTATGTAGTCATCCAAGAGGGCTAGCTCATCCTCATTGAACTTTGTTTGCTCAAAGGATGGATCTAGCAGTAAAATGATTAGATCTGATGAGATATTGAGGTCGCTAGAGTGCAAAATATGGAGAAACTTATACGTGGGTGAACAGTTGATGATCACCTTCACTTGAGCTTGCTCGACAAACTGGTTGTCCCATAGCGCTTGGTAGGAACCCAACCATACATTTGGTGAGATCTGCTGCGCATCCACTTCTGAGCCTTGAGCAATCATCGAACAAAATTTGGAGTCTTCTTTTTCCTAATTTTGTTTCGACTGGCACGTCTCTGAAAAATCTGTGCTTTAAAGTGTTTCTTCTTTTTTAACTTAGGGTTGAGCCTAATGCGCCGATTTTTGTGAACTAATGATTCCCACTTATAACTTTTCTCAATTAGTAGGATATCACGTTTATACTCTAATTTTTTTATATTAGCAACACCGGTACTTTTTATAAGTTGTTCCAATCTCAAAAGGTGTTTTGCGCAGCCATCTTGAATTGCACAATCTACGCGAACGTTGTGCTGGACTGTGCAACTTTAGCAAACCAGCGCATAAGGAAAATGCTCACTTAATCTATGGAGAAGTGAAATACAGAGAGAATGTTCAGACCAATTTTATCAATTGCGAGAAATGCTGCATCAGTGAGGAGTGTTAGCATGGTACCCCGGGTTGGATTGAAGGGAGCCGGTCGTTTTGGAATTGCTATAACAGCAATGACAGGATATTATTCAGTACGACAGTTCAGCAATCCATCGCAGATTTTGAATGATGCTACGTACCAAGGACAGCTAGGGACTAACAACATAGAATTGAGGAAACAAAGAGAGATGGGAAGCTCTGTTACCAAGAAATCACACCTTTCAGATATGTTGAACTACGATGAATTGACGATTGGATCTGTGACAGGGCTTTTCTTGGGCATAATTGCTGGAAAGATGAGTTCCATCATAGTGTTCTTGACATTGTCGACTTATCTTTTGACCCAGTTCCTAGAGAGTAGGGGGATCATTACTATCCCATGGCTGGCCATGATAACGTTGGGGAAAGAGAAGATGGACCTCAAGGAATTGGTGTTCGATAAAATCAGCTTCAAGATTGCATTCGTGTCGACATTTCTTATAGCCGCATTCAATGTGTAAAACTGAATTACTTCGGAGCTACGTTAGAATCTAATTAATGATTAATGTAAACAATCTGATAAAATGTATTAAACTATTCGCATGCGCAAATTGGAGGTACATGGCTCTTCGTAATATTATGCCGAGTCATGTAATTGTAATTTGCTATTTTCTTGAGACGAAGATCACATCTACTCTTCGTAATCGAAAATTACGTAATAGAGATTATAGAAGAATGCAACGCAGATCGATGCAAGTAAAGGTCCGACCCAGTATATCCAGTGGTAGCCTACAAATTCACGAGCAGCGAGAGCAGCTCCAAAGGAACGTGCAGGGTTAAGACCTGCACCGGTGGTTGGGACGCAAATAAGATGTCCAAGGAAGAGGGAGAGACCAATGACGGTAGGAGGACTCGAGATACTAAATCTTGGTCTCAAGGCAGCAGCAATGACGGTGACAATAAGAATTAAAGTACCGGCGGCCTCAATGAAAAGGGCACGAGAAATCGAAACGATACCAATCTTAGCATTAGCAAAAAGAACAGGACCTGGTGTAAGAGCGCTTGCAACACCACCGGCTACCATTCCTCCAAGGATTTGTGCAACAAAGTAAAGTAACCCACGTACTCATAAAAGTTGAGCTTACCGATAAGCCATGCAGCAGTAGACACAGCTGGATTGTGATGTCCTCCAGAAATGGTAGCAGTGCATCCAATTGCAATAGCAAGACCGAACCCAAATCCGATTGCAATTAAGATAGTTTTTGCTGATGAGGCATTCTCCTCGATCAAGTTGGCCACATCTGCATTAAGATATGCAATCAAAAGGAACAAAGCAGTTCCCCAGAACTCAGCTACGATTTTCTCTGCAAATCCTGGTGTAATTTCAAATTGATTTGGTATATTAAGTCTGAGCCTTTTCTTTGGAGAAGCGACTGGAGCATTCTTCTCGAGATCTGGAATCTCGGAGGTATTATCCTTTTGAGTAGGCTCAGTATCGCTCATGTCTAATTTTATCTTCTGCTATTAAATATAATATGGACGTATCAGTTACTCCTTATAGATAAGATATTTTTCCTATTTTTTCTGAATTAGAGAGGGACATCCCTTAAATACACCAAAGAAGCTCATCCTTGAAATGACTACCATAAATTCTGCTTTTGCTATTTTTGTCGTTCCATTAACATTCGATGCCTTAAGAGCTGCCCTTCAGCTTTCCTAATAGGGACAGTAAGTTATGCAGAAATAAACTAAGCCGAGCAAATAACTATGAACAAGGTCTAGCCTCTCAATGGAAAACTGTAGCTCTGTTCCTCCTGCTCAAGTATGAATAATATTATTTTATCTACGAGAAACATGCTGCCTGAAAAGAATTATTATTTATTCTTTGCTCCTAACCGATTTGTTTATGCAACAATCCGCCAGTGATGCGTCTTAAAGAAGCTTTACAATGTTTCTTTTTCCAGAATACTAAAGTTCATTTCTGTCCATTTCTATTGTTAAGAACAGGCAGTATTTCTTTTGTCAGGAGTAGGGCCAAAACTGTTTTTCCTGTGCTATTGTGAGAAGTGTGCGGCTGTAGAGGAGGGTTCAAAAAAAAAAACTATAATAATAAAATCCAGGTACGAATTATGTAGAAAAATACATGCCTGAAAAGCAATGAGCGCTTTTGAAATGATGTATGCTGTGTCTCTTTACCATGTAATAATGGCTCACTGAGCTAAAAAAGTATGGAGAGTCAGCAGTACAGTAGAAGGCAATGATCACGATTAGTGCTATCACCACACCACTCTGCTTGCAGTTATAAAAAAATATTTCATTTACAGTATTCCTCAGGCGGTTATTAACTCATAAACAGCTAAGGCTGAATGGTGCATCAATCGTTACCTAGCTCTGGATCCGCCGGTAAGCACATTGAGATTCAACAGAATGATCCTAACACTTTAATCAAAGGCGGTTCAACATCTTCTAGATTCTCAATAACCTGCAACTTGCATGACAGAGAAATTCCTCGATGAAGTGAAGGCTTAGGTGACCAGAGTTTAATTAGCCGCATTAAGCCACTACCACAACCCTTGCGAGAATCAGCGGACTGGCTAGAGATGACTTATTAGGCAGAAATGTGCAGCTACTCAGAAAATAAATGAAATATATTAAGAATACAAAAAAAATAATACATGCAGCTATCAACTCAAAAAACTGTGTGGTCTGCATTTGGTAATGAACAAAGCTACATAAATCGTCGTAGTCGCGAAATTATAATAGAACAATAAGCTTTTGTTCCTCTTTTCCTTCTTTGAAACATGCATCCGCATAACAATGCGCCGAAAACATACGAACAGTAACTTGCAGATATTTCGACGTTCTCATAAGCCGGTAGCACGTGATACAATAATTCGAGGCCAGGGAATAAATGGTATGCACACTACCGGGACAATGTTACAAGTCACGAGGATCATTTACAGAGAAGTGTTTAGGGTTTCCATGGTACAAGTGATGTCAGATAAGAAAACGGAGAAAAGGCGAGAGCGAAGATGGAACAAATCGAAGGAAGAGAATAAACCCAAAGAACTGCAACGAAGATTGGCTCACAAGGACATTGTGGCATGGAGGCAACCAGTTAGATCAAAACAGACAAAAGCTAGCGCATCGGTAGCAGGAAGGATAGAAGAATACGATAAAAAGCATTTGAACGAAAATTCTGAAGAAAATGCTTGCAAAGAAGAAGAAATAGACGAAGGTGACAAGTTTGAGAGGGATTTGATCTACCTTATTCAGGGAGAGGATCCGGAGGGTTCAGTATACGTAACGCCTAGCACGCCATTAGCGACAGAGATATGCGCGGTAAAAGTAGGACGCGAGGGAAGAACTTCATCACGCGCTCGTTCACGTGCCAGGAATTCAGCGAAGACTGGTATCACATTTAGTGATATAGTCGAGGGTATGGAGGATATCAGCTTCTCAAGTAGTCTGGAAGAGTCCGAGGCAGGAGAAGAGGCGGAAGAAGTCGAGGCTGGAGTAGATTGGTATGTTCTTCAGGTCGACGAAGAGGATTCTGAGGGTAGCCTCAAAGTCGAGGGAAATGGCTCTTTGGCTGCAAGCAGCATGGACTTGGAAAAGAAAAAAAATGGTGACGAGCTCAGTAGGCCGGAAGGTAAAAGAAAATCCCGAAAAAGTAGAAAGAAAGTACTCAAGGCTGAGCGGAATGATGGTAGAGGCTATCTAGAAGAGAGTGAAAAGAAAGTAAAGAGACAGTCAAAACGAAGCGGCAGGAGAAAGGAAGATTCACCCGTTCTTGCTAGTCCAGTGAGCGTGGAAAAAGAACCGCAAAAGGGTCTTAATTCTACTTTCACTTTACATGGAAAAAGTCTTTCACCATCCTCAAATTCGGCAATGCAAATGCAAACGAAAGAAATTGATATCAGCTCAGAGAACTTGAATGCTGAAAAGAGTAAAAGGAAAAAGAAAAGACGCAAGAAAAAGTTGCAAAAACAAGAAAAGGTGCATTCGGAAATGGGGGATGAATGCAGTGCCGGACCCTCGTTATCAGATATGGCTTCACATAACATTGGACCTCATGTAGGAGGAGACAAGATGAAGAAAAACCAGAATGACAAAGATGAGTCAGTTGTCTCGAAAAATGTGGTCGATTTGAGTCAGTCTACTTCAGATATAAAGGAAGTGTCTCCGTCTAATCCATATATTAAGAACTCGTCTACTTCTGCATTTAAAATGAAATCTTTGCCCGCAATTCAGCCTATCAAAACAATAATTGGACTTGAAGACGAGCAGTTGATGATTATTGATGATTCTGATGTCAAGCTTAAAATTATTGCAGGTACAACCTCTTTATCGAAGTACTGTAAAAACGCAATCACCCTTGCTCGTAATCATAAGGATTCCCTCTTTCATGAAAAGTTCAGTCGGAGCCTATTTATGAGAATTTGCATTGAGGTCGCATTATACGAGTCAATAGGATTTCAGAAATTGAGTAAGAAGTATCCAGAATTTTGTTCAATGATGGCCTGCTATGAGGAATTAAAGTTGGAACATACAAAAACGAAGTTTACCAAGTCGAATAAAAAAATACATATGAATGACCTAGACTACAAGGTATTAGCATACTTTGGCCACATATTTATCTGGGCCATCTATAAGCATATGAAAAGTGGTTTCATACAAAATCTATTTGACATATGCGATTTAGAGATAGATCCGCAAGATGTAAAGAATGTTGTAGGCGGATATCATTTGTGGGATCGTCTTCACAGAGAAGAAAAGCATATGAATTCTAAGAGATGGAAGCACATCGTCAACTTGAGACAATTATTTCCATACGAGTATGATCAATTTTTGTTGATCATGAGATATGTCTGTCCAAGGAGTCTCTCTTAAACATAAACAGTCTCGTCAAGGAAAATTATATATATATATATAGAGTTTATCGCGTATGGACATGCGACATTCTAGCATATAGACGAATTTAATGATCTGCATACTACATCCAGAAGACCGTTTTGTTTAAACAGACCTGATGAGCTTTGAACTTTTGGTCTTACCAACAGTATGGTTTCTAGACGAAACCCGCAATGAAGAGGAACAATTTGGGTCATTAACAAAGTTAATAAATAAGTCCTATAGTAAGCCTGCCTTAAAGTACAATATTATCCAAACCACTAGGGTTAAGAGTCCCAAGTCGTTTTTGGAAGATTTTTCGATTAGACAAGGAAATGGTAACTTTACTTTGTTTTTGCTATTAGCTCCTGAAAAGGCAATATCGAAAATACGCCATGAGTATCAGTTCTACCGTGATTTCGAGAAGCCTACAAGTACCGAGAAAGATGCATTTAGCTGTGATATACCAGAAGAATATCTTGAAGAATTGAACTTCACTAGGGATTCGAATCTCGAGATCAAAGTTGCAAAGAAAGGAGATGTGATTAATGATGACATCTTACAACGAACAATTGGCACTGTTGGACTCAGAAATGAAAGGAAGAAAGTGACAAAATCTCTCGATCTTGAGCTCACTTGCGTTACATCCTTCATGAGATATGCAGCATCTACAATGCTTTCAAAGATAGAAGATATTCTTCTCGATGAGCCTCTTCTTCTGATGATGGTAAAAGAAGGAAGTGGACCAATACAAGCTATCATACTCCACGCTGAAGTCATTGTAGAGCACAAACTTGTTGACTATTACATTTTACGCTGTGGCTTTGAGAAGTCTTTGAGAAATGATGTGCTCGTAAAGGTCATGGAAACAGGATCACTTCAAGAGAGTCCATTGGAGGAAGGGATAAAAGCTACAAGAGACTTTCATTTAGCATATTTACGAAAAACCATCGAATATAATTATTGATGGATTAATACCAACAGAATATATCTAGAACTTTGACATATAGATTTTAGATAGTTATTTGAGATAATTGTTTTTCTTTAGCCAGTCGGTAATACTTTCAGCATCTCTAGAACGCCACGCGATGCTGGCAGAGACGTGATCTAAGGCCTGAGCTAATGTTTTATCGTAACCTTTTTGATTTTTGTTTTCAAAGAACTTTTCAACTGCCACCTTCTGTTGAGGGGTGGTGAACTTAGATACACAAATTCGAATCACATGTCCCAAAAGAGTAGATTCGGGAGGTAAATACTTGAATATATCATCCCAGTTGTTCGTAAGCCAGTTCCACAATTTTTCAATACCAACTTTATGAGATCTGAGAGTAATCATGGGTCTAAAAATGTCCTGTGGTTTAATGATATCAGGCTTCATCAATAAGTCGCATACTTGGTCCACAATGGATGGGTCCCTAAACTTACCAATCGCAATTAAAGCATCCTTAGTTTCATCCATTGAAGAGGGATTCTGGAGTAATGCTAGGAGCTTTTCGAATTCGGCTTGACCACCCCTCGAGGCAACTGCACCAAAGACTGCCGCCCTAATATTCACATGAATTGCCGCTTTGTTCCCACCGATATACTTGTCAAAAGAATCCTGACAAAATTTAATAATCTCTTCGTCACCTGCAGAGGCTGCATCAGCAAATAAACCAGATTTTAATTGTTCCTCAGCAAAGGATTCCTTTCCAGCGAACTCGTAACCCACTTCTTTTTGCTTAGGACTTACCATATCTAAAATTAGTTTATTCAAAGCATCGCTAATGGAACCATCATCGAATAGAAAGAGGCTTTTGATACTACGCAAGGTTACTGAAATCTGATCCCAAACGGCATAGTTATCCTCGTTAGTCCACAGCTTAACTAAGTTCAACAAATCTGTTGTTGGAGTAAAACCAGATGACGCTAATGAGCTTGCATCAGCAACCAACCCGATACGATCTTCTACTGACAATTTACCCTCCAATGCTGCCTTGCCGAGTTTTTGCCAACGAGCTGGTTCATAAGCGGTACGATAAATACCGGATTGATCTGCATTAATCTTAAAAAAGTCATCGGGAGTATTGATCTTTAAGACTTTACTTCTTCCATTCAATGTAAGAGATTCATCAATACCCGCAGAAGTTTTTAAACCTAAAAATACTGGATAAAGTGTCTTATCGTCTTCAGGTTTCACATCACCAGTTGCTAAAAAGCGATGCTGAGTAACTTCAATTTCACTGGAAGATAATTCTTTCACAGAAACTACAGGAAAACCCATGTTTTTGGTCCATATGTCCATAACCTTTACGACATCCTTTCCACTGACTTCGCTTAAAGAGTGCCACAAATCGGAGGTTTTTGTATTACCCCACTGGTGTTTCTTCAAATACTCGGAGACACCTTTAATGAAAACTTCTTCTCCTAACCACTTCGAAATCATTTTTAGCAATGAAGAGCCCTTATTATACGAAATCGAGTCAAAAATCTGGTTAATCTCATCAGCCTTTTTTATCGGAACTTCAATAGGGTGTGAAGATCTGAGGGCATCTAAAGCCAAGGCACTTTGTAATGTCAGAAAAACATAAGATTCCCAGACTTTCCAGTCAGGGAATAAAGAATCACAAGCATACCACGACATCCATGTAGCAAAACCTTCATTGAGCCATAAACCATCCCAGAAGTCCATGGTGACAAGGTTTCCGAACCATTGGTGCGCCAACTCGTGCATGACAACTTCGGTCACCCTTTGCTTTGTAGAAACGTTGGCATTAGCAGGGTCAATAAGCAAATCAATAACCCTGAAGGTGATTAGACCAAAGTTCTCCATAGCACCCGCAGAGAAATCATGAATAGCCACCATATCACACTTAGGTAATGGATAAGGAATGTCAAACTTCTCATCGAAAAACTTCAAGGTCTTGGCAGCGATGTCGACAGCATATTGACCCAAATGTTCACTTCCAGGAGTAGCGTATGCCTTTATGGGGACCCTGTAGCTATTGTTTTCAACATATTTCAAATCTCCAACGATAAAAGCGACCAAGTAGGTTGACATCAATGGCGTCGTATTGAAATGAACTCGCTTTTTGTTTCCTTCGAGGAGAGTAGTTACCTTTTCATCCATATTCGAAAGACATACCATGTCAGTGTCGGCAACCAAGCTAATTTCAAATCTAGCTTTCAATGCAGGCTCATCGAAGCACGGAAAGGCTCTACGACAATCAACAGGCTCCATTTGCGTGGTGGCCAAGTACTTTGTCTTACCATCCTGCTGATAACTAGAGCGGTAGAAACCAACCATCTTATCGTTTAATTCACCGGTAAAAGTGATGAATAAGTGAGCTGTACGCCCCTTTTGAAGATGATCATCGAAACCAAAACTCACTGTCTGCTTTTCCTCGTCAAAGCTAATACTAATGGCCTCAACATCCCCAATCCGTGCCTCGTGAATTTTATGATCCACACTATTCAAGGTCACCACGTCTGTTCTTTCTTGTACCTCCAATTCAATTTCAACTTTACCTTCGAACTTGAATGTCTCGAAATTGGGTTCTAGAGTCACTTTATAGTGTATAGGTTTAACATTAGTGGGCAATACCTCTCTCTCTACAGAAGATGTCAAAGAATTATTAGTTTCCGCAAGTCTACTCATTTTTCTTCTACTATTATAGGTTTTTACCTTCCCATAAAATATACGACTTGTGGAATATGATGAAGTTGAAAGTAGTTTGTGGTTTTCGTAGCCTAGAATCGAGCCATTGCTATATATGAGGGCGTGTGGAGACAACAATGGCAAACGACACCCTGCTTCTCTACTAAATGATCTTTTAGCAGTCCTAAGTAGACATGGAGACTGTCTTGCGTAGTATCTACTTAGCCAGTTCATTCTTTGCTTCAATTGGTTAACTAGGTTCCTTAAAAAAAAAAAAAGAAAGACTCCAAATAATTCGAAGAAAGACGAAAATCCAAAAAAAATAGAAACAGTAATTTAGAATTACTGTCACGTAGTTGTGATGTCTTTTCGTAAGAATCAATATTTACGTGGCCAGCTCTTATCGTACTTGAATTGAATCTTTTGCATTCTTGATATATGTGATATTAGTTTATATAAAATTCACTCTACTAGAATAGGATCTTCATGAGATTTGAAAGATTACCATATAATTACTGCGGAAACGAATTAATATGCTAATAGATTTGAGTGAACAGTAGGCTTTTATACTTGTAGCAAAAAGACAATGAAACCAAACCATCTATAAGCCTGAATCAGTGGGTGCGAAGCATGGAGTACTTGGTCTCATAACTTTACTAAAGGTTGGTACGGCCAAGGACACAGATTTTATAACAAAAGAAAGTGTGCGGATCTGGAGTAAACCTTAGATTTAAGCAGTGCGTTGAATGAGATGAACACCGCTATCTGTTTCGACAATGTCACTGATTTCTCCCACGTTGAGGTTGAAAGCAGCTTCTTCGAAGGAAGGCTGCATCTCGCCCTTACCAAAGAAGCCGAGATCTCCTCCATGCGAATGCGAAGAACAGTCGCTTTCGTCTCGGGCCAAGTCAGCGAGTTTGGCCTCTCCATTGAGGATTTTCTTTTGGAGCAGCTTGAGAGTTTGTATAGACTCGTCTCTGGATCGGGAAATGCCGTCTGGAGACTTCCAGGATTTGGGACGTCTGCTCTGGTTGTTTTTGATCAATAAATGCGATACACGGATTTTCCCATCACCTTGGACAACAGGCTTATTTCCATTGGCTCTGTATAAGGCTAAATACTTATCTAGCTTACTTTGGTCGGTACCAAAGGGTGCTTCCCAGGATGACTCGTTCGTCGCCTGGTTCAAGAAATACTCATGGTTGTGGGTGCGAGAAACACAAATAATCCATCCTGGAGGCAATCCTGTGTCAGTTTCTGACATCCTCTACGCTATTAGTATAATTCTTTTTTATGTGACTATAGAGATGTTTATCTATTCTAATTAGCTATTAGTGATGGCGGTTTCCATTCGAGCAAAGAACAAGTCACGTGCAACAATCGAATGCCCTTTAAGCACTTCCATCCAGAAATCATGGAAAGCAAAGAAGCATGGGGCCCATAAAAACTCACAAGCGATGAAGGGAAAGGCAAAGACCTAGTTTAGATGTTCCTGGAGTCAATTGCTTGTAAGACATGCTTGTAGACGTCTTCCACAGGACTGTCGCACCTGACCTTCACGACTCTTCCTTGCTTGTCAAAGTAGTCCACGACAGGCATAGAGGTGTCGATGAAGGTAGCGAAACGCTTTTTGATGCTCTCGATGTTATCGTCAGCACGGCCGCTCGTTTTGCCCCTCTCCAATAGACGCTTCAACATGACGTCTTCAGGACATTCGAAGAAAAGAATGAAGGAGGCCTTGGCTACCTTCAGTTCGAAGGTCAACGCCTGGTCCATCTTCCTTGGAAACCCATCGATCAAGAACTTTTTCTGGCCCTTATCAACATTTTTTTTGATCGCATTTTCAAGCAATGCAACCGTTACCTCTTGCGGCACTATCTTACCTTCTTTTATGCACAGCCCTATCAATTCCCCATACTGGGAGCCCTCACGCTTTTGTTCTTCTCTTAATAAATCACCAGCAGATAAGTGAACGAAACCTTTGTTTTGAACTAGTCTGCTACATTGAGTTCCCTTTCCTGCGCCAGGCCCTCCTAAGACGAAGATCACTTTTGCTTCATCAGGTGAAAATGTAGGTTTCAGTAACTTAGAGTCAATAGAAGAAACAGGAGAACCTTTCGTATACAAGGCAGAAGCGACTGTTGAACCAATCGCTAAGGCTCCCAAAGCCAATATTATTTTACCTTTAGATCCACCAGCCTTAGGATTGTTCGTACTGGAGTAAGTTCTGAGTCCTCCGATCTGCTTTCTTAGAGTCCCATTAAAGACCGAAGGTCTACTCAATACCCTGAAAGGAACGCCGCTTCTAATCATGTCGTTTTATTTGATACTACTTATCAGGGCCTTTGACTGAACGTTAACGTTTCTTAGACTTCTTTATTTTTTCTTTCTTGTAATTTTTTTTTTTTTTTTATTTCAGATTCTGATTTTCCACAATTTCACTTGCGCTGATGATGATAATGATCCCAATAAGTAGTAGAGAAAGGCATCTTTCTCATCAAAGATACACAACCTCAAAGAGCAAGACCATATATTAGATATCCCATACAAAATAGAAACTTAAAAACTAAATACTTAGCCAAGATAGGACTTAAGAACGTCGTCATTATATCTCAAATACTGTCCATCAAGAATATCGGGCCAGCCCTTAAAGGCAAGATTGGATAAAACAGAAGCAGGAACTTCTGGAGGAAGCAATTCCTTGTTCTGGTGCAAATTGACAAACTTTTGTAATGCCTCGGGTTTCATGGCCTTACCTAAAATTTCTCTGATATCCAATTGCATACTAGTATCCACAACACCTGGGGCTATGGAAATAGCCTTCACATCAGGTTCTTCAGCCGCAATGGATAATATGAAATGGTTGAGAGCAGCCTTAGAGCTTCCATACGCAGACCATCCGTTGTAAGGTGTGGTTGATGCTCCGGACAGGACCGCAACCACGTTTCCCTTGCTTTCGCGAAGATGGGGAAGTGCAAGTGCAACCAAATCAACGACACCAAAGAGATTGATATCATACAACTTCCGCCATTTGTCTGTATCCGCATCGACTATCTGTGAAACAGGATCAAGTACTCCGGCATTTGCAATGACGCTGTCTAGTTTTCCAAAATTCTCAATTGCAGTCTTAACAGCTTTCTCACTCGTGCTCTTCTTCGAAACATCCCCTACGACAATCTTAACCCTATCCTCTCCGTAATTGGATTGTATATCCTTCAACGCATCCTCTGTTCTAGAAACAACTACCAATTTGTTGTTACTGTCTTTTAAAAGCCAATGATGTGCAATTGCTGCACCGATTCCTACAAATGTTAGCAATCGCTCTATTATCCTCCAAAGATATTAGCTACTGAGATTCATCTTCGAAAATACGTCTTTAATACATACCACGCGAGGCTCCAGTTAGTATAGCGACTTTTCCTGCCATTTGCAATTGAATTCAAGTCTAAGAGAAGTTCCGGATCAGCCCAGTGGGATGCTTTTGTAGTCCCTCTATGATCACGTGACACGAATATACCACGGCCGGTGCACATCAAGCTCCATCAACCTTGTTTACCAATAAATGGGAAGTTGACCCTGTCAAAATGAACATTAATCCAGATACTGCGAAGAACACCCTTTGCAAGAATGTTTTAATCTATGGATACTGTAAATTTGAGAATAAAGGATGTGCTTTCAATCATAATTCTAAGGATACATCCGCGCAAGGAACAGGTACACAGGGGAATAACTCAGGAAGCAACAGCTATGGAGACACCAATGGCAGTGGAAGCAGCAGCAGTTTAAGTAATATGGGAGGTGCAGGGTCAGAAAAACGAAAATTCAATTTAAATACACCGTCGTTTCAGCCATCGACGTTCAGCAATTCTGGAAACAAATTCACGGCAATCTCCCCCAACCTTGACGAAATACCGGTATTTGTTCCCTCTGGTACGGGAAGTGTGGATTCAAAGAAGAATGGCACTGAGACTGGAGGCATAGATGATGTCGCATCTACTGTCAAGAAATTCAACTTATCAACGCCATCATTTACACCTTCTAAGACATATTTACCCAAGGACATGATTCCAGAATCCTCATCATTGCCAAGTGCACACGCAGGCGCTACCGATACTAAACCTGGGGCAATATCGAACCCTTATGCCCATAGTCCCTTGATTGGGCAGCAAAGCATGTCTCAAATGGGCGGTGCTACTTCTGACATGTATTTTTCACAGAATAGTGCTTCGTATCCTTTACAATATCATCTTTATGCGCCTGCACCTCCACCCAGACTTAAAATTCCGTTACCTCCACATGAAACTAATGCAATTGACATGTTTATTCCTAATGATTTACGCGAAAGTCTACAAAGAAAAAATGAAGCTACTCTATTCACACTCCAGAACTCCATCTTGCCGGAACACGTTAATTTCTATCATTCGCTTGTTCCGCTAGACAATAACCTCGATGAAAATTCTCAAGTTTACGGCGTGAACTGTTCCGTTTTCAAGGCATTTTCAAACTACGATGGCAATCCTTATGCATTGAGAAAATTGCAGTGCGATTCCCTTATAAAGATCACGAATGAGCTACCATTTAGAACTATCAAGCGATGGAAAAGTGTAAAATCAGCAAATGTCGTCCAAATCCACGAGGCATTCACATCAATGGCTTTTGGGGGCTCATACAGCGTGTTAATAGTCGTTTACGATTATTTCCCACAGTCAAATACGCTCGAAGAGCACCATATCAAACGCAGACTTGGATCGAAACTTGAGCCTATCACCGAGAATACTTTATGGTACTACGTAATAGAACTATGCAACGCTCTTATCGCGATTCATTCAAAAGACTTGGCGGCGAGGTCCTCGCTAGATCTATCCAAGATCATTGTAACAAATGTAAATAGAATACGTTTATCTGGTGTTGGAGTAAGTGATATTTTAGAATTCGAGAACGATGAGAGGGAAACACAGAGGCAGGGGGTTCTAACATTTCGGAAGCAGCTCCAACAGGAGGACATTAGAAAGTTATCCAAAATTATTCTAGACCTAGCGGCACTTGGTTTACCGTTATCTTTACGGGAAGGAACTAGTCTGCAAATAATATCGCATCTTAGGACATCACTGGCGGTGCCTTTTTCAGCTGAGTTTATCGCCATGTTGCAAGAACTCTCCACCACAAATGATTTGAAGGAATTTATGAAGAATCATCTATTGATGAAAGTGTTTGAGTTTGCAGATGGAATTCAGAACAGCCATGACTTTATAGAGGGCCAACTATGCACCGAACTTGAAAATGCTAGGTTATTTCGTCTCATATCCAAACTCAACTTTATTATTGATAGACCCGAACATTCGAATGATCCTGCCTGGAACGAGAATGGAAATTTGTACATTATCAAGCTCTTTAGGGATTATGTGTTCTTCCAATATGATGAGTATAGAAAACCTGTGTGCAACTTATCTCGGGTTTTGGTGAATCTCAATAAACTTGATGCCGGAATCGAAGAGAAATTTCTTTTGGTAACAGAGGATGAAAAGCATTGCATCATTGCTAGTTACAAGGAGATACGAGATAAAATTGACGCAGTCTTCAAATCCTTGACACGGGGCTAGATTCACTGAATTATCTCCAGCTTGAAATCTGGCCTGGATGGGATGGAAGTGTTGAGCACCTCAGCAAACTCATTCGTACAGATGCTGGTATAGAATCCTACTAAGTGTAGTATGACTACAGTAAATAGTGTAGCACCCTGTCATCACATACTTATCGTATACTTATTTAACTTTTACGGTCTGCCTTCTTCTGGCGAGAAGTAGATACGCCGACCGAAGAAATACAAGAAAAAGAATGGGACGAGAAATTTCTATGACCGCAAGCAAATGTCAAGCACAGAAACGTTATGACTTCATGGCATGTATCATTCAAAGTTGAGGTCATACCATTGCTACTAGCCCCGATCCTGATGCTATTCGCAGTGCGATACACTCCATCTAGTATTCTCCTCCGAATCTCAACACTGAATTTTCATAAATCTACATATACTTTCTCATCGTGAGCAAATATTAACTGCTTTACTTTTCGCTCTATACTTCGCTCGATACTTCTTGCTATACATCGTTCTCTGCATCGTTCTCTACGTCGTTCTCTACGTCGTTCTCTACGTCGTTCTCCAGTATCGACACGCTCGCTACCCGCAAATCCACGAAGACATAAATAAGTACTAATCTGTCTTCAGACGCTTGCTGACGCTCAACATCTACGGAGTTGAAAGACGGAACGATCTCACCCATAACGTCCGGTTAGCTCATACCGCGCAACAAAGCATAGATCTTTCCATCCAATGCCTCCATATTGGAAGTTAACGCCTAGTGACATTTGCGAGCTCAGTCACGTGACCACGCGATTCAGCAGCTTTCGTGTATATCGCTCAGGAGCAAAGCCCGAGTGAAGCTAAGGCGACCCAGGACACCAGAGAGAAGGACTAGGAACATCAGTAACACAAGAACACAAGAGCAAAGAACACAAGAACAGAACACAAGAACAGAAGAACACATGGCCATCTCCCAATACAACCACCAGTACTACTGCGGTCACCCAATCTTGCCCCCATGAGCGAACTCCTCTACTCTGCTGCAACTTAGCAGTCATTCATTTAATCCGCCTTGCTCACCTTCGGCGCTTAGCAGCACGTGACCAAATATACTTTTTGCAACACTGAGTAAGGCGTCACGTCTCTCGTTACGGTCATGCTGAAGTTATGAGCGCCTTGGAATTACTAGTGAGATAAAAAGAAAATTAGAGGGAATTTCCGGAAATTTCCGGAGTGCAGTAGAGGTGCGAAACCGTCAGCTTTAGTGTGGAGGCTTCTGAAGTAATGCCACTTGAATTATTGACTCATGTCAAGATGCAGTACTAAGTTATGAGTAACCCCCTAGTGCCATTAGTCACGGCGGCTAATTAGATAATATCAGACTATATATATATATATATATATATAGCTAGAGATATCTATAGGAATATCCCAGTAGCTACTACTGATAAGATAGCTTAATCTTAAGAATAAATCTTTTTCTTTTAATAAAAGAGGAATTTTATATTCTGCTCATTTCTTGAGGTAATACTTAAATCCGAGAAAAGTTGAACGGTGCTTTTTATTCTTACAGTAAGGTATTTAAAGCATTAGAATAACTAAAATCATATAAAGCATTAAGGGCATTAAAAGCATCAAAAGCATCAAAAGCATTAAAATCATTAAAAACATAATAGGTGTGAGTTAGGTTGTGAGAAACCAGAAAGAGAAGAGAAAGAGTTATTAGTCTATCTTTTCATTGTTGACTTGTAATATTTTCTTCTTTTTGGTTTGGAACAGATAACAACTGAGGGAAGTAAGTGAGAGGTCTAAGCGACAGCTCTCTTATAGCATTTTTAATTTGTAATTTCAGAACAGAAGTTTGCAAGCATTGTTTTTTTTATTTTTTAATTGGGTCTCTTTATTTCTGTAAGCAAGGACTTTTTGTGGGTGGTTAAGCTATAGGGATTGATAGGAGAAAAAGGTTTCATTATAAGTAATAATTTTTAAAAAAATAACGGGAGATTATAGAACAAGAAGACCGAAAAGCGGGTAGACACTTAGATAATTTCAGAAACTCGATGAATTATAATTATTAGTCCAGAACATAGAGACGTAACAGAAAGACGATAGACAAAAGAGTGTTTATTAAATTTTTTTTCTTCTTGAATACTCTAATACGGGATTGAATTGGACAGATATGATATCGGATAGTGACAGTGATCGGGAAAATTATAATGACGCAGGGACCACGCCCCATTCTGAACTGATGGCAGGAAGTTATGTGGATCATGAAGATCACGGCGAGGGCAAGCACTTGCTGCCTACGAACTTTCAGTACTATAATTCGCATTTGAACAAAATGCAGTTCAACCTAATTTTGGTTCTGTGCGCTACTAAGCTTCTCAACCTCCTCTACGCTAATCTCGACGAGGAGAAGCTTAAATTACGCTTCTTCATTATCGAGGTCTTGAGACGTTCCCGGACCTCAATTCAGTCATTGCAAATTGCATGCTACTATATGATGAAACTTGTAAAGCGTGACGCGAGCCATGAGCTTCCATCGTGCCCCAAGAAGTTGTTCTTGGGTCTCGTTATAATTGCCTCTAAGTTCAACCAGGATTCAAACTACACATTCAGAACATGGTTGAAAATCTGTGGTTGCAGTAGGACTGTGGGGCAGGAAAGGGATCTGGAATCTATGAACCACTCGGATTTCAGTATGCAAGAATTAAGATCTCTTGAGGTGCAGTGTTTGAAACTATTGAACTTCGATTGCTACATCAACGGGAAGAGATACGAGAACTGGTGTAATATATTATGTATATTTGGCTATGATTTCATCAAGGAGCACAGGTTATGTTCAAATGAAATTGTATGGGAAACGGACCACGTAGCCATTTCAACTTGTTTGCTGAAGTGGGCGAGATTCATCAACCGCTTGAGCGTGGGTAACCTATCTGTGGTTAATATTAAGTTTCAAGATTATTATGTTCGTCAATTGGGAAAGAAGGTTTTGTTTGGTGATATCAAACAAGTTCCTTCACTCTTTGGTAATAAGAGGACATTGGTTGAGGATCCATACATGGCAGAGAAGAGTGTGAAGATCGCATGTAGATAGGTTAATTATCTAGACACTTAAACGTAATATCTATTCAACTCAATAATCTTGTAGGCTATTGATATATATATAAGCATCCATCTCTCCCCCATCTTCCCTTGACGCCTGTTAAAGGCATGAATCCTTCATTTTTTGCCAATTTTGTATTATCGTTATCTTTGGCAGTTACCGTTTTCCCGATATTATATCCTCTCGCATTAATGGTTCCAAAGCCGTTTGACATATTGGTTAGTTTAATCTCATTTGATTGCGTTATACAACCAAAAGTAAATTTACTTTTAGAATGATTTATGATTCGATAATCATATAAATCGGTTTGCAAAATTGGCCCCACAATACCTGGGTAAGTATACTCACATACTATTCTGGCGCCTAGAATTGCTCTATACTGATCGCATTGATAGGTAGTCATAGAAGGAGACGCTAGCACCGAGCTCTGAAGGTAAATCAATCTAATTTTACTCTTGTGCAAGGTTTTGAAAGAACCCATTGATAAAAACCGCAAACAGTAACCTAGTCTCCAGTTTCTCAATAATCCTAAGTTGGAGACTAAACTCTCGAGAGAAAGTAGTTTCATGAAAAGGCTTTGGTCTACAGAAACGATAGTAGCTCCTAAGGATTCCACTTCTGACCAGCTTAGAGTACTGGAAATGACAACATTGCAATTAGAAATGAAGCATCCTAAAAGTTTTGTGATGCTAAGCATTGTAGACTCGGTGTTTTTGCGAGAGTCCACAATCAAAACCTTATCATCAGAAGATATTGCATGCTCGTCCGGCAAATGCTTAAGGTTGGATGCAACTGCTGACATCAAAGTCAACTGGGAGAAGCTTGTCCTGGCAACGATACCTCCCCCTACCCTGCGATGATACTCTATGGCAATGCCTTTGTCAAACTTAGGATCGTATAGATTTGAAAACTCAGAACGATCTCCTTCTGCAGCCTTAATAATCGAAGAAACCGAGTTCAAGTCCAGCGAATCAAGACATAGATATGTATGACTGGAACAACTCTTAGGAGTCTCCTTTAGAATCCATAAATCTGCTTCTATACTATCAACATCGGACTTCATTTCGTACACTACCAACGTTATTTGGTTGATGAAGCATGCTATGAGAATGACAAGCAGGTCAAGGGACTCAAGGACGTGATCCAGCCTTATTGCAATTCTTTTAAACCCATTGTGTGTGAAATACCTACCAAGCTCTTGTGCTTGATGGTTTAAACTGAGACAACTGACAGAATCACCATTAACAAGAACCGATTTGGGATGTTTCTCTTGGCTTTTGACATAGATTGCCCATATATCCCTCAAGTTTCCATGCCTAAGTTTATAGTGATCATAGAGTATATTCAAACCAACGCGTAATCCGTTGGAGATCTCTAATTTGTTTGATCTATGTATCGCCGATTCATTAGATTTTCTCACGGAATCAACACTAGATTGTTGTTCCAAGTATTCTTTGCTCACGTCGATTGAACTGTGAAGATACAAAGAATAAAATATTCGAATCAACACTATAACTAGTATTGCTATCACAATCAGATCGAGCATATTCAAATTATAAATACTGTCCTACGAATCAAGAAAGAAAAATTAAACGAGAGAAGCATCTGAGAAAAAACTCGCTTTTTGTTGATAACGATACGGGATATTAATACAAACTAAAAAACAATAAGTGATAGGGCGATATGATTCGTTCTTTCTTGCCCAAACTTCGAAGCATTCATGGCATTCATATCTCCTTGGTTTTATTGTGGTTAGCTACGTTTATTTTACACGAGAAGATAATACCCCACTACCTGGCCAGATCATGCTCTTGGCCTCAAGTAGAGAATTCTTCTGGTGATCAAATTGGAAATAAGCATATTCTACTTATTGCTGACCCTCAGCTCATCGATAATCATACTTATCCGGGGAGGAACGAACTATTGTTGAAGTTGTCGAAACACACTGTTGATATGTACATCCGCAAGAACTATAATGCACTAACAACGGCGTTAAACCCGGATTACATGTTTTTCTTGGGCGACTACCTTGATAATGGTAGGTCCTCCTCGGAGGCGTATTATCAGAGGGAGTTGAAGCGCTTTCAAAGCATTTTTAACAAACAGGGCTACACCCAGAACGAAAATTGGTTCACAAATGTTGCGGGGAACCACGACATTGGATGGGCTGACGGGGTGAAGTTGGCCTCAAGACAACGATTCAACAGGGACTTTGGTCCAATGAACAAGATTGTCAATATTGATGGTGTGGAGTTTATTATGATGGACACAATATCCTTCTCAGCGACCGAGCCCGAGATAAATGAAGAGAGCATTGGTTTCTTTGAGCAAAACTTCAACACTAAGGAGGCACCGAGGATTCTATTGGCACATGTTCCCTTCTATAGAGACACATCGGTAAACAAATGTGGTCCTTTAAGGGAGAACCCCATTTTCCATCTCGACGGTGGCTACCAGTACAACCTGGCGCTAACCTCAGATGTGTCCAACAAGTTGCTCAGAAAAATCAAGCCAGATCTCATCTTCACAGGAGATGATCACGATTATTGTGACATAAGGCACACAGAGGTGCCGATCAAGCCAGTATCGCGAGAAATAACCGTCAAGTCGATCAGCATGGCAATGGGCATATGGCGACCTGCAGTCCAGCTTCTCACAATTGCCCCAGCTTCTAGCTCCCAGGACGCTGCTCTTCTGTACAAGACAGACATATGCTACTTGCCTCGTCCGTACATAAACATCATCCACTACGTTGTCATGGCTGTTGTGTCCGGCATCGTCCTCTTGGTCTGGAGCCTTAAACTGCGCTCGCACCGCTACAACTATACAGTACTTCCCCTCAGAAACTACAACTCCCCTGCCTCCGCTCATTCGGACTCTGCCCTGAACTCCAGGAAGCTTTCCAATTTCATCAAAGAGCAGGACCTGAACTCGCGGTCCTGGGCGTTTGGTCTCTCCTCCTACACCAGAATGGCATCTTCCTCCCCGAAATTCTCCCGCATACAGTCCTCGATGGCCTCCGCCACCTCTCTCGCGAAGCGCTGGAACCTCGCTACATTCCTCAAGCATGCCTCTGGCCTAGGTGCCGTGGTGACGATGCTCTACGCCGTCACATGTTGGTCCGTCTGATGGTGCACCGATGTGGTGTAGGGATCCGTGCTCAATTGTCGCACGTGAAACGGCACATGACCAGATCGAAATATCCCTCAACACTAATCACGTGCCACAAAAAATGCAAAATGTGTAAACCCCCTGCGGCTCTAAGGGAATCCTGAAACGAACACATTTGGCCCCAAGGTCTCATCTATATAGCCTTGCAATTGGCCTCCTTATGAACCATTAGAGTAATAAATATATAGACAGTTGATTAGCACTAAAACTTTCAGATACTGAACTTTTACAGTACAAAGTATTTTCAGTACAGAGTATTTCGCATACAAAGTATATTGGATAACTGTTACTTAAGTGTAAAACGCAATTGCAAAGATAGTATTTCAGTTTTAAAGATAGGATTAGAATCTTATTATCTTTTATTGATTTTACCTTTCATTAGTAGGAGAAAAATAAAGTAAGTAAAAAAAAAAAATTCTGAAGAAAATTATAGGCAAGCGATAAAATTGTATTAAGTATGGGTTGCACAGTGAGCAGTGGTAATCTCGAAGAAAATGATCCCTTTCTTAGGGACAAACAGATAAATGATGCTATAGAGCAAACATTGAAGATGAAGAAAACAAACGAAAAGAATCAAATTAGTTTACTTTTGTTAGGAGCAGGGGAAAGTGGTAAGAGTACAGTCTTGAAACAAATGAAACTTTTGCACAAAGGAGGATTTTCGCAGCAAGAGCGAAGACAGTATGCACAAGTAATCTGGGTTGATGTCATACAGTCGATGAAGATTTTGATAGTTCAGGCACGTAAATTAGGGATTCCCTTGGAATGTGATGATAATAGCCGGGGATTAAGTCAATACAAGCAGATTGTAATGAGGGCGAATGCATTGAAGCAGATTGATGCGGGAGCAGCAGGGGGAACAAACTTTCTCAATGACTATGTACTCAAATACAGCGAAGGAAACAAGATGCAGAGGAAGCTTAGCTCTACAGGCGTAGCTAGTGGAGCGGAGTGGGATGAAAAGTTTCTGGAGACAGGAAAAGACGAGAAAGGTGAGGATTTTGCGGAGGGAGGATTCGATAACATTAGCCATGGGCTTTCAGAAGTGAACAACTTCCAGCCCGGACATAATAGTAAGGGGGGCCCTATTCTCTCACGAAGAGAGATTGCAGAAGCTGTTCATAAACTATGGACCTGCGACACTGGAATACGAAGATGCTTTGAGAGATCGAACGAGTTTCAGTTGGAATCCAGTGCCCAGTATTATTTTGAGAATATCTTCCACTTTGCGGACCCTGAATACTTCTGCAGCGATACTGACATCTTGAAGGGACGGATAAAGACAACGGGCATCACCGAGACTTCGTTCAATATTAACTCGTTCAAGTTTAAAGTGTTGGATGCGGGTGGACAACGCCTGGAGCGTAAGAAATGGATCCATTGCTTTGATAACATTACTGCAGTTCTTTTCGTTTTGGCTATATCGGAATATGATCAGATGTTGTTCGAAGACGAGCGTGTGAATCGGATACACGAAGCCATTTTGCTTTTTGATTCACTTTGTAACTCTCGCTGGTTCCTTGATACCCCGTTCATTCTCTTTTTAAATAAGATGGATATTTTTGAGAAGAAGTTACTCAAGTCTCCATTGAAGAAGTACTTTCCAGATTACAACGGCAAGCCCGATGATGTTGATGAAGCGGTCAAGTTCTTTGAAAGAATTTTCTTGAACTTAAACACAACCAGAAAGCCGATATATGTACATAGAACTTGTGCCACAGATACTCAATCAATGAAGTTTGTCCTATCGGCGGTCACAGATTTGATAGTTCAGCAAAATCTCGTGAAAAGTGGCATAATATAGAATGTTGCCTCTACGGAAAGACCCTTAAGTAAGTTTATAACGAATTCATTGTATTTTAGGACTAAGTAACTATAGTGCTTAATTTTTCATTTTAAATAAGCAAAATATTATGTTCACATTCTATTTCTAAGGGTATAACCCAACTAGCGGTTCGAGTTAAATGAACATGTATGACGCTCAAACGGGATCAAACAGACAAACCCTTAGCTGGACTACTTACCTTCAAAAAAAAAAAAAAGTTATCTTTTTATTAACTCCGGATGTTTATTAATGCAATGTGAGATCTTGAGATTTAGGAAGCTTACCATCTCATCATAGCCATTTCATTTCTACAACGATTGTAGTCAAGCAAGTCCTCAATTTGGCCGGTACCAGAGATAACAATATCCTTATCCCATAAGGCGGCTTGAGCCCAGTCCTTGATATCCTTCGTAGTGATAGCGTCAATCTTTTGCAAAGCTTCAGAAACGGATGGCCTGTGACCAGCCAACAATATCTTGTGAGCAATATCTGAAGCAATGGCCTCAGTAGAGTTAAATTGAGACAACAAGGCGACTTTGACAGCAGCCTTAGCACGAGCAACTTCAGCGTCAGTGACAGAGATTGACAACCTGTTCCATTGCTTCAAGGCAAAGTGAACGAACTCGTCGATCGATGTTATATTAGAAATTTCAGCATTGAAACCCCACAATCCGGTGTCAGCATAAGAGTTAGAGAAGTGAGTATACTTATCGACAATATGGTATTCCTGAACAATGGATGCCAACTTAGGACTAGTGAATTTGGCGACAGCACTGCTTTGATCAAAGTCGCCAAAGACAGCAGCAGCAACCTTTGCAACGTAGTATGCTGGTGAAGAGGCACCTTCACCTTCCACAGCGATGGAAACGTAAGCTTTAGGCAAAGTGTCGTCCCTCATTCTTATTTCCGAACCCAAGAACTTGGCTGGAGCGGCGGCTGGTTTGGCGCCTTGAGGAACATTGAGAGAGCTGAAGGCATCAATCAATTTCTCAAGGTCAAAGTTACCGGAAGCAGCGACCACGACGTTGGAGCTCAAGAGGTTCTTGTCCAAGTAACGCTGGGAGTCTTGAAGCTCCAAATCAGGAATAGACTCGGCTGTTCCTAAAGCAGGCAATTCCAAGGAGTAGCCTTGGAATGCAGTAGAACTTAAGTGCTGCAAGACCTTCTTGGAAGGATCAGCCTCGATCTTCTCGGCTCTGGCGATCAAAGCAGCCTTCAGCTTCTCGAAATCAGCCTTTTCCAAGATCGAGCCCGCATTGGCTACAATCTCAGAGATCAAGGACGCTGCCTCCTTGACGTTATCTGCGGTCGTCGTAGCCACAATTCCGCTGCTTTCCTTGGTGCTCTCGCTCTTTAAAAGCACATTGTTCTTGAGTCCGCTTCCCAAGATGCTTCCCGTCAAAGCAGCAATACCATTACTGTATGGTGTCTCAGATCTAGATCCAGATCCAATCCACAATCCTACCGTGGCAGTTTCTGCGTTAGGATTGCTTTCTGTCGCTAACGTAACTCCATTACTCAATGTTGTGTATTTGGTAGGGGCATTGGCACTGGAGATAAAACGACGAGCACTAATGCTCTTAAAACTGTTACGAAGTGCTGCTCCACGAATCATTGTATTCTATGTCAAAACACGGTTACTTGCTTTAGATTATTCAATTAAATCGATCAAAACCAAGTGTTACTTACTAGATATGAATTATCTATAGGTAAAATCTTTCAACACCATATAGGGTTTGTTTTCTGGCCAATGAAAAAAATCCAATTTTCACCATGCTTATATGCAGGCTCCATCTTTGCACCAGGCATCCTCAATTTCTCGCCGGCAGACCTCGCAGTTTGGCGCGCGCCGGAGTCGAAACGAGACGGACACCGCACGACCGAAACGTGCACGTGCGCAACTACCCCACGCCACGACCTCCCTCCCTCCTCATCTGTCTCACCGCCGTCTCACCTCCCAAGGCGTCTGTCTCGTCCGTCGTGTGCTTGTGATCCCAGACATGACCATCCGTCTCTGTGACGGCGTGACCGCCCGACGTGGCGGTCACGCCGTCCACAAACAACGTCCACAAACAACCCTTACGGATCCCTCACAAACTGCTCCACAAACCAGGCACTACAACAACCACAAACCCTTGTTGCCTTCTGTGTAGCCTGCTTGATAAATAAAACACGCAATACACGAACTCTCGTCACAAAAAGGGCCAGATGCAACTGGTTCTTGCCGATTTGGTAATTTGAGCATACTACAAATGGAACTTCCAAGACAGGCAAAGTGGCTGCGAAAACCAAGCCTCGTAAGAATTTCTTGGATTTGGAACTCATTTTCTTGGAAGACAACAATGACAAGAACTCTGTAATGTGAAATAAGAGAAAATCGCCTATTGTAGAGATCGAGATAGAAGTAATTGTTTATTATTAGCATATGTTTACGTGTCGAAAATATGATTTGAACAAGAAAATTTAACAATTGATGCGCTTCATATCAATCATATTAGATCAATTTAGAAATAACTTGCATGGGCAGAACACATTTAATGTAAATTAAAAAAAAAAAAGATTAATTAATCTAGTATGAAGAATAAATATAATAATAAAAAATAAATAAAACACGATTAAAGGTTTAAATGTGGAAACATATAAAGAGCAAGAAATTCCCATAAGGAAATTGGAAAAATTTGAAACTAGAGAGAAAATAATTGTATTTGCTTGGAAAGGGTAAAGTAAGGCAGATAACATAAGTAAGGCAAACAAGGCAAATAAGGCAAACAAGTCAAAAAAGGCAAATAAGGCAAAGACAATCAGACATTCATAGAGATTAATCAGAGCTAATAGAAATTGAGATTTAAGTGAGATTTAAGTGAAATTAAATTGAGATTAGATTAAGATTAGATTAAGATTAGACTAAGATTAGATTGAGTAAATTGAGGTTCAAGTGAGACAAGCAAAAACGGCTAGTACTTGATTCTATTACTTGATACTTACACTTGATATTGATACTTGGTGCTAAGATAGGAATAGCTTACAACCAATTAAGGAGCTTTGCTAACACAGAGACCAGAACAGCATTAAGCAGAAGCAGATTCGGCAATTTTGCTATTGTTAGTATTTCTGGGTTTTTAATTACATTCGTTTTATTTTCGTCTCCTATTCGCTAGAAGAAGATGTTGATGCAAATCGCACAGGTGATCTTAGCGTTGGCGCTTGTCCCATTGAGCGCAGCAGTCAAACCTGTGGTGGTCAAGGGTAATGCATTCTTTCTCAAGGACAGCAACGAGCGGTTTTACATTCGGGGGTTGGACTACCAGCCTGGAGGATCCTCCGACTTGGAAGATCCTCTCGCTGATGTTGACATATGTAAAAGGGACATAAAGTACTTTAAAGAGTTGGGCATCAACACAATTCGTGTGTACTCGGTGGACAATACTGCAGACCACGACGAATGCATGGAGCTTTTAGATGAAGCAGGAATCTATTTGATTGCAGATGTCAATATCCCACACGCATCGATTTCCAGAGATGATCCCGAGTGTTCTTACAATAGCAGATACCTCAACGAGGTTTTTGCGACTGTCAAGATGCTTGCTGAGTATGATAATGTATTGGGATTTTTCGCAGGAAACGAGGTTATCAACGACAAGAAGTCTACAACTGAATCTGCTCCTTATGTCAAGGCGGTCGTTCGTGACATGAAGAAGTTCATTAAGGAGAACAAGCTTAGAGAAATCCCAGTTGGTTACTCTGCGGCAGATATCGAGAACAACAGAATAGAGACTGCTCATTACTTCAATTGCGGAGATGATGAGATGGCCAGGGTCGATATGTTTGGCTTCAACGACTATTCCTGGTGTGGTCACTCCTCTTATAAGGTCAGTGGTTACGAGGATAAGGTCAAGGCATACTCCAACTACTCTATTCCTCTTTTCCTCTCCGAGTTCGGCTGCAATGAGGTCAATCCAAGACCCTTCACCGAAGTCGGGCTGATCTACTCTGAGAAAATGACGAAGGTATTTTCAGGAGGTTTAGTTTACGAGTATTCGGAAGAAGCCAATAAATACGGCCTCGTCAAACTCGATGGTAACAACGTGACCACTAACAAAGACTATGATAATTTGAAGAAGGAATTTGAAAGGACAAAGAATCCCTCTGGCGATGGTGACTACCAGAGTGATTTGGATTATTCTGAATGCCCCAGAATAACCAGTAACTGGAGTGCGGAGGACGATATCCCCGATACGCCAGATGCTGCTCTCGAATACATTAACGGCTCTAAGACACCCAGGGGTAATGGATTCGATGCATCTACTCAGTGGGCATGCCTGGTTGAGGGATTAGATGACGATGAATTTAGCAGCCTTTCTGGAAGCAGGCGGTCAACCTCGACAAGGAGGAGTGCAGCTCAATCTACCCTGGCCAGAAACTCGAATCCTGGCTCGACCTCAACTACTACTGGCAACTCAGACGGTATCAGGGTCAGCGCACCATTATGGACCGCGATTGTGACATTGTTCAGCTTCTTCTTTTAAGGAACTCAGTGTCAAAAAAAAAAAAAATAAAAAAACTGGATAAAAACTGAACAAAATACTGGAAGAGGAAATGTGGCATTAAAAGTAGAATCAAGTCTATTCATTCGTTATATAGTTTTATACATTTTCTGGGATTGAAAATTAAAATATATGTAGCCTTTCAACAAAAGCAAACATTAACTAGCCTATACGTGCTGCTTAATTCCATGCATCATTTCTTCCTTGTTTATCAAATGACCAATACTATCAACTTCTTCCAAAAGTTTGTCGACGTCATAACACCACTCATTAAGCAAATCGTTGAAGTTTTTATTATTGTGCTGCTTGTCGAACTTGATGATTCCCTGGGGCCTATTGATCTTAGCGAATATCATTCCACTATTGACCAACTCTGACACGTAGCGCTCCAGATCCTTCTGTGATAATTGCAATAAGTGAGCCAAGCGATCAAGCTTGATAAATTGATAATATTTACTGATGACCCTAAGATTATGTTCCACACATCTTTTCTGCAAATTTTCAAGGTTCTTTGCGTCCCGGAAAATCACACTCAGTGAGAACTCCGCAGAGTACTTTGACTCGATATCAGACCAGTGAATTAATTCGTACGTCGTGAAAACTTCCAATAAATCATAGATTTTAGGCTCTACGTTCTTCGAGAATACTGGGTTCAGTTTGATCTTGTGGATCAAATCCAGTTGATAATTATCAAATGGTGCTAGAATAACATAGTAAATAACAGAAGCCAAGTCATTTTTGTACGTCTGTTTATCCTCTTTCACAATAGGAATTTCAATCAACAATAATAAGTTCTTCACAATTGAAATATAATCGTATTCATGCACATTGATTTCGATGAGATAACGCAAGTAGATGGACTTGTACAAGTCTGCCTTTTCAAAGTTCTTCAAGGTTCTGATCAAAATCTTACGGGACAAGATTTTAGCCTGATCGTAGTCTTTTTTCTGCAAAGTCAATTTGATTTGTTCCAATATATATTCTATTTTTGTTTCAAAAGACATGAGTGAGTATGTTTCCACTTGTAATTCACAAAGTATCTCAGTAGCCTTATCTAAATCGTGATACTTGTCCAAATATATCTCAGAAAGCTTCTTTGAAACAATAGCCCTCTCAACTTCAACAAAAATTTTCTTATCAGTCACTGTCCTTATTGTTTCTATCAACTTAATCTTCAAGTCTAATTCCTTTGGCTTATTATCATCCAAATTGTCTAGTTGATCTATGACTGCTTTAATCATAGTTTGAATTGTCGACTTCAACTGGCCATGTTTCTTGGTTAACAGTGTGATCAAGTCACGCAAGTACAACCAGTCATCATTATCCACAAGAGTATCAACTATTTTAACTACTACCCGCTTTGAGGATGCCAAATCTGATGACTGCCTAGTCTGTTTCTCTAACACAAGGTATTTATTAATCGCCTCTTTATAGTCCTCAATCTTCTCTATAATCGGGAATTGCTCATCTAGCGTAGCAGAAAAATCTTTCTCAACCTTTATAGGATCCTCTCGAGACATTCTTTCAAGTTATTATTTCTTATATCGTATTGTCTAGTTTACGATAGTTCCTAGGTGGCGACCATGGAACTGTTCATTTTCACGAAGTTCAAAAGCCTGCATATAAGCCAAGCAATTGGTATCTCGTACGAAGAGTCAAAATTAACTGTTACTCGAAGTCGGTGATAAGAAGTTAGCTGAAAAGCTCTTATAGTCACTAAGTCCTCTTGAAATGGCCTCAGATGCTGCTTAACATTAAAGCTATTTTGCAGATCTTTTTAAGTTCCTTTGCACGATTTTATTGTATTAGGCTTTATGATGATATAGTCGCAACCATCAATATACTCACCAGATAATTAATATCTAATTCTATATTTAAATATATTCCTAAACTCTACAGTTTCCAATCGAGAACATCAAGATGTCCGAGGCACCGGCAGCCTTTAATTCGTCCATGATGTCACCAATTTTGTTCTTCTGAACCATCAGTGACACCGCAACCCACTCTTCTTCTTCTTCTTCGACTCTACGCTCCAAAGCAGAGATTGTAGCAGCCCTCCTACCTGGAGTGATCTTAAGCACAGTGGAAAGAATAGACCTTGGAGCATTATAGTTGCACAATACATACTTCTGAGCGGCCAATACACCTTCGAATCTCAGATGAATTTTCTCGACCAAGTCAGGGAAACGGGACCTTTTAGAAGAAATGAGATGAGCAGATGTGTGTAAAATTGTCTCTATTGGTTTCAAACCTGCAGCCTTCATTGTTTCACCACTTTCCACCAAGTCTACGATGGCATCAGCAACCCCTAACGCACAAGAGGCCTCCACGGATCCACCAACATATTTAACCCTTGTCTTGAGTTGAGAAGCATCGTCTACATTCTCCAAGGTCTTCAAATATTGCGTTGTCAAGTTGGTGAAAGAACTAACAATCTTTTTGCCGACCAACTGGTCAGGACTGCTTACGTCCCCATTCACAGGCACTTGTATCTGAAGTCTGCAAGTCCCAAACTGTAAGTCCAATAAATCTTTAACAGAATCCATCATGTCTGCCTCTTCTATCTGATCCAATCCAGTAATGCCAAGGTCACAGTTTCCCTCTCCTACGAAAATAGGAATATCTGCAGCAGGAAGAAATATAAGAGCAACCTGCATGTTTGTACAAATAGCAATATCTAACCTATGTGATCGTCTGAATTGAATGTCTGCACCTTTTAGCATGTCACAGCATTTCTCATATAATCTGCCCTCTGAAGGGTGTTAGAAATCTTCTTCAAGTAACGGGAAAATCAGTAAATATATAAAAAAAAACTTACTTTTAGGAACGGCAAATAATAGCCTATCAGGCAAATGATTTACTAAATCCATCTATTCGTCCGAGTTTCGTTTGTTCTATGATTCACCAAAATTTTTCAGTTTTGTCATTTCAGAAAATCATCAATAAAATCACGTGCCTGTTTGGCGGACTTAATTCCGTTCCATTGGGCTTGTAAAGGTTACAATTCAGGCGGCCTACGAAAAGAAATAGGCATCTCATTGAGCCTGGAATGGTATTATATATTGAATTAACTCACAATTGAGGAATATAAAAGTTGAGTGGGTGGAGGGAAATAGTAATTGTGAAAAATCTTCCATCAAGCGCACTCATTTTCTGACGATGAATAGGCGTCCGAAATCTGTTCGTCACTTTCATCCACATTTACATATCGTTCGTAGCCGGTAGCAGGGTTGTCTTTGGAAGGAAGTAAAAGTTCATCGTTGCTTTCACCCGTAGTTGACAAGGAAGTGGAAACTTGCAGTAACGCAGAATCGTAGCCGTTTCCATTTCCATACCAATACGTATTGAAACTCCAATTTAATAATATCTTGACCATGTCCCAGGGAGAGAATTCTGGCCACAACTTTTCAATAAAAACTATGCTACATGAAGAAGGCACGCACTGCCATAAAAGAAAATCGGAAAGTCTCGTATGTCCGGAGGTTCTGACCAAAAGATCCAAAGGCGGAGAGTTTTGGGTAAACAAGGCACCTTCAATGTTACTTTCATCCACATTTGTGTTATTATTTATCAATGAGTCTTGAACAACAGATCGAATCGCTGTAGTCATTTCGTCCCTGGAGGTATACAGAAAGCAAACATTCAAAACTGCTCTAGTATTGTTCAGAGTCTTTCGCTCAGTTTCTAACAAAACAGAACGAATGTCTGGGGGTAGCAATTTGATGTTTCCCAAAATTTTTATTCTGATGCCATATTGCTCACATAGTTCTCCATGCTGACTGACTTGCTTTAATTTCTCACGGGTCAAGTCCATCAACGCTTGAACCTCAAAATTCAGCCTATGAAAATTCTCAATCGAAAATGCATACACCGTAGCGTGTTCAACCCCACTCTCGTACAAGAGCTCCAAAATGCTAGCCATAGTTCCAAACCCCATATTGTGACCTTCCTTAATTTCAAGCTTATGCGCTCGGGCATACCTCCTACTTCCATCCATAATGATGCCTACATGTTTGGGAACTGGTCCTGTTTGAAAAATCTTACCAAATACCTTCTTAGATGTCGTCAAAAGCTGAGAATACCCAGGAAAAGTGCTCACCCATTCTTGCATTTCAATTACCAATTATAGCCTTGCGCTTCAAATTCTGTCGTACTTTGACCTTCTTATGTATCCCAAATAGATCCTAAAACTTCAAACGTGATACAGTAAAACTTAAGACCGTTTTTAATTGTCTTTATTCTTTGTCTAGGCAGAAGGATGGCCTATATTTTCAAGCAAGTTTTCGTACAGTGTCATTTCAGAGCTGGGACATAATTGTGTATATGCAGGAGCCGAAATTTTTCACAACTCATCAGATATAAGTCAGCAACCTAGAAGACTTTCTAGTAATTAATTTAGGACCTCTTTGACGTTTTTAGGTTTAGAAGATTCAATTTTGTACTTAAGACTGCATTAAATGGTTGGTGAAGGTCAGGATACTCCAGAAGATCAGCAGCGAGCTGAGCAACAGGAAGAGGAATACTTAGACTTTAATGAAGTGGCTGAAGAGGTGCCAGATGATGACGGAGACTATGTGGTTTCAGATGAGGAGAATGATATGGATACAGATGGCCATGGTCTTGATGAGACGATAGAGATTGATCTTTCTAATAACTCATGGTCGTATTTTGACCAGCACAAGGACTCCGTATTCACTGTGTTTAAACATCCCACATTGCCCATGGTTGTGAGTGGAGGGGGAGATAACACTGCATACTTATGGACTACGCATACCCAGCCTCCGCGGTTTGTTGGAGAGCTTCAGGGACATAAAGAATCAGTCATCACTGGTGGTTTTACTGGCGATGGACGATTTTGTGTGACTGGTGATATGAATGGATTGATTCAGGTATTTAAATCTCTTAAAGGGGGTCAAAAGTGGCTGAAATTTGCCGATCTAGAGGAGGTAGAAGAAGTGCTTTGGACGGTAGTACACCCAAGGCTTCCATATTTCGCCTTTGGTGGCGTAGACGGCTCAGTTTGGTGTTTTCAAATCGACGAAGACTCGAAATCTCTTGTGCAAATCATGTCAGGTTTTTCGCATTCATTGGAATGTAATGGCGGTGCATTCATTAATACTGACGATGATGAGAGGCTCTTATTGGTTACCATCTCAGAAGACGGAACTGTGGTATGTTGGAACTGTTTTACGGGAGAGACTATATACAAACTTCTGCCTCATGATGAATTCAAAGGAGTTGAGAGCCCATGGGTATCCATAAAGCCGTACAAAAATTTAGTTGCGATAGGTGGTCGTGATGGTCAACTTGCGATTATCAACAACGACACAGGTAGGGTTATACATTCTGTGAGAACCTTAGAAAATACAGATGACGAGGCAGAGCTCTCAGTTGAAGCTATAGACTGGTGTACAGCTCCTCTGCTTAATATATTGGCTGTTGGGCTCGTTTCTGGTGATGTCCTTTTATTTGAGACGCAACAGTGGAGACTTCGTAAGTCAATCAAAGTTGATGATGCTCTTACAAAGCTTCAATTTATTGAAGGATCTCCTTTACTTCTCGGATCTAGCATGAACGGTAGAATCTATGAGTGGGATACAAGGACTGGAGATGAGGTTTTTGTGGGATTAGGTCACAATATGGGCATATTGGACTTCACGGTTTTAGAGGGCGGAAAGAAGATTGTTACTGCAGGTGACGAAGGTGTATCTCTCATATTTTCTCCCCCTAATTAGTACACTGTTCATATTTTGTTGAGAACTTTACCGGTTCATTGTATATTATATAGCTGTCAATGTAATATTAGATTCTATGGCGTGACCGCGGTACTCAGCGGAAATTTGAGTACGCGTTTTTATTTTTATTTTGTTGATCTCTGTAATATACTGTGATACTATCTACTGTAAAATGACAGTGGATAATTCATACAAAGATGAGAGATCAGATGACTCTATAGAATATCTAGAGAGTAAGAATGTTAATGATGGAAGAGGAAGTGGCGAAGAATCGCAAGAATCAAGAAGTAAATCATTCAAGCCTTCGTCTTCAGATATGGTCTTCTACTATGAAAAGTTATTGCCATTTCGGTATGTTTTTCAATGGTTAAGCCATTCGCCGAAAGTGACGAAGGACTTTAGCATGAGAGAGTTTGCATATGAGTATAGGTCTGGAGCATATCAAAGGTACAATTCGTACTCTTCTTTAGAAGAATTTAAATCTGCTGTCATTAGTGCAAACCCTACACGTTTCGAAATCGGCGCTATTTACTCAGTGAACCCAAAAGAGCGTAAAAACGTGCCAAAGCTGGTTATGAAACCATTGAGAAAGGAGTTAGTATTTGATATAGATTTAACAGATTACGATGACATCCGGACGTGTTGTTCTGACAAGGACATTTGCAAGAAATGCTGGAAATTCATTCAGGTAGCTTCGAAGATTATTGATCGTGCATTGAGAGAAGACTTTGGATTTAAGCATATAGTATGGGTCTTTTCAGGGAGGAGAGGTGCCCATTGCTGGGTAAGCGATGCGAGAGCTCTTCAATTAGACGAGATTTCTAGGAAATCTATAGTCGACTACTTGGATGTTTTGGGTTCCAAACTGGCTACGAATGGCTCTAAAAAAATTTTAAATTTGAAGAAGCCTTTTCACCCACATATTGAGCGTTCTTTCGATATTTTAAAGAAGGAGTTTATAGACATCATCTTACAGGATCAGGATCCTTGGCTCACGGAATCAAGCACATCTTCAGAATCAAGAGCATGGCAGAGCGTGAAAGAATTGATTTCTTTTATTCCTGATCAAACTTTACAAACTAAATTGATGGATAAATGGTCTCTGCAACAATCCTTATCCTCTTCGAAAGCAAAATGGGAAGATATTCAAGAATTGGCAAGCAAGACATTGAAGAATCAAGCGCAAATGAACCAGTTGAATGAAGCAAAAAAAGAAATCATCATCAGCTATCTTTACCCAAGATTAGATGTTGAAGTATCCCGTCAGTTGATCCATTTATTAAAGTCCCCATTTTGTATCCATCCCAGCACTGGTAATGTTTGTGTTCCCTTTGATATATACTCTAATATTTCAGGCAATGAACTTGATGATGGGTATGGTTTCAATCCAATTACATCACCAAAGTTGCATGTGTTGCAGAACGAAATGGAAGACTGGGAACGGAAAGCGTCACTGCCAAATGATGAATTACGTTCATCAGAGAATAAAAATGACTTGAAAAGAGGTGGTCGCATCCCTGACTACGAGAGAACCTCATTGAAACCATACGTGGAATACTTTGCAAAATTTGTCAATGAACTTATCAAGGATGAATTGAAAGGTACGAGCGCAAAGAGAGAAAATGACGATAAGTTAGATTTTTAATTTCTGAAAAACTATTCTCTAGTCGGTGTCTTTTTCAAGATCAAGTACCGCTGTGTAATCAATAAACATGCATTCATGACTTATTTTACAATATGACTTTTGATGAGCATTCAATTTCTCTTTTCCCAATTAATATCTCTACTGATTTCTGAAAAGAAATTCTAAGAGATATTGCATTTGTCGTCCGTGAAGCCCAGACCGACGCATGATAATCTCAGGTAAGCGTCGCTTGAATCTACTACTCCTTGTATGCTAATGATTTCTTCTTCCGACGTCCCCTTATTTTTGGCATGATGCCATTCCAAGCACTCAAGCTTTTTATTGTATTTTATAATGCCAGATGATAAAACAACATCTCCCAGTTTTAAGGAAGGAAAGTGCACCTTTGGGACAAAGATTATAGTTGGCGATAGTTCTGAACATTGACTAGGAAACTTGAGCTTCAAGCAAAATTTAATTGATTTTAAGTCAAACTCACTTGAAATTACATCACCATGAGTTGCGACTACGTAGGGTCTTATAACGGCAGAAAAAGCTCTTGTACCACCTGGCGAGGCATAACATTTTTTCCGATATTGTTTTTTGACTTCACAAGCTACCATATCATCATATGTCGAGGAATTTGATCTTCCAGCGCTAAATTGCTGCCATTCCAGACTATCTTGATCCATCGAACCGGTGACTGAATTATTTGTCCCATCAAAATCTTGCGATAGCACATTATTTTCACTTACGTTAGACTTGATGCTAGTGACCATATAGGACTTTTGGTTTTTGATAATCTTGGAGTCTATGCCCGGTGTTAATGGAGAAGGAACTTTCTGTGGGTTGTTTTTGAGTTTAGATGCATTTTCACGATAGCGAAAAACTTCAAACAAGCTTTTATCATCAGCAACATCATTCACAAAATTGTCAACTTTATCATCAGATGACCACAATGAAAAATCTTCATCATTCCAACAATCGCCTAATTCATGATTATTGATGCTGGTGTAACACCAATAAGTATGAGAAAGCCCCAGCTTCTCCAAACCGTTTGCAAGGGCATCCTGAGCATATGTTTGCGATATGAACTTACCATCCTTATATGCCTGCTTATCATCCATATCATATGGCATACCTGTTTCAGACATTAAAATAGGAATTCTTCCTAAACGTGAATAACATTCCTCCTTCATTTGCAAGAATTGCTGCTTGAAAGAGTTCTTGATTGCTCTGCTACCAATGACTAAGGCGAGGAATGGCCTATAGTACTGATCGCGCATGATTCCAAAAGTGTCCACATTGTACTTAGTGTTCCAAGTTTTGAACATGAGAGACATTCCATCGTAATAGTGAGGACAGTAAACTGTTTTTTTGTCTATTATACCTCTACTGTCATTTATCAACTCGGGAGGCACCTTAAGCACGGGTGGCTGCATTAACACAAAAGAGGTTGGCGAAATATCTCTGATTATATGCTTGAACCTCAGGAAATGTTCAACGAAGTTATTGTTAACGAAGTATTCAAAGTCAAATTGCTTTATAGATTTGTCCCTTATTATATGGATCGGCTGGATCTCCTTGAAGTAGTATGGCGTATTTAGTTTGCAAGCGAAGTCGGATGTATTCAATCTTTGCGCTGCAGTCATCTGCTCTAATTCAGACGCGGTGATAGACTTCCTATATGACCAAATTCCATGTAAGCTATATATGCATTCGCCAATGATCCACTCAGAACCTCTTGACCATCCATACTTTCGATCTATTTCTTTTGCCTCTTCAGGCAGAAGCCAGGCACGCTTTCCTTTTGGATCAATCAATTTAGTTTCGTATTTTTGAGGACCCATTACTGATATTCTGTAGCTATCGACTTCACATGCAAATCCCATTCCAAGCTTCATGCACTGGAATGAAGTCGGCGTAGTGCCAACTCGTAGGTGTTGCAGGTCAGGCACCACGTCCAATCGTTCGTGACTAATGAAACCAGGGTTAGGCTCATTCAACAGCTCAAATCCAAGAAGTGAGCCACTTGCAATCATTTCACTTACGCCTTCAGTAATTCTCTCCCAAAAAAAGCGAATACAGTTTAGATAAGACCCTTGTAAATAGTCTTGAATATTTTCTCCATTGATTACGCATTTGGGAAAGAACTCTCGTCCACCAAAAAATGCAGTGAACATCGTTTTTGCGGCTAGTCTATTATAGTTTGACGTCCACAACATCTTGTCATACCGTGAATCCTTGCCTTTCTTCTTAAATCGTGCTTCGTTATGAAAAATAGCTGCCTCACCAAGATAGAATCTGCGAGGCTGGAAACCCATCGCGTAGAGAGTCCATAAAGGAGCTCCACTTCCACCGCAGAAACGAGACCATACATCTTGATGGATCTCTAAAAAGACATAAAGCCCTCCAATTCTGTGAATGACTTTGAGCATCTCTATGGTGTAATCTATGAACTTCTCATCATACTTGCCCGGTCCTTCGTGTTCGATTGCTTCCCAAGTAACCAAATAGCGGATCGTATTAAAACCCCAAGATTTGATTCTTTGAAAATGCGTTTCAGCCTCTTCGATAGGAAAGGGCCTTCCTACAAACGAAACTTGGTCCCCTTCCCAAAAAAAACTGTTCTCATCACTAGCATCACCATCGATGCTCCGCATATTGGGAACACGCGGAAGCTTCATAGCTCCATCGACATTGATACCTTTCAAAGTAATCCGACGACCATAATGGTCTACGAAATTGCCATCATTATCTCCCTCGAGAAGAGTACAATCGAGTATACTCTCTCTGATCTTGTCTTGATTAGTGGTGCCGCTTTCCCTTCCCGTCGGTGCTCCTTCTGCAATTAGCCTCTTACTGCCACTCTCCTTCATCATATTATGTGCAACTTCCATTTCCAGATCACCCCTTTATATTTCCTTTACTTCGTATTCGTTTCAAAACTCTAAGGAGCCTAAAGATAAAGTATCAAATTCTCTATTCCCTCAATATGGATCCTTCATGACGTACAACCAAAATAGGAAATCAGTGCAACACAGATTTTTTCAGTCTATTGAATAATACTTCCATACTAATATACACGTTATATATACACATTACCTATTCCCAAGAAGTCGCTTTTTATTCGCCAAGTGACTACTCAACCTCCAGTTATCCTGATCTTTTGAAAATTTATCAAAAAGAGGAACAATTTTTTCATTCCTCTTTTTGGAGGAGAGTCCATCTGCATTTGTGGTCTTGAAATAGGTTGGGGCCAATTCTAGAAGCCATTTGGGATCAATAACAGAAACGCAATTCATATACTCTTTAGTAGTTAGCAAGAGATTGTGGTATATCACATATTCAGGCGTTTTTCCGTATAACGCAGATGACGGATGGATAACTACGGGAATTTGCTCCGATAGCGTTTTATAGCCTTCTGTTGGGTCCCTCTTGGCAGAAGATTTGAAAAATCCAGCGCAAAATGCTTTCCTGACATTATCAAGAGCCGAACCACACGAGATAATAGAGTACCTATGCTTGCGCATGATGCTTTGCAACTGATTTCTCACATCTCGTGCCTTTCTCATGCTTCTATCCTGAATAAAGTTGTCCTGGCACCATCTCCTATCGTAACCATTTATAGCCCAAGACTTGTAGACATTAAGTAGTGTTAGGTGATCTCCAGTCGAATTATTAAACCTGTATCTCTTTTGATCAGCTTGTTTTTGTTTGTCCTTAGGCCTGTAAAAGACTGTCTGCACAGAAAGCATCGCAACCACTGTTAGAACCTCTTCTGAACAGCCCAACTCCACCGAAAAAAGTAAAGTCTTAGCGAGAGCAGGTTCCATAGGAAAATTGGTCAACCTATGTCCCAAAGGAGTTAAAAAACCATCATCATCAAGTGCAGATAACGTATAAAGATCTCGAAGAGCACTGAGCATAGATGATGTAGACGGCGGATCCATAAAATCAAAATGAACTAGGTCGTTTATTCCCATAGCCTTCAACATCAAGATTGTATGGGCTAGGTTTTGTCTCTGAATTTCAGGAATTGAGTTAGGAAGCATTTCATTCTTGAAGGCATCCTCTGTGTATAATCGGTAGCATTTCCCAGGACCTGTCCTTCCGGCCCTACCGCTACGTTGGTTAGCCTGAGCTTGAGAAATTGGGGTCACTTTGAGCGAGTCCATTCCTAGTTTTGAATCGTAGACATTGATTTTCACAAAACCTGGATCGACTACATAGTATACTCCATCAATCGTGATAGAGGTTTCCGCAATATTAGTGGCTAGAATAACTTTTCTAGAACCAGGTGGAGTAGGCTCAAAAATTCTACTCTGAATCTCAGAAGGTAGTGATGAATAAACAGGAAGTATGATTAAATCTGCCGCTGACTTAAGGGACTTAACCCTATCATACAAAACTTCGCAGCTGAAATCAATCTCCTCTTGTCCTGTAAGAAAAACAAGAATATCGCCCGGGGGTTCAGATACATGAATTTGCATTACGGAGTCTAAAGCAGAAGCGAGGTAATCTACTTCAGGCTCCCTTGCATACAAAATTTCAACGGGAAATGTTCTTCCTGGAATGGTAATGATCGGACAGTCAAGAAAAAACTTCGAGAATTTTGTAGAATCTAAGGTTGCCGAAGTGACAACGATCTTCAATTCCGGATTTTCTTTGGCGGCCTTCTTAAGAAGTCCAAAAAGCACATCTGTAGCGACAGTCCTTTCATGCGCTTCATCAAGCATGATCACTGAATATTGCCTCATCAAAGGATCAACTAACGCCTCCCGTTGTAGCATACCATCAGTCATGTACTTTATGTTAGTCTTGGGGCCTGACACATCCTCAAATCGAATGGTGTAACCAACCTCTGCTCCCAAGCGGCACCCAACCTCCTCCGAGACTCTTTCAGCAACTGACACAGCTGCAACTCTTCTTGGCTGCGTACAAGCGATCACCTTGTGTTGGCCATTCGAAAAATTATAACCTTCTTCCGATAAATACTGAACAATTTGCGTGGTTTTACCTGATCCTGTTTCACCGACAATGACGACAAACTGGTTATTTCGTATTTTATCTAATATCTCACCCCTTAAAGAGAAAACTGGTAAAGATTCTCGTTGTTCTTTTATGGTTAAAGTTGTTCGTTTTCCAAATGATACAGTTCGATTAGTCTGCGATCTCTTCCATTTTGATATGAAACTATTAGTGTTTTCATCTACGTCTTTTTGAAAGGCCAGCTTGTCGGATCCCAACGGGTCTTCTAAATCTCTCCTTTTGGCTATTTCTCTTTTAAGCTTCTTCTCTAACTCTTTCTGTTCCTTTATATGCTCTTCTTTCATTGTAATTGCAAGTTTTGAACCATTTAATGCTGATCGATTAAGCGATCCCTCTGGATTACGAACAACTTTTACGGGCGCTAATTCTACAGATTTCTCCGCTTGTCCCCTCAAAAATTTTGGAGCATCATTATTCACTTCAATTGAAATTTCTACCTCTGTCTCATCACTTTTGTTGCTCTGCTGAAATGCACTGTCGGGGTCATCTGGTCCTACTAATTCATGGTATTTTTCGTTCGATAATGCTCCTGATGACACAAGTTGTTGTAATTCCCATCTCTCAGGAGAAGTGAGTCTTCTTTTAGTACCCCTATTATTCTTCGATTGCTGGGACCTTGAAGATCTTTCATCGCTTTCATTTTCAGTCGAAATATTCTGCTCAAGTCCAGTATCCTGATCGATTCCTCGCAAGCTTAAGGTTATCCTATTTTTCTGTCTTGAATTTATAAACCTACTATCACTCTTAATATCAAGTACCTTCACAAAAACCTGTTGATTCAAATGAAGAAAATCAGATACATTTCGTACTTTGGTTTTCCAATCAAATGCAATATGCGAAATATGACAAAGTCCTGAATCATACGAACGAGGGTCGTTTAATCTTATGAAAGCACCATACTTTGTGATATTGCTTACAAATCCTCTATAAATACCTCCGACTTTTATTTCCTTTTTGCTGTTTGAGTCCTCATGCTTCGTAGATTCAGAGAAAACCATCTGTTGTTGAGTAGGCAGAAACAGGGAAGAATTAGGGCTCGTTTGATGCGTTGTATTTTCAGAATTAGGGAGCGAGAGAACACCGTTCGTATGTCCTTTGGCTTTTGCAGACCCATTTTTCATGACCAAATTATCTTTCGAGCTGCTCTGGTTTTGATATTCTTCCATCAAATTGAAAGCCTCCCTCAAAAACGCCTGTGAAAATTCATCACCGCCGTTTTTGGAAATGCAATCTCTAAAGAGTTCGTATCTCTCTGTCTCATCTAAAATACCTGAAGTTGATTTCTTATAAAGGTTCAATATAAACTTAGATATTGTAGAAGCTTCGTCCACAACTCCTAGGTTTTTGGATACGAGTTTTGAAAACTCTTTGATTATTCCGTCTTCATTCAAGCTTCCATTATTACTCATCGATACACCTGACCTAAAGCTGTTTTCAAAAACCATGAACTACATAGCGATGATTATGATAGTGAAGATATTACACAAAATGAGTTCGCTGCCAGGTCAAACTCCAAGACTTCTTACAACTGATTGAGCTTAGTAGAAATCGATCTAACGAGAGATCTATGACTTGCGAAATAAGAATAATGTCACCATAAGAGCAGTCTTTAGATCTTTATGAGGAGAAAAAGAAAAGAATTAAAGAAAATAATAAAATTTGTGTGGCTATTTTATTTGTATTAGATCTCGCTTACGGCTATAAGGCTATACAATAACTTTGATACCATCTTTAGTTACTGCTTTTATATAGCAGCCCTTGAAATCTATGGGCATTCTTGTTGTCAATTCCTTCAAGCAGAGATTAATCAATTCTAAACCTTCTTCAAGGTTCATGTCCTTTCTATAATGCTTATCCAACAAAGATGTACAATAATATGCTGCATACCCATGTGCTGCATAAGGGAGCTCGACTTGGGTTCCTAAGTAATCTATCCAATTCAATGTAGGCTGTTCATTACTAGTATCGTAACCTCCAATCAATACGTTGACCTGATAAGGCTTACGGGATCTAATGGAAGTAGCTAATTGGTTTCTCACAAAGGAAGCAGTTGCCTTCGGACTAAGCTCATCATCATTCTCTCTCATTGTGTATAACTGAATATTTGCCTGAACATACTCAGCGAATTGCACAGTATCTCCAGATTCACCCGTGAAAGCTATCAAATTATGCGAATTAAGTCTTCTTGTTTTGTCGTCTGTATCTTTTAAGATTGAAATCCCTCTAGTCGCTGCTTTAGATGTAGCAATGACCGTCGAGTCTTTCACTCTAATACCCAATATAATATCCATATCTGATCTATTCGCGTATTAAGTTTGAACACGTTGATAAAATGCCAATACGTAAATCACCAGCTACTTCTTCAATGCCTTCCGCAACGATTTTAAAGTAATACTTTCTCCTACTTTCAACAGTGATGCTTCGTAGCTGTTTGCCATCCTGGTAAAATAAGTCGTGCAATGATCAATATCGCATGGAGCGTACAATTCACTTACTATGATAACCTATTTAGATATACTGGCAATTTTCTTATCAATAAGAGAAGAAATGAGTTTTGTCAATGGACTATTTTCATCATTGAGCTGACTGGTTAAACTGAGTTCAATCTGCTGCTCTACCAATTTCCCCGTGAATTCGACTTCGATGTTCACAGTCTCACCGAGTTCCTTTGATGGAAGAATGACTTTTTCTTGCGTGTAGCTTACCATCATGATACTGAACAGTGCTTTCTTGTAATCGACATCAGTAACCGTCAAAGAAGTGCCATCCACCGTAATAAACCCTTTTTCCACAATGTAGGAAATGTATTTGGGGTCCCGAAGCTGAAAGCTAAACCAGATCGCATTTCCGTCCGGTCTCTTCTCCGTAATCAGAGCAATTGTGTCTACATGGCCCTGTACAATGTGCCCACCTAAGCGAATATCGCTCGTCACTGCTCTTTCGAGGTTCACCTTTGATCCTACCTTCAACTCGCCCAAGTTGCTTCTGCGAAGCGTTTCCGGAGAAATTCCGACCTTAAAGTACTTGAGATCTGGCTCAAGCTCGGTCACCGTGAGGCAAACCCCGTTGGTGCTGATAGAGTCACCTAAACTCACATCTCCTAGAATCTCACTACAGTCCCCAATCGTAGCAGATACCCCACCTCCTGAACCAGGTGAATCATCCTGATCATTTCGATCTATGACAGTGCCAATTTTCTCTATTATGCCTGTAAACATTCCGTCGAAATTTACCTAAGCTACAACCTCTATACTTACATCAGCCCTTCTCTGCGTCATCAAGAGATTATTGCACGTGCCAATGCACGTGAGATAATTTTGATCTGTTTTTACCGTCTATTATTTAGTGTGGCTTATCTGAACAGCCAAAGACAATCCGGATGGTTCCGCATAATTCCGAGCAATCCCGGTTATAGTAGGTTCCCCAGAGCATGAAAAATCCGGAGGTTGAGTACTCCGGGACCGAGGCGACAATTCCACTCCCCCGGGAAAGATTTCCTGCACCTTAGGAGAAATCTTTCAGATATTACGGGTGTATGGATGTTATCTCATATGGTGGAAGAAATTCTACCACAAGCAATTTCTCATGAACCCCATATTTCATTAATACTATAAATAGTGATCCTTCTACCCTTAGTTCTAATTGATTTATAAATTTTTTGAAGTATTCATTTCTTAAGATTTACAGTAAAGAATATAAAAGTATAACAAATTAAAAATGGTTAAAGTTACAGTTTTGGGAGCCGCAGGTGGTATTGGACAACCATTGTCCTTATTATTGAAATTAAACGAGAAGGTGGATGAATTGTCCCTCTTTGATGTTGTAAATGTTCCAGGTGTTGGAGCAGATTTGTCGCACATAAGCACCAACGCTACTACTGCAAGCTTTCTTCCATCAAGCAAGGAAGACAAGAGCGCATTAGCATCTTCATTGAAGGGATCTGACATTGTTATAATTCCAGCTGGTGTTCCAAGAAAGCCTGGTATGACAAGAGACGATTTGTTCAACATCAATGCATCAATTGTGAGAGACTTGGCTCAGGGTATCGCTGAGAATGCGCCAAACGCTTTTGTTTTGATTATTTCAAATCCCGTCAATTCCACTGTCCCAATCGTGGCCGAAACATTGAAGAAGAACGGAGTATTCAATCCAAGAAAGTTATTGGGTGTCACCACATTGGATATCGTCAGAGCTAACACTTTTATCTCTCAATTATTCCCTAACGAGAGCAAGCCAAGCGACTTCAATATAAATGTGGTTGGTGGTCACTCTGGAGAGACAATTGTACCTTTGTACTCCATTGGTAGCTCCAAGTCTTACTACGACAAGTTGTCGGAGGAGCAAAAGAAGGCTTTGATCCACAGGGTTCAATTCGGTGGTGACGAGGTTGTGCAAGCTAAGAATGGCGCAGGTTCTGCTACTTTGTCCATGGCATACGCTGGTTACAAGTTGGCTGAATCAATCTTGAAGGCTGCGACCTCTTCTGCTGAAGTAGTCGAGTGCACCTTTTTGAACTTGGATTCCTCCATCACTGGTGCCGCCGAGGCCAAGAAGCTCGTAAAGGACTTGGACTTCTTTTCCTTGCCTGTTAAATTGGGTCCAAATGGAATCGAAGAGGTTAAGTATGACATATTGAACCAAGCAAACCCAGACGAACAGAAATTGTTGGAAACTGCTATAAGCCAATTAGCTACCAATATCAGTAAGGGTGTTGCTTTTATCAAGAACTAAGTAAATAAGTATATACCCGGTCTCTTCCCAGTTTTATAGCATGAAATAAGCATTATATGGGTTCCAGCTGGCTGTAATCGTCGCACGTGACTCAACACGTTTGAGCGAATTCCTTTGCTCACATCGATGTCAGGTCCGTGGAACGCTTTATGTTCTCGCAGGCTGAACGTGTCAGTCTCGGCTGCGATAAGATGGGCTCGACTTAAAAGAGGGGAACAGATCTCCATTTAACCTTTCAGCAGACGCTATTATGAGATGCTTCTGAGTATTATCAACAGCCTCCCAAGCAATGTGAAACTATATTCAATTTTAAGTAAGGTGCATATATAACTACATTTACCCCGTATACGATTGAGCTTTTAAGAAGCTATAGCATAGCAGATGTGCTAGGATACTTTAGTCTTAAATAGATCCTGGGATAGAATCTCAACTCCTTTTCCATAAGTTTCTCAGAGAAAGGGGTCGTGTAGTGCAAATGCGAAAATAGCACAAAAGTTCTCAAAATTTATGAGCGAAATCATCCAGTTTATCCTACGAAATACATTCACTATCTCTCTGACGTAGCAGGCGTCTATATTTTTATTGTGCTCGATATCGAAACAGGAATCTATATCAGTCTTTATAAAAAGTACTATTTAATTGATAGGTCTGAAATAGAAAATTAAAGTAATTGAGAAAACTGTAACAGTTGTTTACGGTAAAAACAAGAGAGCAGCTTACAGTTAAGATAGTCGCAAATAATCCATCGCCAAAAATATAGGAAAAATTAGAAAGCGTTGGAACGGAAGCACTTGCAAGCCTGAGTGAAATCATACAACTGGTAGAATAATCAAAAGTCTGAGAATCATGGAGCAGATTCTTGATTTTAGTAAGGACATGGATGTCAATTTGTTCGACCAGGTCGTGACTACTTTTTACAATGGCTCTGGTGAAGAGCAGAAACAGGCACAGATAGTCTTGAATGAGTTTCAGGAGAATCCTGAGTCATGGAAAAGGTCTGATTTGATATTGTCAAACTCTTCTAATCCTCAGTCTAAGTACATCGCATTATCGTGTTTGAATAAATTGATTCAATACAGATGGAAAACAGTTCCCGAGAATGAAAGAGTTGGAATCAGAAACTTCATTGTAGATATGATTGTGTTTTTGTGTGATAATGAGACTGTATTCGAGAAAGAGAAGGCTTTGATCAATAAAATAGACTTAACTTTGGTTCAAATTTTAAAGCAAGAGTGGCCACACAACTGGCCTCATTTCATTCCTGAACTTGTTATTAGTTCCAGGTCAAGTTTCAACGTCTGCGAGAATAATATGATAGTCTTGAAGTTGTTGAGCGAGGAAGTATTCGATTACAGCCAAGACCAACTTACCCAGGCTAAAGCAAGATCATTGCGCTTAAGTATGAAAAATGAATTTGAAGAAATCTTCAAGTTGTGCTATGAAATTGTCGATAAGACGTCAAAACCCTCTTTAGTAATCGCTACATTGAACACTTTATTGAAGTATATCCCGTGGATTCCCGCCAACTACATTTTCGATACAAACCTTTTGCAGATTTTGACCATGAAGTTCTTGGGCCCGGTAGATACAAGGCCAATAACCTTGAGGTGTCTTACTGAGGTTTCTAATTTAATTTCTCCCGAGAACGAGGAAAAATTTTTGATTTATTTCAAGGATACTATGGAGCAAATTCATACAATCATTCCCGTCACCACGAACTTGAAAGAGTCTTATAAGATAGCTAGCTCTAGCGATCAGTCTTTCCTACAAGACTTGGCGATGTTTCTCTGTACGTTCTTAAGTACACACTTACAATCTTTAGAGCAAAATACAGGCTTGAGGGACCTTTTATTGAGCTCTTTGCAATATTTAGTTGAACTTTCGAGGATTGAGGAACGTGAACTTTTCAAGACCTGTTTAGATTTCTGGAGTGTTTTTGTTTATGGGCTTTTCGAAGAGATTCAGCACTTGCCTCAAAATGAGCTATCGCCTCTAATGCAATTGAACTACTCTTCCTTCAGGGGTGCGTCAGCTGGTGCGCCGGACCCCGCTATTTTGGCCAAGTTCCCGCTAAGGGCCCACATTTATTCCAGTATACTATCCAAGTTACGGTTGGTGATGATAGAGAATATGGTAAGACCAGAGGAGGTTTTGATTGTTGAAAATGATGAAGGTGAGATTGTTAGAGAATTTGTAAAGGAGAGTGATACGATTCAATTATACAAGTCAATGAGGGAGGTGTTAGTATATTTGACCCATCTTGATGTTATAGATACTGAGCAGATAATGAGCGAGAAATTGGCAAGGCAAATTGATGAATCCGAGTGGTCATGGCATAATATTAATACATTGTGCTGGGCAATCGGATCTATATCAGGAACCATGAATGAAGACATGGAGAAGAGATTCTTAGTTTCTGTGATCAAAGATTTATTATCTCTCACTGAAATGAAAAGAGGTAAGGATAATAAGGCTGTTGTGGCATCCAACATCATGTATATTGTTGGCCAATACCCAAGGTTTTTGAAAGCACACTGGAAGTTTTTGAAAACAGTTGTAAATAAATTGTTTGAATTTATGCATGAAACACACGAAGGTGTTCAAGACATGGCTTGTGATACATTTATCAAAATAACTACTAAATGTAAAAAGCATTTTGTAGTTATTCAGCAACAGGAACGAGAGCCATTTATTAATGAGATCATCAGAAACATCCAGCTGATCACCGAGGACTTACAGCCGCAGCAAGTCCACACATTTTATGAGGCATGTGGTATAATAGTTAGTGCGCAAACTAACAAGGAGGCTAGGGAGAAATTGTTGAGTGAGTTGATGGCCTTGCCAAACATGGCTTGGAGTACGATAGTTCAAAGAGCAGGAGAGGATCCTGAACTATTGACGAATACCGAAACCGTAAAAATTATTGCGAACATTATTAAGACCAATGTATCTGTTTGTAAGGCATTGGGGCCAGGTTTTTATTCACAATTGGGATTGATGTATGTTGATATGCTTTCGTTATACAAAGCAGTAAGTTCTATGATCTCTGATCTGGTGGCCAAGGAGGGCGTCATCGCTACTAAAACACCTAAAGTAAGAGGTCTCAGAACGATCAAGAAGGAAATATTGAAAATGATCGAAACATACATAAACCAGGCAGACAATTCAGAGGAAATTGTTAGAGACCTCGCTCAACCACTATTTGCTGCGGTCTTGGATGATTACGAAACTAATGTCCCTGATGCAAGGGAAGCTGAAGTTTTGAATTGTATGACAGCATTAGTATACAAAGTAGGGAACTTGATACCTGACGGTGTCGTTTTGATATTACAAAAAGTGTTTGAGTGTACACTAGACATGATTAAGAATGACTTCGTAGAATATCCAGAGCATAGAGTGGAGTTTTACAAACTTCTTAAGGAAATTAATAACAAATCCTTTGAAGCGCTTTTGCAACTTTCTGGAGACGCATTCCAGTCATTGATCAATGCTGCCTTGTGGGCATTCAAACATAATAATAGAGAGGTAGAAGAAAACGGTTTGCTTTTGACCTTGCATTTGATTGAGAATGTCGAGAAGTTGGGTGACACCCCCTTTACTAAAGCATTCTACGAGAATTTCTATTTTCAAATCTTATCCGATACTTTTTACGTGATCACTCAACCGGATCACAAATCAGGTTTTAGGTACCAAGCTCAACTTCTCGCCCATTTGATACACTTGGTCGCAGACGATGTCATCAAAATTCCTTTGTATACCCCAGAACAAGCACCTCAAGGCACTTCTAATTTGGACTTTTTGAAGCAGTACCTCGGTCAACTATTAATATCGGCTTTCAGTAACTTGCAGAAGGAGCAATTGATCAATTTCCTTAACGTATTGACTTCAGTATACAAAGATTTGAATAAGTTCAACGGCATTTTGAGAGACTTCTTGGTCCAAATCAAAGAATTTGGCGGAGATCCTACTGACTATCTTTTTGCCGAGGACAAGGAATTAAAGAAGATAGAAGAAGAGAAGCTTAGAAGAGAAAGAGATATGCAAATTGGTGGTTTGATTAAGCCCTCTGAAATGGATGACTAGCGTTCTCGATGATCCTTGTGACTATCCTAAAATTGCCATACAGAATAATAATAATAAAAATAAAAAAAAAATAACCGATACAAAAAAACCTAATAAAAAAACAAAGGAATAATGGAATTAAAAAATATATGCGAGAATCAACGATATGTGTATTTCATCCCAATATTTTTGAATTCCAGTTTCAAACAGGATCATTTTAATAGCTTATATAGCCCATTTTCTGCAATTTTTAATCGTCAAGTGGTTCGTAGACTAATAGTCTACCAGTAAATAAATATCGAGTATAGCACGACTTTTCCTTACAAAAAAATTTTCTATGAAACACAAATAGTGTTAATAGTACAGCAGTAGAGTTTCAGATTCAAAGAGCACAATGTCATCAGAAGCTAGCAATAAGAAAGAAGAGAACACTAGCATTCCAAAACCTCCAACATCTAATGTGTTTTCCATGTTTGGAGGCAAAAAAGAGAACAAGAAGGAGGATACAGAGGACAAATCAACAGACGACGGCAAAGTGACCAAGGATAAGAAAGATGATGAGGAAAAGAAAACAGATAAAGACGAAGCGGCAGATGAAGAAGAAACGGACGTGCACTTTGAGCCATTAGTTCAGTTAGAAAAAGTTGACGTGAAGACTAATGAAGAAGACGAAGATGTGTTGTTCAAAGTCCGTGCGAAGTTGTTCAGATTCCACAGCGATACCAATGAATGGAAAGAAAGAGGAACCGGTGACGTCAAGTTCTTGAAGCATAAAGTGACTGGAAAGACAAGAATCTTGATGAGGAGAGATAAGACGTTGAAGATCTGCGCTAACCACTTGATTTCCCCTGAGTATGAATTAAAACCAAATATTGGTTCTGACAGATCCTGGGTCTATACCGTCACAGCTGATGTCTCTGAAGGGGAGCCCGAGGCTCAGACCTTGGCCATCAGGTTTGGTAACAAGGAGAATGCTGACAAGTTCAAAGAATACTTTGATAAAGCTAAAGAAGAAGCTAAGAAATGAATTTTCTCTCTTGGCCAGGATTACATACCTTCATAATTATTAATAAACTTAAAAAATAGTAGACATGAGATTGTCTCTTTGTAGTCTCTTGATGGCATAAATAAACCAAGTCTTCCAGGCTTGGTTTCTCCCTCTAAATTGCCTGCACGTGGGAACATCAATATCAACACCTCGTACCATCAATACTTAATATATAGATAATTAGATGACAGTAATATAAAGCTTCTTGTTGTTCAGAAGTAAAGTATGAAGTTTGGTAAATATCTTGCATCAAGGCAGCTAGAGCTTCCGGAATATGCTGGACATTTTATCGACTATAAAGCGTTAAAGAAATTAATCAAGCAGTTAGCGATACCAGCTGATGGGAACGAAGGCGGGGGCAATAGCGGAAAGAGTAGCTTTGAAATACATGAAATACTCAAGGAAAATAAGGCATCCTTCTTCTTTCGAGTTGAACGGGAATTGGACAAGGTGAATATGTTCTACTTGGAGAAACAAGCGAACTTGGAGATGACCTTGGATCTTTTGCTCATGAAGAAGAAGGAACTATACCAGAAATGTAATGATATTTCTAAGAATCAGAGCGAAAGTGTAGGGATAGCTGCTTTGAATTCTAATTTACGGAATTCTATCACCTTTCTCAATTTGTTTCAAAATTTCAAGAGATTGCATCAGGATCTTACGAGGCTCCAGCAATTTATTGAACTAAACGAAACTGGTTTTCTGAAGGTTGTAAAGAAGTGGGATAAGCGGTCTAAGTCGCATACGAAGGAGATATTTATTCTGACAGCTGTGAGTGTACAGCCAGTTTTTCATAAAAGCGAGATAAATGAGTTGAGTGACTTAGTCACACAGTCGCTCATGGACCTAGAAGCCATCTTAGATGGTGACTATTCCTCTATCTTTCAGATGTCCGAGAGAATATCGGAATCTCAAATGCAGCATACTTCGCAAACTGGTCAGGAAGTAAGGAGAACCTCCGTGAATGGTAACGGCGTGAAGAAAACGGATGAAGAAGGTAACGGACCTCTCAATTCGGTTCCAGCGATGGGTTTTCAAGCTCACAGAATTCCATCGATACTTAATTTGAATAATGAGATTGATGAGCTATATGTGGGTTTTATTAATGTTGCTACTTTGAAAGATCCTGATTTCTCATTATTAGCTAGATGGGTCGATAAACTCAAGTCTTCGTCTAAGCCGGCGAACAACCTGTCGACGGGTTATGATGAATCAGCGAGATACAAGCTCTCGAAAATATTTATGTTAGCGATTAGCAATTTGAAGATTTCAGATTCTTTTTTGATAACATTTTTAAAGTTCGTCAATTTTCAAGTCGATTTCAGTTTCATATCAGATGATTCGAAACGGAACATCTTACATGAGTGTTGTTTAATTCCAACAGCTTCTACGAGTAGTCATGTCCTTATAAATAATGGTATCAAAGTTATCAGCTCCAGCGATAGCATAAGTCATTCCAGGAATGAGATAGTCGTTTATGTCATGCAAAATTTGGATAGTAATAGTAGGCGAAGGATTCTTATCGAGAAGGATTTCAATGGTCGTAATTGCTTGCATTATGCTGCCCAAAACAATCGACTAGATTTGATTGACATAGTATCTCAAGATTTCCCCAAGGAGCACATTGGGGATCTTGATAACGAGTCCATGTCAGCTCTACTCCTCGCAATTAAACACAAGAACTTTGAAGTGATTAAAAAATTAATAAAATTAGGAAGCGAATGCTTCCCAAGGTTCGATGAAAGTAAGTTACAGTATCTTCCTATAAACTATGCTTGTAAAATTGGAGACTATAAGATTTTGGAGTATCTATTATTGAACAGCCGTCCAGATCACAATTTAATAAATCAGCAAGATGTCGAGGGCCTACTACCTTTACATGTAATCTCTAGGTCGGGCAATTATAAATTGATCAACCTATTGATTCAGTATGGGGCAGATGTTAACATGTTTGATGGTCTCAATAAATGGCCTCCAATTTTCTATGCCGCACTGGAGGGCCATGTCAAAACTACCCAGGAATTAATAAAATTCGGAGCTAAGCTTGACCTCGTTGATGAAAATGGATACAATGTTCTCTATTACTGTGTCGTTGAGGGTCACGTTCCTGTGCTCAATGAACTCTTGAAATACCATAATAATATTTGTAAATCGGCGGAGGATATGCCGCATTCTGTTACAGATATGGATATTGAAGGAAATCATTATGCAAATGACTCACCTCAGAATAGTATGCGGGGATCATTAATTCATGGTGATGATGAGTCCTGTGATAGCGGTAGACTTGAAGAGATTAGCGGAAGCTGCATTCCAGACCTTCAACTTCCCCCACCAGTTTTACCTCTTCGAAGATATGGGCATAACTTTTTAGAACAAAAAGTTCTCATAGAACTCATATTTCCTAAAGATTTCAATATTATTCAACTATATGATTCTGCTGCGGATATGAAGCCTGGTAGAATAACCGTAACGTCAAATATTACTGATATAGTACCCAGAAATATCTTGTTGCCTATATCAGCTGATAAGCATTTTCATTCAAACTGCATATTCCAGACGGATATTGATTCCTTAAGTGATTTTAAAATTGACTTCGAAATATTTCCTACCTTTGGTACTAGGCTAATTGCTAAAACTACTGCAGCAGAATTCTATCAGACAGACTTGCCTAACCTTGAGATTAAATCAGTGAATCTCCCTCTTTTTGATTTAAGGTTAAGAAATATAGGAGAGCTAAGAATCAAGTATCATGTTGTTTTTCCTTTTTCTGGGATATTACTCGAAGCATCTAAGTTCGACACTTATTGGAAGTCTTCTACAAAGCTTATCAAATCTCCAGTTTTGAAACATAATGCGGCTGGTGGCTTGTCCCCGAATAATCTAATATCAGGTTTAAATGGTGGGGGCTTCGGTGGAAATGGAGGCACTACTAACGCGAAGACTCATCTGCATGAGCACATGCAAAAGACGACTTCTTTCGTCACGGCCACATCTTTAACAGGCGATTATTTAAGGATTCGAGTCTGTATGTTGAACGATGGTACTCCTATTGTTTGTCCTCAATGGAGCATAGCAATTAGTGACCTTATCAACTTATATGTTCCGAATTTATCTTTGCAACAATTAGATTCTATTACTGGCGGATTGTTTGACTATGAAAAAGCATTACTAGATCTATCAAGGATGACTAGTAAAGATTTATCTTTAATCAAGAAGTTATTACTGATACTTTATGTGCCTTTGCAAGTATTTTTAGATTGTCTAAGCGTTGACATTAACTTGAACTTGGAAATAGTATACCCGTCCCCATATGAATTTAAGTACTTGCCATTCGTTGAAAAAATCCTGCAAAACTTGAACAAATTTGTTGATCTGATATTGAACGATATATTCAATCATGTGAGGTCACAGAAAGTTGACAATGTCAATGGACACGGAAGATCAATTATATTTGCTTCATCAAATTCACTGATTTGTAAAATGCTAAACTGGAAGCAGCCCAACTATCCCGTCTTTTTAAGTATGGATGGAATAGTGTACAATGCAGGAGAAAGAATATTTGAACACAGATCGTCCAATGGCCTACTCGAATTTCCTCCTGAGCTGGATAGTAAAAGCATTGACTCGGATGAAAGTATTCAAGAAACTTTGGCAAGGTCTATTAAAGAGGCAGTGAATTTTGCAATCAACAATAATTTGATTGGCATTATAATACCTATACATTTATTAAATCTAGCTCCAAAATTGATCCCGCTAATCAGAGCTGCTGGCTTAGTTTTGGTCGCATCTCATGATATTAACGCAAACAATATAAATGATGCATCAAGAGAAATTCTTGAATGTTATATTAAGTCTGAGATTAATGGGATTAGAATGAACGACGTGCTTGCTTTTAAAGATGAAGTTAGCATGTAACTCCTTCGTAGGAAAAGTCTTGATTAGTGTTAAGATCAGGAATATTAATAGCCTGTATGTAGATAATTAAGTTTTATTGCTTTCACAATTTCAATAATACCTTTCAAAGGTGGTCCATATTACACGTGCTTTCTTCTAGGAGGGGGAGGAGGAGGGGGAGCTTTCTTTCTAATTGCCTTCAATGCATTCGCAGGCATCGGTACTATAGAATCTTTCAAATATGTGGTAGCATGCATAAAGTTAGATTTACCAGGCGAAAGATCACTACCCTCATGCATTTCTCTATCCTCAAATACTTCCTTGGGCATGTCTAGTAAATCTGGCGCAATATGAACATTATGTTTGTGCTGTGTGGAATTATCCCTCAATATTTTGGGTCGACTAATGTGCATTCTTCTGAACACATTATGATTATTCTGCTCGTAAATAGACCCTGGGGATCTAGCAAGACCCTTTGCGATTTCTGAGTTATGGGTTATTGTCCGTCGATGATAATCAGTTCTTGACGTAGTTTTGACTGAAGGGACTCTTTGAAAGACTTCAATTGATTCTGCTGAGGTATTTGAAGAATTATACAATTCGCACAGCAAACCACTCAGTTTCGAATTCAACGATGAATATGACGACTTTTTTGATAATTCTCCGCTACTCCCTTCTGCAGTATTTGATTCCTTTTTCTTTAACTTGTGGGATCGCTTTAAAGCTGACAATGACATGCATCTCATCGCTAATTTTGAAACAAGATTATCGGAGTCGCTCTTCATACTAGGAATTGCAGCTGAAGAAACGATTTCTGTATTAATGACAAGATTCCTGAGGATATCAACAATGATATCACCTTTATAAACCTGAGGGAGTTCACTCAATTGAGAATACTTCAAAAGAGGGTAAAGTACCTTTAAATACGTAATCATTAAGGCATTATTTTGATTTCCTGTTGAATTGAAATCTAAGTCATTGAGTTCTCTAAGAAAGATGTCAACCAAAATCTTCAAATCATTCAAGTAGAATATCTTTGCTGTGTAAGATGTGGTAAAAATTAGATACAAGAATTTTAGAATGAGAATCTTCACTATCTGAGAGTCTTCCCTATTAAGATAAAATACAACCAAACTTAGAAATGCTTCTAGCTTGACAGAATTGGATGACTCTGCTAAGTTATTCTCAATAAGTTCGGAGAAGACCCTATTCTCTGTATGCTTATCTGTATAATGCTTCATCAAGTATTGCTCATTTATTAATAGAAGCAACTTGAACTCCTCGTAAGTTATCATTTGAGATTCGTCTTCCCAGTTTTCTTCAGAATCATTATGCTCGAAATTGTCTACCGACAATATGCTTTTAATTAATAGTGGGATTAATTTGCTTCTATTACTTATAGCCTTAATTTCAATATCCTCTAAGATTGCACATTCGTATAAGTATTCAAATATAAGATCGCACCCAAGCTTTATGGGGTGATAGTGGCTTTCAGTATTTGATTTATCATGCAACGAAACTTCAAGATAACAGCTTATGAAATTTGAGATTATGACTATAAAGTCTAGTTCTTTCAAAGTACTGTACAAGTCTTGCTTGTTAATTAAGTTTAATTTTTCAGCTAATTCAGAAGACATAGAGGGCAGATTTTTGACTTTCAATAAAACGAGCAAGATAAGTGCACAGAACACTAACACAAGGTCAATTTCCAATTCATCCACATTATTGTCTCTTATAAGTGTGCTCTCCTTAACTTCACTTAGAGTAGATAACATAGCTAAGAGTTTAGCCACACAAAGCCTATAGTTTCTGATAAACATGTTCAGCGAAAGTAGCTTCAAGGTAAATCTTGTCAAAGCCTCAAGGTCGAACAAGGTTTTCGATTCTGAATTTCTACTTATCCCTATTGCTTCTTTTATATATTTCGATAAGTTACTGTTGCATTCTTCACTATCACTGTTAAATAAAAATTGCTCCAATGCTTTGGAGTCCTTTCTCTTGTTATTCTTAGAAGGAAACGTAGTTACAGGGATATCCCCACTACGTTCCTTATCATTAAAGCTTGCTTGCTTATTGAGCTTCTCATGGAGTGTTTTCATTAACTTTATTTCATATAATTACTTATTATGGTGACCTATTGTGTCACTGAAAAGAAACTAAATTTATAATAGGAATACAATAAAGAACAATAATGGTACATTTGAGATTTCGACAGAAATCGGATTTGCGCTCTATTTCGCTACTACTCAAAATAATCATAACCTTATCTATTATTACACACAAATATTAGCAAGCTCTAGTTTTGACATAAACGTCAGTTCCTAAACCAGGATATGTCTGAATGGTTAACAGACCTCTATTTCCTGCTGGAATTGAAGCATCCGAAGCATTAAAGATCTCTATATAGCTTTTCAGCAAAGGAAGGCCGTACCCCATACCGGCCACAACGTTACCTTCAGCACCAGGAGGAACGTTCAAGGTCTTGTAGCTATCACCTTCCTGAGACTCATAAGTTGTAAAAGAGTAGTCAAAAATTTTGTCGAGCACCTTTCGATGGATGCCCTTCCCTCTATCTCTTATTCTTATTTCTAAATATGAGGAATCTGGAGGTAATGATAGAGTAACCTGCACTGGGTCGTTAACTTTGTTCTCTATGTGTGCTCTGAAGGAGTTCTTGAATATTTCAGTGAAGACGTAATCGATATGATGCTCGATATAAGGATACATGAACCTGTTTTTGATACTCCAAGCGTCAAGCAGTGGTTCCTTGAGACTGTGATAGTCAAGAGGAAAGTTGTTTGTATCAATTTTGATAGAAACCTGCTGATCGTACTTCATCAAGAAGATATCATTAACGAGAGCAGCATTCTTCTTGATTACCTCACGAATGTCTAGGAGTTTGACAACACCATTGTACCTATCACCTTTCTCGTATTGGCCACTTAAGACCCGTCCTGTCAATTCTTCGTGTTGATGAGCAATCAAACGCATGCAAATTCTATCTTTCAAGTGCACATCTAAGAAGCTCTTAATGCGAGATTCGTTCATCAAATTTATGACTTCCCCAAACCCCTTCGAAAGCGTCGGAAGCGTATCGGAATGTATTTCGAGAAACTCTTTGAGGACTCCGTTGACGAAGTGATCATTTTCGTCAAGAGAAGACGGCATCTTCATCGAGGACGCTAAAAGAGAAGCCATTGTGCTCAAGTAATTATTGTAGCAAAAAGATATCGAAGGATTGAGAACCACTAAGTATGGAAGCTTTCTAAATTCCCTGAGTCTCCTTGCATTGTATATAAGAAGCGTATCAATCGTCTCGCAGGCATTCTCTATAATAAATTCTGGTGAAAGCTTTTCAGATTGTTCGTAGAGCTGTTGCATTGTGAGGTCCTTTAGGGGCTTTTTTGCATAATAATGGATCACTCTTTCCAAAGAAGATCGAACTTTGTATTCCTGTAAAAGCACCTTTTGTTGGGATTGTGTGCCTTCTGTCTTATCTCCTTCATGTTGGGTCTGGGTGCTAAATGGCTTGATGTTGGTCCTTATTGCTCCTGATTTTCTGTAGAACCCAAAGCTGTATGGGCTGTAGATTCTAAAGGATCCAAGTGCCCGCTTTGCAGTTATCATCGATATATTTCTACCTTATAGGGGCGTAAATTTAAGCAATGATTTTTATTAATCTTTTTGGTCTACTATATAATCTGATGATTTTTGTCCAACTGAGATTGTGTTCCAATACGAGCTCACTTTTTATGATTATTGTTGATAATTAAAATCAAGTAAAATGCGTGATCCTAATGTCTGTCCGACATGTATTAAGCATCCAATTGAGGAGTATACTGACGTGGACAAAATTGAATGGCTTCAATGTGATATTTGTGATCAATGGTTTCATGTTAAGTGCTTGGGACTCACTAAGTCAGATATCATGAATCTTGCATCATTTCACTGCAAAACTTGCAGCAAACTATACGGGCCCTCTGAAACTAGAAGGAAGCTGAAGAGAACGAAGACTCAAATAGACTACGTTGCGCTCAATGAGGGGGATGTCTTTGCTGTAGACAAGACAATGCACCCTCACGTCAACAGATTTCTCAACTTCGAGCCAACCATAGATGCTGATTGCAAAAATTCATATGAGTATATTGATATACTAGAAGATATAGGGTTACAACACTGTCTTCAAACTAGCCTAAAAAAGCCCGTCTTGATCCCCAATGCCGACTTGAAAAGAGTTGGAATGGAGCTTCCAGTAGCGAAGGAAGAAATTACGATTGATTATATTACAAATGAAATGGGAGCGGATACTTCCTTAGAGGTGATGGATGTTTTAACTCAACAAAGTGTGAGCCCTGGATGGGATTTGGGTCAGTGGAGAGAGTACTTTTTAGCAGACGAGTCGACTCGAGACAGGATTCGAAATGTCATATCTTTAGAAATATCTGACTGCAAGACTCTCGGTAAGAACTTTAAAAGGCCGCGTGTAGTACGTGAGTGGGATCTTGTCGACAAGGTCTGGGGAAAAGAACCTAAACGACCTAAGGTGACAAAATACTGCTTAATGTCTGTGAAAGAATCATTTACTGATTTTCATTTGGACTTCAGTGGAACGGCTGTTTATTATACCGTATGCTCAGGATCAAAGACATTCCTCATGTTTCCTCCTACTGAGCATAATTTGAGCTTGTATACTTCTTGGTGTTTGCACCAAGATCAAAATTATACTTGGTTTGCAGACTTCTGCAAGAATAAAGGTGGTAAGATAAATAGCCCTTCTGGTGGCTTCAAAGTAAACTTAAAGGCCGGAGATTTGTTTATGATCCCCAGTGGATGGATTCATTCAGTTTATACCCCGGAAGATACGATCGTTATAGGTGGAAATTTTCTTACCCTAATGAATATTCCAATGCATTTACGGATTAACGACGTCGAAAAAGAAACCCATGTTCCTCAGCGCTTTCGATTTCCTCTTTTCAATAAAGTGATGTGGTTAACAAGCTGGTATTATTATAACCATCAAGACGAGTTTGTGACCGATTTGGTTCCTGGAAATATGGTTAAGGAAGAGCCAGGAAGCACTGATGGCTCTTCTATAGTAAAGAGTGAAGATGAGTTACCCCACAAAATACTAAAAGTCCTTATCTCACATCTAAAATCGCATTACGAATTAAGCAAAACAAACAAAAAGGCACATGAAAGTATCCCTTTTCATTTAGTTGGGAAAGACATAGAGACATATTTCACTAAGCTTACCGAATGGCTTACTACATTGGATTACTAAAATTCATATATCAAGCTTAAGACATGTATATATCGACGAATTAATGAATTATAAAGATAATTGCTCGTGGTTCTCTCTTGCGGCCTCACCGTACTTTTTAATTCTGATAGATTGAATAGCGATGAATCCAGAGGTATCCTCAGGAGAGAAGCCTGATAATTCATCCATAGAAGACTCAGTAGCATCATATAATTTAGCGGTATCTGAAGATCTACCCAAGATGAATGTTGAACCTTTGTAGCATCTGGCTCTGACGACACCATTAACAGTCTTTTGAGAAGGTTCTATCATGGATCTAACGTATTCGCACTCTGGAGTGAAATACATACCATTATATAACAATCTTGAGTATGTCACTGTGACGAATTGGTCTCTGAGAGCACGTACTTCACGATCTAAAGTCAATCCCTCCAAGTCAACGTGGGCTGCTCTCAAGATGGTCAAACCTGGAGTCTCGTAACAACCTCTAGACTTGATACCGATGAATCTGTTCTCCACGATATCAATTCTACCAACACCGTTTCTTCTAGCCAAAGCATTTGCTTCAAGGAACAACTCGACTGGATCGGTGATAACTTTCTTACCACCATCCAAAATCAACTTCTTAGGAATACCCTTTTCAAAATAGACTGAGAAGTCCTCAGGAGTGTCAGGAGCATCAGTTGGGTCCACAGTTAACTTCCACATGTCCTTTGGTGGGGTAGTATCTGGGTCCTCTAAGATACCAGCTTCAAAGGAAATGTGAGCCAAGTTTTCATCGGTGGACCATGGCTTTGCCTTAGTCTGAGTGACAGCTATATTCTTCTCATTAGCGTACTCCAACAAATCCTTTCTACCGGCAAATCTGTTGAAGAATGTGGGATCTCTCCATGGGGCAATGACTACAACATCAGGCTTCAATGCGTAGAAGGCCAACTCGAACCTGACCTGATCGTTACCCTTACCGGTACATCCATGGGATACAGCAAAACATCCGTTTTCTTCGGCGACCTTGATTTGAGCCTTGGCAATAACCGGTCTAGCCAAGGAGGTACCTAACAAGTACACATTCTCATAGATTGCATTTGTTTGGATCGCTGGGAAGCACAACAGCTCTACAAACTCCTTCCTGACGTCTACCACTACAAACTTTGTAGCCCCGATAGCCAAAGCTTTCTTCTCTGCTGCCTCAAAGTCTTCTTCTTGTCCAATATTGGCCAAAAATGCAATTACTTCATAGCCTTGTTCTAACAACCAAGCCAAAATGACTGAAGTATCTAAACCACCTGAATAAGCCAAACAAACCTTTCCTTTCGACATATCGCTAATTATTCGTGTTCTATTCGTCTATACAAATATTCTGTTCCCAAATCTAGCCTGAAAAATTAGCATTTTCAGCTTTTTTATAATTGGTCGAGCCACGATTTAAGGTTTTTCAATTACCATACTCGGATGACTCATTTGGGGACCATCATAAGATAAGAGCTTCGATGAGTCCATGAGTGAGGCGTTTTCAAGTAACAATAATAACTTCTGGATATTATTCTGATATGCTGTATTGCTTTTTATGGTTCATTTGATGATAGTTTAGTCACTGTTTCTTAATTAGAGTTTGTCTGCTTGATTTTTTTCAGATTTTTTCTTTCTTTCCTTTTGGATGGCCAAATGACCTGGCGATGTCCACTAGGCTTCCCTGTATTCAAGTTAGAAGTTCCTTCAGTAGATGAACACACGTACATAACAATTTATAAAAAGTAAGATTGCAACAAGTGAAAAAGCTGGAACTCAGTGTTTGTGTGCACGCAGCACTAGGCCGATAAAAAGTCAATCTTTCGATGAACACAAATGCCATTCAAGTTACCAGAGAGACAGATCTATGCGGTTGCTCATAGTGCCTTGGAGCATATTACTATCGGCGCCGATGTTTGGAATGAGGGTCATTGCAGCTGACCACATGAATCCAGTTGCACCCATTAACGATAAGACAACGACAGAGTTATTTCAACACCTCGGACCGTTGTGCGTAAGTTGCAAAATTTCTGCCATGAGCAACTTTGCTAGATAGAGGCTTTGGTGAGACTCAATAGTACATAACTTTGGCTCTTGATTGGATCCTTCTCTTTGCAGACGAACTAACTTTTTCAGGAATCGCTAAGCTACAGTGAATGTCATCTGCAGGCGAGATTATTGTACGACAGATGCCTGAGCGATCCATGTCGCTGTGTATATGTAAAGGCTGTTCTTGAAGAATGCAGCAAACTATGTGTAACCTATGTAAGTAGACTTTTTGATTACTTTAGAGCTTCTTCTATAATAGAGCATGTATACTGACCAGATGAGCATTTGGATACGTTCTTGAGGCTCCAAGATCTTTGCTGAGACGAACTTTTTATTTTTTGAGGCTGCTTTCTGGGATGGCGATAACTGGTAACAGAAGCAAAGCCTTTGCGGGATTGCGTTAGATACTTCGTGGTTTACGTACGTCTATATGAGCCAAAAAACGACCCTCTTGAATAAAAGGCATACTAATATCGCTTGTCTTCGTGGAGGCACCTTTAATCTACATACCAGGCATACTGTTCACTTAAAGCACGTAGACTAAAAATTTTTTTTTTTTTTTGCAGTCATTTCGACTCGTCTTGTATCATGTATTCAACCGCCAACGCCGTTATCTCCAAAATGCCGTGAGATGTCACAAATCAGAGCTATTTGAAGTCATAAACTTTGTGAAACACGAATGAAAACCAGCGGTCTTTCGGCCATGGCTATTTGAGCAATTCGCAACTCGTGCATTGTTTGAAGTCTCTTGCACCTTACTGCTCCGGAGTAAATCCCGTAGCATCTCTACAACCCCATTCGCGACTCCCTTGGTGTATGGTATCTCCGACCCCAGATTTTCTCATGCGTTCCCTCTGCCGTTCCGTAGTCTGCTGTGTCTATCGGCTCTTTTATTTTTGTACCCCCACCTACCTATGATTTATATCGACCAATTTATCTATACCACATAATAATCCCCACAACAGCTTGTCTCTACTACAGTTTTATGTACCCTACTGCTCTATCTGTTTCGATTCATCTACCTAATATTTACTTGAATGCTTTCTTTTAAAGAAAACTAGAGAGTCTCTCATACACTCGGCGCTCGATAAAATGCCCTAAATACTCACTACTCATGCACTTTTATTTCTTCTAAGTAAACTATGGTTTGAGTAGTTCATTGATGTCTATGGAATCATGAGGATTAAGAGTCACGATGGCTCATAACCATGGAATGACTTTTTTTTTCCGGGGAGTTTTTTTTTTCGCCCTTGTAGTCTTTCGTGATTCGTAGTCATCTATGTCTTTGAATCATTCTCGCAGTAAATAAAAGAGTCTTAGACAACGAAGATACAATGACTGAAGATAGTCGTAGACTGGGAGTCACACAGTCTATACGAAGTAAGCTAAATTTTTTAGATGAGAGGCTATGGAAACGGTTTTCAGCTCGAAGACTTGAGCTCATTGATACCCTAGATCTTAGCTCAAAAAAGGCTTCAGAACAGGAGGATGAGATTAAGGATGTTGCAGAGAAACTTCGAGTCGAATTTGGCTACGGCTCTGAGTATTTTATGGAGTTTGATAAGTTGGTGCGAGCTGCTGTTCAGAGTGTGAGGCGTAATCGCAAGAGATCTTCGAAATCGAGACGCAACTTTGACTCCAAGAAGATGAAAATAGGTCATGATGAGGGGGAGGATTATCGACCCAAGCTGTTCGCTGAGTACAACGAGAGTGTTAAGAGTGAGCCCACTGGTATGAGCAATCTTTTCATATCTGAAATTTCGAGATTGAACTCAGACACGGCGGAGGAAGCGGGGGAGCATAACTACCCAAAAAACCTGAACTTCTCCAATGCGGATTTGTCGCGTTCAATGATCACCACGATGATCCAGCCGCGTATTGGAAGTGTCTCTATTTCTCCTTTACCTCCCATCTCTAGGTTGACCTCTGCCGCTTCATTGTCCCGTGGAGACGGTTCTTCTGCTCGCACGACGTTACTTCATTACATCGAGAAGTCCAAGAGCTGCTCTGCGTCAACGACGAAGAGAAACGAGAATATTGAAAATTTGGGGAAGCATGTAGTCTTTAGCAGTGTGGCTTTTGTTCTTGAAAAGTCGTTTGAAGGTGCAAACAGATCCCTGACGGAATATCTCAGAGGTCGATTGAACCAAGATGACTGGTTAGCGAAGTTTTACACTGATCTTGACCCTTACAACACTAATACACATCTGCATGATCCTGCTGTATCCCTCATTTCTCTCTACACTCTAATTGGATGCTGCGTCAAGGATTTTGGATTTGACAATATTGTATTACCTTTGGCTGAGCGTCTTTACTACAGCATCGTCAAGAATTATCCTCTAATATCGCAGAGCTCTATCGTCTTCAATGCTGACGATCACAAATCTTCGAAGAGTACCTTAATTCGCCTGTCCACTTCTCTTGAGCAGTTGAATTCTTTGGCAACAATAGCAACAGAGATTCATGACGAGAAAGGACATGCGGATAAAAAATCAGTGACCATACGATTTTTGTCCTCTACATTGGAGTTTACTTACTCCAGCTCGAGCTCCGCTACTCCAAAGCTTGTGGAGCTTATTGAGAATGCCAAAATCGCATTTAGGCTACTTCCTTCTGACAGTTGCGTAGTTTGCTTGCGTGATGTCGCAACAGGTGCTCAGGTGACTAATGATTCTGAGGTAGAGTCTCTTTTCAAGACTAGAAGCGAAATAGAATTGGAGGTTTTCGTTCAGAGCTCGCGCAGTCTTCGTATAAATGAGATCACGTCTACTGTTCACTGCAACAAATTCAATGACTCTAAAATCATCCTTCCTCCTCCAATCAGTAACCTCCACCCAAGGGGCGAATCGCTTACGCCGCTTTCTAGCAGCTCCGTTGAGACCAGCAGTTTCCGCTTTCTTTCGAACTTGGAAGAACCTCCTCAACATGTCGCATCATACCACACACTTCCAGCCCCAAAACCACCTTACTTCCCCAGATTTCAGCCTTTGCTTTAGGTGGAAATCTGGTCTCAGAATTGGCATATAGAGTAAGGTGGTTCTTAGTATTGATTCACTCGTTTGAGCTTTTGCATATCCAGGGTTCAGGAAGCTGGCTCCTAGCCCAGAGCATAAAATTCTACATAACTGGTAGAAGGGCGAGTTTGTGTGTTGCATCAACAAAAACAGGTCACTATACGCTGGAGTATAATACTAATCGGTTTTTAAAGTAGTTTCTTCTACTTCATTGAGTTTCTTTTTTCTTAAAATTTTTTCTTCTACAAGCTTGGACAGATGGTCATCCCTTTCTACTGCATGCCTTCAATAAACTTCCTATCTTTAAATATCTCAAGTAACAAGCACGTAAAGGATGAGACGAAGAATATGCTTTTCAGTATGCTAAACATCTACACTATAATTATTCCTGTATGTAAGCAAATCTTTCATATCTTGTCGTCTTATGAAATTCATCAAGCAAGTGCTCATCTATCAAACATTTTAAGGTCTTAGGTGGCCAAGATGGGGCTTTATGCTAATCAAAACTCAAAGGATATACATAGTATTGATAATGGAGCACAATTGCGGATTCTACCGATGGTATCGGCAAAGTCACTGAAGGAAAATCCTAATGAAAGATCTGACGTTAACATAACTAGTGAGTGTGGTTTATGTGGGGATTTAGTAATGAGAACAGCTAGTATGAAAGCAGAATTCGTTCCGCCCTTGAATTTCTCCTTAGTGGAGGACAGCATTTATCGTTCAGGCTTTCCTATGCCCATTAATTATCCATTTTTGAAGCAGCTCGGGCTAAAGACAATAATATATTTAGGAGATATATCTGTAGAAAAGCACGCTAAAAAGGAAAACAAAACGAAAGAGAAGAAGGACAAGCCTGACATGGCAGAAATAATGGAGAATTACAAGAAGTGGATCGAAACCACTGATATTACATTCTATCATTTGCTGATGGAGTCATCTCAAGAACCGTTTTTGATAGGGCCACAGCAGGAGCAGGCTCAGGCATCTTTGACGAAGGCTTTACAGTTAATGCTTGACAAGAGTAACTTTCCAATACTTATACATTCAAACAAAGGAAAGCATCGCATAGGGGTATTGGTAGGCCTCATGCGGAAGCTATTGCAAGGATGGTGTATGAGTGGCATATTTGAAGAGTATGAGAAATTTGCACTTGGAAAATCTGAGTTTGATTTGGAGTTTATTGAGCTCTGGCAGCCTGAACTCTATTACTATAGAGAATCGAAACCTGAGTTTGTAAGAATTTGATCAATGAAAGATTCTGGCATATGCATACATCTACATATATAGTATAAAGTATAGATTGAAGTACGTTTTTTCCTTATTAAAGCCTATTTTTCATCTCTCTGAGTCTCGCCATTACGTCGTCGAGGTCACTAGCCCCAGTTGCTTTCTGGACATAGGGATCATTAAGCTTCATGAACGGGTTGAATTGGTTTTCGTCACCGATGGTAAACTTTCCTGTTGTGATCTCATTTTCAGAAGCATAGGCATCAAGTTTGGCGAGTGCTTCGTTCTTGAGTACAGTCTTGGAGAATTTCACATTGCTCCTCGTGTACTCGTGGCCTGGATAGACCACCGTATCAGACGGAAGCTTTCCTAGTATCTGATTGAGAGCTCTGTTCATCTCTTTGGCTGTCCCTTCGAAAAATCGACCACACCCACTGGTGAAAAGCGTGTCGCCTGTAAATACAGCCTTGTCCCCAGTAGCAACGTCCTTAACAAAGTAGCAAATAGAATCCTGGGTATGACATGGAGTGTGAAGAGCTGTGATGGATAAGTTGTCTCCAAGAGCAATTACCTCCTCGTGTGAAGGGGTGTACGTAACTAGGGGCGAATCTTTGCCCGCAATTATTGGCAAGTCTGGGTACTTCTTATGGAATGCTCCATTCCCACCAGAATGGTCATAGTGATGATGAGTGTTCACGATTGCCTTCAATTCAAAGCTGGGATTTTCTCTTTGTAGATATTTAATAACATCATTCTCCTCCGCTGGATCGATAAGCCAAGCGTGCTTCGAGGGCGAATCAACAAGTAGATACGCATAATTATCTCCCGTTCCCCATCTCATAGGAATTGATTCAACATGCATTCTTCTAATATTATATCGACTACGTATGAAAATTCTTTGAAGCTTTGAAGAAAAGAGCATTAAACACTTACATCAAGTATTTGCTTATCGAAAGATGGGACTTGAAATTGAAATATATGCAGTATGGCAAGCTTCACTAAGCTGACCTATGTAAAATATATAGAACAGTGATCAATAAGTAGGAACAAGGACACATGAAGGCCCAGGTCAACATCAATGAACCCGCTAATGTGGCTGTATTCATGGATTCCATTTTTTAGCCACCATTCCTTCGGGAGGACTGGTTTCAAATCTCTTATCCTTAGCCTCGTCCCAATTAGTGGTCAAGACGGTACCATTTGACTCCACATAGGATTTCATCATTGCCCTCCTGGTATCATCATCTGTATCTCGGTACAATTTCGCAAAGAAATCGTTTTCGTTCTTCTCATCTTCTTCGTCGTCTTCAAGTTTGAAAGCATCCCAATTGATCGCTTTTTTGGAGGAGGATGGATAAGACAAAGGCGGTTCTGATGAGTCCGCTGTTATATTCTTTTGAACGGGTACAGTTGGTTCATTGGAAGTGCCCTCTAGTGAAACCCATTTTGCTGGGGAGGCTTTCTTGAGAGTGATTTCAATTTTAGTTGAGAGTACCTTAGAGAAGCTTTCCGCCCCAATTATGTCAGCATACAAAGGATCAAGGTTGTAATTGTACTCTGCACCCTCTGAGCTGGGGAAAGAAACGCTCAAGGACCTCTTGTCAAAATGTACCTGTAGCTCCAGCTTGTCAACGTTCTTTGCATAAATCGTTATGATGACAAACTCCGCTGTCTGGTACCAGTCATCTCTAATCCTTGTCTTTGATGTATCTGCTTTCACTTGAGAGTTAACACTGTTAGATGCTTCGACAGATGGCTTCGAGGCAGTCCTCTCGCCCGTCCCATTCGCTGCATCCGTCGATTTCTCCTCCTGTTTCTTCTTAAGATCGTACTCGCATTTAGCCCTCCATGTTGGCAATGTGGGCTCATCACAGTCATACTCTTTTGCCTTGTCGAAGTTGACCAATGCAACATCGTAGGCACCTTGTCCATAATTGACCAATCCCAACCTAAAATAGCAGATTCCAAGGTTGGCCCGCTTGCCTCTCTTCTCAGCTATGGTGAAAGCCTCAGATATGTCTTTCCTTGCAGCATCAAAGTTCTTGAGCTTTTGATATGCTATGGATCTCTTTATATAAGCTTGGAATGCCTTGGGGTTGTCTCTCAACGCTGTACTGAAAGTAGCGATTGCACTCAAGTAGTCTTTCTCCTCTATCTCTTTTTCGCCTTTTTTAATTAACTGCTCTAGTGCCATTGACGATAAGATTGCCGTTTTACAAAGTTCGAAGATTAATACCTAATTATCTTCTATTTCGTTGGAGTTCTTTGATTACTATTTTTTTTTTTTTTTTTGGTATTTTTGTGCCCAACTACTTTCTAGGTCTTTTCAACATCCTTAGAATGTAGCATATCTAAAAACCCGAATTGAATATACTCAAGCTATCACGGAAGGCTTCGTATACAAGCTAAGATAGAAAAGATAAAGATACCTAATATTGTATTATTACAGATCAAACATGCTTATAGATTTTATATTGCTATATGGAAAATGAAGAGGAACTGTGACAACTAAGACTTTCCGGCAGCCTGAACAAGATCCAAAAATCTCTCTTTGGACATTTCATTCATGAGCTCCTCCTTCAGTGATTCTCCAAGTCCCTTTGATTGCCCTAGCTGTTTTCCACTTTGGACTTGAGTCGCTATCACGGCATTAAACAAGCGCACCACTCCCTTCTGGGCTATTTTTTTCATTTTGCGCTCCCTTTCAATAACCTCGCGGACCTTCTCCGGCTCTTCTGCAGAGGGAAGAACATTTTCTATATGATGCCTGTCTCTAAGCTGCTTTTTCTCTGTCAAGAGAAGCCGTTTAGCCTTGAGTTCCAATTTGTCTGATTCCAACTTTTTTTGGACCGACTTATTTCTTGCTAATATAGGATCTTTACGATCGTAAGCCTTCAAATGTGATCCCAATATAGCGTTAAAGGCGTTTGCAAATGACTCCGATCCATCATCTCTATTCTTCTTCCTTTTCTTAGCTTGAGGTAAGTCCTCATCTTCGTCCTCATCTTCGGCCTCTTCATCTGCAGCTTCGCTGGCACTCTCACTCTCGCTGATTTCTTCCTCAATACTGACACTCTCTTCTTCACCAGCACTTATATCCTCACTGCCACTTACGTCTTCACCTGTGTTTGCTTCTTCGATGTTCAGCTCTCCATGCTGCATTTCATCTTTACTCAAAGAATTTTTGCTTGAATCCTCATTTTCAAGAACTTTGTCTCGAGTATCTTCCTTTTTGAGATCACTCCCTTTCTTCAGAGCATCCCTTTTCTGTTTTTTCTCTCCTTTTCTACCCATAATTTACAGTATCTTTCTTTCTTAATCTTATGGCTCCAAAATTTTTATGAAAAATTCAAGAAATAATATGCAGGACGGAGATGATACCTTGTTTACTTCTGTCAGATTGGTTTTGAAGTTGTTTTAGCATAAGAATTAAAGGCAATAAGGCAACGATTCTGTATGGAATGGGAACTAGAAGGCAAGATATTCTTTCCGAGAGATCGGATGTTAAACTTAATTCGGAAAAGTTTCGAAACAAAAGGAAAATTGAAGGAGTTTATGATGCCAGTTTAGCAGAGAATCATAGAGAAACTCAGGTAAATTCGAAGAAAGAAGAAGCCATTAGGAAGAAAATTCGAGGAATTGGAAAGCTGATGAGTCGCAAAAGAGAATCGGGGGATGAGAATATTCCATTTGAGCTATCGCTGGGCCATAGTCAGATTGAGCTACATAAGTTAGATAGGTTGATAGAGCTGAAGCAGGAGATTGTGACCAATCTTAACACACAGCTTATGATGCTACAGACGCAAAAAGCTAACCAGGATTTTGAGAAGTACAAGATAGAAAACGAGTATTCATGCATGAAGGAGGAGCTCCGGATGGTGTCCGAAGAAACAGATGAGTTGAAGCAGCACGAGCAGGAATCGTTGAAAAGTTTGCAAGCCAAGTACGAACTTAGCTGCCGTCAAGCACATGCTGTACATGAACAGCGTTTAGAAGATTTGAAGGAGAATGTCACTAAGGATGTGGAGCTTCTCATCAGTGATAACATCAAAAGAAGTCAAACTGAGAGGAATAGGTTGGAAAGCATCTGCAATGATCTCCAGAAGCAGATTAAGTTTCAAGAGCAAGAGCTTAATAGAAAGCTCATAAAGCTTAAGGAGGATCATAATAAGAAGTTGATACAGCTACGAACAACTCTTGACGAAAATCTTAGTGAACTTAATGAAAATATAGAGTCTTTGCAGAGAGAGTCTGCTCTTAAAGCAAAGCAACATCAGAAACTCCATGACGAAGACCTCAACAAAGTAACTCTGGAAAATGAGATTTTAAGACATAGACTAAATGGCATTAGATCTGAGTTTCATGACAAAGAAATGGAACTAGCTGACTTGAGAGACAAAATTAAATGCATGAAGTCTGCCTCATTCTCTATTCAAGATGAATTTACAGCGAAGAAGGGCATCATTAAGCAAACGAATGAGGAGTGCGACATATTGAAGGATCAGCTCGTTAAGCAAGAACAACAAAGACGGATCTTACACAACAAATTGCAAGAGCTCAAAGGAAATATTCGTGTTTACTGTAGAATACGCCCTCCCTCCACTTCCGAATCAAAAGATCAACTGGCGTTGGCCCATTTTTGTTTATTGAGTGAATTGTCGAAGGATGGTAGTGAGAAGCTCTGCTTATCAAATGAAATGATATCGAAGAACGAACGCGTCAGTCTATACAATTCAAGGAAACAAAATGCCTCTCATTGTTTTCTGTTCGATAAAGTTTTTCTACCTGATCTGACGAATGAACAAATATTCGATGAGCTTTCTCAACTAATTCAGTCATCACTCGATGGTTACAAAGTGTGTGTTTTTGCATATGGTCAAACAGGTTCTGGAAAGACATGGACGATGGCTCGCCCCAATACCGGAATGATACCGCTATCCATAAGTAAAATTTTTGATGATATAAAAGCACTTTCAAATGAAGGTTGGAACTATTCGGTTGAAGGACAATTCCTTGAAATCTATAATGAAACAGTAATTGATTTATTGGCTACTAATAATTTAAACAAGACTCATGCAATCAAACACGATGACGAAAACCATACGACATCTATTACTAATCTAACCACATTCAAGTTGACTTCAAAAGAGCAAGCAGAATCAATTTTTGAGAAAGCGTCGCTCAACAGGTCTACTGCATTCACGCAGTCAAATCTGAGATCATCCAGATCCCATTCAATTTTTATTCTTAATCTACGGGGTCAGAATTCTAAAACTGGACATAAATCTGCTGGAGTTCTCAATTTAATAGACCTAGCAGGTTCTGAAAGACTTTCTAACTCGCATGCAACGGGGGATAGATTGAAAGAAACACAAGCAATCAATAGGTCTTTGTCATGCTTAGGAGACGTCATTCATGCATTGGGGCAACTGCAAAATGGAGCAGCGCAACATCATATTCCATTTCGGAATTCAAAACTAACGTATTTACTTAAAAATAGCCTTGGCGGAGATTCCAAAACCCTAATGTTTGTGAATATATCTCCTTATCTAACAAATTTCAATGAATCTATTAATTCGTTGAGATTTGCAACAAAGGTAAATAACACTAAAATATCGAATAAATAACATACGAAGTGATTAGACCTTTCATATATATACTCCTATTTACATGCTTAATGTATTATATCCTCGCTTTCTTTAATCAAATTGCTCTCAGGCATGTATTTTTCTGCAGCTTTTATAAGTCCCGATCCAACGGCATCCTGCCATTCTTTTCTATAGTTCTCTTGAGCCCATTCAGCAATCTTCGCTTGTTTCGAGGAATCAAGACAAAAATTGTGCATTGCGAGCAAAGTATCACCTGATACCTTCAAGTCATAGTCCTTCATTTCTTCGATTAAATTGAACGCCTCTTCTACCTGCCCATAGTATACATGTGCAATGACATATTGTTTGTATATACCATAGTCTGGGATCACCTCAAATGTAGATAAGTTATTCCAGAATTTCTGCACATATAATAGATCACTATAAGTATAGGTCTTTATCATTATCTGAACCGTCTCTTCGTTAATTCCTCCTTCACTTTTGGGAACTGTTGCCATTGAAAAGAACAAATCATTCGCTTTGCCGACTTCTTGCAAGTTAGAATAAGCATTTAAAATACAGTTCTGAAGCTGCACATCTTGCTTAGGTATGTTCACATCTAACTTGAGATACTCATGAACTTCTTCAACGCCTTCTTCGTATAACTTGTCACCAAACACTTTAAACAAGTACTTGTAAATCTCTTTCAGAGGAGGCAAGTTACGATGATTACCGTGAAGTTCACTCAACTTTCTCATCTGCCTAAATATGATTAAAGCAGCATTCAAGCGATCCTGTTCGCAGAAAAACTTCATTGCAGGTAAATATGACTCGAAAGGAACATTGAAGTATTTATGTAACTCCCCATAAAGAACCCAATTTGTCTCAAACGACTTTTCATTCTTATATGTTGTTATAAACCCAAAAAGTTGGTCGAATAATTGTCGATACTTTCTACCCTCAACTCCTTCTAATGGTAGTTTGTTTACAGCTTCCTTGTCTATCTTTGGTAGTTCTCTCTTGAGCATTTCAATGGTATCACCTACATACTCTGCCGCTAACATTTTCTTCGATAATGATATGATAACGTCCGTACTACAAGGCGTACCAACTAAATTCTGCTTTATCTTAACAAAACGTGGAAATATCCGATCTATTTGATCCACACCATTGCACAATGTAATAATTAGACGAAAAAGGGTTGATCGAATGATAGGATCCGATTCTCCTGGAAACTTTATACAATTTTTTGAGCTACTCTCAAAAATCTCCAATGCCGTTTTAAAGTCTCCCTGATCGATAGCTTTGTCTATCCTAAATTTATAAGAGTAAGCTGTGGGTTCTATATTATGCTTTGTTCTAAAATAATCGTCAAAATCTTTAAAAAAGGCCCCATCAGGATCAACCTTATTCAGCAGCAACAGAGTAAACGTGAGTTTATCCACTAGATCCTCGATATCTAAGCTGCTTTCGCTCTCGTCTGAGTTTATACATTCGTCAATAATTCCAATTACATCGTTTGCTGCCTTATTTCCAGTGATGTTTGAGGTCTCGGATAGGCATTCATACACTTTACATTGCAACCTTAAACCAATAGAAAACTTCACATCATCAGATATTATGAATTTACATAATCTCGAACAAGCTGTTGTATAATCTCTTCCTAAGGCCCATATAATGGGTAGCAAAGTCTCAGCAAAAGTTTCATCTCCTAAATTCTGCTTGAATATAATATTCTTTATTTCGTTTAAATTTTCTTCCAAATCTTGAGCATCGTTTCCTAGCTTCTTTCTTAAAAAATCATCAAGTATCACATTCGTTTCTTCATCATAGTTTGCCAAATTCAACTCATAAGAAAGCTTGGCTAGACGTAGCCTTATAAAAAGGGATACATCATTTATTGCGTATCTGAGTAAACCATGGTTTGTTAAAAATTGTACCTTTTCTATATTTCTGTTCAAATCCACGTACTCGTGCACCGCTGGCGGTTTATCCTGATATAATTTCTCAACATGGTCAATGAACAAAGAATAAAATTCATCGTTCAAGGGTACTCTTCTATCCGCAGCATTTACCGCTTGTAGGATTTGTTCTGCTATGGTGATGTTGAAACATTTTCTCTGAACATAATATTCCGCGAGATAAGTGAAAAATTGCGATGGAATACTTTCTGAGTTGTTCAAAACATACTGCAATACCACTTGTAAGCTATTCCCGCTTAAAGTTCCCACTATAACGATGATGCGCAATATTTCGTTTGAAGTAGAAAAGGTATCTTCTTCCATGAAGTACTTTGATAGTAAAAGAAAGTACTCTGGCACATATATTCGGCCTTTATGTGAAACATCAATTGACTTAAAACTTTTAGTAAATAACAGTATTAGTTCCTCGCTATTCAAGGGACCAGAATGCAATTTCTTTATTTCTTTAGCATCAGAGGATGCTACATCGTACAAATCCAAAAACACTTTATTCAAAGTACGAAGAACTCGGGGATCCCCACCTGTATCCTTTATTTCACTCAAATACTGACGCAACATACTTGCAAGTTTCTTTTTCCTTTCATCGTCCGAAATGTCATTAGTCTTCAAAGTATGCATAAATTTGGATAAGTATTCATCTTGGGGTTTTTTCTCCTTTAATATTTCAGCTTCTTCTATGCTAACTTCCCTGGTCTTACCGGGGCTTGTTCTGGATGTTTTCATATATCTCCTAGCGTCATTATTTTGAAATATCAGAGTCAGATGCCCTACAGATACTAGTTTATCTTTCAATCCATCATACTCTCGGATTGAATGAAAAATGCAGTAGTTTCTGTAGAATTTAGGAAACCCGAGCCTGTTTATTATTTTTACTGCTTGAAACAGTCTATGCATACGTATATACAGTTAATTTCCCAGTAACCTCCACTACTTAGACATTAACATAGGAAAGAATCATGATAAAAAAAAATACATCAACAAAATTGATCACGTGAATGAAATATTTACAGTATCAAGCGCCATCTTCTTCGTACTCTGGGAGGTGCTTCTGAAGCCTTTTAATCGCCCAATTCTTACCAATGAACTTCACTTCTGGAGCACTTGCACCCTCTGTTAACGTGAACTCCTTCCAAAAAGCCGGATTTTTGAAACGAGGGTCTTCTGATCTAAAGACACCCAATGAAGACCTAATTGCAAGCACAGCTTCTCTCAACTCTGCAGCAATTTCGGATCTTAGGCTCTGAGCTTCCTCTCCATTCTTCAATTCCTCGCTCAAATCGGATGGATTCAGGGGGTCAATGTGTTTCTTGCATAAGCCTAGCCATCGGTGTCTGTAGGATTCGATTTTCTCGTCAGCCAAAGGAGTACCTATATGGATATGGATCTCAGAACCAACATTTGCAGGAAGCCATCTCTTGATGCCCTTTGCTGCATCCTCGGGAGCCACTTTTTCTAGTCCATAGGAGAATATAGGAATTACTATGGGAGCTCGTGTGCTTTCAAGAATAAGACGAGACACTCCCCATTTGAAGTACCTCATGGAGTTGTTGAAGGGTTCCTCCAACTGTAGAACAAAACCTTCAGGAAATACATGGAACCAGGAGGTTTTTGAGCGGATAAAAGGAGATTTAGACATGAGCACGTTGGTTGCCTCCGGTTTTGGTTTGATTTTCGTTATCAAAGACTTTGCTCTTGACGAGACAGTAGAATCAATATCATTGACCTCTTGCAACAAAAGAGGCTTTGCCATCTCTGCTACCCCAGGTGTATATTCGAGATCCAACGTATCATCTGGACTCAAGATGCGAATGGCTGCATCGACGGATCCTTGGAACGGGCCCTCTCCAAACCGTTTTGTGCCCAAGATCTTACCAAGGTTGAAAAACCAAGATAATGCCCTATTTGAGAAGCAAACATTGTGCGCTCCAAAACCCCACCGTATGGTGTCAACGTCCAAATGGAATCTCATTGGTAGGGCTGCGTAGAACGATGGATCATCCACCACTGACATATGATTCATCACCGTCAACAATGATCTATCCTCCTTCCTGGCTCTTTTCAATGCTTCATCTAGCACTTCGACGTTATGTACATGTGGTTTATACAACAAATTCAAGAAAAATTTTGATTGCATGATCATGAGGAAGCATGTAGCATGAGAAGCATAATTCCATAAAATTGACCTTCTAGGATATTCTGAAAGGAAGTCATCTCCTCTTTTCAATACGTCTTCAAAAGACATTGCAGAGTATACCTGAATGCACGATTATATTACGTCCTTGTTACTATTCAAAAATACTTTAGCTATGCTGATTGTAATTTTTTTTTTTTTTTTTTTTCAAGTCTCAGCGAGAGTATGCAAGAATTGCAAGAATACTTATAGATTTACAATAAATGCTAAGGCGTACTTATTATGACAGAACTACTGGTAATCTTGAAAATGTACAGCTTTTGAGTGTGAGTGAATATACGGCTCTTTTCGGAAAATTTGGGTATAAGAAAAGCTGGTATCAAGATGGCAATCTTGGGACTCTTCTCTTACCCGTTCTGCTTTCAATTTGGGCAAGAATACCGAGTTCATGAAATTCGAGAACATTGTCACATAGTCGTTTCTTTCATCATAAAACTGCGGGCAGTAGACACTCTTTCCTTGCAACAGAAACACTTCGGGAAAACAGCATTGCAGAAAAGTTTCCAGTCTAAAATCGTGGAAGTCTGACTCGTGGATGTAGACTTTACTTTGTCTGTTCATTCCATAACTTCTGGCAAGTGAGGCCATATTGATACTTCCAACATTACCTTTTCTGTAGTCGTCGAAGTCGACGCCATTTCTTTGAAGTTCCGATTTCAATGCCCGCTTGTACCGCATGGTCCTTAGCTTATCTTCTAGAAATCCGAGGTCGAATTGGGGGCTTTGCATGCAACATTGTTCGTGAAGAAAGCTCCTGTAGCTCGTTCCTCTGATCCAAGAATCCTTGGAGACTTTACTCTCTATATCTGCTTTATCCGCCAATGCATAATATTTCTCTAATTTTCGAAGAGAATCCAGCGAATAGATTATAGGTAAACTCGCTTCTTCACACTTCCTATCGATTGAAGGCATTATTCACAGCATTACCTTCTTTGTTTGTGATTGTATTTTTTGACTTTTTAGTATTGCATTCGTTTTACACAAATACATTCAAGAGCTTTCGATCGATTGAACCAAACCGGCAATCAAATCGCTACTAGTAATGAGTAAAACTACTTTACAGGACCACAACATTCCTTTTGACCCATTCAGGTTTAAGATCTTTACAAAAGAGTCAAAACTCGTCAAGACACTTGATGATTTCCATTTTTGTTCTCAAAACAGTGATTTTGTTCCATCTGACACTTGGTTGATCTACCTTGTCCTAAAGTTGAATATTAAGTTTAACGATGACCAATTTAAGAAGATCTTAGGACTTGATCCGGAAGACCAGGTGCATCTGACTATCTTCTTGGGCCTCGTGAAAGTCGTACAGGAGTGCGCTGCTCGTTTGAGTGTGTGCCATGTCACCTCTCTTCTTGATCTCCCTTTAACAGATCTCAAAGAAATATGTTATGAGGTTGCTCTCCATTTTAAGGCCTTGTTCTTTGTGCCTATCAAAGTATGCTCAACCTTAAGGCGGCGCCCCAAGGAGCCGATGTTTATATCGGCCAGTGCTCTCGTGCAAACTTTTCACTCAGCTGCAAATGAAGTCCCTACCCATCAGTACTGGCACACTGGGTATTCCTCAAATATGATAAACTCAAGAAGCCATCATGCCACTCAGTATGGAATCCCCTGTGCTTCAGCTGTTTACAATCAGGCCCGAACAATAAGAATCGAGAATGAAGCTGCAGAGGTAGTTGAACTCACACAATTTATAAGCAAGTATAATAATATGTGGCCGATAGTTGTGCTTCTTAATAGAGAATATGAACGTATAGTGGAGAGCTTTAGTGCTGGGTGAAGCCACATTTCAGAGCAACATTATCGTCGGTTCCATTTTTTTTTGCAATCAATATTCTGTTCTGCATATAGTAAATATCAAAAAAAAAAAAAATTTCAGAAGAGCTCATCTCTATCGTATGAAGATTTAATTTTTGTGGGAGGTTAATTTCAACAAAAAGAACTCAAAGATGAGGATTAAGAAGAAAGGGACTTCTGGTAATGCAAAGAATTTCGTCACACGAACTCAGGCGGTAAAGAAGCTCCAAGTCTCGTTAGCAGATTTCCGTAGACTTTGTATCTTTAAGGGCATCTATCCAAGAGAACCCAGGAATAAGAAGAAAGCAAATAAGGGCTCCACGGCTCCTACGACATTTTACTATGCTAAAGATATTCAATATTTGTTGCATGAGCCTGTTTTGGGAAAATTTAGGGAACATAAGACATTTGCAAAGAAATTGCAAAGGGCATTAGGTAGGGGAGAAGTGAATGATGCGCAAAAGCTAGAGACTAATCGTCCCAAGTACACGTTAGATCATATAATCAAGGAGAGGTATCCCAGTTTCCTTGATGCGCTTAGAGATATCGATGACCCATTAAACATGCTTTTTCTTTTTGCCAACATGCCCGCGACAGACAAAGTAAGCTACAGAGTGACTAAGGATGCAGAGAGACTCACTAATCAATGGTTAGCTTATGTTGCGAATGAAAGGTTAATAAAGAAGGTTTTTGTGTCGATCAAGGGTGTATACTATCAGGCTAATGTTAAGGGCCAAGACATAAGATGGCTCGTGCCCTTTAAATTTCCTACTGCCATTCCTAGTGACGTTGATTTCAGAATCATGTTAACATTTTTGGAGTTTTACTCAACTTTGTTGCACTTTGTTCTCTTCAAGTTATACAATGACTCAAATTTGATATATCCTCCTCCCATTGATGCGGAGAAGTTGAAAGGAATCGGTGGTTTATCGTCGTACGTATTAAAAACCAAGGACCAAGGAATGAAAGCTTTGCTTCCCAAAGAAAAAAAGCAAGCAAGTGAGACAGGCAATGAGGATGCAGAAGGATCAAATGAGAAAGAGGAAACGAAGCTTTCTGAGAGTGATATTTCGCAGGCAATGGAAGCAGATAAAAAGAGCCAAGAAAAATCAACTAATGATGGAACAGTTGAAGATGCTGAAGATGTAGAGGAGGTTGAGTTAGATGAATTTGCTTCTTCGAATAAGGACAAGGGAGATATATTATCGCAACCATCAAAATATGCCTCACCTACATCCAACTTATTCTCAAAGTTTATATTCTATGTTGGCAGAGAAGTATCCTTGGACATTTTGGAGTTGTGTATTCTATCATGTGGTGGTAAGATTGTTTCTGAGATAGCCTTAGATGACCTCAAGTTGAAGCAACCTGAAGCGTATGCCAAGTTGGATTTATCTAACATTACGCATCAGATAACTGATAGACCAAAGATTCTTTCAAAGGTAGCGGGAAGGACATACATTCAACCTCAATGGGTTTTTGATTCCATAAACAAAAGTGAGTTGGTCCCTGTGAGTCCATATGCGCCAGGAGAGACTTTACCACCACATTTATCTCCTTGGGGCGATGCTGGCGGGTATGATCCTGAGGTCAAGTCTGCGGAAGGTGCAGCAGAAGACTTGGAGCAGGCCGTGGAAGAAACGCAAGAAGAGGAAGAAGAACAGGATGCACAAGAAGAGGACGATGAGGATGCTTCTGATGTCCAAATAGAGGACGATGTAGAGGAGTCTGAAGATGAAGATGTAAAGGCGCAAAGAGAACTTGAAATGGAAGCTAGAGGCGTTAGCTCTGCCGATATAGAGGCACAAATCAACTCCTCCAAGAAGAACAAAGGCAAGAAGAGATCTGCAGAAGACGAAGAAAAGGAATTGAAAATGATCATGTTAACTAATAAGCAGCGTAAGTTATACAAGAAGATGCGCTACGGCATTGATAAAAAAGAGGCTAGGCAACAGGAATTAGCCAAAAAAAGGAAGAATCTTGAAAAGACAAAAAAGGAGTTAGATAAAGCTAACAGCAAATAGGCATTTTTTTTGTATAGGCTCATGTTTATAGCGTTGTAAGGCGTTATGCCATATACATGCGTAATTATAGTGATACTTTTAATCGCACTGATCAAGAAAATTGTTCAACGTAGATAAGATGCTGAGGTTAATGAGAATACGCTTTTCACAATCTACAAGAAGATTAATCCATAGCTCATCAAGCTTAGGAAATGGCACATTGGGGAGAGTTTTAAATTCACTGGATGAAATATCGAACTGTATAAATCGTTCTACTTGGAATGTGAAGGACCTCATAAAAGCAGATGATGAGATGCAAGAAGTACAGATCGAGCCGAAAGTTCTTAAGGATACTTTGAAACTTTCAGGACTTAGCACAAATATTGACTCTAAAACGGAGAAAAAGTTAATAGATTCGTTGAAGATGCAGATGTTGTTCATTAGGCATCTATACGATAGAGGAGAAAAAGGCTTTGACGTTCATGAAACCAATAATAACGATATTTTTCGTCTTATTGCTTCAGATCATCGGAATGACGTAGTAGACCTTAGTTCATTGACTGAAGAAATAGAGAAGCTAGAGGAGGAGGTCGATCAAAGCAAAGGGGAGACAGATGGAAGCTTAGAAGAGTACGTTCACAAAAGAGAAAGCAACTCTTTCTTTTCTATCAAGTTGAAAGATTAGGGAAATTTAATTTATATGTGCTACGTGTATGTAATTCTAGAATCCATGAACATCCTATCTGGAATTTCCAATTTAATTAACCCTGATAACACTTCTTGCAATTTTACGAGCTCTTTTGTGCCCTGGTTGATCTGGTCCACCTCCGTGGACTTAGATATGTTCTTGTAAGCCTTAACTTGGAATGAATTTGACTCATCTAAGAGTTTGAGGGTGATCTTGTTGCCAGCATTTTTAGTGTCATCTCGCACGAATACTTTGAAGAGCTCTATGATGATATCTCCATAAAAAAAGCGGACTCCCTTAATCCAGTACTGATTCACTACTTCATATCCCAAGTCCTCCAAAAATTGTAAGAATGAGTCATTGCGGATAGTACCATCATTGCCATTTAAGTTTGCTAAACCGGCGTCAGACATTTTTCTTTGGCCCGCAGAACCATTATTATCGTTGCTGATGTCAATTGCAATTACATCATCCTCGGGCTTGACATTTTCTGGTGCTTGGCCAGAGCCTGGTGCCATGACATTCGTGTGGTGATGAACCAATGTACTCTCATACATATTCTGCGCCGAGCATACCTGATTCTTCCCGGCAGTAGGAATATCCGCAATTTGCAAGGTCCATTTGAGGTTATCTTCTTTACCTACAAAGAGTCTATCGACCTGCACCTGTTCTTCGCTGTCCTTCAAAATCGGTTTGGAGATATCAAGAGTCCTGCTTGCATCATCAGCCCAAAGAGTAATGCACTTCATATAGTATTGTACAACATAATTAACTTTTCCAGGTTCAAATTTTGGTTTGTAGACATTATGAGGCTTTGTAAGAAGAGTATATGTTGAAATGCCTTGTCCTGATTGCAATCCCGTAAATGCCTTTAGAGTCGACACCGTCTGAACATAACTTGTATGGGGTATTGTGCCCACTAAAAGCAACTGATGGACCATGTATCTCTGTCAACTAGTCAACAATGCTGACTGTAGGTTTGCTGGAAATCAAACGGCTAGCTAGATCTCAAGGTGCCTTGACAAAGCATAGTTACACAAAAACGACACAAGATGGACTTAGATGGTATTATACACATATATATACATACGTACAAAGGCAAAAAAATGTTTCACTTATCCTTCTTTGATTCCTTCTCCTCGCTGACAGTTGTATCCTCCGTAAAAGCTGCAATCACGAAGCCAATTAGCACCACATTGGCAATGAATGCTGCAATACCGCCATTTAAGATTGTATTCTGTGCCCCAAAGAAGTACTGACTGATAAAGAAGGACAATATAGGAAGTATTATCATTCCTGACGTGAAAAATATCAACTTATTGATCACCGATCTATTTTAGTTAGTATTGAAATCTCTATTCTCCGACCTTCATGTCCTCCATCTGCGAGTTGCAAGGAGAGAGAGAAGGCTCTCCTACGAAACCAGTAAAGACGATTTGAAGGATATTATCATTGATGACTCTATTATCACATACTTGGGGATATCTACCGGCATTTTGCTTTATTGTTTGTATGGTTTCACCAATGAAGCTTCACTTGAAGCTCCAATAGTTTCCTACTAAGTTACACAAAATCCGATTCTTTCTTCCAAGCAATAAGGAGCATTTATACTTTAGAGAGTGAACCAACATCGTTTGATACTTCTTTTAAAATGAAGGTTTACGGTATGTGTACGCTTTTGGCGTTGCTGATGTTACAAACTGCATCATGTTTTCTCGACACTGCTCCATTCTATTTTAATAAGAAGCTCGACGTTGGCCATAAGTATATGATAGAGTCAAGTGATTTGTTAGAATTTCTCAGACCATGGACGAATGATGTATGCCAGAACGATGGTCAAATAGTTATTTATAAAGTAAATGGATTGAAGAGGTCATTTGATGAGGACTCGGGTACCTTCATAAGGCACGTTCATTACAAGGACGAGCTCGAGGTGAACGCAATGCAAAGTGGATGCTCAGAAGGCAGAGTTGTTTACGTTTTGGGTGGAGAGATGCCTGAATTGAAGGAGAATATAGTTGTGGTAGAGGTAGATGATGGGAAAGACCATACCGTAGCGGAGTTTTTGCTGAAGGAGAATAACCCAGATTTAATCATTGTGCAAGGAAAGCCGGCATTTAAGATTCAAGGTCAGAACGTTGAACAAAACTTGGAACAAAAGGAATGGGTTTCAGGAGATCAATTGCATGGCCAGGTGGGCTTTAGGAAAGATAAAAGAGAAGTCAAAAGGAGAGAGGACTCCAGCGACGCAAGAAACCAAGAACTCGACAAGATTGCTTCTAAGGTTGAAAATGAATTCGAGCAGGCTGAATCGCTCCTCGCTGAGGAAGGAGATTCTTTGGTCAGTATCCTTCACTCCGACAAAGAGTCGACACAGACTGCTCTGCTTTCAGGTCTGAAAAGTTCTGGGGGAAGCGGACTCTTTGTAAAGTATCTGTTTGTTTCGTCTGGTCTTTGGATGTGCATCATAGTCTCTGGGTTCTTAATTCTGATATTGGTGGCTGCATTGTCCTGGATGACTTCCATCGAGATCACCTACAAAGCGTTCGACAAGCAAATTGACTTTGACAAGAAGAATGAATGATCCAGTTTGCTCAATGCTTCTGCTTTATGCAACGTGTGTCCTTTGTTTCTAAACATAAAAAACATACACTTAGTTAGATGATTCGGTATATATTTCTAATCAAGTTTTAATCGATTTCGGCGCTGTCCTGTAGCTGGTTGTGCGCTAAACTGATCAACATGGCTATATGAGGATTTGCACGGCAGCTTGTTATGATCTACCTTGCGGTTTTCTTACGAGGATTATTACGAGGATTTTTACAAGAGATACACGTTTTTCCATTTACAATTCCTCGTTACGAATTTTTCAGTAACCAATTATCCTGTGATAACAATTATAAGCTCTACCATACTGAGATCCGTATCCGCGCGCAGATCGACAACTAGCCAGGCCCTCTAGAGAAGTCAACTTGTCTGATACGAGCTATATCTGTACTGGAAGATCTTAGGAGTAAATGCAGAGGCGTATCTACTTTAAACTACGGATTCATGCCCGGAATGTAATGCTTAAAAATAAATGAAAGAAAAAATATTCATGAACTCATCCATTTTGTATGAGCCTCAACTCAAACACCCTCTCACGATAACCAAAACTCGCTAACAATCTCTCTTGTCGACTTCTATCGTCGAGAACCATGATAACGCAGAACCTGACATGCGATTTGATTACGCACGTTGTATTGAAAGGATGCGTGCATTCTAGGCATGCCTAATAATTCTCAAATATGCCTCTGCAGCTCCTATTCCACATCCTGATCCCGAGGTCAATTCTCGAATGCTCGCAAACTCACTGAGCAACACTGTTACCGTATCTCCATGACTCATGCTCCTATAATACATCGTGCTAAAAAATTTGCCTCTGATTTACATGATTACTAGAACTACATTACATAAATCTAGAAACAGACTAGCATTCATTAGTTTCTTTGTGTTTTTTTCAACACCTTTTTGCCCATGTTGGTCTTTGATAAGGCGGAAAACTTTCACATTTTTTTTTTCCTGATTTTCTTATTGCCTAAACAAGAAGTATTATTAGACGCGTTCTCCTCCGAGATCGACTCATTTTCCTTGATGAGAAGAGGACAGGAAATACCGTAGTAGTTCTGTAAAGCCATAATCCATTGTAAAACACCACTGTATCTATAAGGCGCTCCTGGGTTGCCCAGGAGCGCCTGTCTTGATGTTCTCAAGCCATAGTACTCGATGGTAGGCTTGTTCTTCCGAAAGCGATGAGCTCGGAAGCAGTTCCGCACACATTCCACGTATCGCTATTGTCAAGATATGGTGCCACTACACCAAATTACAGCTCTACATTACTTGCATGAATAGATAGCCATAGGCGATGCAAGGATCTGAAATGCCCGTAAGCAATTTACCTATGCAAGTCGTAAAAATAACATGAACAAGACTCGAGCATTAAGAAGGGTTTCTATTGCTCCAATTGACGTCATTTCAAAGAACCATAGTTTACTTTGTCCACTCTAAATACTTTATTGTTATACTCTATAGTAGCAAGACGCTCTGCGAAAACAAGATAAGAGTAATGCTACTTGCATCCAACACAGAAGTCCCGAGTGATAGTGGTACTTAGTAGTGCACCAAATTATATGGCCAATGACGTTTATCATTACCGTATCCACACGAGAGTGTATCGGCATGTCGCACATGGTGTCGTACGTCCATCTTCCGTCGCGGAACTCCCGTTAACGCTTATCCTTGCCTCAACCTCACACCCTCGAAACACCTAAGCAGACATACCTAATCTATTGCAGGGATTAACCTCCGTATTTCTTCTTTTACGTCTCGTGCGATTATTTCCTTTGTGTATTTTCTCTGTTAGTAATTATCTTCTTTGCCCGGCCATATGCCTCGTTTACAAACCCACGCCGCTAATCCATACGCAGTTAACGGAGATCCTCTCAGTCTATTGTCATAGGGCCAGCATTCCGCAGCCCTAGCTAGGAGCATCCGCGCATTGTGTCGCTGCAGATTTGTCCCTAGTTCTATTCAGTCCATCCAGCACACCTAGTCTATCAAGTCTATTTAGTCTATTAAGCTTATCTAGTCTATTGATCATATTACGCTGACTAATGTCAACTTCGAAGATCCCTCGCTTTACACCACTTGATCTGGGCTAATCTATGCAGCCATTCGGGGAGACATTCTGAAAGACATCCCCTGCGACAATCCAAACTGCGTCCTACTAATCCCTGCTGTCGCCCTAACCTTACATGAAGGTTCCACAGTCCACCCCTCCAGAAACCTTATGCATATAGCACGCAACGTCACAATTACCCAATCCCGATTCTGCACCTTGCGCTAGTCCTTGATACGAAAGGGATTCTTCTCTACAGTGTATGGCCGGCCTTGTATTGATACGATCTTCTTCGTGCAGACCTTCTTTATAATATTAGAGAAAGACTGGGACCTGAAATAGTAATACAAAAAATTTCACATAGAATCCGATTAGTGCGCGATAGTCGGTCTTTTTTGCTAGTCGGTTTACATCATCGAATCATACTTTTTGGACGAAAGTATAGTTGGAAGATAGGAACAAGTTTTAATTTTTAATTTCTTGTCCTTCCATTTAAAATCTTGCTTCTTTTTGTTTTCAATTGATATCCTGGAATTTTTCTGGAGTCTATTGTGAAAAAGGAAAATCGTCGGCAATAGAAAGGAAAAACCTGGAAGAGGTTTGAGAACAATTGACAGGCGGAGTAAGTAGAGTAAGAAAAAAAAACCTCTAATAGAAGGAAGAAATCAAATAAAAATTATTAAATATTCATCGTGAAATTAAAAGTTGCATGGTAGAGAATCATAAGTCAAGTCAATAAAAGAACAAGAGATAATTATAATTCAGTATTTTCTGGTAAAAGGGACAACGAAGTGTTAATACCTATTAAAGAAACCGAGCAGATTTTCATTAAAGTACTAGTTAATTTTCTTTGATTTTTTTTGATACTTTTTTGGAAAAGGCATTGATATAACCAATTGAGGAGAATAGTCCAACATTTCGGAATCACAGAAGAATAGAAAGGTTGAAGGTAGGAGCAGGCAGAGTGAAAGCGTATTGAAACAGGAAAATATGTCATTCTCGGTTTCATCTAGCTCTCTGACACTGGGGAATTTGAGCACACCACCCTCGGTGAAGAAAAAGCGAGGTAGGCCACCCAAGCCAACCTCATTGAGTAATAAGATCACCACGACTTTGAATATCATCGTCAACACGTCTCCATTGTACAATAGCCCCACTGCAGAGAACAATTCGAACATGATAGTGAAGAGGGGAGCTCCTGACATATTCACACCTCTCATGCGAGTATCTCCGACGTCTAGGCGTAAAAGAAGCAGAAAGTCTTCTATAAGCAGTGAGACATCCAGCTCCAGCAAGCGTGCATATCCAGAGATGTTGGCGACCCCGTTGTCAGGCAAAAGCTACGACTATGCAAACACGCTGTTTGAAAGTGTTGACTCAAGGGCCATGGATCGCATCTCTTATCTCACAAAGCCACCTAAATATGAGCATGGGTATGACACGCCGGTTGGCATGCATCTTGATGGCAAGGAGACACTTCGACGTGACGTAGATGCCTCTCCATCGCATAATGGCAGAGTGGAGAACACGCTTCTCACTCCCACAAATAGTCTCATCAATGAAGGTGAGTCAATGAGGGGCCGCTCACGGCTGGACTATTACCTCGAGTCAGCTCTGTATACTTTAGATGAAGTAATGCAGCGAAGACAATCAACGAAGTCGCTATTGCCTGCTGCGTCTTTGGCAAAGGACAATTTTAATAGGGACCAAGATAAAGAGCAAAATGACTTCGCCATGAGGCTTATGGTTGATGACCTGGGAAAGGCAGTGCTATCGAATAGTTTCTTTCTGTCGCCGAAAAGAGCTCAGACCATTTCTCCAGGAAATTCAGACTCCAAAGATAAGCGTACTATAGAGCGAGATACCACCACCTTTCACACCAATCAAGAATTCTATCCTCCTCAGACTGCACCTCCTGTTCTTGGGTTGTGTGATAGCGTTCCTCACAAAATAGGCTACGCGTCGGACTCTAATGAGAATCAAGAAGAATCTCATCCAGTACCGGGCGCATTGAAGAGGCATCATTCAGATATAACAGGAATGCACTCGCACAATTTCTCGTCATCTTCATTCCTATCGACAATCAATGAAGGCAGTTACAACGAAAGTCATCTTGATAAATTTATGCCTCTGACTCCGACCAATAAGGATACTTCATCGCATTCGCTTGCTTCAGGTTTGACACCAGCGGGAATAAATCTAAACTTGACCCCTAACTTCAACTCATTAATGAATTCTATGATGAACATAAATTCTCCTCAGCAGAAAAAGTCTTACTATGGCTCACAGTTCTCTCCTCATCAAGAGTTATTCCCGGAGTTTTCCTTAGGAGGGCGTTCATCGCTGCAACACTACGGCCTGGATAGCATGACTGACTTAATGAATCTCGGCTCCAAGCTGCTTCTGACTAAGTATACGGATGCGAATAATATGGCACCCACATCCTCTACTTCTTCTAATTCTACTAATCTGAATGTAGAGGATGGCGGTGATGCGAGACTCGCGTTGAGGAAAATTATGCAGATCAAGAAGAAATGAAATGGTGTTGTTTGTATTCACTAATTCTGCTACTCAAGACCCAATATTCTACAATGCTTCATTTCTCATCCTAATTCTAACCTATCTAAGTCTATTTTTGTTTGCTGAGAGGACTCAGTATCTTCGTCGCACGCCTTTTTTCACCGTATTTTTTTATTTTTCTGTTTTTTCTACTACGCCTGTTTCATTTTTCCTCGTTTGATTTGACTAAAGAGTTCATTGCTACGTCATTTTGTTTAGATGCATTATACAGTTAATTAATCGATTATTAGCTATCATAATCCTTCTCCGTGTAATATATGTACTTCCGCGTATATATCAGTCTGCTCTTGGACGTTTGATCTAACTGTTTTTGAGTTATGCACTACCAAAAATTTTTCACTCCATCTGCATAAAATTTTTCACTAAGCTAGTTTGAATTTTCTTTTCTTTAGTTGATAATAACATAGATAGTTAACATGTCTCACAGAAAGTACGAAGCACCACGTCATGGATCCTTAGGATTCTTACCAAGAAAGAGAGCTGCCAGACAAAGAGGTAGAGTAAAGTCATTCCCAAAGGATGTCAAGTCTAAGCCAGTTGCTTTGACTGCTTTCTTGGGATACAAGGCTGGTATGACCACCATTGTCAGAGATTTGGAACGTCCAGGTTCCAAGATGCACAAGCGTGAAATCGTTGAAGCTGCTACTGTTGTTGATACTCCACCAATGGTTGTCGTTGGTGTCGTTGGTTACGTTGAGACCCCAAGAGGTTTGAGATCTTTGACCACCGTCTGGGCAGAGCACTTGTCCGAGGAGGTCAAGAGAAGATTCTACAAGAACTGGTTCAAGTCTAGAAAGAAGGCTTTCACTAGATACTCTGCCAAGTACGCCCAAGATGGTGCTCAAATTGAGAGAGAGTTGGCAAGAATCAAGAAGTACGCTTCTGTTGTCAGAGTGTTGGCTCACACCCAAATCAAGAAGACTCCTTTGTCCCAAAAGAAGGCCCACTTGGCTGAAATTCAAGTCAACGGTGGTTCTATTTCTGATAAGGTTGACTGGGCCAAGGAGCACTTCGAGAAGACCGTCTCCGTCGATTCTGTTTTTGAACAAGACGAAATGATTGATGTCATTGCCGTCACCAAGGGTCATGGTTTCGAGGGTGTTACCCACAGATGGGGTACCAAGAAGTTGCCAAGAAAGACCCACAGAGGTTTGAGAAAGGTTGCTTGTATTGGTGCATGGCATCCAGCTAATGTTAACTGGACCGTTGCCAGAGCTGGTCAAAATGGTTACCACCACAGAACCTCTATTAACCACAAGGTTTACAGAGTCGGTTCTTCTGATGATGAATCCAACGGTGCTACCGAATTTGACAGATCAAAGAAGACTATCAACCCAATGGGTGGTTTCGTCAGATACGGTATGGTCAACAATGACTTCGTTTTGTTGAAGGGTTCCATCCCAGGTACAAAGAAGAGAGTTGTCACCTTGAGAAAATCCTTGTACGTCGACACTTCCAGAAGAGCCGTCGAAAAGGTCAACTTGAAGTGGATTGACACTGCCTCTAAGTTCGGTAAGGGTAGATTCCAAACTCCTGCTGAGAAGCACGCTTTCATGGGTACTTTAAAGAAGGACTTGGAGAAATAAGTTAATTAGAAAGAGTATTTAGCTTTAGGATACTTCAGTATAATGAATTGACTTTCTTACCAGTATGTCATAGTGTAGTAGTAGATGAAGAAGTATCTTTCTATCACGTGAGCCGATGTTCATCTTCGAAGAGTATGGAGAAACCAAAACTAAACAATACAATAAATGGAAAGTCATAGTTATAGGTGTATTAGTCATTAAGTTCTCTTCAAATGATTCAGGAGGTGATAAGCTCTATGATTGTTCACTCCAAGAGTCTTAATAATGCGTTTATTACAACCGTGGATCATCTTCCCTGCGATGTGACTAGGTCGCTCTGGTTAGTTCAATCCTGCAATCTTGCTCTAAACAAACATAGAAAAGAGCTTGACGATATTTTAAAGAGGACCCAGAGAGGAGAGACCCAAAATGAGTATGGGGACACCGTTAATCGGATCCTCGAATTAAAAAGAGAAATCCACAAGCTCAGCGGGGAGTCGATACAGGAAACCAGAGCATTATACAACCAGCTTATAACACATCAATTGACATTGAAGGATGAGCTTAATCAGTTGCATAGTCTTTTAGGCTCGAGGCAGTCTATGAGCGAGCAAGACGAGTCGAAGGAGCAGGAGGATTTAAGAAATCAGCTCAAGGAATACTATGAGGAGCATCCATTAGTTTCCCAGAAAGAGGCATTTCAAGAGGAAAAATCGGTGAATTCCTTGAGAAAAATTGTGAAAAGCAAGCCTTCGGGCTTGAGACTTATTTTGAAGCTTACAAAGAATGGCCCAAAGGGCAAGAAATCCAGAATCAGTAAGAAGGGCAAGAAGCGAGCTCAGAAAGGTTTAGCAAAAACGACGACGACAAGAAAGTCTGTGCAAGAACCAGTAGTAGATGTGACAAATGCAAAAGCTCTACCAAGCCATGAGACAGCTGTCACCGAAGAGGACAACAATTTATATTGCTTTTGTAAACAGCCCTCTTTTGGCGATATGATCGGATGCGACAACGAGAAATCTTGCCCGAATGGTGACTGGTTTCACTATAAGTGTGTTGGGCTATTAAATAGAGTAGATGCGTTGAAGTATACCACTGGGAAGGAAAAATGGTTCTGTTCTGATTATTGCCGCGAAGCAGTGATGAAAAGACAAAAGAAGAAGAAGAAGAAAAGGTGGTAGATGGCAAGATCTTAAAAGCCTCTATATTACAAGTATCAAATGATTGTATATGACAAAGCAAATATCTCAAACTGAAAGAAGTTCTAACATACCGCTAATTTCGCTAGCTTGCTTACATTTTTTGACTTCAAGGTTGATTCGTTTTAATAGATTTGAGAAATTTTCTTCTAGAACAGTGCTCTTGTCGATCAAAGCACCGTACATTTCAACAATGACGCCAATGTAGTCACAAAGCAAACCGACTGATCTAGAATCTTCCAAGTTCTTAGCGAACCATTGTAAGATTGGCAACAACGATATCTCATCTCTACCGTATAATGAAATTCTAATCTTACCTCTTTTCTTGAGCTCGTGCAACACTGTAATAGTTTGTTCTTTGGGCAACCCAGTTGCGAACGCGCTGTCTAATGCTTCTGACCAACGGAATGCATTTAAATGCTTTTCAAACTGTTTCAATTTCTTCGTTGGTGTGACAGCGGTATTGATAATTCGATGCTCCTCTTCTCCTTGATAATCTCTACCCCTCATCATCCTATTATACGCATTTGACTTAACTTCTTTTACCCCCTGCTTTACTTTTGGCTCTGTCTTTCTGGTACGAATAGTTACCAAGCCTGAAGTCAAACCTGTTACGAAGTGTTTGTGAGAAGGAAAAGGTGACACTGCGCAGCTCAATACACCACCACTTCCAAACCTCCAGCCAAACTTTACCTTCCAAGATGTGGAATCGGTATCAAAGATTTTGACGTGACCGTCTAAAGATCCTGCCAATAGACCCCTGTCTCCGGTACTATGTAATGTTGTTACAGTTTTCGTGAAATTATGCAATGTGTCAACCTGGGCACTTTTCGTCAAATCCCAGACCTTTACTTGTGGCCCACCAGCGCTGAAGAGTGTTGTAGGTGATATTGCCAATACATCCTCCACTGGACTTCCATCTTGGCTGAATTTAGCTACTATCTGTTGCTGCCTGGTGTCGAAAATTCTCACAAAACCATCATAGCATCCTGTCGTTATAAGATTAGGATTAGCTGGGATGAAGTTGGCGCTTCTGATGTAATCTCCATGGTACGAATCGTCAAATTCAAGAATAGGTCCCTTGGTCGTCTGAGAAATATCGTAAAGCCTCACTACCCTATCGTCTGAACCTGTTATCAATTGGTTACCGATTGTAGGATGAAACTTCGCCACATGCGTAGGATGCGTAGATGGACTCAAGCTGACCAACAAGTTTCTAGGCTGATAGCTCTCAAAAAGAGAGACTAATCCTGTCGCATCTGCTGCAACTAGCAATTTACCATCGTATCTATATTCTCCTGAGTAAACCGTGTCCTTAAACCTTGAAAATGTCTTAATAACCTGTCTAGTCTTAGATGAGAAAACTTGAATCCTAGTAGATGAAGTTATCGCAAAATCGTGCGGTGAAACTGGATTGAAATGGATATGAGTAACTGGATGATTCTCTTTGACTAACTGCGGATTTGAAAACCCTCTCCAATATCTTTGTTCAGGAGTTGTTTGTGAAGGCAACGTAGGGTTCCTTACTTGGTGAACTCTTTGCCTACTAGATGACATCTTTAGAGGTCTAAGAAGCTCAACTTATTTTTACCAGTAGTGCCTGTTGAACGTTATCATCGTGATGAGGTTATAAATTTTTCTGTTTGTGCACGTGATGTGTTTATACCAACTCCGCTACAGTTATAACTTGCACATTATGAAGATAATGTAGACATAAAGGAGTACCCCTATATTAGTGTATGTCTATCGTAGTCTGTTCTATTATCTTCATCTAATTTTCTACATCTTTGTTTTTACGAATTGCGATTAGACTTTTTAGTTCTTATTTGCATAATGATGAAATTATTGCAAAAAATGAATCTATCGAGCGAAATTAAAATACAAGAGAAGTTGGTCAATTAAAGTAGCTTGCTCATAGAACTTTAATCTATGTTCTCTCTTTATTGGAATACAAACGAGTTATTATTAATGTGACTAACAAAAATATACTGATGGCTTATGCGAACTCAACTAACCAAGTCTTCAAAACAGCGTCTACTCCACTGCTAACGAAAATGCCCTTTTTGTTTTGCAGATCATAGTGCAACCATTTGACACCGGATATGCCTCCTTGGTGAGCCAATGGGAATTTCAAGACTTTAGATGGCTTTTCAGTAGAGTAGATGAAAATATTACAGTCAAGACTACCACTGAGCAAATACTTGGAATCGGATGTCCAATCTGCATCCGTAACTTTGCTTGCATGGAAAGCCCAGCGTCTAGTTACGAGCGAGCCGTCAGAAAATTTAAACAAATCGTATCTCCCAGAACTATCTGAAGCAGCTACATACTCTCCATCAGGGGATGCTGCGATGAACGAGATAGGCGATCTTGATTGAGGAAATCTAACTTTAAGCTTTTCAAGCTTATCGTCAGTTACATCAAATTCTTCAATTGTTCTATCTTCCAAATTATTTATCAAAAGTCTATCTGCGTTTTCAACGTAACACAAGGCTGAAGTCGAAAAGCTAAGAGAGGCTTCACTAATTTTTTGAAGCTTGTGTGACTTATTCGAATATCTTTCCAACTTTGATTCATATAAGATGATAAGATCATTCTTGACTTTAATTGCATGCTTAGGTTGCGCTGGTAAACTGAGGGACTCCAATAGGTTCGTATCGCTCCATAATTTGACAGAATCATCCCAGCCAACGGAGGCCACACCGGCCTGATCCAGGAAACATACAATATCCAGAACATAATTGGAATGACCGTCAGAAGATTCACTTATGTGCTTAGGTACAGGAGATAAGCCAGTTACATCTTCAGCTGCCTCCCATTTGAATATCTTTCCATCTGAGCTTCCAGAATACAAGATCTTTCCATCATCATACTCAATCTTTGTAATGGGTTGTTGGTGTCCTGATACCAGGAATTCAAAAGAGAAGGTTTCGCTATTGAAGTAATTGAGCGATCCATCCAACGAGAGCGATATGATAAAATCCTTCGCAACAACGACACCAACCTGCTGATGGTTTACTGAAGCCGAAGCGTCCACACTGATGGTTTTAGATGCATCTTGTTTTTCTGCTTCCCACATTTTCAAAGTTCCATCAGCTGAACAGGTTACAAATTTCGACGAGTCCTTGAACCAATCAAACCCGTAAATTCCTCCATCATGAGCATTTTCAATCTTCTTGACAAAAGAACCGGTTTTTCCATCATAGAACACTATGGCCCTATCAGAGCCGACACTCACGAGCCATTTGCCATCGGGAGAGAATTTGACATCCCTTATGGTATTGGTATGCTGATCTCTAATACTTTTATCAAACTTGAAAGGAGGCCCGGTGAAAAATACCATTGCCTTATCCTGTCCCACTGTTGCAAGCCTATACGGCCTCTGTGGTTTGATGGCCGCCGCGGTGATTTCAGAAGCGTGCCCTTGGATCTCTCCAATAGAATTTCCAGAATCCCACGTAAAACAATGTCCAAACTTGTCCTTACCCAGACCTACTGCAACAATTCTACTATTATCTGCATCCCAAGCAATTGCCCTTATAGGACCTGAAAGAATTTCAAACTCGCTTTTGATGTACGGCTGTTCAAAGGGATCTTTTACATTCCCCGGTGAGCTTGAGATGGACGTATCCCATATTTTCACCTGTCCCGATTCATCTCCCGATGCAACATAGTTTCCGGAAGGCGCAAAAGTAGCTACTGTCGTCCCGTAAGTATGTTTTGTGAATTGAATATTCTTACTTTCGTCTTTTGGATTTGCCAGTCTAACAAAGATGGATTTTCCCATGGCATACGCTATCCGATCATGGACCCAGTCATAAGAGATGTGGACTCCTTGACCTCTTTCAGTACTTGGTTGTGGTACCTGTAACTTCTGTGGCTTAATTGACATCTTCTATCTGCTACTTACCAAAATGCAAAAAATCCCTATGAACTAGGTATCTGACAGTTGTTTTCTGAAATATCATGCGTCACGTGACCTCAGATTTTGACTTTCTTCAAAAGTTCCGAATTATGATTGGATTCATAGGGTCATATTGGAAATCAAGTTTTGTTCACTTATTAAAGGACGTATAGACGTAAATTGAGTATGTTTAGACTTAGTTCCAGGAGATTGTTATTGAACTTAAAGCAGAGCAATCATAGAGGCTTGAGTTCTAGTAGGTTGTTGCTTAAGGAAGTCGAGGGGAGCTTGAAACCACCAGCAAGACAACAGCAAATAGGAACCAATGGCGGAACCAATGGCGGAACAAATAATACTGGGGGCCAAGGAAAAAGCAAGAAGAAATTTTCTTTATTTGGATTTTTGTTCAAGACATCTTTGGTAGCTTCGGTTGTGTATGGAGGTGTATTATTTGCTGCTACGAAAAATGAAGATTTGATGGATTTCATTATCGACAAGCAACCTCCATACTACGAGGAGTTATTGAATGTGATCGAGAATGGCTCATTTGAGGGATTCGAAGAAAGATTTGATGAGTTGAAGGAGAAGTTTCAAAAATTGTGGTATCAACTTCCAACCACTGCTGAAATCGATGAATTCGCTCAGAAGTTAGAGCATCGTAGCGAGGGATTGATCGAAGAAACTAAGAAGAAATTTGGATCTAAGAAAGCAAATCTTCCTCCCGTAGATTCTGCGGACGCTACTCCTGCCCAGCAGTTGCAGAAGCCGGTCGAAACTGTGCAACGAACTATCGAACACTTACCCTTGGTCAAATTGAACAGGAATGCAGAGTCCTATGTCGATACCACCGTGAAATCAACTATAGATTCTTTCAATGACTTGATTTTGTCGATTGACGCGAGTGCTCAGAAAACTCCTAGAAATGAGGCGTTGATAAAAGCGATCAACGAGAATGTTTCTCATTTAGCAGTAAAGTTGAACAAGTTGACTGAAAAATTTGATGACGAGCTTCAGAGCAAATTAAAAGTTTCCCAAACTGAGTTGTTATCTTCCTATACTAAGAAGGAATTAGAGCTCACTGAAAACTTATTATACCAGTACAACAATGAAAAACTGAGAATGGAGAAGAGATTGAATCAGACTTTGAAGACTGAAGTAGAAGCTGCCAAGGAAGCGTTATTTCAGGCCGCTCTGAATGCCGTGTCGATGTCAAGGATCGAGCAAGCCAAGGAATTCGAGTCATTGATTAAGGATAAGATTGACCAAGAAAGAGATGGTAGATTAGCAAACTTGGACAATCTTAACTCTAGAGTTGTTGATTTAGAAGCATTTGCTGAAAATTTGGATAAGCAAATAACTGCTAACCACAAGAAGTCCTTGCTTCAGCGCGCTGTTGCAAAGTTGAAATCTTTGGTTCTTCACTCTGAATCCGATGATAAACCAAAGCTTATCGCTCCATACTCAAAGGCACTTTACCTTGCGGCGACTGATTGTAACGACGAGCTTATTGAGCTCTCCGCCAAAGAATTGGCACCTTTGCTTTCAAATGAGTCTTCTCAATCTGTCTTGACAACTCCTCAATTATTGGCTCGCTGGAAGGATTTGGAGCCTGAATTACGCTCTGCTGCCTTACTTCCTCCCAATGCTGGTTTGCTTGGTCATTTGGCTTCCATTTTCTTCTCTAAGCTTTTAGTTCCTGTCAAAGGTTCACGTCCAGATGGAAGAGACATCGAATCCGTTATCGCAAGGGTAGAGGATCAGCTTACGAGGGGTCAATTAGATCTCGCCGTTGAAGAGGTTGCTAATCTTAAAGGATGGACTAGAAAATTAGCAAATGACTGGGTTCTTGAAAGTAGAAAGAGGTTAGAAATTGACTTTTTACTCAATTTAATAGAAACTGAGTCTTTGATTTTGTAAGGTGATAGACTCATTTCACTTATTCTAGTCTTCATATATATATGTACAGCATTAAGCCGTAGCTAGTTGTTTGTTTGTATTTACAAGATATCGTAACACTCTTTTCATTTCGTCCATTGAAAGATTCGCACGCGGATATCACTTGATTGACATCTAGACATAACACATTTAACTACCGTCTTTTAGTATATCAAGGTTCTTTTAGGTCGCTAGCTATTCAGGGATGTCATCAGTTTCAAATAATGCATCCTTTTATGGAGGAGATGAGATCAACGCTATTGTATTAGACCCAGGATCATACAATACTAGGTTAGGTTACGCAGGAGATGATTTTCCAAAGATCACTACATCATCCCATTATGGGGAGTTGAACGACGGAAGGAGCATGAAAATAGCAAGTGCAAAAGGGAAAACGCTTGAGAGTAAGAGGTTGTTTGGAGAGATGCTCAATGTGCCTCGAGCCAACTTTGAGATTAAACCAATATTGAAGGAGTCGATCATTACAGATTGGGATGCGGCAATCGATCAATACAAATATTATTTTGACCATATTCTATCTGTCAATTACAAAGAGCAACCAATATTGATCACAGAACCCGTATGGACAAATACACAATATCGAAAACGCTTAATCGAAACATTTTACGAGAATTTTGATTATCCTGCATTATTTTTGGCAAAAGCTCCCACATGCGTAGCATTTCAGCAGGGAAGACCTAACTGCCTAGTTGTGGATATAGGCCATGATTCCGTGAGTATTACGCCAGTTATTGATGGGATTTCGTTGCTTAAAAACTCTATGAAGACAAACTACGCGGGTCAATTTTTAGATGATCAACTCCAAGACCTCCTTTCCAGGGATTTTTCAGATCTTAAAATTGATGCTAGCTATAAGATCAAAAGCAAAACACCGACAGTTTATCCCGAAGACAGTAAATACGAACTTAAGTCTATACCCCAAGTCACCCAATCTTTTGATGAGTTCCAAAAACAGCGCATTTGGCATGAATTCAAGGAAACCATGCTAGAGGCGCCCGAAAAAGTGCTTAATGGAGCGAATTCAAATCAATCGGCGAGCTTAAAAGACTTCTACTCTCAGGAGGACAAGGCAAGACTTTTTGAGTTTCCCACAGGACAGTCCTTGAAATTATCACTAGAGAGATATCTGCTCGTCGACTCCCTATTTGACCCAGAGAGTTATAAGTTCAGTGATCTTACTCTTGCTGATAAATATCCTCCTTGCAATGGTGAGTTGAACTTGAAAACCTCGCATGACGACTACAGACCTTTGAAGAGGGCCCGTAAAGCCGATTCCAGTCAGTCAACACCAGCCCCTGATAGTGCTGCTAATTCTGAAGTCAGTGTCAGAGGAATATCGCAGCTTATATCCCATGCCCTTGCTGCAGTAGATATCGATTTTAGATCTTCAGTCGCCCATAATATTATTATCACAGGGGGAACCTCGCTCATACCTCAGCTCTCTGAAAGACTCTACAATGAGGTGTCGAATTCAAACCCAGGTTTGAAGATAAGGCTTCATGCGGTGGGTAATACTCACGAAAGGTCGAATCAAGCATGGATAGGTGCCAGCATTCTTTCCTCCTTAGGTACCTTCCATCAAATGTGGGTCAGCAAAGACGAGTACGAAGAAGCGGGTGCTGAGAGAATCTTGAGCCAAAGATTTAGATAAATGGGGCTCATTTCGTCTACTAATTTGAAGATTTCCATTGTAATTCATAGCTTAGATAAAATGATAAAATAAAATGATAAATTATATACAGGATGACCCCATAGACTGATTTTGGTCTTAAGCAACACTATAAAAATAGCCCCAATATCCTTCAGTTCACAAATTTGGAATAGATAAAGATCAAAATTTGTAACTAGGTTCAATTTGAAGTACAAACTATGACTTCTAGCACCAACAGAGATTTGATAAAGAATGTCTTGGACGTAGATCCATGGCTTGAGCCATTTTCAGGCGAGTTAATTAATCGTCAATTGAAGTTTAGGGAGACATATGACATGATTCAATCCAATGAAAAATCGTTTCTAGACTTTGCTTCTTCATACAAGACATATGGGGTTCATGCAGACTGGGACACTAAAAAGATAACAGTGACAGAGTATGTTCCAGATGTACAAGAGGTATCAATTGTGGGTGATTTTAACAATTGGAATGTCGATACACACAAACTCAAACCTGTGGACAATTTTGGGAAATGGGGATTAGTAATAGATCCAATTGATGGGGACTTTGCTATTCCACATGACAGTAGGTTCAAAATATCGATGGTTTCACAATCGGGGGAAAGAATATACAGGCTTTGCCCTTGGTTAACGAGAGCCACTCCTTCTACCGAGAATACATTATTTGAAGGTAGGTTTTGGAACCCTCCATTAGAGGAACATTATAGTTTCAAACACGATAGACCAGCTCATAAAGAGCACGATGGTTTAAAGATATACGAGGCCCATGTGGGTATCTCTTCTCCGCAAGCTGGTATTGCATCGTATAAGAATTTTACAAAAAACGTCCTACCATTGATACACAAGCTAGGCTACAATGCCATTCAGCTTATGGCTGTTATGGAACATGCTTACTATGCTTCATTTGGCTATCAAGTGACAAGTTTTTTTTCTATCTCATCCCGTTTTGGCACCCCTGAGGATCTAAAGGAACTTATCGATGAAGCGCACGGTATGGGTATCAAGGTATTGTTAGATATAGTACACTCACATAGCTCAAAGAATGTGGAAGATGGTTTGAATATGTTTAATGGTACAGATCATTACTTATTTCATGGAGGAGGAAAAGGGAACCACGACTTATGGGATTCCCGCTTATTCAATTATGGTAGTTATGAGACTTTGAGGTTCTTGTTGTCCAACTTAAAGTTTTTCCTTGATGTTTACAGATTCGATGGTTTCAGATTTGATGGCGTTACTAGTATGCTTTATAAGCATCATGGGTTAAGCTTCGGATTCAGTGGCGACTATAACGAATACTTCAATCCACAATGGGTAGATGAACAAGCTATTGTATATTTGATGCTTACAGGTAAACTTTTGGAGGAAATGGGGCAGTTAGAAGATTTCAAGTTCACATCAATCGCAGAGGACGTGAGTGGAATGCCCACTCTATGCCTTCCAGTGAACAAAGGAGGAATTGGTCATGACTATCGTCTTTCAATGGCGATTCCAGATATGTGGATCAAAATTTTGAAACACTTGAAAGATGAAGAGTGGGACATGGGTAGTATTGTTCATACTTTGACAAATAGGAGACACGGAGAAAAGTGTATAAGCTATTGCGAGTCTCACGATCAAGCCTTGGTGGGTGACAAGACTCTTGCCTTTTGGTTAATGGATAAGGACATGTACACGCACATGTCTGTTCTAACTCCTTTAATTCCAGTTATTGATAGGGGCATGGCTTTGCACAAATTGATTCGCTTGATAACATTCGCTTTAGGAGGAGAAGGTTACTTAAATTTCGAAGGAAACGAATTTGGGCACCCTGAATGGTTAGATTTTCCGAGAGAAGGAAATAATGAATCATATCATTATGCAAGAAGGCAGTTTAATTTAGTCGAAGATGATCTTTTACGCTATAAATTTCTATTCAGGTTCGATGCTGCCATGCAGCATTTAGATACAAAGTATGGAATTTTGGATTCTCCGCAGGCTTATATTTCCTTGAAGCATGAAGGAGACAAAGTTATCGTCTTTGAAAGAAATGGTCTACTTTTTATTTTCAATTTTCATCCAAATCAATCCTTTAGTGATTATAAGGTTGGTGTTGAGATTCCTGGTGTCTATCAGGTAGTCCTCAATTCAGACAGTGATTATTTTGGAGGACACGCACGTATTAAGGAGTTCGATGATTCAGGAAAGCCATTCGAGTATTTTACATTCAATGAACCTTGGAATAATCGTAGTAATTCTTTGTATTGCTACATACCTTGCAGAACCGTAATAGTTCTCCAGGTCAAAGAAAAGGTGTTAAAATAATTCTTCTATCAGTTTTTATCTAGTTATTTATCTTGCAAACCATTTCTATACTATATAAGAATAATTTAAATTCATTATCTGGCATTTTCCTTTGCATCGTCGAAAACCTCATTGTCGATTTCTTCAAATCTTCCTTCATCTTTCCATTGCTTGATGGGATTTTTGAAATTAGAGAAAAATCTGTTCTCCTCCATCCTTTCAAATAAAACGAAAAGCTTCTCCGCTTCTATTTCCTTCTCTTCCTCACTTAGACTTTGCCATTCATTTTTATCTTCTCTCTTCTTCGCTTCCTCTAACCATTTTTGGTACTTGCTACTAGCTTCGTGGCTTTTTAACCTATTCTCCTTATCTAAATAGGTAGGATTAGGATCCAGAAATGTTTTCGCAAACGTAGGGGGTACCGAGATCTCACTTGCTTGGAGAAAGCTCTGAGCATATCTATATCCAACTAAGTCCAAGAATTTTTTTATCCGTTCTTGCTCACCAGCATCAAATGACCAGCATAAAATGTAAAGACATTCCATAATTAAGCGGTTCAATTGCGATTGCTCCTTTAATCTTAAAAATGAAATATGTAAGTTATCTAAACAATCGGCATCATTGGAATAAAGAAGCCCAATAAGTTTGTTGTAGGTAGTTCTTTCACCATTGTACGGAAGTATAGCATCAGAAAGTTTCTCGAACTCATTGAAAAGTTTATTATCAGAATTTGAACTTTGATCTTTTATACTTTTTGAAATAAAACAACATAGTCCTAGCGTTGTAACCAAATCATGAATATCATGGTCATCAGAATCATAACTGTCGTGAGGTAATGCTTCCTCCAAAAGGAATAGAATCACATTGGAAATGTTATCGACCACAGAACCTGTCAATACATATTCCATATTTACATTCTGGTTCAGGTACAAGCAAAACAAGAGGTTCAAGATATTTCTTACTAAGAGTCTATCTTCATCCGATTCCTTCGGTGATCTATCATTTTGGCTCATGTAAGAGATTAATATCTTCAAACAGTCCGAAAATACCTTACTCTCTTCTTCCTGTGTGGCCTCCTTATTCGACGTATTGAACTTATGATAATATGAGAAAACACACTTGAGGATTTCTACTATGGACAACTTGACCTTTGGCGAACTTCTTTCTGGCCCAAAAAATAAATACTTCATCTCTTCATATCCCGTGAACACTACGTGGTGTATGGTACCAGCCAAATCAGATATCTCACCATTTCCGTAATACAAACTTAAAAATAGCATCCGATATGTCGGCAAGATCACCTCAAAATTCTCGTCCTGAGGACTTGCATTCGCTAACGACCTCCTCTCAACAAGGTCATTCACATAAGATATACTGTCCAGCTGGTACTTATCAAAGAAAGATCGTCCGAGTTGCTTGTTTATCAATAGAACATTGCATATTGACGCTAAAACTTCGATTTCATCCTCTGAGCCCAACTCGTGTTCAAAAAGATCACTGGCAAGTGACTCCAAAAAATCTAGCTTGACCTCTCTGCAATATTCAACAGATTTGCAGTTCTCCCTTATCTCCTTGATTTTCTTAAGTACCATAGGCATGTAGGCTTTATGTCTAATAATTCAAGGTCTAAACCTAAAATGAATGTGTGAACAACTGGTTCCGTATAATCCATGTATCAGAACCGTTCGATCTTTCAATTATCTATGGCCCTCTTCTCTATGTAGTTTTTCCTTCTGTAAGGGTCTCCAGACTCTTCCTTTCAATCCGATGCGTGTTCTTTAAGTATTGCAGCGGTGACGCTAAAGAAGCAAATATATAATTGCTTGCGAGATGCAAAGTTCGTTCGCAACTAAAATGAGATCTTGAATTAGTAAGATATCCGATGTAATGACGAGCAAGGAAATCACTACATATATAATTGACTTGCATCCTCTGATGTCTAAGACATCATATGGCAGGAGTATTACGGATTTGGATTTTGGATTAAGAGGTTTCTATGAATCTTTAATTACTAAAATTCTTCGAGGTAGGAAGACTGACTATGTATCTGTCATCGCAGTTCATTCAGATAAAACTGTCAATCCATTTGATCAGGATCAATCATTCCAGAATATTGAAATCATAGCACAACAAATTGTTCCAACATATGAAGATCTTAAAAGATTTGCAAGGGTACTCAAGCCGAAGAGCGAGTCAAAAGATAGCGAAGCTGACTGCTTTGAAGCGATGCTCGTTGGAGTAGGGCTTTTAAAAGATACGAAGAAGTACAAGTTTATCCGGAATATTCATGTCATCACAAATGCTGAGGAGAAGATTGAGTCGTTTAATTCGGAGCTTGGAGCGGAAAGCATTAGGGCGATTAATGAGCTAGGCATAAACGTGGTAATCCATGGCATTGATTTTGATACCGATGATAGCATCGTCAAAGAAAAAACTCCAAGAAAGTCCTCGAACGAAGAAGCATGGAGGCAAAACATCGCTAAGTATGATAATGGCAAAGTTGCCGGCATTAGTGGAAGTAACGATGCCGTAGTCCCGAATCATTCCCTAAGGAAAATCAAACCTATGAGGCAATTTGCGACAACACTCAGATTTGGAAGTGGTTTTACTTCTTTTGAAAGCAAGGAGCGCCAAGAAGATACTCTTGATGCATTGAATATCAGTATTGAATCTTATCCTTCTGTCAAAAAGGAATCTTTGCCTACTGCAAATCAATTCGTCTTAGAAAATGATAAACATTTGGATAAGATAAAAAGGCAAACACAGTATTACATTAGCAAGGACAATGATAATAAGGACGAAGAAGAAGATGACGATGAAGTTGAAAAGAGCTACCATGGCGAGGAAGAAGAAACTGCACAGAATGAACGCACCTATATACATCCCTTTGAATGGGAAAATGGGTTCAAATACTCCAATTATGATCTACTCGCTGTGGATGAGAATCTAGAGAAACTAGCAAAACTTCGATGTCCGTCCGGTATGGATATCTTAGGTTTTATCAAGTCCAGTGATATTCCAATTGCTTATTTCACAGGCGAACCATCCTACATTTTACCACTGTCTCAAGGTACAGTGGGTGATATTCTTGGATTTAATTGTTTATGTCAAGTCTTGATGGACTTGGACGGGATAGCATTAGTGAGAAAGGTAGAGAAAGATAACGATGATATAGACATTGTTGCATTATTACCATACAAGCTAAATTCGTCAAAATCTTTCTCTTATAGTTTTGTTCTGTTCCGCTTGCCTTACAAAGAAGACATAAAGAGGGGCAATTTTCCGTTTTTGACTTCTATAAAGTCGACGAGTGGAAAGTTGTATGGTGCTCAGGAGGAAGAATCAAGTCCAGCAAATGAAGAGTCGGAAATGAATAAGTCAGAATCTCTTACCTCATTATTGCCCACAGAAGATACTAATAAACTAATGGAAGACTTCATTTTATCAAAGTCATTAGATGAAAGCTCTATTAAAAAAGAAGGTATCACGCATAATTTTGATGAGTACGATATTCGGACAAGCAGGTTGTTTTTTACTGAGCCCGGACCCCAGGATACTAAAGTAAGTGAGTCCATAAAAGAGAACGGCCCCATTTTGAGTGCGTCTCCGGCTATTAAAAAGTTTACGTTTCATGTTATGAATTTTATAAAATTATCACTTTCACTGGAAAAAGACCTTATAAATTTTTCAATAGACGAAAAATTTGCTTCGAAGTATATTTCAAACCTAGTCGACGAGTACGGCGAAAGCTGGACAAATCTTTTCAACCTATCCAACGTGATAGATTACAATAAAGACGATTGGTTAGTAAAGATCAACAATAAATCCACTGAAGCGTCGCAGAGGTTGGTTAAGAAGTTGAATACTCGCTATGTGAAGAAAGAATCACTTGAGAAGAACAAGAGAACTAAGTTAGATAACAATGCTTTGAACAACTCGTTCCGGCTTAGGAATACGGAAGGAAACTATGGTTCTGGTGATGCTGTAAAAAAAATGCCACCGAACTTAGATGATATATTACGGTAAAAGTATTTACATGTACGCTATAACTTAAATAGTTGATTTTGCAAGTCAAACTTTCTATCTTTAGCGGTTCTTTTTCTGGTTTTGGACGTCGAAGTTCCATCTTCCCCAAAACTTTCAGTGATGCTGCTCACAACAGTGGTGTTCGCGACCCTTTCATTCTCTTTCTGAAAAATGGCCTTAAGCTCTTTTCCGTTAACATCGAGAATTGCTGGAAGATCAAAAAGTCCCCTGTACTTTCTACTCTTTCCTTGTCTCCAAAGATTCACCCAATGGGTTGCCATCCCTAGTTCATCATATTGATCTTCCTTCTTTATTTTATTCCTTTTCAATGCAATGTTGAATAATAATTCGTCTATGGAATTAGTAGGATGATCGATGTACTCTGAGTATGTAGATCCAGAAGAATCTTGTAAATTCAACAAAAAAAGCAAGTAGTCAGCTTGTATGACGGGGTCGATAAACGAAGAATTCACAGATCCTATAAGACTCAATGCCAACATCGTTTCGCTATCTTTAATTGTTGGTAAGAATACACCTGGCGTATCATACATTAAAATGTCTGGACTCTCACTGAGCCTTATAATTTCGCTAGTGGACTTAGTCACACCCGGCTGACCTCCTGTTTTGGCCACCTTTCTTTCCTTATTCGATACAAGGCCCTTCAACTTCGACGAATAGCCAACTGACCTCAAAGTATTCACGAGAGTTGATTTTCCTACGTTTGGCATCCCTATTATCATGATACGGTACCCAAGTGGAGGAGGAGGTTTCAAGGCATCGTATCGTATGCTCAACAGATTGATGATGCGATCTGCGTCATATTTGCTTCTAGCGTCGATTAACATGTATTCCTCATTCCCAGCTCTATGCCATTTGTCAAATAACTCCTTCTTAATAAGAGAGAGGTCTTTTTTATTGTACAATATGATTTTTTCTTTATGGCCCAAAACCTTATCAAAGAGAACATTTACCGTTGAGATTGGTGCTCTGCAATCTCTCACTTCCAAGACTAAATCTATTTGAGGTGCTAGATGGCCAAACTTTGTTAGTGCTTTTTTATGGTGTCCCTTAAAATTTGCTAAGGGAAGATTATAGTTTGGAAAGATCCTTCTTGGAAGGAACCCCAGTGCCATGATGAATCGATTTCTTTCTCTTTTTTTTATTTTTTTCTTCTATTGATCTGTAGATAATTTTCGATCGATTCTCATCTCGAAGAGATCAAGAAAATTTCAATTACTACGATTACCATACTTTACATTAATGCCGCTAATCGTATTTACTGGATATCCTTCTTCAGGAAAAACGACTGTTGCACAGAATCTAATACTGAAATTACAAGAAAAAATAGATTTGGCTAAAAAATCGAACGCTCCAGGACATAACTATTCGATCACATATCACTCAGATGAGACACTAGGAATTAGTCATGAAGCCTACAATAATTCGAATTCAGAGAAGGCGGCTAGAGGAAGTCAAATGTCGGCAGTGAAGAGAGATATTCTGCGCAGCAGATTCGTGATTTTAGATTCATTGGCATATATCAAAGGATTCAGGTATCAGCTTTTCTGTGAGGCCAAAGGAGTGCAGACTCCCCACTGTGTAATCTATGTCATAAATCCAATAGAGAGGTGCTTGGAATGGGATAGCCAGAAAAAGGAGGATTCAGCCAAGTGGAATGAGACTAGCATTCGACAACTTGCCATGAGATACGAAGAGCCGAATGGAGATAGTAGGTGGGATTCTCCATTATTCACAATTGCACCCGATTTTGGCAACGATGAGTTGCCCATAGAAGAAATATGGGAGTCCTTGGTTTTGAAAAGGCCCCCACCTCCTAATGCGGCTACCGTATTAAAGCCCGTTTCTGGCATCAACTTCGTTCAAGAATTGGATAAGCACACACAAGAAGTATTGAGTAAAATTATTCGACATCAACAGCTTGCAGCAGAGGGTGGAGATGTTCCGATTGACTTGAAGCAGAACTTATTCGTTCAGATGCCTCCACATAATGTAAGTACAGCTCAACTTCAAAGAATAAGACGGACGTATATTTCTTTAAACAGGATGAGGGTCGTTGATACAGATAGAATTGTGCCATTATTTGTAGATTACATCAATGCTAGCCTCAATAACGATGATTGAGTATCCTTTTCTTAACGAAAGTATTTCTATATAAGTCCGGAAAAAGACATACCTAATTTACATAAACGATTCTAGCGTTTCCTTTGATTTTTCCATTTATACAGAGTCTTGCCCTCCAGGTCTTTCACCTTCTTACGAGAGCCTTTCTTCATGAGTTCCTTTGTAAGCTGCATTCGGGATTCGACTTTGTTTAGTTTTTCGACTCTGTCCATCCTTTCTTTCAAGAGCTTCATATTCTTCAATTTTTTCTCATCTATCTTTGCCTTCATCTCAGGGTTGAAAAATTGTCCATCATCATTTATAATCTTCTCATTGCTCTTGAGCTGGCTTAGTCTTAAACGGTTTTCTCTTCTCTTCAACATGCTTCTATCGGTCTCAAAAAACTCCTCTGGCTTAAAATCCTTCTGGTCTTCAGCGCTATCCACGTACACCGTATGCTTACCCTGGGACCTAAAATTTAAATCCTTCTTTTGTTTATCGATCTGTGCAAGTTCTTTAGATTTTATAGTACGAATATAGTTTGCATCCTGTGTTTTCAAAAGCTTTACTTCTTGAACTGAGAGCTCCTCGTTTCCTCTATCTGCAACCAATGCACCATTTTGATCAGTCTGCCTCCTTGTCATAGCATGGTAGTACTCATCTGGATTATAGTTAGCAGCCTTCTTCTTAAGGGCTTTTAAAGCAGCCTGTTTTTTATGATAGTCTGCGGCCCTTAGTCTATAGTCTTTCTTCTTTTCCAATAAACCATATCTCTCCCGCCCTTGAATCTGTGAACGCTCCCTGTGCTGTTTCTTTTGTACATTATGAACCAACTTCGTCATCGTGAACGTCTACACTAAGTGCTTTTATGTATTCTGTTATAGGAACTTATTCTTCTTTCGATCAGTTGATGAGATAAAAAGTAAAACTAAAAAAAAAAAAAAAAAAAAAAAAAAAAATAATTCCGAATGAAAAATATAACGTCAAGAACAAATCATATCCTTATACCGACTTTTTACTTGCTCCATTTGGAGAAATAAACTAAGCTATGAGAAGATTTATCTTGCACTTCACTGGAGAAAGAATTCCGCGTGCAACATGTGTATTTCAAAGACAACTTAGTCGAAAACTGATTCTACTGCAGCATTTTAAGTCCTTTAAGCTAGCTGAACAAGGCAATCTGTCACAAACTAAAAATTGGAATTCTCCAGAACCCAATAGAGAGCGTTCTGATGAAGTTGAATTATCCTTGAATTCTGAATTGAATAATGATGAACAAGAATCGCTACCTTGGTATTTGCGTGAAGAAGTAATACCTAGGCAAGATAGAACTGGGGAAGTCAATTTACCTGAAATACCTGAAGGAGCACCTTCTAGTGTAAGAGAATTCACAAAGATCTTATTGGAAAAATATGGGATGAGCGAAATACTCGTATTCGATTTAAAGGCGCTAGATGTTGAACATGAGCATTATGCTGATAAACAGGCGGCGGATTACGTATTAATTTGTACGGGCAAATCTCAAAAACATATATTCAAAGCAGCTGGTGATCTTCGGTTATACATAAAGCATCACTACGAAAACATACCTTGTATGGAAGGGATGGCTACTGGCGCAAGAAGCCCAGTAGCTCGTCGTAGATTGTTACGAAGAGCAGGAAAAGGGCCCTTAGCCACTGATAATGAATATGGTTGCCCACCTAACAGCTGGGTAATGTGCAACACTGGAGTTGATAATATTTACATACATATGCTCACAGCCGACCGTAGGGCTGAGCTCAGTTTAGAAACTTTGTGGTGTAAGGAAGAGGAGATTGAGAAGTATAAAAGAACAAAAGATGACTATACACAAAGTGATGATATCTTGATTGGCATCAGAAGGTTTCATACTTCAACCCCTTTCTCCAAAATGCTTCAACATAAAAGACATCGCATGAGTTCTGCCATCTCCTCCCTTGGAGAGCATCTTGCAAGGTTCAAAGCTGAGGCCTGTGATATTTCTGACGAGCATGTGCAAAATTACATACGAAAAATGGAACAATACTTTGATAAGACTAGTGTTGAAGACCATAAAAAGATGTTTGAGTTCTATAAAACTGTCCATATGTTGAATCCGCAAATAATCGACTTTGATACTGTTAAGCTCTCCATTTTGCTGAAATATACTAACCCTTACATTTCCCTCAATAAGTCGATCAGTACTTCTAAACTAAAGCAGGAGGATTTAGTAGCGTATGTTAAGTTACTTTTAGACTCGCCCGAGATTCCAATCAAGTACAATCTCGAAGACAAAAATGACGTACGTCAATATTGTGATGAGTTATGCGACAGGTTATCTAAATTCATTTCAAATCTTTATATTTATTCAAAGGATACTTTGGACCTAAGTTCTGAGAATGAACTTATACCACTTTTATGGAGACTCACATTTTATGCCCAGAACAACGTTTTTGTGGGCCCAAAAGCGGTAGACTCGGTTGTTTTGGAATGCAGCCCAATTCCAGAATTGCCATCGCCTCCGCTGGTGGTGCAAGCGAGTAATCGAGCTCGTGATATGTTGGATCTAATTGACTCATACAAGAATTCTTTTGATCTGGATGCATATGAGCTTTCTCCTTCATTCAATGAGCTCTTAATGTTTACCTACGGTAATGCAGGTAACTGGTCGGAGTTCTGGAAGCAATGGGCTTCTACTAGTTTCCTTTCCGTTTCCTCTGATTCTGTCCCTTCCTCTAATGCGCTTACTAAGTGGGTAAGGTTAGCAGTTTTTTTATCTATCCTAAACAATAGGTCTACTAACTTGCATTTTTTCCAAAATTATTGGTTTTCTGCTCCTGGTATTTCTAATTCCTTCTTGGATGATTTCAAGGCGACAGATGGTCATTTTCTTATTGAAGAGAGTAAGGCTTTCAAAAGAGCAATCGAAAGAATGCTTGAGAGCATTCAAAAATCTGAAGCACCGGCTTCAAACCAGTTGGAGAGTGTTAAAGAGCTTGTAAATAATCTTTAATGAATTAAGATATTGCTATTGTATATATCAGTAGTGTTTTCATGAATAAAATATAAATGGTTTGATGGTTCGCGTCGCGTAATCTTTATTTTAGTGCTTCTATACATCGATCTCTTCTATGTTTTTATATTGCTGGAGATCTCAATTCTTCCTTATCCATGACTTCTAATGATGAGACACTTCAATTGAAGCAAACAATTAAGGCATGGGAAAGAAATTTCAAAAAGACGAATGGAAAGGTACCTGCAAGAGAGGATATAAAGCTAGACAGCAAGGTTCACCAACTTTACAAAAGATATAATAAGCTTAAATTTCGCAATAAAGACACCAAAGAAGTGCCAAATGATGCTTGTAATAACGACAGCAAAGTCGCTTCGGGAGAAAAGGCAAGCCGTAATGACTATGGGATCGATTTTACAGTGTTAAATTCGTCTGAGGAGGAAACAGAAGAGAAAGAAAAAGACCCATTTCGGGACTTGAGCAGCATCGAGGGCTCATTTGGGCCAACTCCGCAGGCAAATGGCAGAGTATTGTCTATTTTTGATGTCAGACTCACACCACCTGAATCGTCTCCTCTCAAGGGACGTAACAAAGTAGGTAGTTTAAGCACGCTTCCAACGTCATCTGAGGTGCCAGAATTCAAAACACCTACAAAAAATAGAGTAGTAAAAATCGAGCCGAACTCAGCTCAAAAAACTTATAGTGAAAAGCTATCTTTGAATAAAAGGCTCCTGTTTGCGCTGCAAAATGAAGAGAAATCTGAGGCAGAGGGAAGATCTGACGCGTCAGAAGGCCTTCTTACACCTGCTTGTTTAGTGAGACATAACAGTCTTTTTAGCGCTTCACCACTGGGATCCCGAAACGAGCCACCTGTGACTCCTTCAAAGACTGTTTCAATGCTGGATACTCGTCAATTTCTCACACCTACTAAATCGCCCAAGTTTACGAATTTTCAAGTATCTCCATCACCTTTAAAGCCTCACAGACTTTTTTCATTCGGGAATAAACGCCTAAGCGATCTTTTTCTCGATAAACAGAAACATATAGACGTTAGTGAGGACAAACTTCTGGAAATCGATAATTCAGAGGAAGATGTCCCAATTGCAAAAGAACAAATGTCTTCAAACTTCAGAAAGAAGACGCAGAAAAGAACAACAAGAAGGTTCAAATTAAAGCCTGTGGTCGACGTATACGAAAGTCAGGATCTAAAAAAGATCAACGTTCATGAGGAAATCGATAAGATTAATAATGAGAACAATAAAAAACTATTAGCATATATGAATTCTGATCCACTGAGCTGTGAAGATGATGATGACGACGATCAAATAGGAAAAAGTAAAAAGCCACAGTACAGCACCGGTAGAAAAGTTAAACCTATTAGCCAGAATTATAGACGACTCAAAATTAATAACCCCAAAAGTGCAGCATTCAAAAGAAGAATGAGAAGAAATAGATGAACTAAAAAATAAAAAAAAAAGGCATCAAGATAAAATCTAGACATAATTATATAGCAGTTATCAATTCGTTTTCATCGGAAATATCAGGCATTTGAACACGAGATTGAAATTCGAACCTTTTGTTATTAGTTTTTTCATACTCAACGTATTTTTCAGAAGTTTGGATGTACATGGGTCTTTCCCATTTATTCGCATTTTTCTCAAAGTCCCATATACCATTAGAGTTTTCACTCTCTGTCCTTTTGTCGTCATCCATCTTCTCTTGAATTTCCTTTATCTCCCCGTCCTCATCATTTCTAGTTATGGGTACTGACGTTTCGACCATTGTAACTTTTCCATCTTTTATAACCATTTGGAGAGATTTTTTTGATCTTCCAGTTCTCACTTTATCTTCATCCTCAATTTTTTTCAATTGCTTTTGCTGCTTCTTGAGCATCAATGCCTTCTCAGCAGTAGATAGCCACATCATGTGTTTATTTGTTGGCATTTCGAAGTCAGATGCATTATCTATAATTCTAGTTCTTTCTGCACCGGTAGCTTGAAACTCCAACAACCTGTCTAGTCGTTCCTGTGCTTCCCTTAGTTCGGGATCGAGGTCACTAGTTCTCTCATAATGTGCTAATTCTGCCTCTTGCTCTCTAATTTCTTTCTTTTCCTCTTCTAGTTTCTTAAGATCTTCTCTCGCTCTCCTTTTTTCTTCCTCTACTTTCTTTAAAGCATTCCTTTGAGCTTTCCATAGATTCTCTCCCGCATTCATCTTAACAACCACTTTCTTCGGTTTTTGTTTAGGATGATCAGCTACAGGAGCTTCTTTTACCTGAATTGATTTCAGACCATCCAAGTGGGATTTTTCGTTTCTCAATATATCTATGATTTTGGATTTTTCTTCAGAAGAGAGTAATTCTTTCCCACAAAAAGAACATGGTTGTAATCCTTCTTTTGCACATATAATCTTTCCACAGTTGAGACAATTGGGTGCTACTTTGAACAATGGGTGTCTTCTTCCCATGCAATTACAAACCCTTTTAACTTGGCTTGAATTTTCTAGGTTATTTGACCCTTCTAACTCAAGTTCAGTTATTGCCGACTCTATTTCTGATAAATCGTTTAATTTTTTCTTCTCCGTCACTTTAGCTTTTTTTGCTTTTGCTGCACTTTTAGGCTTCATATTTAATAATTCTGATGTTGTACGGGGAACTGTGTTGCCTTCTAACCTTCCCTTTACTGTTCTTTGCTCCTTTTCTGGCTCTCTCCAGGCCATCTTCGTGGGACCACTTGGTACTGGCTCTTTATTCGCAAGCTGTGACGTCTTCTTCTGTTGAAGCTTCTTATTTTCCTTTTCCTTTTGCTTGACAGCTTCCTTCTTTAGTAGCATAAAGTTCCTAACGAACTCAAATGAATCGTCACTCTCGCCTAACAAATTCAAAAAATGCATTTGCTGATCATGATCAGTGGGAAGCTGTAATGAATAGTCAATGATCTCGTTACAACTATCCTCATCGATCCCTAAGAGACTCTTCAAGACATTAATAGAATAGCTTCTGAGCTTTTCATCGCTCATTCTGGTTCGTATCAATGTAAGCCTTCAAGAGATATTATGGTTTACAATTCAAATGACTTCAGATTTATTACGCTAGCTCCGAATATGATCTCATTGATACTAAAAAAAAAAAAAAAAAAGAAAATCATATAAAAACTAAGAACCAAAATTGCCATTTAACAAACTATAATACCAAGCAAGCCCTAAGAACAGAGGAGCATAGATTTATAATATCAAGGATTCCAAATGTCCAATAATCCAGACTCAGAAGAGTTAAGGGCTAAGTACTCAGAAATAGCAGCTTTGAAGAAAGCCATCGAGGAAAAGAAAAGGGAAAAACAGAAGTTCAATACATTCCCTCTGGGTGGACATCAGTATGTTCCGAGTACAAGCGGTTATCGAGGTAGAAATCGTGGCTTCTATAGAGGTAATATTTATAAACGAAGGTTTCATATTATGAATCATCACCCTGCTTCTGGGTTCCGTAGAAGCATGTCATTGGTATTCAATAAAAACGCAGGAGAGACATCAGGAAGTTCAGAAGCTGACCAGTCAGATACATCTTATGTGACCACTGTCACGAAGAACGGTATGAAATTGGTGAATTCTGATATTTACCAATCGGAGAAAGATAGAATACTTCTGCAAACGAAAAAGACTAATGAGTTGAAAGAAAAGTTACAGCAAAAAAAAAGGCTCAACTTATTGAGAAAGGTGCTTTCAAAGAATCTTTCAGTCACTGACAGCTGTGACCGAATATTATTAGACAATGTAAAATACGCAGTCGTAAACAGAGGCGATGAGCTCATACCTTTGACGAACTTTGTGGGAAGGGGAGATGAATACAAGTGGAATAACAAAACATATATAAGGAAACCCAATGGAAGCTTGAAGTGTGTAGAGCCCATTAGAGAAAGAAAAGGCATACATGATCAATGTCGTTATTTTACAAGGCACGGTACGTATTCTTTCGATCAATTATTTATATATTTTTTCTTTTGGGAGGTTTCTTCCGTCTGAGTTTGTGTCCATCGTTTACTAACTTTAAATTCCTTATGAGCCTTGGGTTGTGCAGGTTTATGTCAAAAAGGTTCACAATGCAGATATAAACACGACGAGAATCATATATCTCTTTGTCGTCAGTACATGGCCAATAATTGCCGCAATCGAAATTGCTTATTGTCACATCAGCCAAATCAGTTCAATGCACCCCTTTGCCGTTATAATTTGCAAGGTAGTTGCTCTAATCCGAAGTGTCCTTATATTCACCTGATTCCTGACAAATACGGCGATGATAATTATAATATATGGGTTTGTAGGCCTTTCGCAATTGATGGTTCTTGCCCTCGAGGTAAAAACTGCCCATTTTTGCATCTATTCATATGTCCTGATTTTGAGGAGAGTGGTCAGTGTCCTAGAGGTAAGGCTTGCACTTTGGCCCATCCAGTAACTCGAGAAACAAAGAGTAATTTGCAACAGCTGTTCGATTTGAATCAAACGGACCAGGAACAGCCTGTATTAGTGGAATCATCATCCGATAAGAATATTATTAGTAGCTATACGGTAGATCCTGAAGAACTTTTCAAGCTACCCTCAGATGGTAAGTATGATTTTTATATTGACAATACTTCTAGCATTACACAGAAAGAGACTTCGGTTGCAAATGAACTGAATTCTGACTTCATGATACAACTAGATTCAGAGTCTGAATTCGAATCTGAATTGGAAGAAGATGCGGAATCAGAAGTCGCTGAATTCGCAGACAAAGACTTTGTGGAGGTGTAAACTTTTGTTTCTCCCGTCTACAGAACATCATAGGATCATATTGGTTGGGGAGTCGGGCTGAAAGAGAAGATACTCGCTTTATTCCTAAAAGATTATTAGTGTCATGAAGAAAAAAGAAGTAACGAATGAAGAAATCAAAAAAAAAAAAAGAAAGAAAAAAAAGAAAACTAAGATAAGACCATTGTAGCCAAATAGAATGAATACGTTTATGTAAAAAATAATAAAAGATCCGGAAACCGTTTCATTTTGTAGGTCCTCCTAATTCCTAAATAGTTGCCATAAGTTTGCAAAATTGATATTTACAAACTGCTGCGAAATCTAGAAAAAACTGCAATTGTCATTGTAAGTTCCTAACAAGTCTCTCTTTGCAACCCACCAGCCTTCTATTTTTAAACAGGAAAGAAATTATCACGATACCTTTTGGTCAGTTTTATAGAATATACCCATTTAAGTGGTCCCTCATATTGATATGACGATAATTGGCATCCACTGATTACTCTTTGCGCAATTTCTCAGAACCAAACCTCCAAACAGGTTCCAACTACTATACCGGCAAAATGATGCTACTAAATACAAGGCCACAACTTTATACGTATATTTCCATCTTGCTTTACAGCATTTATATTTACAGCATTAAAGTGTCCTTATGTCCAGCATTTTTGATTTTCAACCAAAAGCTTCTCTGAGCAGCATTGAGAATCGTAAACCCAATTGCTTAATAGCTACATCAGAGTAAAAAACTTGTAGTTTCCCTAAGAAGACTTCTATTTTTATTATCTATTAGAATTATCGGTATGCTTCGATTAGTGAAGATGTAGCTGTTGTAAGGTTTAATCCATTCTTTCTAAAGGCTACAAATCTTCTGTGCTCATGAATACACGAACACAAATTCACGAATACAAAATCTACTTATTGTCTACTAATTCTTTGTTCAGGAGCTCTCGATGAATAAAGCATTATTCTGTTTAACTTGTGGTCTCTATTCGAGCCATGAAAGTCTCAAAACCAATTACTGTAATCTTCCATTTTTTTTGGATATTTCTATTTTAAGTATACTGACATAAACCGCTAATATTAGAGGCTATTAAAATAATTCACAATGGTTTGTAAGCAGATAGTTTGAGCAAATGAGAGGCTAAAGTATAAGATTCTATTTGTACTTCAGTGTGTGTTTGAGGTTTGCTTAAAATGAAACCCGCACCGAAAAGATGTTGCAAATTTATTTGTGGATTTGAATCTGGACTATTTAAAGGTTGGTACAATCATGAAAAAAAAAAAAGAGACGCTAAAGAATATCTTACTGTATCCCAGAAATTGGTATTAGTTCAATAAAGACTTAATCAAAGATTTCTCAAGCCAATAACTCGTTATTGCATCCTTTGGTTAGAGATTACAGGAACCCATTTTTTATCATTTTTTTTTTACAGTAAGAAAAGCAGGTCGTCGAAGAAAGATAGCCGCCAAATACTAAGATGGAGAATCTAAAGAGTAAGATTGAGATCGAGGAAGCCATTGTGCCCAAAGACATCACCAGCCCCTCGAAGACGCTTCCATTGAAGCTGTTTGAAGAAAATTATCAGACAATCAGCAGCCTTGGGAATGGAAGTTTTGGTACGGTTGCCTTGGCCAAATATAAAAAGAGCAAGAGAAGCCTTTTGAAGACACAAGAAAGAAATGTGGGAACATTACTAGACCCTATGGAGGACGCAGAGCCACACCTCAGCTGCTTGGTTGCAATTAAGACCATGAAGAGGAGTCTCGAAACACTTCAAGAATACACAAGAGTAAAAGAGGTGAGATTCATATTGATGATCCCATCTCACCCCTGTCTTGTACAGATCTACGATATGTTTGTCGATAGTAAAGCCTTTCAACTTCATATAGTCATGGAGTCGATGAATCAAAATTTATACCAATTGATGCGGGCCAGAAAAAGAATCAAGTTTTCTCCTACTGCGCTCAAGAGTATCTTAAGCCAGTTATTAGATGCCATTCGCCATATCCATAAACACGATTATTTCCACAGAGACGTCAAACCCGAAAACATCTTAATCATGCCAACTCTGCAATATTATGGATGTAGGGAAAACATTCCACCACATCGAAGAAACGATAATTATATTGTGAAGCTAGCAGATTACGGGCTCGCTCGTCACGTAGGAGACTTGAGCAGATATACTTCTTACGTGTCCACTAGATGGTACAGGTCCCCCGAGATTCTTCTAAGAAGACGCTGGTATTCGAAGCCAGCAGATATCTGGGCTTTCGGAACTATCGCGGTTGAGATTGCAAATTTCATACCTCTTTTCCCTGGAACCAGCGAATTAGATCAAATATGGAGAATCCTAGAGGTATTGGGGAGCCCTGTAGTGCCAAATTTTGGCCACAATATTCGAAGGGACACTTTCTGCACACCATTGGGGGGATATTGGAAAGAAGCGCAAGTATTGGCCTCCAGATTAGGCTTCACCATACCTTACACTGATGGTGTCCAAATCCAAAATTTGATTCCTGATGATATTACTTCAGAATTAGGAGATGTCATAAAGGCATGTCTTACATGGAACCCAGATGTTAGAGCGGACGTGGAATCGCTAGGTACGATGCCGTACTTCAAGAACACATCTGTTTCACTTCCCTACAAAGAGCCAAAAAGACCAAGCAATACCATGAAACGAGGCCCATTAAGTGACTCAAAAGACGAGTTGCTGATATGCAGAAACTTCAATACAAATAGATATATCAAAGAAAAAAACTCGGTCAAGACTATAGCTTATGATAGCACGGCTGCACAAGTCACGACAGAACAACCAACTCAGACAAACGAAAACGATATATACCGCAAAATCGACCATATAAAGAACTTCAAGCATGCGAAGACAACGAACTTCTCTTCGCTAATTGGAAACAATAATTTTCAAATCTTCGATCCATCAGAAGATGACTTAGCCAATAACGTAATGAACAAAAATGAAAATAATTCATATAATGACTACTCAGGTAACACATACAAGCACTCTTATAACTACAGAGATAAGAGCAAAACAAATCAATGCCAGTTCAGTACTTCCCAAGACATGGCGCTACGAATCATAACTGATTCCCTGGTAGAAGAATTTCCATCCTTGAAAAGCGAAGATGTTCACGATCGCCTGTGTCCAAAAATTGACAAAAATTTACCAATTGCCGCAGATTATGAAAGCGATGAAATCGATCTGAGACATGATCTCGACGTTGCGTATGCCTGGAATGACTTTAGTGCTAACGTAAATGACCACTCTTACATCACCAAACAAGCCACGCACATCACTGACTCGTCAAATAAGGAAGGATACCTGTGTGTTCCAAATAGCCTCAAGGTAATCAAAGAGCCAATCGATGAAGAGTTTGGACTTATTGGAGACATATCATTTGGCAGTGGTCATGAGATCAAATGCTAAAATTAGGATCATGTTGGACATCTCAACATTGTCCTCTAATAATGCCACTTTATTTCAATAATCTTACGTGGTAACTAGTATAACATGTTTTGTAGGCACATTATAAAGCAGTTGCTATAATGCCATTAAAGAGTAGATGTCTGAGTATGATTTTTTCTTTTTCGTATTGTGGTATCGACCTCGGCCTTCACATGAACCCCAGAATTTGGTCGCGCCGCTTTCTATACAATATGGGGAATAAAGTTAAACTCTCTCAGGACAAATCATAGAACAAAGTCTTTACTTTTAGAGATGTGCATTGCTATAGCGAGTATAGAGCATCCCGAATATCCATTTGTTCTTCTTTCAAACCGAGATGAGTACTTCAAGAGACCGACCATGTCAGCGCATATCAGAAATGTTGGCGAAGGTATTAAAGTCTTGTCGCCTCTTGATTTGGAAAGACCAGAGCACGGAAGTTGGATAGGAGTTACAAATAAAGGTCGTATAGCTGTGCTACTCAACTATAGAGAGCTAGCAAATACAAGTAAGTAAGCTTAATATCTAGAAATGAACATGACTAACGTAGTACTTAGATATTATCAGTGAAGTTTCGCGTGGCATTCTTCCTATAGAATACCTTGGGTCAAAGTACCATGATGATGATACATGGTTGGGCGACTTGAAGGAGAAATTAGTAAAGGAGTTGGGTGAAGATGCGGGGCAAGAAGAGGATATCTTGTCTCACATTGGTGGATTTTCTTTGCTCTATGGAAGGTTAGAGTTTGATGAAGCTGGAAAATTGAAACCTCTCAATATTTTAAGCAATAGAGGGGATAGAGCCAAAGTGCTCAATTATAATTGTCATAATAAAAATGCTGACAATGACATCACTACGGAGCCAACATTTGGCATATCGAATTCTTTATACAGCGAGCCCTGGCCTAAGGTTAAGCTTTCGGTTGAGAACCTCAAGGAGGTTATAGAAGAAAGTATAATTAAGGAATACTCTCAGGAATCGTTCGTCGAAAGATGTTTTGACATATTGAGCCGAAATACTTACAGCGATGATCTAAGAGAAAATGGAACAAATTACGATAAGTTTATGGAGCTTAAAAATTCAATCTTTATTCCATCATTGAATTTGAGTTCTATTCCTGAATGTGTGGAAAAAAGAGATGCGTCTGCTTATGGTACAAGGACTCAAACAGTCATTCTTTTAACGAAGCAAGGTGAATTGCATTATTATGAAAGGCAAACCAATCAAAACATAGAATTAGGTGAAAATTTAGATATGGGCATTCATCATTTCAAATTCAAAATTTCAGAATGATGCTTTGGTCTTCAGTTTGTAAGTAGTATTCTATATGTTTCGCAAAAAATAAAATCGGCACTTTTATAGCTTAACCGCGAAGTAGTTGAAGAAGAAAGAGTACGCTTAGCGAATGCCGCTAATAACGTATGCTAAGCAGCCAGCGACTACTGTCTATCATAAGGCACCCCTTGAGTTATTTAAGTCGTTGTCTCAGATTTTGATATTGATCCCTGGAAACCCTGGCCTAGTTGACTTCTATGAGACATATTTGACTTTATTGCAAAAGAAGCTCCCACGGCTTGAGGTTTTAGCAATCTCGCATGAAGGATTTCAATCCACTGGAGACTACAGGGACGAAAAGGGGCATATAGAGACATACGATTTGAAACTGCAGGCTCAACACAAATTAAGTATTATACAAGATTTCGTACAAGAAAAGGAATCTCCGGTCGAGCTTTTCTTTCTTGCTCATTCCATGGGCAGTTTTGTGACGCAAAGAGTAGTTAAGCTGATTATGGAAGACCCAGAACTCAGTAAAAAGGTCACAGTCAAATTTGTTGGGTTCATATGTCCTACTATTATAGACATCTGCAAGTCGGCTTCCGGAAAACTCTTCACGAACTTGAGTCATTATTTACCACTTGTTCGCATTGCTACATTATTTTCCCTGTTGACTAGCACTTTCTTATCTGAGCATACAATACGAAGAGTCATTCAGCGTTTTTTCCTATCCGGTCTTCCAAGCGATGATGAGTACAGACAGCAAGAATACGAAAATGCCACTAATGGCATGCTAAAAATCTTTCTATCTAGACCATTGATTACTAGAGCGCTCTCGCTTGCGCATGAGGAAATGCACCAGATCACTACCAATAGAGACATGACTGATTACTCATTCATTACTCTCCCCTCTACATATAATGTAAAAGTGTGGTCTTTCTTTGCTGATACCGACAAATGGGTTAGCGAATCTACCAGAGCTGCAATACTTTCACGCTACAACCAGGAAGGGAATGAGAATGTGTCTTTCGAGATAGGTTCTCTTAAAGATAGCGTCGCAATAAAGCATGGCTTCTGCGTTGATCAAAGCGTTGAGTTTTCTGAAATTACCTTACATGCCTTGAGTGCAGCCTTATAGATCTGTAATGTACGTTTACATAGATTCTATTCGCCAATAACAGGATTTTTACATTTTAGTCTATGTAATGAGTCTGACTTTGACTTCGTAGTTCACGCATCTCGATGACTCGTAGTCATTATCCTTTTTTTTTTTTTTTTTTTCTTCCTCAATATATTTCAATACGATAATGCATTGGTCAATTTGCAACTTGATTTACCCAAAGAAAAATTCAGCAAAGAGTACATAAGGAGATAAAACCCTTCAGAAATTTCACATTGAAAGTAAAAGAAAACCAATGGTATCAAGAGTCTCAAGTGAAAGAGCACAGGATGTATCATCCTACGACGCAAACTATTCAGTGGGTGACAATGCGAAGCAAGATAAGGATGAGTTTTGTCTTGAAACCGAAGTCATCTCCTCAGATAGGCACGATTATAATAAGAGACTCGATAAGATTTACTGGAAACTAGATTTGAGGATTGTTCCTGCTTTATGGTGTATGTATTTCTTGACATCGTTTGGATCAAGTTGTTACGGTGTGACCTTAACAATGAATACAGAAAAGGGACATTCATTATCGCAAAGATTGAATCTTTCACAGCATGACGTTTCCACTGCGTCAGCATTGTATTACGTTGGATATATTATTTTTGACGTTCCAATGAACATGGTGATGACCAAGGTTCGTGCACAGACGTGGCTTTCGAGAATTGTGATTACCGTTGGACTAGTCTACACATGCTACCACGCATTACTGAACAATAAGGGACTTACTGCCATTAGGTTTATGTCGGGACTTGTTGGGGCAGGAACATGGCCAGGGTTGAGTTATTATGTCTCCCTCTGGTATCCTAATGATAGGCTGACGAGGAGAATCGGTTATTATTTCACGGCTGCCCAAATTTCAGCTGCGGCTGCAGGGTTAGTGAGTGCTGGATTCCAAAAGATGGATGGCGTGAAAGGATACACGGGATGGCAATGGATGTATCTTGTGTACGGTGTCATCACTATAGCCGTTGGAATATCTCTCTTATGGTGGTTACCAGATCGTCCAATTACGGAAGAAAATCAAGGTCCTTCCAACGCTTATCAGAGGTTCATAGATAGAATTATAAAATCACCTTATCCATTATCACCAAAGGAAGCAGAGATGCACAGGCGTGACATTGAGGGAAGATATGGAAAACTTCACTGGAATTATAAGGACTTCATAGCCATACTCACAGACGCCAGGATCTGGCCATTGATAATCATGTATTTTGGAGTAGTGGGGACAGGCTTTGGATTAGCCGTCTTTGGATCAACCTTAATTGCAGTACAGAATCCTAATTTATCTTCCATTCAAGTATCTCTACTTTACGCTCCTATTTGGTTATTTGATTTAGGAGGAATTTTAATAATTACGCCATTCTCAGACAAATACAAGAAGCTTAGACCACTCATTTTCTCGTTTGCGTGTCTTATAATCATCGCAGGTATGCTAGTCACCACTTATGCTCATGGCTCCTGGAATAAGTACGCAGGCCTCCTTATCGCAGGCTTTGGGTTGGGTCCAACTGTTCCCATTACAATGTCTTGGGCTGCTGAAATCTTTCTTCCTAGATATGGTGACATAGGCGCCGCTGTAAGCGCAGCCTTAGTCAGTGGCCTTGGAAACTTGGGCTCTGTTACTTCGACTTATGCATTGTACAGTGGCTGGCCAGAGGATCGTGCTCGTCTTTACAGAAACTCGAACATGATTCTTGTTCTTATGCTCGGTTTGAGTATTCTAGCTTCGTTCGTCTGCTTCCTTATCAGAGATAGAGTAAGACAGAAAGCATGATGTTCAGAATATCTGCTTATTCTACATATCTAGGTATGATAAATTAATACTAGTTTCTTTTTATTTTCTTGCCTCTTATTTTCAAGTTGACATAGACTGAAAAATTCTCTCATAGAAACTAACAAGAGAAAGAAACAATAGCAAAAGAAATAGTTAACTAGAAAAAAGGGAAATAGAAAATCAATTCTTGTTCTCATTCACTTTATAATAAGGATATTCACCTTTAACAGGATGCTTGAAGATGTAATATTGCGGCAAGAAATATATTCTCTACTCAGTTAAAGGGTACTCAATCAAAGTATTCGCAACCATTAGTGAAGATACAAAAGTTATAGACAAATGTAGAGATACAATTCAATTAATAGCCACAATTCACAATTATACCAATTCCTGCTGGAGTAAATTTCATCAAAGCGTATTTCGGGACCTACTAATCTACTAAAACACGTAGGATGATCTTCCGTCCTAGTTAAAGATAGATGCTATTGTAAATAATAATTGGGTTTATTTGTAACAACATATCCAACTAGTGTTATCATTCTCCGCTACTGATGGACAAGGAGTGAGACCTCCAAATTAGAGTCATTCATGCTTCTGGTTACATCCGATCTCTCTTGTTTCTCCTATTCGCAAGGAAGCAGAGATGACGAAATACTAGTGTGATAAATACGAGGGACATTAGATTCAATTGATAGAATTACAAACACTTCTGGTTAACACAATTAGGTACAAGACTTCAAGAATCACTGGTTAAAGTCAGTTAAAGGGTAATCTCGCAAAAATTGATCTATTGCTATCTGCTTTGCATCACAGCTTGCCATTACTAATTGCGCGTTCATACATATGGCAATATCGTTAATACTTAATATATATGTCTCCCTAATTCTCGGAAGGTAACATTCAGACCTAAGGTCACTCTAGTAAATATATTTAGTACCTGATTAATTAACTAATTTGAAAAATGAAAGCTGCTATCATAACTGGTTCTACCGAGAAGGGAAAGCTTACGCAGATCCAAGAAGCACCAGTTCCTTCGATTACGGATGAGCAAATTCTTGTAAAAACGGTTGCAGTGGCTATCAATCCAACAGATTGGAAACATGTAGTCGCTGGATGGGGAGTTAAGGGAGCCACATGTGGTGCCGATGCCAGTGGGATTATTGTCAAGGTTGGTTCGAAAGTTAAAGGATTCGAGGTCGGAGATATTGTATCGACATTTATTCATGGAAGCTTCAAGAAGGGACGTGGCGCATTTGCCGAGTATGCGATTGCAATTCCTCAGATGACTATCAAATACCCTAAGGATCAGATTAAAAATGATGCTCTTCAGACGAAGGTGTATCCTATTGGGAAGATTGATACCTTTGAGGGTGCTGCATCGGTCACATTAGGATTGACAACTGTATCTTTAGCATATAGTAATTCCTTGAAAATACCAGTTGACAAGGCTCTGAATGCGAAGAAGCATATTTTAATCTGGGGAGGAACAACTGCAACCGGCTTTTTGGCCATCCAAGTTGCCAAGCTTGCTCTCGGATTGCAGGTGATTACTACAGCTTCAGAATCGTTCCATGATGAATTGAAGGCTATCGGAGCTGATTATGTGTTTGACTACAAGGACCCAAACGTGGTTGAGAAGATACAATCCACTATAGGAGGAATTGAATACGCTCTTGACACAGTTTCTGAACCAGAGACATTCCAGCAGACTTATGACGCAACTTCCGGCGCTAGTGAGACAGCTATCGACAATTTGTTATTCCTCGACCCAAGCATTCTTAAGTTGGACTCGTCCAGGAATGTGAAGTTTGCAACCACCTTGGTGTATGATGTAGAAGGTGTTGATATGAAGCTTGCTGACATGGAGATTAAGATTCCCAAGGGCCTTGTCGAGGATTACAGTCGGTTTTGGTACGATGTCTTACCACCATATATAAGCCAGATTAAACATATCAGGCTCAAAGTATTGGAGAAAGGATTGGAATCAACAAATGAAGGTCTTGAGTTATCGAGAGACGGTAAAGTACATCGTGAAAAATTGGTTTACAGGATATAAGGAAGAATGCTCTAACCGCTGTTCTCTTCAATCACGCTTTTATCAAGTAACTTTATTATGGTGTAAGTAAATTCAGAACAAAAAATATAGTACCAGCAATCAGATACTTATGGCCTTTCTCTGTATTCTGTTTCTTCGAGTAACTGGTTTAGTGTATATGCTTTAGCTCTATGTCTGTTGTATTCCTTTTTTTGGTAGATACGTTGCCTTCACATATGCGCGCAGAATTTGGTTGCGAAAAATACCGAGAGCATGATGATACTACCCTCTTTAAGACCATTTAAACTTTTCACATATCAAAGAAACTAATAGAACAACTAACATAGAGTTCAACATCCTAAGGAGGGCCTAAATATTTGCTCAATGCATTTACTGAAGCCTTTGGGAGCGCGTTATTTGTTGCTAAGAGCGTTACGAGTGCAATCATCTACAACCTGCTTTCAGTGCAAGCTACAGCAATTTGAAAATCTTCAATAAAGAGGAAGCCATCAGTTTGATTACTTAACAATTTTTTGAAGTAATAGGAGCCTTCCACAGATTTTGAAAGAACGTATTCTTTTCTCGTATGAAGATTCTTTGTGACTTCACCCTGAGACGAGATCAACATTAGGTTTGAGGCAGTGATTATGTATTTAAAAAAAGCATATGATGAACTTCAAAAATTCAAAACAGAAGCTGTATCAAGAAGGGAAGAATTTTCTATACCCTGGCTACAACAGATGCCGAATTATTGGTCTACACAATTATTTTTTGTTTAATCTTTCTTTCTTGGTAATGAGCTGCATTTGCCGACAGACTAGAAATGAAAAGATGTACCAGATTCCTGATACTACTTGCGTCTTACTTGTGGAGATATTGGTAACTCAAACTTTCATTCATTACGTCGATACCTCAAAAAGCATATCCAATTCTTGCGGAGTATCATTCAATCTCGTCAAAACTTTATATGCCTCAATACCAGAAGCTAAATCTGAAAATTGCTTAGAATTGCAAAGACCAGATACCACAAAGAAGCGGTATGGGATCTGACTTTCGAATTAATGTCAGCAAGAATTCGTTTTGCCGCAGGTTATGCAAATTAGCATTATGGCGTCATTAGTAATCATTACACCTAATGATGACATTAAAACGCAATGAATATGAGTAAGTATAAGTATATATATATATTTGAAAACCGTAGAAGATACAATTCTGCAAAGCCATTGATCTATTTCAGACATAGCAGATCTTAAAGATAAACGAATATTCAAGTACTTCCCTAAAATGAGAGCAGCAATTCTTACTGGTTCAACCGAAAACGGAAATTTAGTTCAAGTCGCTGAAGTCCCAAAACCCACTATAGATGAGAACCAGATCTTGATCAAGACTATTGCGGTGGCTATAAATCCCACAGATTGGAAGCACATAGAGTATGGATGGGGTGGGGAGCGAGCCATTTCTGGATCAGATGCCAGTGGAATAGTTGAAGCAGTTGGCTCTAGTGTGAAGACATTTGAGGTAGGAGACATAGTGTCCACTTATTTACATGGTAGTATTAGAAGTGATAGAGGAGCTTTCGCTGAATATGTGACTGGATATCCTTACGAGACCATAAAGTATGCCAAAGATGGCTTTCAAGATGAGGAGCTTACTGAAGGTTTGCACCCAGCAGGAAAAATCAACACTTTTGAAGCCGCCGCCTCAGTATCATTAAGCTTGGGCACTGTAGCGGTTTCTTTTGCTTACTCATTGAAAATTGGATCAGATCGGGAGGCCAACTCAACAAAGACTATTTTGATTTGGGGCGGTTCCACTGTCGCTGGATACTTAGCTGTTCAAGTGGCTAAACTTGTGTATGGTTTAAAGGTAGCCGTAACAGTATCTAATGAACATCATGAAGAATTTAAGAGATTAGGAGCTGACTATATTTTTGACTATAACGACCCTCAAGTTGTTGGTAAGATAAGGTCCACAGTTGGTGGATGCGACTACGCTTTTGATACTGTTTCAACCCAACAGACCTTCCAGCAGACATATGATGCCTCTTCCGGAAAGAATGTTACCGTAATTGATAACTTGTTGAGATTGGCACCAGATATACTCGAATTGGATCCGGAAAGACAAGTAGAATTTACTCAGACAGTGGTTTATATCTCAAGTAATTTGTCCGCGGAAGGTGAGCAGAAAGACAGCAAAGAATTAAAGGGCTATGAGAAATTTTGGTATGATATTGTACCCAGTATAATAGAAAAGATCCAGCACCCAAGATTGAAGGTCTTGAAGAAAGGGTTGGAAACTTCAAATGAAGCTCTAGCCTTATCAAGGGAAGGTAAAGTTCACCATGAAAAGTTAGTGTTCAGAATATAGGCGCTTATAGCAGATAGTTTAGTAACAGCAGTATGAAAGTTTTTTTACACAACCCGTGCACAATGTTGCGTTGTGTATGGGTGGGTAATATTAATTAAATAGTATTAACTTCTTAGCCATCGCCGATGTCATCGCCTGAGACGCACCAACTCAATTTTTTTTTTTTTTTTTTTCTTCTTTTTTTCCACTCCATTTTTTCTTTCATAACACAGTTCCTTTCAAACCATCTTACAATCATTGGGCATGTCAGCTACTGATAAAGCCTCGTTGCCTTTTAGCGAACAGCACTATTTCTCCTCCTATGATCATTTCAGTATTCATGAGGAGATGTTAAAAGATACAGCCAGAACATTATCGTATAGATCGGCGATGTACAAAAATAAGGAATTATTCAAAGATAAAATTGTTCTTGATGTTGGATGTGGAACTGGAATTTTGTCAATGTTTGCAGTAAAGGCAGGTGCTAAGCATGTGTATTCGGTGGATATGTCCAGTATCATCGTAAAGGCAAAGGAGATAGTATCTTTAAATGGGCTTGATGACAAGATCACTTTAATCCAAGGAAAATTAGAGGACATTCAATTACCTGTTGAGAAAGTCGATATAATTATATCCGAATGGATGGGATATTTCTTGCTTTTTGAGTCAATGTTGGACACAGTTCTTTATGCTCGTGATAAGTATCTTGAGAAAGATGGTCTTATCTTCCCGGACAGATGTTCCATGTATATCGCAGGAATTGAAGATGGCCATTATAAGAACGAAAAGATTCATTTTTGGGAAGACGTGTATGGTTTTGATTACTCACCTTTCATAAAGGCAGCAATGGAGGAACCTTTGGTTGATACCGTAGAGAACAACTCTTTGATAACAACCCCAAGTAAGTTTTTCGAGTTTGATATAAAAAAGGTCAAAAAAGAGGAGCTTGCTTTCAAAAAGAACTTTTCATTGAAGGCCATAGACTCAGATTTGTGCCATGCATACATTGTGTGGTTCGACTGTGAATTTCCTGGAAAAGACAAAGTGACATTATACACTGGGCCCATGAAGCCTTATACCCATTGGAAGCAGACAGTTTTTTACATGGACAGTGTTCTTGACTTGAAAAAAGGAGATAAAATCAACGGCTCGATCCTGTCGAAGCCTAACGCTTCCAATCCAAGGGAAATAGATATCGAAATAGCCTGGAGCTTAAAGACGGATACTGACGATCTGTACAGAGAACAATCTGGTAGCTACATGTATTTTATGCGTTGAGTGCATTTGTTGGTTCTTTACACATTTTTTTTATCGGTGCTTTATATCAATAATACTTGATAAGCCATAGAAACGGGAGACTTATTTCAACCTATATCATTCTTTTCTATAGCATAGATTTAATGGGCAGTTAATTTTTGGATAATTGCTAATGGCTTTTTATGACGCTGCTCCATTCTCCGAAGAATATAATGACAGAAAAAATCTCAAGCTCGTGTATAAGTAGTTGGATCGATGTAGCCCCGAATATAAAATAGTCAAAAATAAATGGCATTTAGGTTCGCTTTGAACATAAGGACTATAACTATTAATACCCCTAAATTACTCACATCGAGTAGAAGACTTCACAATTCTATTATTAAAATGTCAACAGACTCGAAATCAGAAGATGAATGGAGGGCAATTTTAAGTCCGGAGCAATTCAAAGTCTTGAGAAAGAAGGGTACAGAAGCTCCTTTCAGCGGTAAATATACAACTACGCCGGCTTCTGATTCCGGAATCTATGAATGCGTTGGTTGTGGCAATCCCCTTTACAGAGCTCTGACAAAATTCCAAGCACATTGTGGGTGGCCAGCATTTTACGAAGCAATACCAGGATCAATAAATACTCATGTTGATAGCTCATTTGGAATGGTCAGAGAAGAGATGACATGCTCAAAATGTGGTGGACACTTGGGTCACATATTTCGAGGAGAGGGATACAAAACACCCACAGATGAAAGACACTGCGTTAATAGTATATGCTTGAAGTTAAAGAAGTAAGGCCAAGCTCATACATACGTGAATTACTTTGCTAGCATATATAGTATTGAGATTTCATACTACAAATGGAATGAATGCTTTTCTCTTCAATTTTTTGTAGTCATCTCCAAAAGTTTTTAAGTATCTCTTATGTTTTTTGACCGCCCAAATCCACATCTGGGTAGTCGAAACGGCTAAAAACAACCAGGCAGCCCAGTTACCTACCATTAAAGCATAGGAAAACCAAGCTAATGTCTCAAAGAAGTAGTTAGGATAAGACACCCAGTTGAAGCCATAGCCATAAGGGATCGCATACCTCTTCTTATCTGAACCTTGTCTTAATGTAGACAATGTAAGATGCGTCTTGAAGTTGGACAATTCTGCAAAAACCCAGAGACCAAACAAGAGATAATTGGTTGCACACGAGAGTGAATTGACATGAAAGACAAACTTCATTGTTGATGAGTTCCACGTAGGAGGAGTATAGACGAAAAAGGCCAAGTTAACACCCGATAAAATCCAGTAGTGAGAAGAGTTTTTGAAGATGTTAAACAAGGGCATAGTGGCATTCGAAAATCTGTGAACAAATATGGTCTCCAAGATACGCTTCAAGAAATGCAACATTACCATCAAGAAGGCCAACTTTTGTGTCTGTGTGCGCTCGAAGTTTCCTGACCCGTAAAACGAGCTCAATACGTAAAAGAATGGGTGAATGAGGAAAGGCCCTAAGTACTCAATTACGAACACCGTACGCCAGCCAATTTGTGGACCCAAGTCCTTGGAGTATAAGGTTACTTGTTTTCCAGAAGTATCAATTCCATTCTCATCTAAACTCTTAGATTTATCCAAAGGAATTCGATTTCCTTTGGCATCGTTAAAAGTGATTCTGATCCTCTCTTCTCCGAGCTTGCAACTCTTGCTAATGATTTCAGCTAATTTCAGAACTGGAACGGTCAGCTCGAATTCTGTATCAACTTCCTTAATTGATTTGGAACGTGGAATGACTCTGACAGACACCATTGCTTTATGCTTAAAAGTTGCTGGGGAAAAATGCTTCAGAAATATAATGTTGAGATTTTCTGGTGCGCAATCTTCCTCATAACAAGGAAGCTTCTGTCTTATACGTCCAAGTTACTATAATACAGAGCTTTTAAATACAACTCATACTCTTTATGTTACTAAGCTTATATACTCTTACATTTGGCATGCTCTTGGGAGTTAAAGTTGTCGATTACCATTACGGAACGTTGAATTTTCCAATGGCACCGTAGAGAGGGTCAGTCTGTAACATGAATAAATAGTAACTATCAAGAGAGGGCACGTCTCCTTTCTGAGGTCAGTTTTCAGGAGTTTTGGAGTCTACCAGTTGGTGGGACTGTGGTGTCTCAGAGCAAAGTAACTAATGAACTTCCAGAAACTTCTTCACCAACACACGACTCTGATCACGACGGCGGATGAAGTTGTAGATTCATGATTTATATAAATCGTTGCAATATCACTTAGATATACATATTAAGTAAATCATGTCTGATTGGGATTCAGTTACTATCATTGGGCAAAAAGCCAGAGTCGGTGGAGGAGGACCTAGACAAAATGTGGCTAAAACCCAGTCGCAATTAAACGCTGCTAGAAGAAGTGGAGCGGTTGTCGGAACTGAAAAGAAATATGGTTCTACCAATACGAAGAATAACCCCGAAGGCCAAAGGTTGACTAAGATAGATAACGTTGACGATGTTGTTTCCGTCAAGAAAGTAGATGTCAGCGTCGGTAAAGCCATCCAGAAGGCTAGACAGGAGAAGAAATTAACACAAAAAGAGTTGGCCACCAAGGTGAACGAGAAGCCTAACGTCATTAATGATTACGAAGCAGGTAGGGCTGTCCCTAACCAACAGTTGTTGGGAAAATTGGAGAGAGCTCTTGGAGTCAAGTTGAGAGGAAAGAACATTGGTGAACCATTATTTGCTAAAAAGAAGTAATTATTAACGACATAGAGGATAGCAAGGTTTATCTGTTATTCTGCAATGACTTTGTATGGTATATACTTAATGAACTTTCTGCTGACAATACCCAGTTTAATGAGGTAATCTGCTATAACTCGTCATGACGAGACACAGCTTTATCATGTAGGATGTGGCGGACTAGTTCTTTTTTTGTTCTTTGGAATACTTACTCATTTGTTCGTGTAGCCCTAACCTAGTGACTTAGATCAGTTAACTAAGGTTGTCGAATAATAAACCATTACGGCTTCACCGATTATTGCGTTGGTACAATCTTTTATCAGAAAGTTAAAAGAGAGAGGAACTTCATCTTCGGAAGGAGTACTCGAAAGATTGATATCGTAATTTTTATGAACTATTCTTTTGTCTTTTTTTTTTTTTTTTTGAAAGGAAACTATAAACTTTTAAAGATTAGAGAACAAGGTGAATGAACAAATGGCTTTCTATATTAAATAGGCTATATATGTAGTAGTCAGGATTCGTGCATAGCATTTGACCTATAAACCTAACTCATTAGATCCTAGAATGCATAAGTTACAACAGAGCACATTCTAAGTTGATTGCAATCATCATCATAGGTCAATATAAAGTATGCCTCATCGAAATTTTACATTGGAGGTCCCTTGGCCCAGTTGGTTAAGGCGCAGTGCTAATAACACTGAGATCAGCAGTTCGATCCTGCTAGGGACCATTTATTTTTTTTCGCTCCAGTTCCTGTTAGGATGCCCATATGAATTTAGTACGTATTGGTGATCCCTTTTGCTGAAGAGGCCAATATATATATAGAGAATGATTCTCTATATTGGCAATCAAAAGGAAGCGAGAAGTGCTATAAAAACCGGAGATTTGAAGTACTTTTCAAGTGTTTAGCGCCGTCGAAGGCTAAAGTTAGCTGCTAAACTACGCTCAAAAACGAAACTTAGTAGAGCTAAAGCTAACCTGGCTAATAATCTCCCAATGGCACTGAAACACTTGGACTATAAGACACATCAACTACAAGCATTTATGCATTCGTTCTATTTTCTTCTTGTATCGATTTAGCGTAGATAGCTAGTTTCCTAAAAATGACATAAAAACTTCTTTATCCTGAATACTGAAAACAATTCACTAAGTGCTATAGGACAGAATACATCCATCCTTAAACCTTAAGGGATATTAGAGGCTTCTTGTTGTACCTGAATGTCTGTAAATGCTCTCTCATCGGACGCATCAGAAAACACATCACGTGACAGAGACTGAAAAAAAAAGAGATGGAGATGTCCTCTTTGAAGAGAGATTATATTTACTAGACGGAAAGCCTAAAAATGACGTCGCTTTCATCTCAGCTTAAGCAGATAAGCGATAAAAATGCATCTGTATCTTTGGATAGAAAATCAAGGTCTAGAATACACTCAAAGTCATTGATTTTTGATCCTAAAACTGCGGCAGTGCAGGACTTTGAATACCTATATCAAATTGGAAAAGAAGGATTGAACGAACTTTCCACTCTAGACTCGAGATTTAAGAAGTTCAATGATTCCTTGTTCGCCGAGTCATCTATAAGCTTGGATAGAAATGTCCAATCACAGGAAATGTTGAAATTATTGGATGTTAATATAAATGCATTTCTTGTTCTTTTGGGACCCTACTACTTAATACAACCGGCGATTAAAGCCTTGGAATGGCTCGTGAGGAGATTATATATAAATGTGCATAATGGGGAGGCCATGATTCTTTCATGCTTACCGTACTATAAGTATCCCATATTTCTAAAGGTACTAAATGTCATCCCAAAGAATCAATTTCCCAAGATCTTTGGATGTTTTATGGGATTTAAGGAAAACTTGAAGAACCCAACTGCAGCTTCAACCTTGAAAGCTTTTTATAATGATGCCGAATTGTTCAGATTATACTCTACATATATCCTAGATCTGCTTTCGCATCGATGCATTTACAAGGAGCAGGTTGTCTTCTACTTGTCAAATACTGTGCAATTGATTGCTTCGAAAAATAAAAATTTAGATGAGCTAAATGAGAGATACATGGAAACTATTCTTGAAGTTATTTCTAGTTTCTTGAGCTTCAATAGTGATAAATCTGAACTAGATTGTGATGTTAAGCTAGCAGCCTATTCGATTATCGCAGTGTTAACTTCTATTTTACCACTTTCGGATAAGTTGGTGATGTCCTTGTCTTATTCGATTGTTGAGGACAAGAGTAAAGGCATTAATGGGCTTTCACGTCAAAAGCTTATCATCCTTGGAAAACTTTGGAGATCTTATAAGGGTAGTTCTTTTGAAGTGGATATACTTTCTCGCATTGATCCGCAGGTATTCACAACGAACGATGTGATTGGTAGTGTTATTAGAGAAGGTTATCAAGTGACCGATTTTCTTGTTCTTTTTTTCGTGTCAGCTCCTCTTACGAGCGATTCTTTTAGAATCCTTGAGCATGTAGATTTAGGATGTGCTGATTTATATTTCAAGGCGATTTCGTTTAAATTATTAGAGGGAGCTTTCAATGATAAAGAGTTAGCCATACAACAGGAGTTAGTATCTGCATTCAAAAGATTGATACATTTGAATAAAGAGAAATTTTCCAAAACTTTAAGCGAGTATAAAGATGGACTTGATATAACGAAGCTAGAAATGCTTCTTCTGCATGCATTAAGTGAAGAGGGATATGAAAATATTAATGGGACTGACTTGATTCAGGAATCGGAATTGAATGAGGATAAGATGTTAGATAACTTAAGTGAGGATAATATTGAGGATTTGAGCAATATCAAGTCTTATTCTAACACATTTTTGGATGAAGACAGTAATGAGGAGTTTGATTTCTTGATGAGTAAATTCTCTTCTTTTGCACATTCAACATCCCTCAGTGACCAGAAAAAGGCTATTTCCAACTTTTCTAGGAATGTATTCTCGAATCCAGAGGTTTCGCTAACCTTTTTTTTAAGAGTATCGTTCACTCCTTCTAAGCCCTTAATGACGAGAATAATGTCCCTAAAATTTATAAACAGGCGTATTAAAGAGCTTGCAGATCCTAAGAATAAAGTCGACTCCTATTTGTTAATACCAATCCTTTTGCTAGGTCTCTACAACGAAAATGACAGCTTGAGATTGGCATATTCAGACTTGTTGAACACTATTAAGTTAACAAGTGAAAGATTACACAAGGATAAAAAGAAGGTTCATACAAGATTATTGATGGAAAATCAAATATATGATAAAATCGAATCTTCAAACCGTGCAATTATAGCGCCTCAAGATGGTTTGTTTTTAATAGAAACAATTTGTGATGACAGCATCCTCCAAGAGTCAATTCTAGACAGATCAAGATTGTTAGATTTAATCTTCGAAAAAATTTTCCGGGCGAAGAAATCCGGACAGAAGAAATTTGGGCTGCTCATATTAAGAACTTTTATTTTGAATCAGTGGTCTTCATCATATCTCTCTATAGCAATCAAAAGATTCGCATGGGAAATAATGTATGACGAAATGAACAAGAGAAATCCTAAGGAAGAAAGACTACTATTTTTCGATAAAGATTTAAAAGATTTCTTTACAAAGAGAAAGCTGTATGAGAAGGAACTGTCGGTTTACAAATTGAATATGAAAAGAATAGAAAAGGCCGTGGTTGGCATCGTAGATGGTAGCACAAACGAACAAGTTGATTGGCTTTTAAAGGCACTTGACATTAGTGACAATGTTCAAGTATTAGCTAGCAATAGGGTAATAGAACTTTTTGAAAGCTTGAAATTAGAAAGCAAGATCAAGTTTGTGAATAAGTTTTGCGACATGCTTGTGGATGCAGACAGTGACGATTTGTTATGTGATCCGATGACTACTTTGCAGTCTTTGAAATTCGACAGCGAAACTCTTAATTCCGTAATGGAAGATATTCAAATTGTCACCAAAGTTCCTGTTCAAAATAATACGAAGCGCAGAAGGAGATCTTCTAGCTCAGCAAGGCAAGTCATGGCAAGAGAGGATATTAGTTCTATGGCATCTAATCATTTACGTAAATTGACTATTATTTTAGATGTGTTAGCTTTCAAATTGAAGGAAGAATCTTCTAACCTCGTTAAACCCGAGTTACTTCAGATATTGTTCAGAATTCTCACTGATCTTGATTATTTAGGTAATGACGGAAAATTGCCAATATCATACGCACAAGAAACATTGGCTACGTGTTTGCTTGAGACAATTGCCAACTTGAAGCAAAACTTCTCAGGAAACGAGATGAGATTCGATTCCAACTATGTCAGAGCTGACTTGATAGTGAACTCCATAAGATCCAGTGACTCGCCCCAGATTCAGAATAAACTTTTATTAGTTATTGCAGAATTGGCTACCATAGCTCCTGAAATTGTCCTACATTCGGTAATGCCCATATTCACGTTTATAGGAGCGCATACAATAAGGCAGGACAATGAATTTTCCGCAACGGTAATTCAGCAGACAATATCTAAAGTGATTCCTTCATTGGCGACAAATACTTCTTTCTCGTTAAAGGGAGAAATTGAGTTTTTGTTGGCCAGTTTTGTGACTGCATTTCAGCATATCCCAAGGCATAGAAGAGTTAAACTTTTCTCTTCTCTCTGCAAAACATTGAAAGCAGAGAATTCTTTAGATGTGATTTTATTTTTAGTCGCACAGGAATTTTCAAGGAACTTTGACAGAGGAAGGGTCAAGGATAATGAGTCACTCGTTGAGTTCACGAATTCATTTTTGAGAAGCTTCACTCCTCAAGAGCAATTGGATGGGATATCAGGCTTTTTGAGATTATGGGATGAAATACCTGACGAATCTGTCGATACGAATAGTGAGAAGTTCTCCGAATTAAGTAAAAGACCAATTTATGGAACTACTATCTTATCTATGCTGAACGAGGAGTTGATTCAATTGAAAAGTGAGATTTTGAATTACCTTTACAGGGTATTCGAGTCCACAAAGGAGGGCGCAAATTCATCAGGCTTGAAGTTCAGAATAGCAGTACTGTTATTAGATCGCCAAGTCGAAGATCGGGAAGTAAAAAGTTTACTTCTTGCATTTAAAAAGTTAACTTCCTTTTTAATCAATTCCTTAGAGGCATATCACGATAAGCCAAATATGTCGAGCATTCAAAGAGCATTGTATGAAAGTTTAAAGAACATTTTGAGTTTATTGCCAATAAACTACTTTATTGATGCAGTCATTGATTCCTTCGATGCTAGCAAAATATCTCTGCCTTTGGAGATCAGATTAGCTAAGAATTTAGCCAATTTGATAGCTTATAAGATTGAAGAGGAATTGGATCCATCAGATTTAAGGGAAGATATTTATGATAGTATATCGACGAGACTATTGCCATTAATTTTGAATGGAATAAAACAAAATTTTGATGTTGGTTTTCAGCAAGCATATCTAGATGCTTTTTCGGCTATTGTTAGCAAACTTGGTAGAGCTGATGTTCGTCTTCAGGATCCTGAGCTAGCAAAAATTTTAATATCCTCCTTAGAAATATTGAGTGGCAATTGTGGATTATTAAACGATAAGCCAGAAATTGTCATATCGGCTATAAATGCCATTGCGGTCATTGTAAGTAGATTAGGAGTAAAGACGATTGGTTACTATCCTAAAATAATACCGCCTGTACTAAACGTTTGGAAGAATACATTGAAGTCTAATGAAGATTCGACGAGGCTTTTGCAAACTTCCATTATATTGCTTCTCTCTTGTTATGCAAAAAGATTGCCCGCCTTTGTCACACCAGATTTGGAGGATATAATAACGATTGTCTTACTGAGTGACCTAGTCGAACCTGAATTAAGAACAAATATTCAAGGTGTCATCATTGATCATGTCGAAGAATCAGAAGTAATGAAGTCTCTTTACAATCTCTGGATCAAAGGAAGATTGCGGGACGCAAGCGCAACAGATTTAGGCTTATACTTGAATGCTTTGAAAAGCTGTATTCAACAAATTGATAAGAGATCGGCTGTCTCACAGGCTTCAGTATTTATGAAGTGGCTTATTCTGTCTTTTGAATTTAGAAATTATGCCGAGACGAGAGGGCTTTTTGATAGCAACGTGCTTTACAGATTGGAAAATTCTATGCAATCTTGTGCTCAGGATTTCGTGTTAAAACTCAACGATAAATCTTTCAGACCAATATTTGCCAATGTTGTGAGATGGGCCGTGTACGGTGAGGGTGGTTTTTCAGAAATAAGTAAAGAAGAAAGATTGTTGGCATTTTTCAAATTTTTCAACAGGCTTCAAGAGAGCCTCAAGAGCATATTCACGTCATATTTTTCCTATTTGATTGAACCTGTTACACAGATTCTCAAAGGGTTCATGAATAATGAGCTCGCAAATACCAATCTAAGACGCATACTCCTAAACTCACTCACCAGTTCTTTCAAATATGACCAGGACGACTACTGGTCTCAGGAAACAAGGTTTGAAGCTATTTGCGACCCCTTGATAGGACAGCTTCAGAATATTGAGCCCTCAATTGGAAAGTACTTAACCAAAGCTATTACTTCCTTTATCATCAATGTCTCCTCTGATGAATACAATGAGATTTTGGTAAACTCATTGATAACTTACATTTCGAACGAAAATCCCGCAGCAAATGTGAACTCGAAGATCTGGACTATAAGATGCTTGAAAACTATTTTCCATAAGTTGGGAGAACAATGGTTGTCTTACTTGCCCACATTCATTCCATACATAGCCGAGCTCTTGGAAGATGATAGTGAAGAGGTTGAATTAGAGGTTAGAAATGGCTTGGTACGGGTCATTGAAAATGTTCTTGGTGAACCTTTAGATAGATACTTAAGCTAGGCTCATCTTTTTAGTCTGACTTTATTCAAGTAGTGCGCAACCCAAATTAAAGAATATTCTTTCTTCTTCTACCACTCGTTGGTGTACTTAAATACCTCCAGTTCCAGTAAATTAAGGTTACAAGCAACAAGAAATTAACAGCGAGAATGGTAAGTATTTTCAAGGATTCATTCACTCTCATATCAGTGAAGCAAGGTTCATGCAGCGAAAAAGAAATTAGGAAAGAGTTAACTAACCTTTTTAGTCTTTATTAAAATCGGCTAAAGCTTTAAAACCATTATTTGATAGGGTTTTGGTCCAAAGAATCAAACCAGCTACTCAGACGGCTTCTGGTATCTACATCCCTGAAAAAAACCAAGAGAAGTTGAATCAGGCAACTGTCATTGCTGCAGGCCCGGGTATTTTCAATACCAATACTGGGGAAAAGATACCAACCTGTGTTAACCCCGGTGACAAGGTGTTGTTGCCATCTTTTGGCGGAAGTCCAGTTAGGGTCGGCGATGAGGAATTCTTGTTGTTCAGTGACAAGGAAATTCTCGCCAAGATTGAGGAATAGATGCCAATATCCAGATTCTAAATAGAAGAGCGAACCTCATTTAAAGTGAGAATCTGTGTCTCTCTAGAGACTAGAGTAGGATAAACATACTCTCTTGTTCTATGTATCTTGTATATAAAGTTGTCTTCTGGTATTACTATGAACATGTATGTCATTCCTGTATGTAATAAAGGATTCTCCCCCTCCAAGCCAACAAATGCTTCTCAAAATTAGGGCACTGTTAGCACTAAAAGAGCAAATTTCAAGTAACAAGACAAAGAAATATGTCATCCAATACATCACCTACTAGATCCAGCTCTAAGTTTGCTCAGTTTAAGTTGGTGCTTTTAGGAGAAAGTGCCGTAGGAAAATCCTCGATTGTTCATCGTTTTGTAAAGAATACGTTTGATAATATGAGAGAATCAACCATAGGAGCAGCATTCCTAACGCAATCAATCACATTGCCTGAAATAAATACCACAGTAAAATTTGAAATTTGGGATACTGCTGGTCAAGAGCGATACAAGTCATTGGCACCGATGTACTATCGAAATGCAAACGCAGCACTTTGTGTTTATGATATTACTAGCAGCACATCTTTCAGTAAAGCTCAGGACTGGGTCCTTGAGTTGAAAAAGCAGGCATTGGGAAACATCGTAATTTGTTTAGTGGGTAACAAGTCCGATCTAGAGGACCAGAGGGAAGTATTAGAAACTGAGGTTACCGAGTATGTTGAAACGTTGAAAGGAGAGGAATTTAATATAATCACTGCTGAATGTTCGGCTAAGACAGGCGATGGCGTACATGAGCTCTTCGAGAAGATTGCGAGAGCCCTACCCGTGGAGGATGCTGCTAGCGGTTCTGCAAATCGATACAGGCAAGGCTCCAGAAGAAACCAGGGCATAGACTTGTCGAATGGCCCTAGAGCACTGCTGGTACAGTCGTCTACTTGTTGCTAGATAATTATGTAGTTGAAATTTAAGCATCGTTGCCTTATCCCTTTTACGCGCACTTTATGAAGACCAGATTGTTCTAATTGGTTTCATCGGAGGAAGTATTCTGCTATCTTCGATTCACGTTCTAAATAAAATAGGACTTAAAGTCTATCAAGAATATACATTGTCATCATATATACAGCTATATCGATTTACCTTAAACTTAAAATCTCGAGGTCGTGCATTACCAGATAACAAAAACCGGGTAATAAAATCATTTTATTTCAAAATCGAGTCACACACTACCACATATTGAAAAATTTTTTTCAACTTGCAGAGTAATCAGATCTTCGTTAATCTTAAAGACTTATTAATTACTTTAAATAATGTCATCTGTTCCTCAAATTACAGTCCTTTCTACAGAAGGTAAAGAATCCTCCACTAAGGTACCAGTTCCAGCTGTCTTTTCTGCACCAATCAGACCAGATTTAGTGCACTCTGTCTTCGTTAGAGTTAACAAGAACAAGAGACAAGCTTATGCTGTTTCCGAAAAGGCAGGTCACCAGACTTCTGCTGAATCATGGGGTACTGGTAGAGCTGTTGCCAGAATTCCAAGAGTTGGTGGTGGTGGTACTCACCGTTCTGGTCAAGCCGCTTTCGGTAACATGTGTCGTGGTGGTCGTATGTTTGCTCCAACCAAGACCTGGAGAAGATGGAACGTCAAGGTTAACCACAATGAAAAGCGTTATGCTACCGCATCAGCTATCGCTGCTTCAGGTGTAACCTCGTTGGTTCTTGCTAGAGGTCACAGAGTTGAGCAAGTTTCTTTGCTTCCTTTAGTTGTTTCCAATGAATTCGAATCCGTTAAGAAGACAAAGGAAGCTGTTGCAGTCTTGAAGGCTGTTGGTGCCCACAAGGATGTTGTCAAGGTTATCAAATCTAAGAAGATGAGAGCCGGTAAGGGTAAATTGAGAGGTAGAAGATTCACCCAAAGAAAAGGTCCATTGGTTGTCTACTCAGAAGACAATGGTCTCACAAAGGCTTTGAGAAATATCCCTGGTGTCGAAACTACTAACGTCAAGCACTTAGGTTTGTTGCAATTGGCCCCAGGTGCTCATTTAGGTAGATTCATCATTTGGACACAATCTGCTTTTGAGTCTTTGGATGCCATTTACGGTTCCGAAACAACCAAATCAATCAAATCTTCTTACAGCTTGCCATCTAACATCATCACTAACACTGATGTCACTAGATTGATCAACTCTGCTGAAGTTCAAGCAGTTGTCAGACCAGCTGGCGAAGCTACTCAAAAGAGAACCCACGTCTTGAAGAAGAACCCATTGAGAAATAAGCAAGTTTTGTTGAGATTGAACCCTTACGCTAAGACTTTTGCAGCTGAAAAGTTGGGTTCTGCTAAGCTCGAGAAGACCAAGGCTAAACCTTCTAAGGGTCAATTTGCCAATGTCTTGAAGAACTAGGCTGGCCGTCTTTTTCTACAAGAAATATAGCCGAATCATTTATTAGTTAAGTGTATTGAATGTCTAATAAAAGAGTATTGAATTTACATGTGATTGAGTGTAGCTAGATGTTTGTGTGTATTTTCCCAAAGAATGTTGTACATAAAGATTTATTCCATAGATAATATAGTAAAGAAAGGAAGATTATTTTACAGGCTTGAGAACATTCTCTTCGAAGTATGATTTTCCGTTTGAATCAGTGCCAACAATGTTACCTCTGGTTTTTGTGTATTCGCAGATGGTGTATTGACGCCATACGTTATTGCAGATAACCCTAGCACAACCTACCTCCGACGTAGATTTCCAAACTACTTGTGTAAAATGCCCAGTTGCCTCGCTGAAGCCTGGTTTATCAAAGTTATAGCTATCAATTTCGTTGTACCATGCTTCGACTGGAGATGTACCACCACTATAACCCGCGGCCAAGTTTTCACCGTATGGACCGCCAGAGTGGATTAATTTAACATTGTCGCAGGAGAAGGACGAAGCAGCGTAATCTGCAGCATACTTAGCTAAATCTGAATTCCATTTCAAATGAGGGACACCATGAAGGTCTCTTTTTGCATTATGTGCTGCCAATATGTCGGATTCAAACTCATCTAATCCTTGAGTTTCATTTGAACTGTCACTGGTTGTTGTGGATGCAGAGCTCGAGACTTTGGAGCTGCTTGATGTTGTAGTTTGAGGAGGTGCAGATGTTGCTGACAGCTGCGTTGTCGTAATAGGAGTAGATGATGTAATCTTTATCAGCAGACTGCTGGATGTCAGTATTGTTGTCTCTGGCTTGTTTGATGTGTCAGGCGTTACCACCAGAGTAGTGGTTTGCAGCTCAATTGGGGCGGCAGGAGGAGGACTGCTAGAAATTGTGTGAATTGCTGTTGTTGAGCTAACGCTTGATGTGGTTACCCAATGTGTAACTGCCGGTGCTGTATGTGTAATTGTCTTGATCAAGGGTGCACCAGATGCCACTCCAAGAAATACGTTGGTTAATAATATTATGCTTTCTCTCTGGAACCTCATGTTCGTATTATTTTTTAAAGATAGACTAAAGTAGGATTCTAAGTGATTTCTGTAACACTTTAAGCGAGCGAAATAGAACTAGTCTGTGTTTGTCATACATCACTATCCCACATTTCACTCTTTTTTATAGTATTTAGAGCATCAAGCCAGCGAAGGGCCCGATTACCTTTTCGATTTTTCGTTTAGCCTCGCTTTCTTATTTAAGCCTCGCTACTAGCATTCTTAACGGGTTTACATGCTCGCCTACCATAAAAATATTAAACCAGCCACCGTTCTTTTTTTTTTGCACCCGATCAGAAAGTGCAAAAAAACTGACCAACAAAAATGCAGTTTACTGAAATGCAGTTTAAAACTTTACAGTTTAGTGTATGTCAAGGTAATCGCGTAGAAGCCGATAGGTATACAATTTGATCCGGTATCTTTGCCTAAGAGTTCAACGCCAAAAGTATTAATGTTCAAAGGGTTGAAAAAAAAGGCACTGCTGCTTCTGTTTTATTCTCTGCTGTCACTGTCAGCGGTATCTGTTGGTACCGACAATCCTAGTTCTGAATCAAATCATGATAAGATACTAGCCCAAGTATATGATTTTGAAATAGCGCTTAAAGCTATGGATTATTTATTGGATGATAAAGCATCTATTGGGATTAAATTATTGAAGGAAGAAGGATCTAAACACAAAAAAGACTCTCCCGATCAACCCACTGCCATTTTCGATTTGGCGCTAGGGGTGATGGAATTTATTGAAGCAACCTTAGGATTTGAGCCGCAGGTAATGGAAAGAGCACACAACACCTTATCAGCGTCTGAGGGTGAATCTATGGTAAACAACAAGTATAATATAAAGCATCAACTCGTGACTTCACATATATATCCTCCAGGTATCGAATTTCAGGTAACATATGCAGAGCTGACCTTACTCAACGCCTTGTTAATGTTGCTACAAGAAAATAACGGGGTCTTGGAAGGTGCCAGGGCCCTTTTCAAGTTGAGGAAGGCTTATCAAGTATTAGACTCTATTTACAAAAGAATAAAGGAACTGGAGCCCGCTTTCAATAAAAATATCGCGAAGTTAAGAAAAGAAGTGACAGAAAGCAAAGCAAATCTGCCAAATATCAGTACCGTTGACTTGCCATCTTTATATTCTAATTCAGAAAGTAGTAGCACGGTATCCTTGCCTCAAGATGTCAAACTAATGAAAAACTTGGAGAAAGTTTACGAAATGAGAAAGTCTCGTATTGAAGGAACTAACGTGAAACTTGATCCTGAGGTGAATTTGTTTGTAGATTCAACTCCTTCGTTGACATCTAATACAAACTGCTCTAAAAATGCAGAATCCAATTTATCGGAATCTAGGAAAGCAGTACATGGGTTGACCTCACCTTCACCGCTCACAGAAAAGCTTGATTCATCTCCGGGTGATGATTCTTGTAGTAGTAGTGATGAAAACTTGGAGTATTCCGAAGCATCGGATTCCTTGAATCAATCTTCCTTCTCGGAGCCAAATCGAAGAACTCAAAACCTTACAGTACCTGGAACCAGAACAGAAAGCACAGCATCCGAACTGCTTGCTAATTCTGAGATAAATAATCATTATTTGGTTTCTACGACGGATGAGTTCATTCACTCTGGGGTTCAGCTTTGCTTTGGGATTCTTCAAGTTGTTCTCTCATTGATTCCTCCTGCCATTGGTAAAGTGCTCTCGATTGTCGGTTTCAAAGGTAATCGCGAGACTGGTTTAAAATTATTATGGAGAACAGCCATCACAAGCAGAAACATACATGGGGAATTGGCTCTTCTTTGTCTTTTGGTATTTTATGATGGCCCTGTACAATTTGTTGATGACGGGTATAAGCTTCCGGGAGACGAAGACAACTTTGTGAATAATGTTATAGCTATAGATAAAATGGCTAGTGTGAAGGATTCGGAATTAGACATGATATTGAAGAATCCAGGTTTATATATTCCACAGATCTTGATGAGAGCTAGAGCCCATTTTTCTAACAATGCTCTATGGTTGCTTCAAGAAGGTCGGATGCTCGCTTCTCAGGGAAAGCTCAATCAAGCGATTGATTTAATGCAATCCTTCACAGACAACAAAAACAATAAAATTCAAATGCAGCAAATTGAAGCACTACTCATTTTTGATAGGGCCATGCTTTATGCATTCAAGCACAGTTATGATGAGGCTGCAAGAGATTTTATTCGCTTGTTGGATATAAACTCCTGGTCAAAGAGTTTGTATCTCTTTCTTGCTGCATCATGCTATTTAAGTAAGTGGAGAATGATAAAGATGGGTCTCATTGAAGTAGAGGATAAGAAGAAATCGTTGAAACACTACGGAGATTTAGCAGAAAAATTCTTCAAGGAATCCACGGAATATGTTCCAGGATATGGCTCTAAATCTTTCTTGAAAAAGGGTGGTATTGGAGGTAGCAATAAACAAATGCCTTTCGACAAATTCGTTTTGAGAAAGTTGAGGCATGTTGATGACTGTATGAAAAAATACCCTCAATTGAGCTTTTTAAACTGTTTCGGTACATCTCCTATTCATGAGCTCATCTATTTTTGGAATGGATATAACAGAATGACGGAGAAAGAATTCAAACTTACAATTGAAATATTAGGTTACTCTGGTGAGATAAATGCTGAATATTCTTTCAACAATGACGAAAGAAATTTATCTAAAATAGAGGAAACTCAGGATGAAGCTATGATAAGGTACTTCTTGCAAAGTCTTGCTTTAAGGCTGTTAAAGGAATACTCGAAAGGCATCTCTTTATTGGATAATCATGTTATCTCAAAATATGTTTTGCAGGATTCTCCACAGGCGGGTTTTAGGTTTACTAGAATGACGTACTCTCCATATTTATATCCATCAGCACTATACGAAAGAGCATTATTCTTGTGGTTAGAAAAGCGCACTGAAGAAAATTTCAACGTTAAGCGAACAATCTCGGAATGTCAAGGTTGGTTGAAAAAAGCAGGAACTGTGGCAGATATAGGTGATTACGAACTTAGTAGTAGAACGGGAATGAGAATAAAAGCGGCAGAAGATAGACTTGACCAAATAAACCTGCGAGTTTAGGTGATATGGTGTCTTCAATGAAATTTTAGAGTAATTTTTTTACGTAAAGTTTGCTATCAAGTGATAGTGAGCGATATTAGATCTTCTAATTTTCGCTACATTGAGGTTAACCAAACTCACTGGAAGTAGTAATTCATAATTATTTACTACACTTTCCTGATTCTACGCTATCTATTAGTATTATTGTCGACTTCGTAGGAGAGAGAATTTAGACAGTGAAAATCGAGAGGAAATATGTATGCAAGCGCTTCGCAATAGCGGATTAATATACGTACTGAAGTGAACAGTGGATCAATTTTGCGATAGTAATGGTTATCTGACCTAATACCATATGCTTGCTTTGGAACATGAAAAGGTTGAAAAACAAGAGAATCAGCCTCAGAGAAGCGTAAATATATACACATATATATCAATTAAATATCTTCTCATTATTAGCACTACATGGGCATGAGAATTATTCAGAAGCAGAAGATGAACATAAAGCCGAATGAAAGATGTGGCACATGCCTGTAATAAAAATCTAATATTTTCGTATGTAGATATTTACAACTGGGAGAAAACATAAAAAAATATTGGAAAGAAATGTGGTTGAGTCCAAATACGTTGCTCGTAGCATGCAAAGGTGCGTGCATTTATTCTCTCAAAGTTTAAGATCATCACGACCACTTTATAAAATGCTTATTCAGACAAACTAGCCGAGGTAGGAGTTATCATACTAGCTCTTTAGAACGCACCAATGTACTTTGTATTCTTTAGTTGTTGCTGAAGTTCAAGAGAGAATGCTACAGTTTCTGCAATGAACATCACGATGCCGCATAATCAAGGATCTACTTGACTATGAGCACGTTTTATTTGTAATCGAATGCTGATGCGAGTAAGCATACCTTTGATTTTTGGAAAATCTACTACGGCAGGCTAGGGACACGATGGAATAAACCCAGATTTACGTGCATGCGTATTTCTCTGTTTTGGGGTACTCCATGATTCACTATGCAAATCTCTGACATGACTGTTGAAGTTTTGATGTTTTGGGATCATTACACTTTGATATCAAACAAAGTCTCAAATTCATGACTCCAAATCATTCGTGTTTTATTCAGGGCTTCGTCGAACTTTTCATCGGAAAGCGGATTGGATTGGGCTTTTTGTATATCGTGCTCCTTAATGCTGGAAGTTGCCTTTCCCATCAAATCCTGAGATCTGAGTCTGTTAACAAAGCCCATAACTCCCATGCTGACTCTTAGTTGGGGCTTGCGTGATGACCTTGGCGAGTCAAACGAAACATCTGAAGTCACGATATGACCAAAACGCATTCTAATCATATCGTATTCCCCGTTAATTGACTCATATAATAGTTTGGAATTATAATCTGTATACGGGTTTAGTAGTGATGAGTTTTCCGGCTTGCTATTCCCAGAAGAGTCTTCGGGGATCAAACTTCTATAGTCCAAAACTTTCTGCTGCAATCTACTAGTACTCTGTGCGCAAGAACTTAAAGGGGATTCATTGTGAAATTTTTTCATGAAGCTACTTTGAAATTCAGTTATTTCCTGAGTCATCGTTTGAAAGCTATGTCTATCGAAAGCTTGCAGAGAATTGCTTGTTTTGATATCCAAAAAGTTTGGTAACATCTGCCATTCTTCAAGCGTATCTGGGGTTTCTTGAGGGACATCCTCCAGATCACTTTCCAGGTCGTTTTTGTACAGACTGGAATCTTCTTCAACAAGACAAGAGGATGGAGGGTATGTGTTTTCAACAAAGGCTTTTTTCTCAAGGGCCGCACTTTCTTTATCCAGCCTTCCCCAGACAAGGCTGCTCATCTTCTCGTAAACGATATTTGCCATGATTCCTCCAGTATTCGAGGCATGTTGCAGATTAGCTTTCTTATTGCATTTCTCTTTTATCAGGGAGTCCTCAGATAAATTACCGAACGAATTATCCGTGTCGCAGAGATTCGATCTAGCATGGTATATGGGTAATTCTGATTCTAGCGATCGCTGTTGTAAACATTTGTGGTCTTTGAGGCGTGAAGATACCTTCTGGCTTAATGCAGATTCACTTTTACTTGCTTTCTCTCTCTGAATTCTCGGTACCTTTCGAGGAGACTTCTGTTTTACGTCTCTGGTAGCACTATCATTGTGTCCCCCATCGTCTTTCCTTTGGGGCATTTGGAACTTGCTACAAGATTATAGTGTCTTTGTTATAATATTTAATAAAGTATTCGATAGTTCTGAGTGTCAAAATGTCGAAAATGCCCTTATCCTCTGATAAGCATTTGTCGAGTCGTCGAGCCGCACAACTGCGACTGATACCTGATTAGATTGAGATAAGCATTCTATTGTTACTATTGATAAACGGATATGGAATTTCAAAAATATTTATATATAATATGGGATGATAGTACTAATCAGTCTCTATTACTAATAGTCCTTGCCTGAGGCCGCTGTATGCGCATTCTATTAGAAGTTTTTGTCTCTTCGCTACAACATTGGCCAAGTTCACTATTTCCGGTTTATTCTTTATGATTGGAACTTTATTCTGAGACTTACCCTTCTTATCATTGATTTGTTCGAATATTAGAGATAAATCTTCCACTGTCTTACTCAAATAATCCTGCATTTGCTCAAAAATTTCAGAAAAGTTTGTCTTATTCAAATAAAACGCGATGCAATATGTCCATTTGAGGGTTTTTCTACCATTCGTCAAAGCCTTAATACCGTCTCTTAAAAACTCAACATCTATCCAAGAAAGTGAATCTTCGCTACCATGTGCTTTCTTCAGTTCTTCTTCCATGTACTGCTTCATTTTGTCTTCCACTTTCTTTATGATTTTCTTATCTCCCTGCATCGAGGACTCGTGGACAGAGAATCTTTTGTAAAAATGTAAATAACGCTGAAGAGATAGCTTCTTCAGCTGCTGCTGTTTTTTGATTGTACTCAAGTCGTCAGGGTCGAACCTATTGCAAACATAGTAAGACGCACCATGACCACTCCATGATTTTAAGCAAATCCAACAAAATTCATATTTGCATTTGGAACATATCATATGATTACATCCTCCACTCTTTTCAATCAGAGTGAAACACTGAGGACAGCTTTGAGTATTGGCTTGCATCCAATTACTAGTCTCTGAGTCATCGCTACACTTTTTGATCCACATCTTTACAAGCCAACAGGGGCATGGCAAATGGTTTTCATACTGACAATCAAAGCAAAACTCATGGCTATCCAGACAAGTCACTATGGGAACATCGAATATATCCAAATCTTCACCTTGATTATTGAATGTCTGGGATTGGGTTCTAGACAATAGTTCCGTAACATTCTCGCAATCAGGGGCTGGGCACCATTTCCATTTAGCTTTATTTCTCTCTATATGCTGCTTGGCAGCTTGTACAAGTAAAAGATTATGTGTCAAATCACCGATATCATGACAATCACTTTGTAAAGGGTTCTTCCTACAGAAGGCATTGTTTGCGAGGAGCTGCACGTCTCGATGAGGAATAGTTAACAGACATTCGGGCATCATGCATCGTATTAAACTTCCATCAGTTACCTTAGTCACAACTAAATTCGAATAGCAATCAATGCAATATTTGTGATCGCAAGACAAAGAGTAAACCTTCGCAGATTCGTAGGTATCACAGCATATGTGGCAATAAAAATTCTCCAAGATTTCAATCTTGTTACTTTTGAATTTAGCTTCCGGTAAACCGCAGGCAACTCTGAATGCCTTCCAGTCATCATAATATTCATTAATCACATCCTCAGATTGCCAATTCTTGAAATGAAGCATAATCAATAGGTCATCCCCATCACAAAGTGGCAACTGCATATTCTTGAGTACTTCTATCTTATCCAAAAAAGACAGCTGAATAAATTCAGGTAACCTCCATGGTCTATATTTCACCCTATTTCTTACTATAATCTCCTCGGCTGGATCCCATTTCTGACCAGTAGCCGCTTCTACAGAACCCTCATCGCTTTGATACTCAAAATTGTCGGATCCAGAATCGAAGTCCCCTTCAAAAGAAAAGTCAGAATCCGTGACATTATAACCATAGTCCAAGCTTACACTGTCTACTTCTGACATAAAAACTACTAAAAGTTAGTCAATTTAAGTACCTAGAAATAATATACTATAAACACATGATCATTTAACTTCCGCACCCCAAATCCGATTTTCCTTTTCAAGTAAACTAATTTCATGGGCAATAAGACTATCAATGATATGGCGCCTGAACTCATTAGAAGCTTTCAGCGTATTATTTGTATACTTTCGCTTTCTACTGAAACGCCAAGCGTCTAAAAGCTGCTGCATTTCTTCTGAAATTTTTGAGTCAGCCAGAGGTAGCAAGTGAGCACTAATAGCCTTACAAAGTTTGTTATGGCTCGAAGATTTAGAAAGCATGTTACAAAAAACTGAATGTGACATGGTCAAGACTTTCAATAGGGCGAAAGTTTGTGGAGTAATTGATCCGTCAAAAAGAATTCTAGGAGACAATTGCCATGATTCAGGAGTTAACACATCTGTTGTTTCAACAAATTCAGCCATCTCGCCGTTTTCGTCATTGAAATCAAGATGCTGAAGGACTTGCTCATTCAAGATTTCAAATCCCTCATTTTGATACCATTTAAGCTTTTCATCTAGGGCTAAAACCTTAGACTTGGAGTTATTTTTTCTGAATTTTTTTAAGTATGCAAAGAGCTCCACTGTTAAAAGACATGAGTCGTTAGGGTTAGGTTGTGTAATGTTATTCACAAATCCGTATCTTTGTAGGAGGAAGGGGTTAGATAAATAATTGCCGTAAGTATTGAATATTTCAAGCAGATCGTCATTATCTGGCATTTTGACTAGCACTATGTCACAACATTGAGAACTGTCTTCAAGTAAGGCTGTTAATTCCTGATTATCTGAATTGATTGCGAACTTAAATTCGTGAAGAGTGTCGTCTTCATCGCTGCATTGAGATGTAGAATCCTCTCCATCGCTATGACTTGTTTCATTCTCTGAAAAAGTTTCGGTTGATGAACCCATGTATGCCTTTTCTCTCATATTTATATCTTCATCGTATGAACTTGAAGAATCGTCTTTTTCTTCTATTATATCACTGTATGTTTCTGCTTCATCTGCAGAACCGATATGGTCTTCGCAATCTTGCTCACCACATATGCTACAAATGTTGCTCCCTTCACATTCAAAATGAACATTTTCTCTGCCTCTGGTGATTCCATATTTCAGTTTTGACAACTCGGGTCCGATATGATTGAATAGGTCTGCACCTGGTACCAATGAGAGACCAAAGAACTCATCTATATCAAAAGCTCGAGAAATCACGCATTGGACATACTTTCCAAAGAGAATAAGCTTATGCTGAACAGAATCCTGGGAAAAATTAGTACTATCCTTTCCTTCTTCGGATAATACTACATCAAAAACTTTGGGTATCGCTACAAAACTCTTATTTAGTTTTGCAAAACGAACGCACTCATAAAAGAGGCCCTTCAACTCTTCACTTTTTAGCATTCCAAGCATATCACATTCAGTGTTTTTTAATAATTCCTTATCTGAATCCTGCCATAGGCAAAGAGGTATAGAGGAGTCATCATCATTCATTTCCTCTGGGTCAATCGACGCTATGTAATCGTACCAAGGTGACTCCTTACCAGCAGCAGCCTCGTAAATAAATGAAATCACGAGGCCCTGCATTCCCTTGGTCAAATCTATTACTTCGTCCGATATCCCCAGGCATTCATAATCTTCTAATAAATTATAAATCAAACTATTTTTTGGTGAAAGTATGTTCACTTTAGGAATTCGAAGCAAAAGAGTGTAGGGATCTTCATCCATTCTCGCTTCCTTCTTTATAAATACACCCACACCACTCGTTACCTTAGACTCATCCACCTGCAATATATCAGAATTCCAATACCCATTATCTCGAATCCATTGCAAAGCTTTGTCGATCTTTTCTAGCTTCGTACTCGTCATCCTTCTGCTGCAACCAAGTCTAGTTACTTCTTCTTGAGACTATGCGTGGAATGATTATATGCATTACCAAAGATTAAAGCTCATCTCAAAAATTTCAAATCATAGATATGGTTACCCGCACTCTTACTCAGCTATATAAGATGACAGAGGCTCGCGCCTTTGATGAAAAAAACCATCATCAGTAGTGGTTATACTATCTCCTAATAAGATATATAACTCGCACTTCTTGTGCAACTACCATAAAGACCTTATCACTATTCTAAGTACACCACATAAGTGATCGTGTGAACTGAATAGGAAAACAGCTAAGTGTTTTTTGACCTATCTAACAAATTGGCCACAATCAACACTTCGTTTCCGGTCTTTTAGAGCATAGGCATTTGTATTCTGGAGAAGTTCTGATTTTTTGAGTGATGGCTTAGCTTTCACTATGAGTATCAGATCAGAGTACGAGGCTAAATTCATTAATGTAGTTGTAGAGCTGCCGTGTAGAACCTGTTAGCTGGATGTTGTCTTTTTGACTTTTCCATTTAATCACGTGATTTAAATCTTCCAAAATGATCCTTTATTCGATGGATATACGCTAAAGGCATTACTGAAGGCAAGAATGGCACACAGATTAATAGTTAATGTTATATTAACGGGGGCTTCGGTTTTTGGTAGGGCATTTACGGAGGCCTATAGGCAAGCAGCTAAAGCCAGCGCTGCCTCAACACAGAACTCCTCCGTTTCGAAAGCTACGTCTGTGGGTGGTATTCCAGTAGACGAGGCCCTTAAAATTTTAGATTTGAAGAAGTCTGATCTTAATTTGGATAAGATAGACCAGAAATACAAGTACCTTTTTGATGTCAACTCTAAGGAGAAGGGTAATTCGTTTTACTTACAGTCAAAGATTTTTTATGCGATGGACACACTTCGAAAAGAATTAGAACATCTAGAGAAGATACTGAAGGCTAAAGATTCTAAATCTGGGTCTACCGGTGACGCGGGGAAAGTTTAATAGACGAGAAGGGGGCTCCGAGATTTGAAGCACTAATTTATTTAACTCTATATTGACGAAGTTTCTGGAAAGACTTGACTAACCCATTACCTTCAAACCTTCCCTGAAGAAGTTCGCAAGACATTTTCTTGGTGTTACCCCTCTTCCCTGAATTCCAGCATCTCTTGATTCATCTGAATTCGCAATACATTATTGCTTTAAAGGTCTTTTCTTAGTAACCTATTAGGCGATCAAATAGCTGTAAATATACATCATACTCTTATTTGGGCCGATCATTGACTCTATTTTGTCTACCTACTTGTAAGTACTAACTTTTAAAAAATTACACAAAACAATGACTTTGGTGCGATGGTTTTCAATACATCCTTCGAAGTGTTAGTCTTAAATTATTCGAAATAATACACATATATATCTAACTTCAGGCACTGGCTTCGGATCAGTGTATCCTTTAAAGTATTATGGATGGCGAAAAAGAAGAGAAGAATCAGTTGTTAGAAGATGCTTCAACCTTACTCATGTTTGCAAGTGCGGCGGCAAAGTATCAGCAACAACAAATAAAGAAGGAAACCCCATCACCGAGGCAGACAAGTGTAAGTGATGAGAGGTATGGCAGCTCAGTAGCCCTTAGCTACAGATCAGATGTGAATGCCTTCCCTACTCCTCATTATACGACCCATATGCCACCTTTGCAAGCGAGCCCTCAATTTCATAACCAAACAGTAAGCATACCTTATAACCCAACTACATTCTATAATACGCAGAAACATTTTGTTGCTGAGGAAAAGATTCGAGATGGAAATGACACGACGTACCCGAATAATGGCACTCCGACTGATAGCCTGGTATCTACCCTTGCTAATGACGGTGCAAACCCTTCAATTGTAAATCCTAAAGGTACACAGAACCTGGAAAGAACTACTAAGGATACTTCAACAGCGGGGGGCTTACCTCTACCAGGTTTTCAAGAAGTTTCTAAAGTTAGACGAAGTCCAACTCATGAACAAGGTCATCCAAATGTTGCATTCACTAGAGGTATTGATGCCAGTTCAGGAAAACGAAATACAGATAATGCCATAATTGCGGCTGCTGCTTTAGCTGCTGCTGCAGATATACCATTACCGTTATTGCAAAGGCCTCTGGAAGAAAGTACGGCGAATGCGAACATATCTACAGACGAACAGGGAAAAATGAAGCAAGAGGAATTAATTATACCTTCCGAAGGTCCAGAACTCAAGCCCACTAATGACAAAAAATATCGGAGACAAACCCCAGAATTAAGTGACGTCTCCATTATCGGGAATGCGTCTCTACATGAGCACAAAAAAACTGGAAATTCTCTGGAGGAGAAGCCAAGAACGCCTGATTTTACATCTGATAATAATATTGAGGATAAAGTAGAACCCGAAATTTCAAAAGATGAAGGTCATGATAATCAGAAAGAAACAAACTTCGTAGTTCCGCCTCTTGATTCGTATAAGGTAAAACCAGAATCTGGAATTATTGGTTGTATATGCGGCATTGAGGATGATGATGGTTTCACGATTCAGTGTGATATATGCTATCGATGGCAGCATTGTCTATGCATGGGTTATAGTACGAATGAAGAAATCCCAGATGAGTACAAGTGCTATTTCTGCGATCCAGAGAAATGGGGAAGATTTGATCCCGAAACATGCCGCCAGACAACTTTGAAAAGGCTTGAACTAGAGAGAGCACGAGAAGTAGAGGCAAAGCGGTCTCAAAAGCGAAGAAGTCAGTCATCTGATCAGAGGCATGATGACAAACGCAAGAAGAAGAAAGAAAAATCGGAACTTGTTTCCTCACATGAGAGAAAATTATCGAGAGATTCGTCACAACAGAACAACAAAAATGATAAAAAGATGGAAGTCACTCCTAATTCGAAGAATGAATACTTAGAAGAGGGAGTCACTTCAGAAGTATACCAAGCCCTATATTGTACTTCCAAGGACAATTTGATCATAGAAGAAGAGTTAAAGAATAATTTGAATAAAATGGGAGATACTTTGAAGAGTCACATTTCCACTTCGGGCTCCAATGAATTTGGAGTGAGAGTAATTTCAAAGGAAGATTTCAAGAACATTAGACTTAGCAGAATAATTCGCCCAAATCTTGAAGATTTTCACAAAAGAATGCATCAAATTGGTAAAAACAGAAACTCTAATAATACAGCAATCCAAGTGAAAGTCTACCATGAGAATGTGAAGCAAAAATTTAATGGCATATCTAAGTTTGGGGTTTTTATTTGCGGTGGAAATAATAGCACAGATGGCCGAACTGAGATTCCGCAAAACACGCCAATAATTGAATATACTGGCGAATTGAAATCCTTCAAGACGTACATGGAACAGACTACGAATCAGTATACTATATGGGGATGCACTAAGCCCCATGTTTTGAGAACGAGGCAAGGCAAAAGAAGCGATGCTGAAAGAGAATTGGACGTCATAATTGATTCTAGGTCTTTTGGTAATGAATCGAGATTTATTCGTCGTTCTTGTCCTAGTACAAGTAATTGTACCGTTGAGAAATATTTTATACAAGACGAAGGATGTTTCCGCTTTCTTATTGTTACCTCCAAGCCTATAGTTCTAGATTCGAGTGAACGCGAAGAAGAGCTACGCCTACCTTGGAATTGGGATGATACCCAGCCCATTAATAAATTATATACTGGTGATCTGACATCTGCTGGTGTTAAATTTGAGCAACTAAGTTCCGCTGAAAAGTCTATTTTAATTGATTCTGTGGACAATATACTAAGTTTTGTTGAATGCGGTTGCAATACCTCTAGTCGTAATGAGGAACAAATGGATTGTGCAATTTTTAAAGTAAAGAAAGCGACAGCGCATCTTCTTCGTTCAACAAGAAAGGTCTCAAGTATTAGCAATGTCAATCTTTCTAAGACGAGGGAGGATCTAGTAAACAGACCCGTGAAGACGTTAGTGCCATGGAATGAAAAGTTGCTTCTCAGGGACAATAATATTCAAATTGATCTTCATGTCTTGAAAGTGAATGAAAACACAGTTAATACTGCCAATGAGAAGCAGAAGGATCCTAAAACGGAGGTGAAAGCCGCTTCACTCAACGTAGTGCCCGCATCATCAGCGTCTTACTTAAAAGAGCCTTTGAAGAATTGTATACTTTCTAGATACCGAAAGATGATATTAGATGTTTCTAAGGAAGAGAGACACATTAAGAGTCCTTCTGCTCTGTCTGAAATTCCTATAGACTTAATTCCGGAAATAATGCAGAAGATACGGGATGATGTTGACGCGAAACTAAAGCAACTGAGAAGGAACACTTCGCACACGAATTTTGGAGAACTACTTGTCAAATCCCAGGTTCCTATTGAAGCAGCTTCTGGGAATACTAATATCGTAGAGAAAGACCCAAAGTTGAATAACTCAACTGAAGAGGGTGAAAGAAAGGAAGTCAGCAATACATTACCATCTGCTCCAGTGAAAAAACTTTCTTTTGCTGATTATAAAAGAAAGAAGAAATGATATGTTTACCTACATGATAATTTCACTTATCAAAAGATGCTTATAAAAGTCTATATTACATTTCTTTCATATATTGGATTCATATAATGCCAAAGCACTTAGCTTTTATGAAAATCATTACTTGTGATTCCTGACTTATCACACATCTGTCTGAATATACTATTTTTTTCTTGAAATAAACTCCAGGGAGTGTCGAATTCCTGCACCTCTCCTTTATCCAATACAAGAATTCTATCGTAGTGAATTATAGTCCTTAAACGATGAGCAATGCATAAAATTGTGCAATTTTTAAATTCCCTTATTATTGTATTTTGAACCTTATGATCTGTTTCATAATCGACAGAAGAAGTCGCTTCGTCCAATATAAGAATGGTTGAATTTCTGACCAATGCTCTTGAAAAGGCAATTAATTGCCTTTCACCTAAAGAGAAATTGGAACCATTATCTTCAACGGATTGGTCTAAATGAAATTTGTGTAGATTTGTCGAGCCAGCTGTCTGAGCCTTTACCTGTTCTATCACTTCGCCATCGACAACACCAGCCCTTCTTAAACTACTCCATAAAACATCGTCCAGATGCTCCTTGAAAGGATCTAAGTTAGACCTAATTGTACCTCGAAATAAAACAGGATCTTGAGGTATTATCGAAAGTTTAGACCTTAAATCATGGAGACCAATCTTGGAAATATCTAGTCCATCAATAAATATAGAACCACCATCAAGCTCAGAAATCCTATATAATGCGGTCATAATTGAGGACTTTCCAGCGCCTGTTCTTCCACATATTCCAACCTTTTGACCAGGTTTCAAACTAAGAGAAATATTCCTTAATACAAGGGGAAGCTCCTTTCTATATCTCATTGAAACATTTTTCATTTCAATGGCACCGCCTGTTGGCCATTCTGCTGGAGGCTGCGTTTCTTCAATATGATAAGCCGCTTCTTGAGGAAGATCATAGGCATATGAACTGATTCTCTCGACAGAATTCATTTCATTCTCGACTTGAGTCATTGTACGAAGAAGCATGGAAAGTTGGCCCGCTATCTGCAACACATAAGAAAGAAGTAAACCCACGCTTGAAGCACCTATACTGAAAACCCTATTAACACACAATAAGGCTATAATCAATGCAAGAATAGTAGCAATTATATCAAGGTGAATAGCTAACCATCGTTGATTGGCTATGGTGAGATAGTAGGCCTCATTCATCCGATCAACACAGTCGTCATTCTTTTTCAAAAATCTTGAATCATCATGATAAGCTTGAATTGTTTGCATTCCACTCAAAACTTCATTGAAGTTATTGTATACGAACGATCTTTGAACTGCCTCCAATCTCTTAATTTCCCTAGCTGACGCCTGATAATAGTTGGCAATTGCTACAAACATCGCAACCAAAAAAGGAACAGCTATGGCAAACCAAGGAAGATAGCAAATGCAAAGAATCAAAACTGCAATTATCTGTGAAAGGAAGAAACACAACATCCTGAACTGATCTCCTATTTCATTATCAAGCGCATCGGTATCCTTCGTAAACCTATTCAAAATTCTTCCCATAGGTGTTATATCAATGAGGGACATCGGGGCATGAAGCACTTTTTTGATAGCCATAATGTTTAGCATCCTGGAAGCGTAATTCGATTGGTAGACAAGAGCCACGAATTCGAAGGAAAGAAAAACGAACGACAAGATAACAAACATGACGTATAGTCCGATGTAGAATCCATCTGACCTTCCACGAAACCTGTTCTCAGTCCAAAAAGAAAGCCAAGTATTTGTGAAGACTTGGGAAAAAGCTGCCAAAACAATTGCTAAAAACACAACAGGCAAGAAAAAATAAGGATGGAATATACCTGATCCTAAAGTAAAATAGATTTTGTAAACCTTGAAGCTGATACTGTTTACGGCACGTTCTTCTTTCAACGTTATTCTACCATCCTCAGTCTTTCCTTTGTTGAAGTCAAAGTGCTCAGATTCGTCGGAATTCGAATTCTCTCTTTGTAAAGTACTATCGACAACAACTGCCTCGTCTTCTCCTCCTTCTTCTTCCTCTGATTCATCATCTTGCACACTGAAGTTCATCAATTTAGAGAAGGGTTCATTAGATTGAAGAAGCTCATTGTAAGTCCCGACCGAAATTGTACCATCGCCATTCAAAAAAATGATTCTATCTGCTGAACCAATTAAGGAAAGCTGGTGTGTCGCAAGTATTCTAGTCTTTTCACTCAAAAGACCTAAGATACAATGTTTCATAATATGTTTTCCAACTTTAGCATCGACTGCTGATAATACATCATCCAATAAAATAATATCCTTTCCAGCATAAACGGCTCTTGCTAAATTGATACGGGCCTTTTGACCTCCTGATAACGTAATACCTCTCTCACCAATTTCAGTGTTATCACCAGCAGGTAAAATATCTATATCACTTTCCAAAGCACAAGAAAATACGACTTTCTCGTACTTTTTTTCATCATATTCTGACCCAAACAAAATATTCTCTCTAAGACTTGCATTCTGAATCCAAGGATATCCACATAATATCAATGAACCATTTACGGAAATGGACCCTTTCGTTCGTTTCATAAACCCCGACATTGCACTTAAGAGGGATGTTTTACCAGATCCTATCAAGCCAGTTATGACAACGAACTCGCCTTTCTTGATCACCAAGTCAATATTTTGAAGACCTGGGAAATTTGTAGCTTCGAGTGACTCATTTTCCTTACTCACGCTCTCTGAAGTGGATTTTCCCTCGAGAAACTTTTCCAGTTCCACGTATTCCCGGCTTGACTCTGTCTGTTTAAGAACTGCACCATCTTCTTTCGCATCCTCATCAGAAAATACTTCCCAACAATAGTCAGCATCCTTAATTTCTATGGCAACATCGCGTTCTTCCATCGAGACTTTTGCATCATTAGAAGCCATGATTGAAACCTGGTTTTCTTCAACCTCCTCCGCAGCTAAAAACTGACCAATTCTTAAGCTTCCTACAAACGCGTCAGCACCTGTCGCAAGTGCCATGGGTAACATAATAACCTGCCCTGTTAAGACATTGAAAAGCGCAAGGGATGAGAAGATCGAAGCCGCAGTCCTATCCGAGCTCCTTATGCCATAAAGGATGAGAAAAGTCACCATAGACGCAATAAGCGTTAATGTCATTGCAAGGGACAAAAGTATATTTCGCAACGCTTGCATTTTGAAGATAATCTTTGTCTCCTTTATTCTAACATCTTTAATATTTTCAAAGTAGGGAATTTCCCATGAATAAAATTTTATCATCTTTAAATTATTCAAGACTTCTTTTATGTAGTCAACACGGGCGTCAGTGAATTTGTTAGCTTTGAATCTATAAGTAAACAAAGTTTTCGTTATAGACATTATTATCAACATAAAGGATAAAACTAATGCCACACCAACCAATGCAACGGGACCTACATTAACGATTAAAATTGCGATGGCAATTGCAAATGGAACAGGGAAAACGATTAAATATGGCTGAAATGCCAATGCAAAATCAATCCTAGAAAGGTCTGTTCCCATCATTGAAGTGATCTTACTAGTGGGATATTTGTGTTTTGATCGAGCACTCAAATGAAACGACTTATGAAGTAAGGCTTTCGTCAAAACCGCCTTTGCTTTTGCGCCAACTAACATAGCTCTATAAAAGTAATGATTAATGAATATTCCTGTTGCTAGAACGACACCAGCACTTCCAAAAGAATACCCGATTCCTTTTCCAACCGCAGATTCGACACCTAATGCTCTTCTCTCAACAAATGTAATCAACTTCTTTGTCTGCAAAGGATTAAGGGTCAAGGCGGCATTCGCCAAAGCCAAGAAAAGACATGCGAGAGTATATTCTTTCCAAAAAGTTAAAAAGAGACTCAAAACCATTGTCATCTTAGGGAGCTTGAAATCCTTAAGATCATCATCTTCATCGACCGTTGATGTATCCAGTGTTTCACCACGAGTCGAGCATTTCTGTTCGACATGTTTTCTCTGTGCCTTTTTAAGTTGTTTATCAAATATGCCCGCAAATCTCTTATACATTGTCTCCACTTTAATATCATCCGTGAGCTTGTATAAGTCCTCTGGATGTAATGTTCTTTTGTATCCAACATTCATTACTGGAAAAAGCCACCAGAAAAGTATCCTGGAAAAGATATTGCACTTACTTTCCAAGTAGGGCTTCCTTTCCTCATCGGAGGGAATTGGATCCACCTTTTTCGAGAGCATAAACGTGAGAAGCCGCCGTTGAAGTCGTAGATCGTCTCCATTCGCCTCTAACTGGCCCAAGTCCTTCTCCTCTTTATTGGCCATCATTAACTATTAGTTTTAAATTATAAAAGCTAGATAATGTCTTTTATTGGCAGCGAGTTTGGGTGGCAAGAGTAAAAACTGATACCGTACGCTATATATATGTAGTCCTAATGATCGCTTTCCTAAGCGGCTCAATCGAGATAAAGTAAAAAAAAAAAAAAAAAAAAATAAAAAAAAACCTAAAAGAACGCGCTTATATAATTCTATCTTCCAGTCACATAATTAAAAGCACTTGCATTGTATATCCTGGCTAAAATACACTGAAGAAAGAAGACAATTGAAGCCCTATTTGACACGCTTATGTCAATGTACATCATAAAGGTACCTGAACAAACTAATTCCTAATAGTATGAATCGGTGTAATAGTTATGTAAAGTCCGCGCAAAGCCGTCTTTACGGTCTTAACACCTGCGCATAAAAATACGTCTTGATGACATGAATAATTTTCACGATAAGTACGAGATTTCTACAGTCAATTGCGCCGAGACGTTTACGCATTTACCAGCAGAAGCATTTGTGTATCGTAAACATCGCATGTCGTGCAAGCTCGAATTAATCAATAAATAGTAATGTCTACGCAATTCAGGTACTCTAATAAGACACAGCTAAAAATAAAGGATATCACGTGATACTTGAATACTTCGTTTGTGTGCAAGGCCGCAAGAACATTGGGTGGAGCATTAGAATTTACATCTTTGCATCGCGTATTTCTTTAGGAAAAATCTTGGACTGCTCTTCTTCATTGTATGATGCATCCTCATTGTAATTTAGGAAAGTATTATAACCCCAGTTGGAAAAGTTGTAGAAAAGTTTTCGAACATATGGCCTCAAACTAATTCCCTCTTTCAATCGATATACGAGATCGGGATTCGAAGTGAAGTACCTTGAAAATCCTACTAAAGTTCTTCCATTAGCAGAATCCTTGAGCAAAGTATCAAAGTTTGGTGCATCATAGGTGTAGTTTCCACTTCTTAGTATGATACCTTTCCAGACCTCGTAAACAAATTCGTTAGAGCCATTGATTACATCGCAGGAAACGATACCTTGTACACGAGGTTCAACGATAGAAACATATGCCAATTCGTGACCTTTGTTCGCTCTCTTCTGGAGCTCGTGGAGCAAGTAACTAAACGTTGTGACAGGATGGATCTCATCTTCTTCCGCCTTGATACCCTGAACTTTCGCCCATGGGGAGATCCTGATAGCAATCTTGTGAGCTCCAATTTGATCTATGAGTTTATCGATTATCTCTAATACAAGTCTTGCTCGGTTCTCGATCGATCCGCCGTACTTGTCAGTTCTCTTGTTACTTACTGGTTGCAAGAACTGATCAAGTAAATATCCATGAGCTGCATGAAGTTCGACATAATCAAAGCCTGCTTTCATTGCATTCTTAGCAGCATTAGGATAGACAACATTTACGAGATCTTCAATCTCTTTTTCTGTAAGAGCCCTTACTGGGTTTCCAACTTCCTCAGCAATTTTCTTTGCATTTTCGTCTGGATACAAGGCAGAGGCCGATACCAAATCGTATCCTCTTTCTTTCAATAACTTTGGATCGCCCGTTCTTCCCAAATTCCAAAGCTGGCAAGAAATAAAGGAATTTTCATCGTGTACCCTTTTTACAACCTTTCTCCAAGCGTTGGTTTGCTTCTCATTCCAAATACCCGGTGCCCTAGCATAAAGCCCTGCCTGCTCCGACACGAAAGTAGCTTCACTGATTAGTAAAGTTCCAGGATATTGTGCTCTCTTGCCGTAGTACTCAAGTTCCAAATCAGAAGGCGTATGGTCCTCTAAAGCCCTGAATCTGGTTGTTGGAGGATAAACTATTCTATTTGACAATTCATTTTGCCCGACTTTAATTTTCTGGAAAACTATCGTATCCTTGAGCGGTCTAACTTCTACAGATGATGACATGTCTATCTGGTATATAGTTTTAAATTTGAGGTAATATTAGACGAATTATCCCAGAAACTTACCTTAAATACTGAAGAATAAAGTGATTATTATTAATTGTAATCAACTGATGGATGCAGCTACCGGAATTAATGTATAATTTCTAAGTATCAAATTTATGGTTATTCTATGATCTATGTGAAGAGTTCAAAGTCAAGCCTTTAATTACTAATCGATCCCATTCTTACCAGCAATAATTATCAAAAGCCCTAAAAAATATGAGGCTCCAGCGGAAGCTCACGCAATTTTTATTGTCCTCGGTCTAACTTCATTTCCGTTATGTAGTCCTCCGACAATTGATTCAGGAAACTCGCAACATTAAAAAAAAGAAATAAAAGCAACAGAGGCATTTGTCAATAAGAAATCAAGAATGGGAGAGTCGGGAAGCAGCCTCGTTATGGTTATTGGTAGTAATTTTAACCATCAGCAGTGTCATTTGTAATGAAAGTTCTTTGAAGCGGAATTCCCCTCTCAGATGAAAATAAAAACTGCCGTAAGGCATTTTACTGTGTGGCTTATAATTTGAGCTTACCTTGCGCGCAAATCTCCACTCAATATTCCTCGCATGAACTTGATTACTCAATGCATCTTCCGGATCTAAGCGCTTACTTGAATGTTTACTAAAGTCTCTATTGTTGAGGCGAAGGCAAATACATCGTCTTTGTTCTTTTTTCCGATTGACCTCAACTCCTTTCAAATGTTAAGCTTCACAAAGCGAATGCCATTTACCGACGATCGCACTTCAAATGACAGGGTACACAACGACTAAGAAAGTCATCATACAAATACAAAGTGCTTCTTATCCTTAAAACTGTAAGCAAAAGCTTTTATTAGATCTAAATAATTTTATGACACATCTTTGTAACCTTTTATTTTTTGACTTGGTAAGTGGAATACTAACTAGTACCAAATGCTATGATATTTTCCATGAGTAGACACTTGTTCTCAAAATTACAAGAAAGCCATACCTGCAACAACTAATGCACCAGCACCGTAAGATAATCTTCCAGCAGCGTTATCACTGGAGTAGATTGGTACCTCGGATGAAGTAGAGTTGTGGTGACATTCCTCCTCACAAGGAAGAGTGGAGATAGCAGTTGAAAAGGTAGTAACGGTTTCAACATCACCCTTAGATGAGGCTGGAGCAGATGTGATCTCAGATGACTCGGAAGATGTTGGAGCCTCAGATGTTGGAGCGGCACTGCTAGATGGAGCTTCGGATGTTGGAGCGGCACTACTGGATGGAGCAGCACTGCTAGATGAGGATGGTTCAGAAGCACCGTCAACAACTAAAGAAACAGACTTGCCTCCGTCACATGTGTAGGATTGAAGAGTGTATGCATCATCTTTTGGACATGCGTAGAAGTCGAACTTATCGCTGCTTGGACCAGTTCTCAACTTACCATCCTCAACACCAAAGTCCTTGGAAGCTTGTTCCTGGCTGGCAGTGTGCAAACCACCTTCTAATCCGATCTTTTGACCGTCAACTGATAAGTAACCGGATGGCTCTTCTAAAGTGAAAGTAGCATCGGAACCTGATCCCAAGTAAAGGTATCCATCATCTCCAAGCTTAACAGCTTCATTAACATCATCCCCTTGAGCAGTTAAGGAGAAGGTTTGGTCTGCGGCGACGATAGAAGCGAGTGCGACAATAACTGCGGTATTCAAGAATTACATTTTATATTATTTTGTAGTTTGTAAACTTATTATTTTACTGATGATGTTTCAAAAGAAGTGCAAATCTCTTGCTTCTTAAGTAGACTTGAATGGCGGTTGTCTTCTCTCGCAATTGCCCTAACTTTGTGAAATCATAATACAGAAGAACCCTAAAAATAGATCCTCATGCGTTATAACTTACTTTCCGATTCAATGAAACCATAATCCAGTCTATTATGTCTGCTAGAAATCCGAATTTGGACATTTCCTTTCCTATTCGTCAACGAATTTGAGGTACCATGCATAATAGAGCCTTGGCGAATCTTTACAATTATAATAGAAGCACGTACAAGCTGTGTTCGCTGGCAGATTTTCAATTATCAACGTAAGATTCTATAAAATATTATGTCATAACATAGTATTGTGCAGGATTTAATGATGGGGTCATCCAAAGAAAGTGAGAGATTTTTTCTGGCCACCTCCGATGATTGTAATTTCAATCTTTGCATCTCAAAGTAGGCAAAAGCAAGTAGGAACGCAACCTCGTGGGGCATAATCTTCTATTTGTGAATCTAACTTATTTTCAGTTATTAAATTTTGATCCGTAAAGAGATGTGTCAGGAAAATTGTCACTAATTCGGATGATGGCCAAGATATGTGTTACATCTTTTTTTAGTGTTACACCAGCGTTACAACGTGACTGGATTAGCTAAATGGGTTTGCGCTTGTATACTGTGACCATGTGGATCTCACATGTGACTTTTTTTTTAACGGCGCACTAATGAAGTAGAACTCGTTATATGTCGACTAATTGGATAATGTTCAGGTCATCGCACTAACTTTCCCAGGTACGATCAGTACAGTGAGTTTCAACTTTTTACAGGTTAGGAAGTTCTATTCTAGTCACTCCATTTCTATTTTTTTTTTGGTTGCAGCCAACAGAAATGAAGTGTCGCTTGTGTGCATTAATTCTGTAGGCCTAACTCATAAATGTTGCACGATGAACTGTAAACTAGTACTATTTTGGTACTAAGCTGCTGGATATTTGAGCCCTTTAAAGTTGGATCATCAGATGAGAAATTTTGAAGGATTATTTCATAATTTAAGTATTTTGAGGCAAATCCCGCTGTTCTCCTCTGTAATTTGACCTGACTTGTTTGGAATACTCGCCCAGAGACAGGGTTTCAATAAGTCTAAAGAATTTGCCTTCCTCTCTATACAACTATCAAATGAAAGTTAAACAAGCTGTTAGAAACTAATACAATTAAGCAAACATGGTCAACAATACAGATTATTATATATAACACAATTAGGCATTAAGCAGCGATTAATGTATACAATTCATGCTATAGCCAATAGACTCAATGTATATTCTTTCTATAGAGTCAAACGTCAATACTTTCTTCCCACAAAATCAATCCACATGTTTTAAGTAACTTTCTGCAACGAAAATCTTTCTCCGTAGAATATAGTTACAAAGTTTTTTCACATATAATGAAACCTTACGGCCAGCAAATCAGCTTAAAAGATAAAGCAATAGTATTTAATATATCCAAAGTCACTAAACAGACTTAAACAATAAAGTAAGCGATCTTTTAAGACATTCAACACTTCTCGAAATGATCAGCGGACAAACTTACTAATTTACGACACATAACTTCACCAATACACTTCAGTTTTGTCTCCAAAAGTACTTACTTACCATAGCTTCCTAGTTGAGGAATAGAATAATCGAATTGAGTCGTCGTACTCGTTGGAAGCACCATCACTATTGGATAAGTAAGTCCGAAATACCTGACTTCAGTTAGTAGAATTCTTGCAGCTCCTTGCTATAAATTTATCATCGGACCCGTTGTGTTTCTCTGTAAGAGCTACACACAATAAGTCACATGTACTACCAAATTTCTCTTCAAGTTTGGTATACAAGTACGCATATTCGAAGGAGGTACCACTATATAAGGCACTCGCGCATTTCACTGTATCATCCCACTGGGCCGCAAGAAAAGCGTTACAGTATGCTGTAAATTTTACTGGGCGTAAGGTCGTAACCAATGAAACCGTAACGTTTGTGCAAGTCATTAGAATTAGCTTTAATCATGATATCATCAACAGGCTTCACGTCCAACAGGCCGTAATTTCTATGTGCCACACCATGTAATGACCAAAAAGTTCCATTATTATGAACGTACACCAATGTTCCATTAGCCCATACTTTCAAGCTCATTTGCCCAACCTTGCAGAATACAAACATACACTCTATGGCGTCTACTCAATTCCTGATCAAGCGTCAAGGAGTTCGCAAAGTCTTTCACGCAAGGTAATTCCCACCCGTAATGAGAATGGTTTTACTTCATATGCCGCACAATTCAGAAATGATTTCCAACCATTCGCTAGCATGCCCTATAGTATTATAACTGTGCACTTCTAACAGTTATTCTTTGTTGATGCTAATATAGACACCCTACAAATCCCAATATCGTACTAGTCGCCATTGGTGGCACTACTACCAGTCACCAATTATATCCCATATAGTGACCAAACCCGTACTAGCAGCACCAACTACTAACTGCATACGATTGTTCCCGAACAGCAATTCGGTTTGAAACTACCGTCACCATAATAAGATTAGGTAATCTGGCTCTGACCATCACCTTGAGCTCTAATGCCAAAAAGATAGTCCATTATTATAATGGACAGGGACGCGTACAAGAATAGAAATATTCCAATTATAATTAGATACTTTTACAAGCCATATTTCCTGTTCATTCAAACGTAGCATATTAGTAGTGAAACTTTCTCGATCTAAGCTCTCGCACGCCATCTAGGTGGATACCGCGACATACTGGCTCTAGTATCGCTCTTATTTACTGCAAACAAACTTACTACATCGGGAAGTGTGCAGCACTTAGTCGATTACCTCAATACTGTTTTAATAAAGAACCATTTTGGCTAACCCTAGCGGTATTCTATATTTCTTCAAAAACCTACATGAAATTATTTCAAACTTTCCATTAGAATATACATCTGCAGTATCAAAAGTTCTTATACCATAATCATAGCATTTCTTGAGAATTCGAAAAATTGCTTCCTCGTCATCTAAAACCCAGTCGGCCCAATTTTTATCACCATAGGACATACATCCTACAATGATTATTGATATTTTCAAGCCCGAATCTCCCAAGTTTTGCCATTCCATTATTCTTCTGCTTTTTTTCTTCAGTTTAGCATGTACAGCTTAGATTACATCTTCTTTGTATATAGCTCATTTAATAATCAGTGGGTCTTGCTTTGATTATACTTTCTGCAGACTTAATGCTCAATCGGCGTTGAAAGTAAAATCTAGAAATGATTAATCGGTTAGAAGCGCTAATTCCTGTTTTCATTTGGAGCTCCCTTATAATAGTTTGTGATTCTACACTACCTACACAACAAAGTAGAAATATTTCCGCTAATTCCACGATCTACGATCAGGAAAATGCGGAGATGAAGAAGCCTTTGCAGATTCAGTCCGTTAAATGAGTCCGTTAAGTGACGAAGTTTGCTTTTACCATTAGGCGGATTCCAGAATATTTAAGCACAAGGAATCGGTTGCCTAATGTTCACTCAAAAAGTGATTTTGACAATTTTGGAGTACTAGTATTTTGCAAGAAAGATGTCTACTTTAACTGAAAGTGGTTTGGAGCAAGTTGAACAAATGGTTCCATTTTTCGCTAATGGTCTTAGGAGTCCTGTTTACAGAAGGCCAAGTGAAGTTGGATTAGATTATGAAGATGTTTTCTTTCCATCGATGGATGGCGTAGCTTTAGAGGGTTGGTTCATACCTGCAAACTCTAAAAAGGTTGTTATTTGTAATCATTTTATGCCAGGAAATCGGTATGGGTATGCTGGGCACTTGGAAGGTTTCCAAAACTTTGGAGGTTTCGAAGTAAACTTTTTACCTTATTACAAGGCATTACATGATGCAGGATATAATATCTTGACTTATGATTTTAGAAATCATGGCCTCTCTTCCCAGGGAAATGGGGGTACAATGGGAATTGGAATTTTTGAGTATCGTGATGTCATAGGAAGTATAAACTATATTAATGCAAGAGAGGATACTAGAGATATGGAGAAAGCTATGGTTAGTATTTGCTTGGGTTTGAATTCCACCATTATAGCTATGAAGAAACATCCACAATATTTCAACGACATTAAAACGTTAGTGGGTGTGCAGCCAATTTCAATAAAAGGTTTCATGGAGAAATTCGCAGAGAAGCTTGGATTGAATGCAGATGAAGTCTGCAAAGCCTTTGATCTGAAATTAAGAATGGTAAATGGAATCCGTCTAGAAGACTTATCGCCTCTTAGTTATGCCGATGGTATTGTAAAACCAGTCAAGATATTTCAAGTAAGGAAGGATAATTACAACAAAATAGCGGATCCACAAGAGATCTTCAATCGGTTCAAATCGGTCGATAAGGAGTTTGAATGGATTGAAGGAACAGAAGAGAGATTTGAAGGATACAATTACTTTTCTAAAAACCCTAAACCATTGCTCGAATGGTTGAGTAAATATATGTAAGATGATACCGAATATGAAATAAAACGTATGAGCCTTTACAGTTTGACTTCTAAGGACAGCTCTACTCTTAGTTGATTGCTTGTACTTCTTTTACTTCTCATTTACTTTATCATTAAATGACCTAGATTTACAAGACCTAGTATCCTATCAAGGATTGTTTAGTATTTTGTTTTTCACTCGCAATAACGTAGCAGAAACATAGCTTTCCTGCTGGATCAGCAGACTAATTATTACAGTTGTTATAAAAGAAATGCCTTCGTAGAATGAAAGATGCTCGAAATTGCCGAACAGACTAGAGCGCGATGAATATGTTGACGATAAGCTGAAGGAACAACATTAAATTCTTTAGAGATTCTACTATGAAAGAGATCACGTCTGAGGTTGCGCGTACATCTCAGTACTTTCGATGAGTAAAAAGGGTAATGATCACCTTACTATTTTTTTTTTTACACTACGTCCTTATTGTGGCGCCGTCAGGGAAGTCTATAGTACGCCAAAATGTCGCTATTATTGCCGATATGTCGCAACCTTGCCAGTCCTATGATAAGAGGACGCTTTAAAAGGGGCTTCGGGATTAGTTATCCAGTGTTGAAACATAAAATGGCTCTACCAGGTAAACAAAAAGCTGTCTATATAAATGAGTGCGGCGACTCTGTTGACGTTATACAGTACGGTGACATTGACACGCCCAAGATTTCGGAGCCCGAAGATATAATCATTCAGGCTAAATATGCTGGAGTCAATTTCATCGACTCTTATTTCAGGAAGGGCATTTACGCTCCTGCTAAGTTTCCTCATATCTTTGGAAAGGAAGCTGTTGGAACCGTGGTGGCAGTGGGTGATAAAGTGAGCAAGTTTAGTGTCGGAGACAATGTTGCATTCTTGACTTCTGGCGCATTCGCTCAATATTCGAAATTGAAAGAAGATCATGTTCAAATCTTGAAGATTGATAAGAATGCTTCTGATAAAACATTGGAACTATACGCTGCATCTTTGCTTCAAGGTTTGACTGCCTTGACTCTCGTTGAAGAAGCTTTTGAAATCAAGAAGGGCCAAACTGCATTAGTTTGGGCGGCTTCAGGGGGCGTAGGTAAGTTATTGATACAAGTTTTGAAACTCAAGGGTGCTAAGGTGCTTGCAATTTCGTCTACCTCTGAAAAGTTGAAGTATGCTGATAAATTGGGCGCAGACTTTTTAATAAATTCGAGCACGGAAGATATAGTTGCCAAAGTCAAAGAGTATACAAATGGTGAAGGGGTTGATGTATCATACGATAGTGTGGGAAAGGTATCCTTCAAAATTTCAATTGATAGCTTGAAAAGAAAGGGGTCATTAATAAGTTATGGAAATGCTTCCGGGCCGGTGGGACCAATTTCTATTAACGTCTTGTCCCCTAAAAACCTTAAGTTAGCGAGACCCGTTCTATTTGGATATCTCACCACACGCGAGGAATGGGAGTATTATACTCAAAAACTATTCACGCTCATTGATGAGGGAAAGTTGGCTATTGACATTCATAAAATTTATCCTTTAGAAGACTACAAGCAGGCCACGAAAGACTTAGAAAGTAGGTTAACAACCGGAAAATTAGTTTTAAGCGTTCCCCAATAATTTACCAGACCATACATATGTTTGTAGGAAGTATCAATGAGGTAAATCTTTTCGTTACTTGATTTCGTATTACCATCAAAATTCAATTAAGTAGGACCAAAGAGAAACGATGAATGCAGTATAGTCGTTTTGTCAATGAGCATCGCTGTTTTGAGTACCTCAAAGAACTATATAGATAATACAGAATTCCAGGTCCTTTTTCGAACCTGTGCAGTTTCACAAAAGCGCTACCTTTTTGAATGCAAGTTATAAACAATGTGACGATAGTTGACATTCAGAAAGTAAGGAGCAAAATGCCTTGTTTCCAAAGGCTTATCTCTATTAAAATCTCGAAATACTAAGTACATATCAGATCTAAAACATTAGAGTCAAAGATTAGTTCAAATACCTTCTCATCATCATGCAAATCCCACATACCTTCTAAAAAGCTTACCACTTGAAGCACTATCTGAGAGTTGGACCGGTACAAAAGCTGCTTTAGTCTATTCAAGAAGCACATCCTATCTGAAAAATCCATCAGAGTACACGCAGCAATCATCAATGACCAGATTGGGAAAATAACTTCAGTATGAGATGAGGAAATGTCTTTGACAATCATCTTTATGTCCTCTTGAAAGTCCTTAGCCGTTAAGATATCTGGTGCCAACATTTTCATTAAAAGAATTTTGCAGGTACGTAGGACAAGTTTCGCTATTGCAATACTATTCATGGATTCACTGTTAAGCTGCTTCAGAGGTTTTATGCATTCTAGTCGGGTTAAAATTCTTTTGGTAAAAGATAACAAGTTTTTGTGAATTTCCATATCTTCTTTGTCAAATGGAAGAAGAAGTCGGCACAGCCAAGAACACTTGGCTGCAATCTCGAAAGCATATGCAGCGGGTTCCTCGATATTTCTAGTAATCCAGGAATCGCCATTTTCCAGTTGTATAATGCAGAAAGAGCTATATCTATCAAAGAATAGAAAAGGGTTCGGAATTAAACTTTTCAACGAGTCGTGGTCGCAGAAAAATATTGTTATAGAATAATTGAAAAGAAAATTTCTCGCCAAAACCTTCTCTAATGGCGATAAAATAATTCTATAAGGCCTCATTACAGGCAATTTTAAGGAGTCCTGTTGTACACAATCATCTGAAGGTTCTATCGAAGGATAATCTGAAAGTTTTCTCTTCAAAATTTCATATGCTGCATTAAAATGCCTAGCGCATACAGTTGCGTTAGAAGAAAAAGTCTTATTCCTTAAACTGAATATCTGCAAAATCTGAACAGCTGCGAAGAACCATTCCTCGTTACCATTCACATTTCCCATTTTAATCTCGTCTGAAACAATGGTTAAGGCTTGCAAATACCGTAAGTGAGCAACTTTTTCCGTTAATATGCCTCTGAACGCTAATGAGGATGCCCCACATGCGAGGAAAATGTCTAGTAAAGCTTTATGCTTATATGCAATAGGAATTAATACAGATTGAGGAGTTACTTGGTCGCATATGTGTGGTCTCGCAATGGTTGGAACAAACTGCTCGATGAAATAGTAAAAGTAAAAGGAGTCTTCATTGGATAGACTAATATCCGGAAATAATGTATGGATTGGATTTGAGTTCAATGGAGTGCACACCTTCCAATAATTATCAGACCAACTGGTAAGCTCATTTTCAGGTGCGGACCTGGAAAACTTTTCGAGCTGAAGTGAATCATCGCGAGTGGGTGATATTACATGGCTAATAACTTTTGATGATCTCCTATTGTTCCTGTAATCCCTCCATATACACTCTAAATTCCTTTTAGTGCAGTTATTGCAACAAGGCTTGTTTTCATCACATTTGATCTTCCTCTTTTTGCACGATACGCACCCAGAAAACGATCTCTTTGTCTTTCCTGGAACAGGCTTAGTTATTATTTCATTCCTCTTTACTTGCAAGATATTTTGAAACTGCCTGCAGTCATCTACTTGTGGTTTCATTTTTCAGGAATACCCATGGGCCTTAGTAGTATATTTTCAGATGAAGCGTTCTGAAGTATCGTATTCTCAGTACCCCTGGTCGTGTATGATAAATCACGTGCGATAGCCCGGGTTTTAGGCCAGCCGTCCAAGGCCGCCTTTATTAGCTGCAAGAATTCTTGTCTATCAGATTCTTGACTTAGGTAGAAATCTACGTGCAGTAATAACCGCTATTAAATAAAGGCCAACTTTTGATGCGAATTCAAAATGGTATCTTTTGCTTGCTCAAGGTAACTCGAATAATATTTGCGTGCACTATATGTTTGGTAGGCTTTCCTTTTTTTTTTTTGAGATAGAGATAGAGAGAGAGAGAGAGAGAGAGAGAGAGAAAAGACAAGATAGAGACATAGAGCCCCATGTAAGTGAAAGCTTTCATCTTCGCGGACACTTCAACAAGATGATTCGCCTAATAAACAGATATGAGCTGTTTTTTTAACGTTCTTTGAGCACGAACCTTTGATATTGTTATTGACTATAGAGAGTATTTAATAATTCTTCGATTGTATATTCTCTGTGGCTCAATCTAAGCAGATTGACGTAAGTCACGAGTGATCCTACACCGCGAAGAAAACTTCAAGTATCTCGGGTGAATATGGAATACTTTAAAAGAGCAGTGTATTCTGAGTTTTAAGGATGGCGTCTCCAGATTATGTTAGAACGTGATTATGTATGTAGAAGAGATAATTCTCTCTACGATAACAATGTGAAAACTGCGCTTTGTGGGGAAGATACCAGAATTGCGATAGGCATACCCTCCACAAGGATGATACTCTCAAAAGGTAAAAACTTCAGTATGTGTTTCCCATAATTCTTTATCCCGTCGAAAATGTGATCCGTAGAAGAATAGTAGCGTCAACTTTAAGTTGACGCACTTTGCCCTCTCAATCGATTTGTTTCTCTCGTGGTAAACTCAAATAAAAAAAAACAAAAGATCAAAGAATGACTAGAAGCATCAATATTCATTTTCCGAAAAGATTATTCCTATAGCTTATCTTCATTTTCTTTCGAACAAGACGCTGTTTGAACAGACATTAGGGCTAATGTGGAGAAGTAGACTACTAGCGCGCTTTCCTGATTTGGTAAATGGCAACATACCTCACAATTGACACATTCCTTGCACTTGACATGCTTTTGTAGCTCCATATTTATCTCCGTATAGTGATTCCATTGCATGCTGTTTTCCATCCTTCAAAGTATGGAAAAGCTTTGATATTTATTAGTGTATTTTCGAAGAAGCGTCCAATTTAATGAATCACAGATTTGGGAGAATCTATGCAATGATGTTGTTTTCAATTTGAGATTCATTTCACCTATTCAATATATGGTTATGTTCAAAGACATAAAGTAGAAAATTTTTCACCTCTCACATCAATTATAGCCTCTAGTGTGATGGTTGAAATCGCAGACCGCGCCTAAAGTTGGCTGCGGCCTAACTCCTATTGTCCTGAACTCTCCAGGCATATCTACATTCTTATAGCCATAATTAGATTGAACTTAAATTAAGAAAGATTTGGGATTCATGAGTATTTCTTTACGTCTATTTCATTTTAATTGTTAATATTGGCGATAACTTGGGCGACGAACGATTATAGGCGGGGGAGTATTCACTAGTGTCCCGTAGAAAAATATATAATAGGAAGTTAACCGCGAAGATAATAAATAGATAAAATCATACTACAAATCAATTAACAATAGTTAATCACTCCATTCTAAAGCTTGAAAACATATCTCAATGCATAGTTGCAGGTATATCTTTGACTCACGTCGCTAAAACTACCTCCCTCACTTGATTTGAAAAACAACTCCTCCTTTTAGGTCTTCAGTTCTCCCGTCACGGGTGAGGCTTTCCGATCTTACTTGATATGTATCTGCCTTATATATCGATTATACGAGTGTGGAAAAAAAAAAACGTCATACAACTGCTATGAGTCGAGACTTCTTACCCGTTCGAAATCCTATGCCAAGCTTCTGGCTATCCCAGCCTGATGATGAGTTTAGGAGCCATCGTACCACAGAAAAGCTTCCTGAGGAAGCCGATATTGTGATCATAGGATCAGGATACACTGGTGCTTCACTTGCCCATTTCCTTTATGAATTCAGTGATAGGCCGCCCAGAACTGTCATGTTAGAAGCTCGAGGAATATGTAGCGGCGCAACTGGAAGGAATGGGGGACATTTAAAGCCTGATCTTTATCTGGCACATATAAACTATGAGGCAAAATATGGTGCAGAAGAAGCTGCTAGGATCATAAATTTTGAATTCGATCATATAAAAGCAATAAAAGACTTGGTGGAGGAAGAAAATATCGATTGTGATTTTGTTTTAACCAGATCCTGTGATGTACATTTGAATACAGCTGCTGCTGAAAAAGCAGTTGCGAATTATAAGTCTATGTTAGGCAATCCATACGTGAAATGTAAACATGATTTGCAGCTCATAAGGGGTGAACAGGCTAAAACTATTTCAGAGGTTGAAGCAACTGATGTAGCTGTAACATTTCCCGCGGGACAGCTTTGGCCCTACAAACTTATACGCCACATATTAAAGCAATGTCTCAAAAAAGGTTTAAACCTTCAAGCACACACTCCTGTTTTAAGTACATACCAACGTACGGATGGAAAATGGATTGTTTCGACTGATAGAGGTAATATAGTATGCGATAAAATCTTCATTGCTACCAACGGGTATACCCCTTCTGTTGAAAGTAGCTTTAAAGATGTTATTGTCCCCATAAAGGGAGTATGTGCACATATTACTTCGGCGGATTCAAGGGAGAGGCTTCCACACTTAACGCAAACATATGGAATTAGGTTTGAGGGTGCTCTCTTTGATTATTTGATTAATAGGCCCGATGGCTCAGTTGTAGTAGGAGGTGCAAAAGAGCATATCTTCCCCTTCAAAAAAAGGTTTTACAATTCTGTTGATGACTCAACCCTTATTGAGGGTACTTATGACTACTTCGATGGGTATATGCAACGTCATTATTATACCTGGAAGAATGCAAAAAGCGAAATTGAACTGATTTGGTCTGGTATTCTTGGATATACTACAGATGGATTACCCATGATTGGAGAAATTGACAATGGCAAATACATAATTGCTGGTTTTAATGGCCATGGAATGCCAAGAGTCTTCCTATCTGCTCGTGAACTTGTGAAAAGTGTCTTAAAGCATATTCCTCTAACCGAAACAGATCTCCCTCGTTCATTTATTTGGAACGCTGACAGAATGAGTAAAAGTTCAGATGTCTATGGCCGCTTGTGGAATAAAAATAAATTATGAACTTTACAAGGTACCCTCTGGAGGTCATTTAAAAGTAGTTTCAGGGTGCCGCAAAGACGGAAGTACAGTTAAAGGTGAGAGATAAATGAGGGCCAAGGTCAAAGCGAAAGATAATATCTCAGAACGTATATAGTGTGAATCTAAGACTCTAGACGGTAATGTCTAATGTAGGTTACCGGAATTGGTTTTCAATTTTCTGCAACATTGCCATAGCAGAAAATTCATCTTTGAATCATTTAAAGTAGAGATTTCATAGGTCCATTGAATAGAACAGATATTGCATAGTTGAAATTACAGCTGCTACTTACAAACTATAATCGAAAGATTTTTGTCTAATTAACTCCTCAATTTGCCTTCTTTCGAACTTTGACCACTTTTAATTACTTTATATCTCTTGAATAACACCATAATGTATCTCTATTCCATTGAAAACATGCAACATGAAAGCAGCAGTGCAATCCTAAATGTCATTAGACTTTCGCTACAAATAAACATACTGCATTTCAAGGCAATACTAATACCTAAGTATTTTTTTAAACTAGATAAACTGTCTCAAAATAGTATCTTGAAACAGTATTTCTTTCACTACTATATCATCTTCATAGGCGATGAGTTTATTGGATAAGTAGAAATTTTGTTCATCACATGTCAATCGAGACACAGTTTCAATTTTGACTTTCCAATCATTTGCACGAGAAAACGTTATGCACCAGGTACATTCATTGAGGGCTGAAAGTGGGTCATTGGGCAAACATTTCCAAGTATTCGTGTTGACACTTCCAAACTCGATTCCACTGACTGAACCATTTGACGGAAGCAATACAACACCTGAATCTTGTACATCCTCGATAACCCAATTTCCAGTGGTATAATCATACCTTGCCTCTTTTCTTCTGGCATAGGGTTCCACAAGAACAGTTTCGCATTCTTTCATGATACTGGGTTTATCGAAGTTTGGAACATCCAGGAGATTCGTGTCAACGAGAAGTGGCAATCTTAACACACCAGAGTATACCGTCAAAGTTGGTATCTCTGGGCTGGGCCATTGTTGGGGCCAGTCAGTAGCGGAAAGAGCTAATCTCAATTTATGTCCTTTTTTGAGCGTAATGCCAAGCACGTCAAGTTTTACCACAATATCGTATATCTTGTCGATTTCTAACTTCTTGGGAAATTCATGGGAGTCTCTATGGGTTAAATTTAACATGCCCCACGTTATAAGCATTGAGTCACCATTGGGATAAACATCTGTCACTCTCACACTGATATTCGCTAGAGTTTTATCAGCTGACAACTTCAAACTAAGTTCAGGCTCACCTAAAAAGCAGTAATCTTTCTCGGCGATTTCTGAGTCATAAGTGAATGATTTTTCATCTTCTAACCTTTGCTCTGTAGGAAAATCTCCTTTGAAACCGAAAGGACACCAGGTGCCCCTAAACATCCCATAGTCAAGTGTGCCACTAAGTTGATGCTGGAAGTCTTCAGCTTCTTCTGTGGAAAGTCGCCTATCTTTCGTAAGGTTAAGTGAACAAAATCGTTCTTCTGGACAGGATGTGGAGATCCATTCTCCTTTTCGATATTTGTAAGACTCATCTATATCTGTAGGATCTTGGATATAGGCAGTAAGCTTAGGTAGGGAAAGCGTCTCATTCGACATACCAGAATCAGATGCAAGAAATCTCTTGAACCATTTCAAAGATAATTGTTGGTATCCAATCTTCGGAGAAGGCTCAGCCATCTCGGGGTATTCGTGAACCCACGGTCCAATTATTCCGGCAGATTCGCTATTGCGAAGGTTCTTACAAAGTCTGAATACTGATGATGTGTACCCATCACGCCAGCCCCCTATGGCCAATACGGGGATAGTAATCTTAGAATAATCCTCGCATATTGATCCATGCTTCCAATAGTCGTCTCTTGTTTGGTGCTTAAGCCATTCTTTCCAAAAAGGTGAGACTTCCAAGCGCTTGAACCAATTTTCTTTCCAACTTGAACCAACTATCTGGGGATCTTGTGGTCGCGCATTGTATGCGAACATGGTGGAGCCCCACCAAACCATATCTGAGGCAAGTAAACATCCACCTCTGTAATGAACATCATCAGCATATCTATCATCCGTTGACATCAATGTAATAATAGCCTTGAGAGCTGGGTGTTGTCTTGCTGCGACTTGCAAAGAATTAAAACCACCCCATGACTTCCCAAACATCCCAACATTACCATTAGACCATATCTGACGAGTAATCCAGTCAAACACCTCTAAGCAATCATCCTGTTCTTGCTTCAAATATTCATCATATAAAACATCGTCTGAGTCCCCGGAACCTCTCATGTCAACTCTTATTGATGCTAATCCGTGTCCTGCATAATATGGATGCCTAATGCTATCGCGCATTGACGTATTATCATTTTTTCTATATGGGATATACTCTAGAAGCGCTCCAACTTTAATCTCGTTTTCTAAGGCATTCTTCGGAATCCATATATTGGCGTACAATTTACAGCCATCTCTCATAGAAATTACCACGTTTTCGAGTTTTACTTGTTTATAAGGAAGGTCTTCCTTGTTTAGGATTTCTGTATAATCTGTTCCCCTTACATTAAAAGCCATTTTTCTGCCTTTTTTTCTCCTATGGTCTGAACTCCTTTATCTAAAAAACAAACTCTTTGGAATAGCTGTCTGTTGTACAACTACTCTTAAAAAAGGCGATGTGCTTTATACTTATCAATTATTGAAGGAAGGTCAAAGCGCCGTTATCGCTGCTACGCCTGTCGTGATTCGCATGTTACTACTATGTCAGATCGGCATTTCAGTCCGCAAGAGGTTATCATGTGCACATCAAATTTCCCTTACATACGGGAAATTCAAATTCGGGCAGGAAAACAATCAAGCAGTTAACACGATTAGGAAATCGATATGGCATTGTATAAATTGACCTACAGTGTTGAAAAAAAAAATGAAGCAAATAATAACAGCCTAAAAACGCTAACATACTGGTAGAATCTTTTTGGTAGCTTTAATATGGAATCAAGCTCACAACGGTCATATTCTGCTAACGAAAAAGCAGAACCGGTTCCCATCATCACAGATGTAGAGCTCGGCGTGAAAGAACAGATTGAATTGAAAGACATGACACAAGTCGAAGGATCTGATCCTGTTCTATCCCAAAAGATGTACTTGATTAATAATGCAATAGACGAAATTGGCTTTACCTGGTATCATGCTCAACTATTCTGCGTCTCTGGCTTTGGATATTCTGCTGATTCCCAGTTGGAAATGATACAAGGATCTGTGAAGGTTTATCTTGACTATCAATTTGGGAGGGAGTACCCAGTTTCTACTGAAATATTCTATGTTGGTTTAGTTGTAGGTTCAGTATTCTGGGGTTTTGGTGCTGATATAATTGGTAGAAAGATTGCGTTCAATTACTCTTTGTTCCTTTCTGCTTTATTTGGATTTTTTACGGGTGGAATGAGCTCTTATGCTACCTATTGTATATTTTTATTCTTAAGTTCAGCTTGTGCTGGAGGAAACATTGCATTAGATGTTACCGTATTCATGGAATACTTACCTTCGAAGTACCAGTTTCTCAACACTGTGCTTGCGGCCTGGTGGGGATTGGGGCAGACAATTGCAGTTCTAGTTGCATGGGCTTTTATTCCTAATTACAGCTGTGACTTACAAGGAGAATGTACTTCTAAGATGAATAGGGGGTGGAGATACTGCTGGTATGTCAATTCAGGAATCGTCATGGCGGGAGCGCTAATCAGAATTTTTCTTTTCAAGCTAGATGAGACACCTAAATTCTTAATCTCCAATGGACGTGACGAGGAGGCAGTTGCTGCTCTTAGGAAAATTGCAGTAAAGTATAATAGACCTTTTAGCTTGACTGTTGAGCAGCTTAAGGAATGTGGCGAGATAGAGGCTTCTGCAACGAGTTCTGAAAATTATGCGTATGAAAAACAAAGCATCCCAGGCCAAATAAGAGCAAATATCAAGGTCATAAAGGAGCACGTAGGAATCTTATTTTACAATAAGATTGTCGCCTGGTCCACTTCTCTCATTATCCTATCATGGTTTCTCATTGGAATTGCATATGATGTCTTCTACAATTTTTTGTACATCTACATTGCACAGCATGGCGGAGATGTTGAAGGATCAACGTACACAACCTATAGGAATTCCGCTATAGCCAACTTTGTGGGGATTTTCGGGCCCATTGTTAGTGGGCTAGTCATTCTAATTCCAAAAGTTGGGAGAAGGGGAACAATGGCTTTTGGCGCTCTTGCTTCTATGGCTATTCTTTTCGGATATACCACCGTCAGGACACAGAAGGGGGATGCAGGTTTTTCATCCGCCACTTACTTCTTTATCAATATTTATTATGCTTGTTTGTATTCCTATACGCCAGAAGTGTATCCGGCAAGAGTTAGAACAACAGGTTCCGCTTTAGCTTTGGTTTCTTGCAGAATCGCTGGCTGTATTACACCTGTTATTTACTATTATGGTCAGCAAAGTGGTTCGTCTGTACCAATTTGGGTTTGTGGTGCTGTTGTTGGTTCACTAGCTTTAATATCAATTCTTCTACCTTTCGAACCAAGTAATCGTCGTGTCGTTTAATTCTTTACTTTATGTATTCAATCAAGTTTTCTTAGTGTCCTTAAAATTGCACCGTTTGAAAGGCTTCCATTGATCGTAACTACGATCCAAAATATAACAAGCAGCTTTCATTATATAGCTATTCTGGTTTCTCTCAAGCTCACAATTCTCTATAGTTCAAACTTCCGAACTACTACATGATGCAGCTAAAAATATCCGTTCTTGTAATGTAACTATTTAACTGCATATTAAGAAGCTATGGTTCCTGTAATAGCAGTAGAAACGGTATTACTACCTTCTGATACAAGAAAAATGAATGTCAGGAGCACCTCAAGTGAAGCAATCTCCCCACGGAAGAGTTTGCGTGGTGTATCCATCACCAACAAAGAAATTGTTACAAGTTGGTCAATCAGTAGAAATATAGAAGTTCTTATTTGATAGCGGAAATTGCATACATCCTAAGACCAGGAAATGGCCTTTCTATCTTTAAACGTTAGCTAGCCGCATGCAAAGCTTGGCAGACCTGATACTTTTGGTCGGCCACATGCTTTCCTCTGGTTCAAAAGTTCCTCGAAATAGCGTTTAAGGTGATAATACCTATATCAAATTCTCTCATGCACAGAAAGAGCGAAATAAAAAGAATGATACCTTTTTACTGCCGTCCTGTTCATGGATGGTAGTTAGCTCAAAAGCTGAGCGCCAATATGCAGCGGGCGCGGAGAAATTATGGTGTATTGATGTTAGCTTCCAAAAAGAAATCTCGCGCTGCTTGAAATGAAGTCTGGTGGATACACGAATTGACGTGTCAACCGTATGCTTGACTAAGCGCATGTTCTCATCACTTAGTACATAAAAAGAGAAATAGAAGAATCCCTAATTGAATCATAAAAGTTGAATCCGTATGTGAATCAATTACACGAGTTCTTTCATGATTAATGTATCACTTATAAGAATTTGCCTGCATAGAACTACTTTATGAGATCAACTTCAGATTATAGTCAGATCTCTTCTCTGGCACAAACGTCTTCTACAAAACTTCAAACTTGCATATGGTGATGACATTGAAAATTAGACCTTTCATTTTATTCAGTCAATTGAAAAGATAAATAATTTATGTAAGCTACGAGAACCTCCTTGCTTCAGGAAAAGCCTGCTTCACTAATTTGAAGCCAGATACCCCAGATACCCAAACTACTCTTCGAGGCTTTGATGAAGGCATGACTTGCTAAATGCGTTTGATCTATCATCTGTCACGCTTTTTTCGTTTTGTTATCTTCGTAATAGTCTCCAGTAGAATAAGCATCTTGCATATTAACTCTGCCCTTTACGGTCTGCAATTAAACAAAGATGTTCCTGCGCAGAGGATGCATAAACTCACAAAATGCGATTATATAAGCGCAGAGCTAAACCCTGATCTTGAGCCATCTGTTAGTGAGTTGAAGAAGTAGATGAGTATTTAAGAAGTTGATCCGCACGATGCATAAGTACCAATCAACGTTTGAGATAGGATAGTGTATCATGGGTTTTAAAGCAAAAGATGAAGGCATAGCTGGGTCGGTTTTCCTAGCATTCTACGTGATATACGTTTGTATCATTATTTTTTATATAAGAAAGTTTGCAAAAAAGAAAGTGGGAATCATGCTACTCATCTTTGGGTTGGTTAGAATGGGTGCACAAATATGTGGTGTTGCATTTGCGAATTTGGGAATTGAGCATACTGATCTCTTGGTGGCATACCTTGTATTGGGAGCGGAGGGCTATTTCTTACTTATTTATACGTTGCTTGTTTCTGTTAAACAAGAGTACGAGTCAAAGATCGGGAGATTTTTCTTAAATGATTCAATAATCAAAGGAATTATACAATGCCCTCTGCGTAGGGTTCTCAAGAGGGCCTATGAGATATTCTCATACTTTCTCGCATTTTACATTCTACTCATCGCCGCTAATGGTATGGTTATTGGTGGTGGTACGATGATGTCTTCCGCCTCTGAACTTGATCCAGATGGCTCCGAATATAAATCACGATTGAACACTTCGAGGATTTTGCGTGGTACAGGACAATCACTATTTTTAGCATTGACTTTATTAGTGGTGCTAATTGTGATCGGTTGCTACGCGTATGCACGAATGAGGAATAGATTTATCATTATACTAATTCTCGCATGTCCATTTTTAATAGTTCGAGGCATATACGGTCTACTATCAGTATTCGTCCCTTCTATTGACTATTTTAATTTTTCAAATTATAGCGAACGTGGAATGTCCAATAAATTTCTTGTCGCGGAATACTGTATGTCAACTACCATGGAGTATGTTGCAGCCTCCCTATTACTCTTGAGCCAGTGCTCACAAATAACGATAAATTCAACACCTGAAAGTTATGATCTGACGACTGAAAACTCTGTGAAAAGCTTGAGGAATGAAATGACAGCGGAAAAGAACGGCCAAACTTCAGCTTCTCGTAATGAGGAATACACTTATTAGAATTTTGCAACAAATCTTTTCGGAGTCATTTGAATAGTTCAAGATCATACATTCAGCACTCTTAATTCTTTTTCATTCTTTTAGTAATTGTCTCTTCATGTATGCGGTATACTTTAATGATTTTTTATCAGATCTGGTATTTGATCTTTCAAATGATCACGCGTCGAGGAATAACATTGCAATTTATGTATGCCTGATGTACTCCAATGTTTATTCCTCAGTAAGAAATGACAAAGATACGTAATTCGTAAGAAAGCAAATTTGTGCTTGAATATTTTACCAAGACTAATAAATGCAGTTATAGTTAGCTCTTCTCAACTCTATAGTGCTCATTTCTGCAAGAACTCCATTATCAGCTTTTATCAAAAATTGTGTGGTATCGGAGAACTTACTATGTCTACTTGGAGCACTCTTGCCATTTACAGTTCGTAAATACATTATACTTCTGTTATTTAGATTGGATTTAAACCAATCAGATCGGGGCTAGAATTAGTTAATTCTAGTTCAGCACGCCAATTGATATACTTTGAAGGAAGAAATCCTTGAAGCTCACTCATATCTTGTAAAATGAAGCCATCTGTGACTAGCTGAAGGAAAAGGTCATCCTCATGATCTTTCCAGCTACCAAAAGTCAGTAGATTATATTCCTTGTACCAGACGAGGTAATCCAACCAAATATTATCTTCCTGTTTTAGCCTCATTTTAAGACACAACATAAGACAGCCATAATTATATAAAATTTTCAAGGCGAAATATTGCTCAGGAGGTCTCAAGTATTCATAAAATTTCTCATGATTCATAAATAACCATTTTACTAAACACAGCGGTTGATTCCATCTTTGAATCCAATACATGGACTTCTCGAGCTCAATTAACGCAAATGAATATACTTGGAGCTGTTCTTCAGAGAGTTCCTGCAATACAACATGTAGAAAGTGGAATAAGTGTCTCCCTAATGCCGAGAAATTATCTGGAGTAATATCAAGAGCCACTTCTTCGGCAAAAATTAAACCAAAAGACGCAGTTCTGAGGTGGCCAAAGACATTCGCTAGTACCATTTTAGTACCTTTGCATATGGATATTAAATCAGCTTTTCCCTTGTCCTTCGATAGAACAGCGACTAATTTATCAGGATGAAGCATAACAAGATTGTAGATCATAATTTCTGCGAAAAATAATACCGCTGCTTCAGATTCTCCTCGCAATTGTCTCCCTTGAAATATTTCTTGGACCACAAGGCTTAAGCTCCTTATAGAAAGCAGTGCATACTCTGCACTCTTACATTTAACTTCTTGGATATCGATTTGAGGGATTGAAGTGAGCGCAGAATTAATAGTTGATCTCGAACATATCATCTTGTCTGGCTCTTCATCTTCTCTTAGTATGACATCAATGTCCACAGCTGATTCTAAGAACATACATGCTGTAGCTAGCATACAATTTTTGAGTAAATAGGACTCTTTCCACATTTTTGGCAATTCTTTTTCCCATACTATATTCGCCGGTTGCCTATTTTTTGTCTTGTCATTAGGCTTCAAGTATCCATTAAAGAAGTATTGTAATAATCTTCCTTCGAAACGTGATATTTGCATTTGCTTGAAGGCAGAGTTTAGTTTTTTCTCGGAAGACGAACCTAGATTAAAACTTATCGTACTTTTACTCTTCTTATTTATCACTATGTGCTGTGTATCTGTAACATAGATGCATTCCCTATTAGTATGAGCACAGTATTCACATTTTGGTAGAGCCTCGTCGCACTATTCGTCAGTTATAAGTCTAAAAAAGTAGTCACACCGAGATATGTACTTACTTTAATCTTTAATCTTCTGCAACTTTCACATTTATTCTTAAGTCGTCTTCTTACTGTCCTTGTCTTGTCCATTATTATTTCGCTTCAAGCCTCACACATATTCTTAATTAATATATCGCGATTGGAAGACATCTTACGTAATTTGATCAAAGACGATAATCAATCCTAAGACTGTATGTAATTTAGTCAGATAGGTAATTCCATGAGCACAACGGCCAGTCTTATTCTGCGGAGTATTCGTCACTGGTTTTGAAATTGTCACTTGGACTGGTCCTGCATTATATATGACTTCCCCCTCTATATTACATTTTTATCTATTTTCCGTTTATCTTTTGTTTTTGCTCTTTTCTTTATCTTTTGCTCTAAATTAAGTAGAGACCATCTGTAGTTTTCTCCTAAGTATTATTTTGGCCTCATACTGGGCTCCAAATATGAAATTTATCGTCCCACAGTATTCATGAGTCCAAGAACACGAAGTGCATGGATCATTTTACTAATAGTATTGTGTACATCTGTATATTCTACATAAGTTTAGTGATCCTCAAGAACGCTTCCGCTTAACTCGAATATTGAGACGCTTATTGCGGTGACAGTCTCGGATCAGAATCCACACTGTTCCATCTATTGAAATGTGCTACTATAATTGTGCAGAGAAAGCTTGCAGAGAAATATTAAGTTGCTTAGGCTATTCACTACGGTCTTTCTAATTAGGTCTAATTACAAGTATTTTATTTCAACTGTCTATTTTTACTTATCATTATGGTGCAGAAGTATATCGTGTTTTCCCATTTATCTAAAGAAGTTATTGAAATACTCATGCTGTAACTCGACGCCCAGCGAAAATTTCGCAATTTTAATGAAGAAACTTTTGAATAATTAGACAGGGAGATTGTATTAAAGTACTGTTTAGAATACTACATGTCAGCTGTATTTTGTTATAAGAATTGTTTAAACATGTAATCTTACATTTATGTGAAATGATTACCGATGGTACTTCGTCGTTTATTTTGAATGGCTGCACATGGCCACTAGTGTCCTCATAATCGTTCGAAAAAGAGAAAAGTGCTTTCAGACAGATGAACCATAGATACTTATGGCATCCCCCATATTACTATCCTACTTTTGTCCTGTTGTAGCATAATTATATACGAATATCAGTACTTTTTTGGCAAGGAAAAGCTCGCAAAATAAAAAACTTCCTTGACAGAAGTAATAAGAATGTAAAACCTAAAGATAAAGGATTAAATCCAAGGATACGTTGACAAATAGCCTTTGCTCCCATGAATAAGTTATACTAAATTGGAGATTGGTATATCTTATACATAACTGTCTAAATTACATGTAACTTGCATGTATCACACAGAAAGGAAAAGGAACGATACGATCAATAACAATTGGTGAGTAACAATCCGATGGGTAACAATATGATGAGTAACAATATGATGAGTATCAACCTGATAATTACAGTTTGACATTCTATTCAGGTTATAATGGTGTGAATTCCGTTCTTTTGGATATGTAATAACGTGAGACGTAGTTCTGTGATAGGTTACATTCTACGATAACTTATTAATCAAGTGAATAAATCAATAAATAAATTATTAATATCTTCAATAGTGCTTAAACGGTATTATAGAAAAATTTAAACTAATTCATTTACCATTAGTTCAAGGAGTATGATTTTATGTTATATGTAGTTCTAATAAGAAACTTAGCATCATTATTCATAAATAATTCCACTATCTTACAGTTGGCATGCAATGGCTTGAGGAACATTGAGTAAAAATTCAAATACTATTACTCAAAAGCAATTTCTATTGCAATTTTCAGAAAGATATTCTATAAGTGGTTCACATAGCATTGGGGCCAATATTTTGAGAATATCGTTATCATTCGATATAATGCGCATTTGCAATCCGTGTCCTGCATATATAAACGGATGCGAATAAAACTTCGGTGTCTCAATTCTCGGTATTTCAGGTTCTGTCAAGGCGCGCATCGATACCTGGCATCGTATTGCCGAAGATAATAGAGAATAAATGCAATAAATTCTTGGAGCAGCGAGTTGTCATGATCCCAGTAAATCATATCGCAACTTAAGAAAGTCTGTTCTCATATAGTCCATATGTCATGGGAGGATGGTACATGCTTGTTCGCATTTTTCTTTTTATTTACAGAAAACTAACGATGCCAAAGTATTTTATTTCATTTTGAGGCTACACGGAGATTTTTTTCTACTTTATTGATACAATATCTTTGAATCGATTCACTACGACTTTACACCATGGAGTTCTATTTAAAACTGATTTTCGAATACTATTCATGTTCCTAACTGCATGGATTCGCGAGATCGGGATTAGATTATTTGAAGCCCTTTCATTATAGCAGCGCCTTCTTATGCAAAGCGAAAAAAATAAAAAGAAGGGGAGAATAAGACGGGTATATAGATGGAACGTAATCTCGGCGATCAATCATATTACTGAAAGGGGATCTAAATTATTTCTAAGGATAAACTATAGTAGCATGGCTTTTCTGTCTCATAACAGAAGCTTCTATGTGTCGCTTTTATTAAACATCTTGTTGAGCTTTTTTATATTGGTAAGCACATTGAACACATTACCATTTCAAGTAAACCAAGTTCTGAATAAGTTTCCAATAGCATCACATCAAACAGTCGATACTCCCAACATAGTGGAAAAGATAAGTCCATTTTCAAACTTTGAAGAACATCCTATCGACTTCGAAAATTCGACAGCCATTTTCAACATTGTACATGGCTCCTTGAAGCAGAAAAATGCAGATCTTAATCCCGTCGGAGTGGCTTTTGTTCCTGCCTATATACCTCCTAATACCTATCTTTATCATGCAACTTCATCTCAAGAAATTCCAGATCTGTATGAATGGATAGCAATGGATTATGAATTTAGTTACAACTTCGCTGGTTTCGGTCGAAATAAACCAAGATCCCATGGATTTCTTGATAAAAAAAAGTCCAGAGGTGAGGGCCCTCCTCATCCACCAAGAAAGGGGAAGGGTCCTTTCAAAGGACCTCGTAGGCAGTTGCAGTATCTCTACAGCTTTAAGACCACCGCACCTTTGACTAAATTAATATACTTAGATGGTGCATCTGCTTCAAAAAATGATAATGGTCAAATGGATCAGCAACTCATACTTAGCAACCAAACAGACATTAATGGTCATGTTAATGAATGTGAAGCTGCAGAAAAAATTTGTAAATGGGGCGAATCTTTCGGACTTCAAGGGGTTATACGGTTAGAAGTGGGGTTCGAAATCATAATTTGCAATTTCAGTGACAGTATTCAACTAGTTTCAAATGTCACCTTAAATAATGTTACCAACTTGTTAAACTTTCCGAATGAACTACCTGAGCCAAGAAATAATCTCGAGAAAGAAAGATCAGAATTGATTGACATACTAGGTGCTATGAGTGGCTACGAACACATTCAAGCTGGCTCCATCGCTGATAACAGAGAGCCTAGGATTCTGCTCGATTTTTCAAGAATGGTAACGCCCATTAACAAAACATGGATAGATCCCGATCCTTATAGAAGGAGAATTAACTCCTTATCATTCGACATTAAAAAAGATATACTAAACTCTTTGGAAGAAAATTTGTCTCTATTCGACTTTTCTTATGAAAAAACTGATTGGCAACTCATCACAAATCGTATTGTCGATAAGTTTGGCCCCATTTTAGTTTTATTGAATAGCAGTTTGACCCAATTTGAACATCTGAGCGAGGAAGATTTGCGCCAGGCTCTTGAGATTGTCTCAGGAAACTTAACCCAGTATACTTATAATTTCATTAGAAGATACTCAGATGACACCATAGAGGATCCAAAGATGAAACGGCAAAAGGCAGTGCAGGAGAGTATTAATGATTATGTGTATCATACTTTTGCTTTGACTACAGAAGCCGAGAAATTGATCTATTCTTCCGTTTTCAAAATCCAATCGGTAGTGGCTACACATATATTTGATATTTTCGACATAAGCAGAGGAATACTTTTCGATCTATATGTGGAACCCTCTGAAAACAATTTTGATAAATATCGAAAAGATTTATTAGCCATGAAGAAGTCTTCAAATGACTTACTAGATACTCTTGGTTGGTCAATTTTTACTCAGTGCTTCAACAAATGTAATTGGGACGAGGTATGCTACATTCCAACATGGGGACCTGGGCCCATGGGTTTCGGTCCAGATAAACAAAAACTGTCTCGATGGTTTCTTTTCGATGGAGAGACATACAGAATCGCTAAGGACCTTCAGTGCATTAGTTTCAAAGATATCTGAATTGGGATTTACAGATTGCAAATAAGTCTTATAAAATTCGGCACTCTCAAAATGACAAATCAGAATTCCCATCCTAATGCTTTTTAAGGGTGAAGGCACGTAATTGTGTTTTTGTTCTAACTTTTTCTTTTGTCATCATTCAGGATGTCTATCTTCATGCTGACTAGTTTAAGGCTTCTTACTCTTAATAATCCAGCAGAGAGTTTAGAGCGAAGCGGACTAAGCTTTTTTCACTTTTGAAGTATTATCTAAGAAATGAGCAAGTTGCTTGCCTTCAATATGGCGGATAAAGCTACTTTATAGCCTTCCTACCAATTTTAGTTTTAATTAAACTTTCTTTTGGCTCTCAGACATGCCTTCATAACTCGTTACTCTCTCTTTTTCAGATAATTTAATACTCTTGCTTTAATCATAAGTTCTTCCTTCTTCAAGATAGTATGGATGGCACAATGTACTTCAATAAAAATTAATCAAGAATATGAGACTCACTTAATCAGGAACAAACATTGTGCCATATACAGTTGCAACCTTTGAAGGCACAGGCTACGAGAGCATCATACTGTCCACTTTTCGTACGGAATATATTGCATTGGGAATAAATGGAAGAGCCATAAGGACAAATTACAAGCATAGAAAAAGTATTAAGATCCGATGTCTATTTGTCTAATTGAAGAGTTTTCATTCTTCCACTCTTATTATGAGCCTACATTACAATCAATCCAATATGTTACGCATGGAGCTACTTCTATAGTTCACTACTAGGCTATTGAATAAGGCTGCCTAATTATCCATGGTCGAAGAATGACGAAAAAAGCCATAATCGTCTTACTTTAGTTCTAATTCAAAAAACTCTGCTCCTTCCAACGGATTATAAATATAAGGATCTATACTGTAAAATCCTATTTTCTTGTATAATCTAATAGCGGGCTGTAATCGCGAGAGAGTATCGAGTCTCATATACTTGTAGTTTATCTCCTTTGCTCTTCTAATTATTAAACTTACTAGATGATCCCCAAGCTGCAAACCACGAAACGCACTACATACAAAAAGTCTTTTCATCTCACATACCTCGTCTTGCATTCGACGAATCGCAACGCATCCAGCGGGAATGCCACAATAGTAAAGCAAAATGGAATCACCATCTGGGCTCCCATATTTGCCAGGTAGCATTTTGCACTCTTCCTCGAAACCCTGAAAAGACAAATCAACACCTAATTGCTCTGCATATTGAAAAAATAAAGCTTTTAAATTCTTTATGTCCTCTTCATCAAAATCTTTGGAATATTTCAATTTGATGGTCTCAGCGTGCTTGTTTTTTTGAGCAAAGTGCATTATTCAAACGTTTAATAATTGACGTTGAAGAATCTGTAATAATAGGTAGATTCACGCGACCCTTACTAGGTTGATCAGAAAATAGTCTCCATATTAAACGATGCATGTATGTTTTAATGCCTAAGGCATACTACGGATCATATTTTTACTCTTTTCCTATAATTTGTTTCTTGTTAGTTTTGTCTATTTTAAAAGGCATCACATTTTGAGGAAGCAAGGCTTTATGAAAAAGCCTCGTTAACTCATGAATATGAGAATCGTCTAAGTCAATTAGAGTACAAGCACTTGAATAAAATCCTAATGGAACATTGGTGTTAAGGAATTAACGAATAGCCTGTACTAATACATTAGAACATTACTTCCTGCGATGAGACATTCGAACAGGCAGAGCTGTATGAAAATTGGTCTGAGGTAAACTTCAAACATTCTCTTTCCTTTATGCTTTTGGCCGACCAGATGATGTTTATTCAAGAGGACGAGTTTACCTCAGATGACAGCTCAAATATTTCTGAACTTTCTTCCTTCCTCAATGCTGAATAGAACTCTAATCATTGAGAATATTTCAATACATGCAAAATGCAAAGGGTGAGTGTAACAAAAGAAGCATTTATTGTCAGCTGCGTTATATGAGAAGATGATAGCAGGGACTGCAATCTAAGATAACTTACAACTTACAATTCAATCATAGAAAGGTTATAACGAAGATGTTTTGGGGCATAAATTTCTTCTCATTGTTGACAGCGTTTTTGCAATGAATCGAGCTGCTAAAGCATGAGACTACCGATGACCATGCTGTGGTCGATCAGATGTTTAGAGAAATGATTCAACTAATACTCCCAGCATTTTTAGGAGATTAATGTCACCCTGAGACATTAAAAGAAGAATGAAATGAAACTTTGAATTCATGCTGAGACCAGATTTTCCCATTCTGGAAGAGAGAGAAAAACATAAAAGGAAAATGAAGGAAAAAGTTGGAAATTTTGTAAATAATGCTAAGAATATGAACTAAAAAGGCCCTCATAAAGCGAATGAGCAATTATTATAGTAGAAGCTATTATCTACGACAATAAAAAAAAGGTTGAAGAGAAACAGTGTTAAATCCTCTCGAGTATATATCCATAAGTCTTGATATTCATCCATGGAAGCACTTGTAGCACTCAAACTAAAGTATTTCATTCAAACGGTTTATATGGATACTCAAGAATTGTTTTTAAAAACGGCTTCATTCATAAATGGATCGATGTCAAAATTCAAAGAGTTTAAAAATTCATCATACTGAAGCATATTATCAATAGGATTGATATTCCAAAAGTCAAGCAGATAATCAACACATTTCTTATTTAGGTCAGCCGAAGCCCCTGCACTCGGCACTTTGATTTCCGGAAGAGGAAAGTATTCCGGAAAATTTTGCTTAAAATAATCTAAAACAAACTTTAATGTATAACACAAAATGTAACAGTGAAAATACTCGACTGAAAGTTGCATGGCTTTATTATAAAGTCGCTCCATTATTCCGAATATACTAATCATACAATTTTGGTCGTTATGCAAATTGAGGTTTGCCCAATTTATAAGCTCATCTTTCTCCGGCGATTTGAAATACTTAATTGCGTCAATCAAGGAACTTTCTCCTTTGGCCACAGGGATAAGGACGCTGCCTAAGTTAGTTATGACAGTTTTTTCTGGATTCCAAATATCCGGTGCAATCAAAGTAGCCATTTCATTCGAAGCTACTGATGCGCAATTCTCAGAAAACTGAAGGGCGACTTTCAAAACTAGTAAACCTGCCTCAAGAGTGGAATAAAAAGCTTGCACCTCGTATTTCTTGATCGTAGAGACTCTGTACCTAATAAAAGATATGGTGAATACCGTTTGAAGCATGGATAGCTTAAATGCGAAAGTCTGAGCAGTCTCTGCCTCGTCAATTTGATGAGAGTTGCTGAAAAAATCGTCAAAACTTGGCATTTGCTTATAAGCTAGCTCTTCAAATTCACTCGCTAGTAGGCTCAAGCTATGCTCATCAACTTGATCTTCGACAGAATTTAAAAGCTTTACGGCTTTTCTTGTTAATTTTGTAACTGTATACTGAATACGAAGTAGTTTCTCCAGTTGAAGCTCTTGATCTGAAAGCCAGAATGAGCTATTTGCTTCAAAAGGAAACTCCTCATTTTCAACCTCTGTGCTGAATAAGAGGCTAAGTCCATCTTCAAAAGCCTGTTTTGAATCAATGTAAAGAATAGTGGACCAAACCTTATTCCACAAAAAAATATCGTTATTCCTCAAATCTAGCTGTGTGAATTCCTTAGGATTTCTATGAAGTCCGTGCAAAATTGCCAGTTGTACAATTGTTGAATTCAAAATACTAGAGTCTGGTGATAAGTAGTCATCTTCCGGGGAATGCAATTGACAGATTCTCAACAAGAGCAATGCTTGTATCTTTTTGAAATCTAACCTATTGAACTTGCTCCTTTCCGTTAATAGTTGCAAGGAAAATTCAAGGTACGCAGGTGTTATTTTCACACCTGAATTTAATATCTGCTCTATCAAGTCAAGATCATCTTTTCCAAGTTCTCCATTGGCAGCCTTTTTCCATGGAAGAGTAAGATACGAAAAACGGAGAACAACTAAAAACATGGATATAATCACTGGTTTGTATAATAGGTCTCTCTCGTCAATATAATCTTTCTCCATAAAAATACTCGCAATTTCATTCAAAAATGTCTTTTCATCAATGAATGGTGCAAAAAAGTAACATTTTCTGAAAAATCTTTTAACCAAACGATTGCTAATCATTGGCGGGGGGAAGCTAGGTATTCTGTCATTCTTAGCTACTAAGTTCCTCGAGCAGTCTTCTATCGTTGGCGAATCCGTAGAGTATTCATTATCGTTCTGAATCTCAATACCACTTGATTTAGATTTGAATTTTTTTAATTGGTCTTTGCTGTAAGCTCCAAAGATAGAGGCCAAATACGGATCATTCGCTAGCCAAAACATATAAGACGACATGCCAACGTATCGTATTTTCAAATTTTTAATAACAAAATGCTTGTAGTTTCGACATTTTTTATCAGTAAGATCTGTAATCTGAGATTCAGGTCTATTTGAAGTCATATTACATGTAGTGGTGGTTGAAGAGTCATTCGACGGAGTTTTGTAGATACCATCTGTATTACTTAAAAGCTGGATCCTCTTCCTCAACTCATTAATTTCACGCTCCATTTTTACTATTATTTCCGATGTATTCTTAGCATCGCTTGCCCAATAGTTCAAGTCATAATGGCACAAGTGAGCAACGTTACTTTGCAAACAACACCCGCAAGTTGGTTTCAGTTTATCACATTTAATTCGTCTCTTTCGGCATACAGAACAGGAAGTAGGCGTACGTCTCCGCCGCTTTTTGGATCCTTCAGTTATGTTATTCCCCATTTATGATCGAATGTCATCTGACATGAAGAAGATACCTTAGATACCATGTTCCTTTTTCTTCGTCTCATCGTGATCTCATTGATCACGTGCTAAATAGACAGATAAATCAAACTCCAGGTTTTAAAATACTTTTTTCGCTGTCGCTTTGTTGATACGAAATGCGTTAAATTTTTTTGCAATTCTTCGCCAACTCATGATTATACTACTCCGATTATTGAACCATATGAAGTAAAATATCTTTATTTGCTATTATTTGTCATGGTAAAAAAATTGTTTTCTTATGCAAATTACTAGTAGAGCATTGCGCCTAGTGAATCGCAAAATGTTTAGTTTCAAATTCATGCGCCTTAGCACGTTTTGATACAAAAATACATAGTGAATATAGGTTAATTGATCAGATGACTAGAATATCAATACTTCCCTCAAGCTATTTAATATATTTAATAATATTCCCACAAACTGAAAGTCCTACATAAACTTCAGTAGATTTGTCTATTACTTACTTATTCCTTCTAAGTCTAAAATGATCAAACCTTGTAACAACATAAGCTAGAGACAGTATCTGAAATTCGGATTTTCTTTGTCAGTTAAATCTGCAAATTCCGAATACTCGAGGCGATCAAAGTCCTCTTTCTCAAACTTCTCGGAAGCTGCGTCCTTCTTTTTATTGCAATACCAATAATTGAAATATATGGCAGCAATAAGAGCCATAGTAGCAGCATCGCATACAACGATTGTCACCTTGCCTCCTGTATAAGTAGGTGCTTGTGAATCAATGAATGTTTGGGGCCCGATAAGATTTCCAACACAATAACCTATGAAAAATATAGCAGTCGTGGTTATCTTCTTAGTATGACCAGCAGTATTAGAAGAGAAACAAGATAGAGCACAAATAGTTGTAACAGGGTAAACGTACATGAGATAATAACCACATAATCTAGCATTTTTGTTATCATTTGCAAAAGAAAGCATACAAGATGAAAAGAAGGCCACAACCATTGCAAAGAAAGAAATAGCCATACGATGCGGAATTATTCTGTCCGAAGCCGCAAACAAAATACATCCAACTAATTCAACAGCACCTGTAGGCATGTTCATTAACAATGATTCTTTAGGAGTGTATTCAAAATCCTCAGAAAGTAAAATACTACCAAAGTTTGTCAACGCTCCATTAGGAATATTAGATGCAATTGCAAATAAAAAGTGAAGCCATGTGTTTAAATCCATTAATGCTTCAAGAAACTGATATTTCTTAAAATGCTTATTTCCAAACCCCTGCTGATTAGTCCTAATTCTCTCAATACATAATCGTTTCTCATAGTCTGAGAGAAACCATGCCTTAGAAGGATTATCGGGAATATGAAACATGAATATGAATCCTACAGTGATTGTCATTAACCCCGTTACAATGAATAAAACCTTCCATGGTTCGATAGAGAAATGTTCGCCATGCTGTGCACATCCGTACGCTATTGCTCCTCCCATAATAGTACCAAACCCATTACATGAAAACCAAAGAGCGGTTCGCAAAAATTGCTCTTCCTTTCTATACCACTGACCGGTTATAATAACCATAGCCGGTGAAATACTTGATTCAAAGACACCGAGTAATGTTCTCAAAGCGATAAAACCTCCATACTGTGGGACTGAATGCAAACATAAAATGACACCCCAGATGATTATAAACACCGACGTGGTTTTCGCAACAGGAAAACGTTGAAGTATAGTAGTCGCAGGAAATTCGAAAGCCAAGTATCCCAAATAAAATGCTGTACCACACCAAGAATACATATCGCCTACCATATTTAAATCGGTTTTTAATCCCATTACGGCCGCATAAGAATTTGTAGTTTTATCCATAAATTGACAAGCATAAAGAAAACATATAAGTGGAAGTAAGAATAAGTCAATTTTTCGTAAAATTTTCTTGTTCATTTTATCGTCAATTTGTATTGTCTCATTCTCTAGGGCAACTTTCATCGCATCATCAACGTCTCCAGTGATAGTCACTTGTTTCCCCACAGGAGAAGTGAATGTTGTAATAACATCTTTCGTTCCTATGTTTTCTTTGGTAAATGAATTGATAGGTTCAATTTGTTCGTTGGGTGTTGTTGTTTTCGGACTTAACATTTTCCTTGAGCTTAATGCTTAGGTATTACTGTTTCTACTTGGTTTTATATTAAAGCCCTGCTGAAAAACTTTTCGACTTGGACCAAAAAAAAAAAGATAACACTTATCATATAATCAGCTCATGGTGATAGATATGGCAAAGAACTCATTTTTCTTTTTAATCTACCCCAAAACCATTCAGATATCATGAATCGTTCACTCACGGCAGCGGGCCGCGAAAACCTGAATAATATTTTTTTTTTTTTTTGTTTGAGCGCTATCGCGCCTTCACTTATGGGCCTTTCAGATGTCTCACATTATGAAAGACATTTATCTTCTGTGCGTCATACATCAAGGATATAGTACAGTGCGGCACTTGAGTCTTTTTGCCTTTCACTTCTAATTCAGGTACAGGTATTTCTTGAACCGAGCTTTCCTCTCATCAAGTTTTCTATGGTAAGCACTAAAGAATGTAATTGTATGCGCAATGGCACAATGTGACTTTTGTCCCCGCTGGGGCCAGCTGCCTTGCGCTTCGCTAACTTCAGGAGAATATATCGCTAATGCCAATTACTTAATCAGATATTGCCTGCATATATAAACTTCATTGACCTTTCAAAAGTTTAAAAGTGCTTATATAATAGAGGAGATAATATTACTCGGCGCGATCTAGATGGTTGAGATATTATCAGCCGGCAGTATCTAGATTACACTTTGTCTAATCTATAATTCATTGATAAGCCAAAACATTAAGTTCTAAGAAATTTTAATTTTTTCTTTTTTTCTGTCTTTTTGTCTAATTATCCAGCTGATTTCGGGAATAAATAGTGGGACTTTACTTACATTGCACCATATAGAGAAACATGGCTCATCGTGAACATCATTTACTTACTGAAGAAGAAGAAGTGGGAGAAGTTGCTTCACTTTTAGATCCGACAGCTTCTTTTGCAGGCTACACTATAGATAGGCTTGCGGCAGATGATAATGCTCTAAGGAGGAAGCTCAGTACCCTGAGTAGAGTTTCTGCGAACCTTTCACTGGATATGCCCCAGGCAAGACTAATACCGATTATCTGCAGCTTATTCATGTCCACTTTCTTATCATCAATGGACACTACAGTTGTCACCACGTTGTTAATACATATAGCTTCAGATTTAAATTCGGTAAGTCAAGCATCATGGATTGCGACTTCCTATTTACTTTCATGTTCAGCGTTTCAGCCATTGTTTGGAAAATTATCTGACATATTTGGACGAAGAACCATGCTTATTTTTTGCCTATTTTGCTTCGCGCTAGGATGCTTAGTTAGCGCATCAAATACCATTTTTCAAGTATCTTTAGGAAGATTCATAACTGGAATTGGCGGTGGTGGTATGGCAACATTAGGAACTATTACAATGTCAGATATAATTCCTTTACGAAAAAGAGGGTTATATCAGGGACTAACTAACATTGTCTATGGAGTAGGTGCAGCTTCAGGGGGTACAATAGGAGGATTTATGTCAGAGGCCTTTGGGTGGAGAAGCGTATTCATTTGTCAGGTACCAATTGCCATCTTAGTAGGGACATTATTTTGGTGGAACTTAGATCCTAAAATGGGAGCCACAAATACAGATCATTCTTTTAAACAAAAGTTACTCAGAATAGATTTCTTGGGATCAGGTTTACTAATTTCATCAATAATTTGTTTGTTAATTGCTGCTTCTTTGGGAGGGCCAGTCATATCATTTATGTCTTTGAGTTTCGTGTCATTAATTATCTTCGCTCTATTATTCTTATTTTCATTCGTTTATGTGGATTTGTATAAAGCAGAAGAGCCCATTATTCCTATTGAGTTATTAAAGGACAGGACGGTGTTATCATCTTGCTTGGCAAACTGGTTTTATTCCATGAGCGTGTTTACGTACTTGTTTTATGTCCCTATCTATTACTCTTCTGTTTTAGGTTTCAGTGCTAGTCAAAATGGATTGCGTCTCATTGCAAACTTCTTTGGTATCAGTTGTGGCTCTATTTCAATCGGAGTTTATATGAAGAAAACAGGAAAGTATTATAATTTCTCAATCGTTGTTGGTATACTCTGTCTCTTAAGTGTGGTTAGGATCTATTTCATTAATCCTAAAATTAGTATATGGTGGCAATACTTGCTATTATTTTTTCCTGGAGCAGGGTATGCCTGTATGCTAACAGTAACCTTATTGTGTTTAATATCTACGGTACCAACATCCTTGCAAGCTTCAACTACTTCAATTCAGTATACTTTCAGATCTACGGGTTCGACTTTGGGAGTTGCAATTTCTTCTGCTATTTTTCGTGGCTTATTGAGGTTGAATTTGAAAGAAAAGATATTAGGATTACTTCCTAATGATATCGCCAAAGAAGTCATAAAGAAATCACTTGATAGTTCAGATTATGTGAAAATTGCGCCAAAAATTGTACAGGGTCCCATAAGAGAATCTTATGGTCAGGCATGTAAAGGAGCATTTGCTTTTAGTGTCATTACGATAATCCTAGGCTTTGTGAGTTTGGCAATGATAAGAGAGAATCCATTACAAAGAAAATAATAATTATTATGAGTTCGCAGATCGGATTTTTACTTAAAGAATCGATAATTTAAGAAGATTACCTTCTGGGTTCGCATCTTGAAAACACCTTTTATAAGGTTGCTGGATTCGATAATTGTTGGAAATTAACTATAGCACCAGATGCATCCTAACAAACCTTTTTTTATTTTTTTTTTTTTTGCTTGAGGGTGGGCTGATTTCACATATACTAGAGACTTTTCTATTTCTTTCTAGTGAATTTTTAGGGCTCTGACAAAATAATAGTTTAGCTTTCGTTTCAATAAAAATAGTAGAAGATTACTTCCACAACTTCTTCCCTTCAAACGAAAAACTAAAAGAAAATATACATAGATGTAGCAAGTCACATTCGCCACTTGAGTTGTTTCATTCGAACATAAGTGCACCAGCTTCCATTTCTCTTCTCTCTATCAACAGTAGGATATTTTTACTGTAGTGTCTTCAATTAAGGCGTTTTTTTTTTTTTCCCATGAGAAACATGGTACCTTTACCTCATAAAATGATGGTGTCCGAGGCAGTTCCGTAACTTTCTTGAAGTTCTTCTAGGCTGCACATTGCGTTCTACTTTTGTGCCCCCATATATAATAGTGCATTTTTTCTCAGGTGTTGTAGATAAAAGTATCATCGGTGCTGTGCATTGATCAAGAACATGTTTTCCTTATGACATATGACCTTAAATATCATGCTGACTTCATATGTTAACATAGCCTAAATAGTTCTCAACATTAAGAAAGCTAAAAGCCAAGCCTATAATCTCGTTAAGAACATGCAGTTATGAATTTAGATAATGCTGTGTAGGATATATTCTAAATCAGAGTGAGTAGAGCATAGCAAAGGTTTCGGCACAACTAGAATATTGAGGTCGAACTTCCAATCAATGTCTGCTCATTGAAATAAGAGTGCTAGAGATTTGAACTGTAACTTTCATGATACACAAGAATGCTTTCTTCAGCATCTTGAGGCTTCCTTTTGTAAAGCCTCATCTGATTGTCCCCTCGGCGTCATCTTTCAACCCAAATAGGAGCATTCAAACAGGCTCAGGAAAGAACGCATTCTTATGATAAATTCAGATGCAAGTGTAATTATAATGAACCATATATCGAACTGATCTTTGCGAAGTTGAAATAACACGGTATTCGCTAATATTATCTCGAGAATAATTTAGGTCAGCAACACTAAACATCTGTTTCTTGAATTATCCTTTTGCTTCTTATCAGGCAATAAGTACAATAAATAGTATGATGCCAACAAATGGCCCTACCAAAGCGGTGTTATTTAAGCAAGAAAGTCTTCCATGTGTTGAAATCATGCTCAGAAAACTATCCCACAATGGATTCATCGTGGATTTTAAATCAGTCAGAATGAAAAACTTTTCGAAGAATTTCCAGGTCGTTTATTCTCACTCATTCCAGAAATGACTCTTTATCGTCAAATATAGGTAATTCATTGACCTTTTGACCATAGTATAATTATTCTGCGTAGCTTTCTATTGCAGTCTAGAGTCACAAAAACTGAATTTTGGATTTTAATTCCTTCCTCTTACAATGTCACAAGAAGAAGTATGGGATTTTCCACTTTATGAATAATCAAGAAAGACAAGATGCGTCCCTTCATCTCCTTAGTCCCTTCTCCATCCAGTACTCGTTTTGCAAAGAGACATTCTCTATTTTTTAAGCAATGCACTTATTATGTCCACAGTCAAACTTAAGTCATAACAGTCTCGGAGTTTATAAACTGTTAGTATCAACCATATTTGGAACAGAAAACTCTAAGTCGTCAGTTTTTTTTTTTTTTTTTTTTTTTTTTTGGACAAAGCTGTACAAGTATTGCAGTAAAATGCGTAGAGGAAAAGATGATAAATGTACGCTATCTATGAAAAAAGCAACAATGAAAGCCATATTAATCATAATAGGCATACGATTGTGGTTCGATAACTCCCACTTTGTATTTTTACCTCAATATTTTTCCAATTGTGCCTCATCCAATGCTCAAGCCGAATATGTGACCAAATTCTCCAGTGAATTTCCTCCATCTATAAACTAGAAAATAATAAGAAAAATACTTGGAGTAAAGTTACAACATTAAGCGAAGAATACCTGGTGATGAAAGTGCCTGGGAAACTAAAGCTTCCATGCCCTAGAAGTCTTCAAGAACCCACTTTTGAAGTAAAGACCGCCATGCGTATTTAGGTAGTTTGTATTGCAACTTTTGCTGTCCACAGGTATGACTGCTGAAATTTGATAACAAGGCTTCATAAAAAGTAAAAAATAGTTTGGCGGTTGTATAGTGCTAATTTATCAGAATGACTTGCCAAGTAGTTGATCTTTACGTACGAGAATTCATATTGTAAGGCACTTTTTTTTGATTCTTTATTTTTGATTTTTTTATATTTGATGCTTTTTTTATTTTTCTTCTCTTATCGAACCATAAGGAAATTCTACGACTATAAAATCATTATAAGGTTTAACATTCTTCAGAAATTTTTGCAAGTTCCATTCGATAATTTTGCTTAATTTCTAAAATATATTGCGTCTTCCTGACATGTGGGGACTATGCCAAGGAATGTGTCAAGAATGGAGCGACAGAGATTCTATTACTCACTCTTTGCTCAGTCCTGATAACTAAAAAATACATTATTTGTGGCCTGAAATCAATTTAGTATTTTACAAAAATTTATCAATCTAATCTGGCTAACGCTTTCTCCGAAAGTTCTCCGAAAGATGTTCGTGACTGCTTTTAACATGAAGATGCAATTTTTAGATCTTATGAGTGAGTAAGAGTTAGCCTGCTTTGCAAACTCGCTTGTTAAAAAAAAATAAGTCTAGTATACTTTCAGCCGTTATACTAACTTGAAGTGGTGATTTTCAATAGTTTCAAAGGTATACGAACCACTAGCTTTACCAAAATAACCTTACATCACGAGACCATGAAGACAAGTGGCCCTGCCCTCGCCGAATAAGAGCCAAATTATTCTTAATAGGCTTTAAGCCTCGAGAATTTATTCGATACTGCTTAGTAAAGTGTATGTGACAGTTTCCTTTCTTCCAAGAAAATTTTAGCTAAAGTCTCAATATTGGACAGAATTCCACCGACACGCAAAAGTAACCAAAAATTTGAGTAATGATTTTTACTTTATTGATGATACTACATTAATGAATCTTCTCAGAAGATAAGAAAGAAAAAAAGATAAAATTACTTGAACCATGTGTTAAAAAGTTCAGCTTTCTTTTTATCTTTCATATACTTTCTAGATGGTTGGTTAGCAGGCTGAAATTCGATTGAAGAAGTATGTGAAAATCGATCACAGGAATGATTGACTATCAAAAAAATGGTAGCACAATTGTATGCGATCAAGTCCTGGATAGTAGAACTATGATAGTGTTAGAATCGGAAGGTTTCTCAGCACTTATCAGAATGATGTTTTCAATCTGGCGCATTTCTATAGATTCATGCATTTACGTTTAGAAATGACATATAGAAGCCTTGCATGGAATCTGGAGCCATGCATGAAGAGCATAAGGCACTATACTTGAATTAGTTCCGATAGACCTATCAATTATCAAATGATAGTGCATTTTATTGTTGCATACTGCATATAAACTCTAGCGGATGTTACATCTACTGACTTGGTGTGGTTCCTGTGTATACTACTTATCTTATCTTTTTTTGCCACATATGACATCGGCTCCATGTAAATAAGACATGGCTTAGAAGCGTGCATGCAACCAGCATATCATTGGACCCTCACCATTAGTTATACCAAATAAAGTAACCTTTCAGTCAACTACAGTTTTGATACCTATCAGTGGGCGATTCCAATTAATGTGCCGTGAAACTTGTAATCAAAGTCTATAATTTGGTGCCTCTCGAATTTTTGAACTTATTTCTACTTAAGCTAAGTTCTCTCGTCAAAAAGTCTGATATTGTACTTTCACAACTGTTAATATGGTAACAAATACAGGGGATTCTGATATAGCTCAGTTGGATGGAGATTCTGTGGCCGAGAAAAAGGGTCCTTATGTTGGTGAATCGCAAACAGATACGATTTATCATCTAAGCTCAAAAAATTCGAATGAAGAGTTTGAAGATGAAGATATCTACGACATTGATGATGTTAGAAACTATTCAACGAGCTTTGTTGATGAACATAATCCTATGGGATTGAGGAAGCCTACTAAGCAAGAAGCCAAATCTTTACGGAGGGTTTTAGGGAGGGCTCATTGGGCATGCTATTTACTTTGTGTAGCTGAGTTTGCGGAACGTGCTTCCTATTACTCATGTCAAACGCTTTTAAGTAACTTTATCACTAATAAGTTGCCCAAAGGAAGTTCAACAGGAAAACTCACAGCAGATAGTGTGAATCCAGGTGCTCTAGGCTTAGGTGTTCCCGCTGCTACAGCTGTCACATATACTTTGACATTCGTTGCTTACGTTGTACCGTTATATGCTGGTTACGTTGCGGATGCTCAAGTTGGTAAATTCAAGGCTATTTGGATAGGTGTGATCTGCGGTTTCGTTGCTCATATATTACTAGTAATTGCTGGTGCTCCTAGTGTTATTAGTAGTGGGCACGCTATTGCACCCACAGTACTTGGAATAATAACTTTGGCATTCGGAACAGGTTTCATTAAGCCAAATTTATTACCACTTTTGTTAGATCAGTATCCAGAGCAAATGGATATGGTTAAGGTGTTACCGACGGGGGAAAAAGTTATTATTGACAGACAGAAATCCTTAGAAAGAATGACGTTGGTATTTTACTGGTCCATCAATATCGGTGCGCTTTTCCCAATTCCAAGCGTCTACATAGAAAGAAGAATTGGATATTGGTTCGCATTTTTCATTCCTATCATTATATATCTCATCATACCAATTGTATTCTGGTTCGTGCGTCCAAGACTTAAGCACGAAGAACTTCAAGGTTCTGTTCTTGTTAATTCAATGAAAATCACGAGAGTACTGTTGAGAGGTAATTGGATTAAGAGAGTTATGAATGGAACTTTTTGGGATTACGCCATCCCTGAAAATATGCACGCAAGGGGAGAAGACTATTACTTGAAGAAAAAAAAGAAGCCAATAACATGGGATGGCCAATGGGTGCTTGATGTCAAACAGGTTGTTAGTATTGGCAAACTTTTCCTTTATTTTATCGTTTTTAATCTTTGTGATGCTGGCGGTACTGGAGCAACACCTGCGTTGACTGCGCAGTCAGGATCCATGACAAGTGATGGAACACCAAATGATTTGTACAGTAACTTCAACCCTATAACAATTATCGCTCTTATTCCTATTTTAGATTACGGCGTATATCCTTTATTGCGCAAGTTAAAAATTGATTTCAGGAGCAGTTGGAAGATTACCTTAGGTTTTCTAGTAGCTGCAGCATCACAAGCTTCTGCTGCAATCATCCAACGAGAAATCTATAATAAGATAGAATGTGGGGAGGAAGCTACTAAATGTGTCGATAGGGGCATAGTAGCACCGATTAATGCCTGGGTTCTGGTAGTTCCTTATATTTTATCAGCTGTTGCAGAATGTTTTGCCAATATAACTGCTTATGAATTAGGATACAGTGTTTTCAGGATGAATAACGCACCCTCTTTAAACGGATGTCGCATTACACTCAGATAGATTACGCAACCTCT